>OX438762.1:17804638-19004638 GCA_949316455.1 Acleris holmiana
ATTTCCTCGTCGGAACGACTTTATTTCTATCTTTGCCATGAGAAGCCTGCTGAATAGTCTAAATTCTTGAACATCAATGATATCCATCTGAACAAAAAGACTGAATTATAATTTTCACTTAATCAAATAATATTAAGTTAAATCAAGATCAGTCAAGGACTACTTTGACATATAGGTATATGGCCATAGATAATAATTTCATTTTTCTTTTTAAAATAGAATTGTATACCTACCTAACGGGATGGGTATTACGACAGAGGTGGTTCGATGAATCCAAGATTTTGAGTTTTGATGAATAAATAGACATTATATTTTGCTTAATTGTTATTAATATATATACATAATATTTTTTCTATATTACTTGGTGTAATTCTTTGTCGTCTCAAGTTGTATATCCACTTCAACGTTGAAAAAGTTCTCTCAACTTCGACAGATGTGATAGGTAAAAACCTTAAAAGGTTAAAATGTTGAAGAGTTTTTTTGTTAACATTACTTGAAATATCAGTTCCTTTTTCGATAGTAAATTACGTGCTGCTTTAATTGTGGCCAAACCAGGGTTTTTTTCTAATACGTTTTCGAGTTTTTGATAAATTGCATTACCCGTAGAAATATTTACCAGTTCAAATAATTTGTTTTTAACTTCGTATACGTGGGTTAAGGCTTCATCAAGACTTAAATTTGGATTTTGAAGTTTGTCTATGTATGCTGCTAAAAATGTGTAATTCTCAGCGATGAAATTTATCTCTTGTATGTTTGTAGTACTCATTTTTTTTTTGCTTCTCTAATAGATGCTGCACTTTTTGGATCAAATTCATTTATAATCTGTTTTATTTGTTCAAAATACTTCGCATAGTAATTAACCGCTTGCAACCAGGTTCCCCATCTTGTAATGACAGGTGTGGGAGGAAGTGGAACAGTTGGATATTTATTTCTTAAACTCTCTTTTCTTGAAGGAGTTTTGTTGAATACTTTTTTGACGGAATTTATAAGCGTATTAACATTAGGGTACAGACACCGTATCTTCTCAACAACTCTATGTAACCCATGGGCTAAACAAGTCAAATGAGTTAAATTAGGGTATATATTGATTAAATTTTTGCCGGCTTTCACCATACAAGATCCGGCATCCGTTATCAAGATTAGAAACTTACTTAAGTTACGATCATACATGTTTCCCCAAAGGTTCTTTAATGTTTCGGTGATTGCGGTGCTAACGGAAATGTAATTTTATCCAAGACAGTAGTTTTCATGAGGTACGGCTTGGTATTTTGGTTGTTTAATTCTCCAACTAACACATTTGCAATCTTTTTCCCATCATTATCCGTAGTTTCATCAACAGTTACATTAATGTATTTATTTTGCAATTCTTCCCGTATCATTTGCTTCTTGTTTTCATAAACTTTTGGCAGGACAGTCTGCCTTAAATGACTTTCACTTGGTATATGTACATTGTCACCATATTTACCTTTGCTACAATTTTCTAGAAATACTTTGAATTTGATGTTATTAAGCTGACTCCATGGTATGTTACACGCAATCATCATTTCTAGTAAATATTTTTCAAATATTTCTTTTTTTGGGCTTTTGTGCCGATCTGAGTTAACGTGTCTCTCAATGTTATATTTTGTTGGGTACATAATCTTTATGTTACAAGTTTGGCAGAAAATTTTGTTGTCGTCGATTTTCAAACAGTCGTATAACTTAACGAAGCTATCCAGATAGATTGAACAATTTGTTTCTTTTTTTTACATGGTTCTTGCTTTTAATGTGACTTTCTAAAATAAATTTTATTGGTTTTAGTTTTTTATTACAATATGTACACAAAACCGATATATCTTTTTTTTTTTAAAACCTATGCTCTTCAAGCAGTAGCTCCATTGTTACTTTAAATTAATTATTGTTACAAAACTATTTGAAAATGCAATAATAAGCAAACACAACCAGTACTTGACGGAGTCACATTGACAATTATGACAAGAACATATCTACTAGTTCGAAAATTTATCTATTGACAATATATTTATCAATTCCAAGAAGGTTTTGTTAATGTCATAAATAGCACTTATTACTTTTTAGTGTCTAGGTGTATAATATAATGATATTAATGATAAATAAACACATTCCTCCATACATATGAATAAGTAGCATAACTGACGATTCGAAAGTGCTTGTTTCTAAGCCTACTCAATAAATAATTTTGGCCTTTGACTTGACTTGACTGGGTAGCAACCCTAGTACTTCAATGGATTTCGCTCGCAGTTAACGATCCTTGCTTATATAATGTATTATATTAAGTTCTATATGAAAGTCATTTATACGTTCTGCTAAACATGCCGGGGTATTATTCAAACCAGTTGTGGCTAACGTAAGAGGTACAATTGGATTCGGCTTGCTTACCTTTCTGCACTTCTCAGTATTAATAATTTTCCACACAGTTTTGCACATATTTTCAGAGTTACTTACACATTTATTAATATGCTTACTCCTCTTTTGTAGTTTTAAATTCTTTAGATGTAAGTGTGTAGTCATTTACAAAACTAATTAGATCTTGGTTATTCGGATATGTCACTAACAAATTGCTTATATGCTTAATTGCTTATGGATAGAAATAAATTTTAATTTTTAATTCATTATCAACCCATATAATTTGTTTATTAATTTGCGGGTACTTTTTTAGTGGAAAATGAGTGTCAAACTTTATCTTCAACAAGGTCATTAAACTATCCATCTTATGAGAAGGATGAAGACTAGATCGGACTATTCTTGCATAGGACTGGTTTGACAAATCTTCCAAGAAGTTGTGAATGTTAAGACTTGAAAAATTTCTGCTTATTACAGGCGGTAGGTGCACATCAATGTCATCAATGTGTATTTTAATTATCTGAGCATCATGGTCACTTAAGTGGCCCCCTATTAGATGTATGTCAGTGGTACCCTTTTTGCAATTTGAGTATAGGTACATGGTCTAAACACGTTTTTGATGTTTCCGTGATCCTTGTTGGGAGGACATGCACTGGGTTTAGGTTGTATTGTCCTATTAAATCCAATTAATAGAAGGAGTGAATTTGACTACTTCTATTTTTGTTATTGGTTTATAATTTTGATTCTTAATACTTAAAAATAAAATAAAATGGTGCTTTTTTGTTAATAAGTTAAAATGTATGACGGCAAATATATTGCCGTTAACCAGTAAAGGGTTAACTCTAAGCTAACCAAACCTAGCAGCTTGTTTCTGGGGGTATGGGACAAATAATAACGCATTTTTTTGACAATATATTGTTAGTAATAAACTGTTTGCTAAACGACAATTTATCTTTAACAAACTTGGTATTCGACGAAAAACCTTCCGCCGAGACGGCAGTCGCAGGAACAGGAAACGTGATCCAATCCTTATGTATGACCCAAAATATGACTTTGAATATGAGTATGTTATACAGTGTAAGACGGCAATGCTCGGCGGCTGTGTGCGGACTTTCCCCGCGTAACCTTATATGTAAATGTAATTAGCTTTCCTCCTGCAACTTCACCTGCGGGCAGTCAGTACTTTCTTGAAAACGTACAGATATTGTTTTCATCATCTGAATTCTATACAATTTTTATTTTTCTATATTATACGTTTAACCTTAAGTTGTTTATGGCACGGAACCCTAAATGGACGCGTGTTTACTGTACACTGAACCAGATATTTTTACTTACCTAGATGTTATTTATTATTTATTATGAATTTGTTGCCTCCTGCCCCCAATTTCACCATACCGACAATGATCGAACCACCTCTGTCGTAATACCCATCCCGTTAGGTAGGTATACCTACAATTCTATTTTAAAAAGAAAAATGAAATTATTTATCTATGGCCATATACCTATATGTCAAAGTAGTCCTTGACTGATCTTTGATTTAACTTAATATTTATTTGATTAAGTGAAAATTATAATTCAGTCTTTTTGTTCAGATGGATATCATTGATGTTCAAGAATTTAGACTATTCAGCAGGCTTCTCATGGCAAAGATAGAAATAAAGTCGTTCCGACGAGGAAATAACTATAAGGGTAAAATACAAATGCTTGTAAATTTTGAATATAAGTCATCGGTTTACTCACATTATTATTTAATTTATTACAGTGCCCAAAACATGCAGCTGTTTTATAAATTTTCGAGAAAGATGCCTAAGAATAATGCTAAAAGTCGTTGAAAACACTAAATTCGACGACTGTTTGGATGAAGTTATGTCGGTGTTTACAAAATTTCAATGCAACCTTGATCATCGAGGTAATCTAAACTATGTAGCCTACCCTGATTTATTGACAGCAAATACGTAATGCAACTGTTAGTCATCAAAATAGGCCGCTAATATCAGAAACTACTGCACATAAAAGGACTGTATTATTTAATTTAATTATTTTGTTTGTCAGAAACGAAGTAATATTTTTCGATGTCCATAAAAACTTTAGATTTGTGGGATTACAAGCAATTAAGTCTTTTTTTTTCAGGTAACTGCAAGGCTGATTGTATTATTTGTGTTGTTTCGCCATCGTATTTGCGAAAATTATTACCTACTCACTGTCCCAAGTGAAAAATTTGGAGAGTTTTGGATAAAAATTGTAAATACAATACAAAAATTTACCATTTAACTGTAATAATAACTATTGCTATCTTACTCTTACTTCGTAGGTTAGAGCAAGATGTATATAGTTGCCCGGCCACAAATTTCAGCAAAACATGGCCCGTTTAGAAGCCCCATTAAACAAATTACATACATACATACTATCAGGCCTTCATTCCCAGAGTGGAGTAGGCAGAGCTACAGAAATACTAACAACTACAAAAAGAGTTGTTGGTAATTCTGTTACCACATTT
This sequence comes from Acleris holmiana, assembly GCA_949316455.1. NCBI lineage: Eukaryota > Metazoa > Arthropoda > Insecta > Lepidoptera > Tortricidae > Acleris > Acleris holmiana. The sequence goes on from OX438762.1 coordinate 17,809,497, forward strand.
TGCGCAAACAGGCTAAGATGTTAACCAGTGTATGAGACAGGTTGCAAACCGATCGCCTTACAGTACTAGAAGCCCTCATTCCATTGGTCGCCTCTTACGACATTCACGGGAAGACATGGAGTGTCACTATTCTTACCCGGCAATCACATTACCTACATTAATTTATTTCTTACCTTAACTTTAATCTTTAACCTTCTCAGGATAGTAATAAATCAATAATACACAGACGTCAGGAGTGCCCATTGATATTTATTAATTTAAGTACATAAGTTTGCCATTAACATCCGTGGATTGCGAAAGGAGCTTTCACCTCTTAAGTTTATTTTAGTCGTGAAAAGGAATGAAATAACCACTATAATACCTTTTTGCTTAATTAAATATACACAATAACAAGTCTTTGTACCATTTATTTATTAATTATTACTGCCTTGCAAAGCACTTGACTCTAGCAAAAATTAGCGCTTTAAAGCTTAAAATTTCAAAAAACGGATCCCTTGATCAAAAAATTGTAGCAAACAAACCCACAGTATTTTTTAAAGACCTATCCAACGACATCCCACACTATGAAATAGACGAAAAAAAACTTAAACATCCCCACGATACGGGAAGGGACGGTAGGTACCTTATTATTATTATTTTTTAATTTTTGTACCGCTTTGTTGGCGTGACTAATGTGTATATTCATGCCAAAAAAACAGCTTTCTTTTACTTATTACAGTCTCTGGGCTAGGCTGCGGACGGACGGACGGACGGACGGACGGACATGGCGAGACTATAAGGGTTCCTAGTTTGACAACAGAACCCTTAAAAATGTACGTTCAAGGGTTAAGTTGCGTCAAGGCGCGAAGTGCCTTAATTGCACATAATAATGATTTGGTATAATATTATTTGCCATTATGGTCATTGAGATGGGGTATAAGGCGCTTGAAGGTTCGATAAATGAAAATACAAGGTGTAGCAGTACTACATGAATCGTAGTGCATATATTGCTAGTTGAAGGTTGTAGTTGACAAATGAATCATTATATATTAAATCTAGTTGTAATATAATTTAAATTGCCTTACGCTAATTTCGCATCGCTATGATTTTGTATAGCGATCGTAACCACTATATCATACACTTAAATATTGAAATGGGTTTGTTACTGTTATCATCAGGCCTCGTGGGTTAACTAAATAAAGCTCGTGATTCTGATTTACAGAACAGACTTCAACTACTGGTGCTATGACGATGTACACGGGCAGTTCAGGCGACGGTAAATACAATATCACATATATAGGTACTTATATGTTGAAATGGGTTTGCAAGGCCTCGGTGGAAATAGGTTAGAACCAAAACCATTTAACGTTTCAAGATTATTAAAAATCAAACCTAACTTTACTGAGAGGTCCTTACTGAGATGTCTTTAAATCTTTTTAAAAGTAGAGTTTCAGGAAAAAAGCATTCAGGAACAATACTTCCGACTTGACATAGATTACCTTTTCAAGGAATAAAACAGGTAGCTTTGAAATGTGCAATTTTAATGACCACGATGGAACAGGACTACACGATTACTAAACCTTGCTCCTTTCTAAAAATACATTTAGTTCCTTCTTAACTATTACTGTACATTGTGTACAGAAGTGCAAAGTAGGAGTAGGACCTCGTCAGGATCTGAAACATAAGCGCCGTCGTTACCAAAAAATACCGATGTTATACAGGGCGAAAAATCCCCAGAATTGGACCTAAATATTAGGAGATGGGAAAACCCCTTTTACGGATCCAGAAAATTCAACCAGAATAGTTTTAACTGTCCAGTATGTTAAGTAGATTAGGAGTTATTAAAGTTTTAATGATACGTTTAAAGAACGCCAATTCGCAGTACACCTTTAAACCTTTACACCTTTAAACCTTAATAACTCCTTAACACATATTGAAAAGCTGAAGGGGTTTTCAAATCTTTTATTGACGTCAGGTTCTGGGACGACCTCCACACTTCCGCAGGATGTACAATCTCATAACAGACGAGCGTGGGTGCAACATGCGATGTGTTTTAAACAGTAGACGGACCTTTCTATCCAGGGCGTCCAGCTCAGTCTGAGTCCACCTTAGTATGCCAAAGGAGTATGTGAGCAGCGACATCACCCAGCCGTTGAAGGCGCGCACCTTATTACCACCCGACAAAAGACTGTTAAGAACTTTTGTCAAGCGGCAAAAGAAACGCTCCTTCACCGATTGCTTGATATTGCTGACCACAATACCCAAAGACTGTGACATACCAAGATATTTATAGATTTCAACTTCGGAGAGAGATTATGAGTCATTGTCTCAGAAAGGTGCAAATTCGATGAATTTACAACTTTCCCTCGTTGAAAATGCATGAACGCTCACTTATATTACTACATATTAAGTAAGTAGGTATATAAAAACAACATTTTTAAACTATTTATTCGGACTCACCGACGAATAGGTGACGAGTGACAAGTTAGTGAACTTCATTGCTGTAAACGCTATCGGCTTTTGAGCTCTGAAACAGTGATTAGATGACGGCTAGAAATAGTCTGGTATTGTTTAATAGTTGGTAGTGGTAGTTGAAACTGGGTGGAAGCGGCTCTTTCGCCCACACACAATACGAAGAGGTGCCTCAAAAGGCTATAACAGGGTCGTTCCGCGCTATACTTTAACAAAACGTTTATATGTGCGGTTCTAAATTTACCAAAGTGTGTTTTGGGGAATAATCAAATAGCGTGGTGTTTTATACTCGTAGTGGTCGGTCCTACTACTAAATGCATAGTATTTTTTGTTCAGTCGTAAACTGCTTGTTCAGGCCAGTATAACGAGTATAAAGTGAACTTGGTAGGTATGTCTTAAGCGGTAACTCACGTAAGTACAGAGCCGGAGATCCTGTGGTTACCTTCCGGCACCATCATTAGACCATGGCCGAGATTCTACATGGTAAAAACGATATCGCTTTTGAAGCGTTTCCGTATTGTCAACGTTTTGATAACGATTCTTAAACGTGTGAAACACGATATCGTTTTAACGCACCTGAATAGAGGCCCAGGCCTAAAACCATGTTGCCTTTGACATGTTATCGTATTGTCAATGTTACAATAGCTCTTATTTACTTTACATTAACGGCAGGCATTCAAAATTATAAAGGGCGTTTTCCAAAAAAATATAATGTAACTTTTCCATTACGTCACGAAAATAAACTATTACTGCTTTAAGAGAAATAGTGGTATCTCAGATAAAACCCCTGTAGCAAGTTCGACCATATTATTACTAACAGGTGAGGTTTGAAACTGCTAAGCTTATTTGTTTTGAAATACCGTCTAATGGCTTATGATGACTTATGAGGGCAGTATAGGTATAAATATATGACTAATTTTCGTGATGTAATGGAAAAAGTACCGTTGTAACTTTTGTCCTTAACATAGGTAGGTACTTTTTTTGGAAAACGTCCACTATTATAACAAGTCAAAGGCAATCTGGTTTTACCCAGTTGTAAGGAGGGGTCCATCAATGGCACTTTAATATTGCATCCCCATCCGCAGTCAGTCGCGTCGCCGGACAAAAATTACATAGGTAGGTATGAGAATACTAGAAGTTGCATTTTTTGCTGTGTTAGATAAAGTGCATTGTGAACTATTAAAAAATACTTGGAAATTTCAAGGCGGTGTTTTAGGTATGGTTTAGGTTTTTTGTAGTATGTGAGTAACGTAATGTGTAAAGCATTAAAATTTTAAAATGATGTTTCTATGTACAAAATCAAAATGCGCGACGCCATTAAAACGTTGACAGCCCTAGCTAATTTTCAAAGCTTTTTAAAGGAATAATCATGGTCTTGCCGTGGGATATAATGCGTTTACACTTTTTTATCGTAGCAGTATCCAACCGACCTCCGAATAAGGAAAATCAGGGCGCGGCGGCACCGTGGGTCCGTACGGTGCCAATCGCTGTTATAGACTGCTAACGCCACGTCCGCATTCTGCAAACAATATAACGCTGTAGAGCTATTGTAATGAAGTTTTAACAGTTTCGCAAACACAATACTAGCTAGTAGCACGTATTGATGGGGTATTGAGCTCGTAAGTAAGTCATCGTCGTTGGCATTGCAGCTGACATTATCGCGCCAAGCTTACAAGGATAAGTACAATTTATTTACTTCCATTCGATCATTTAAAAACATCAACTAATCTTGAAAAAACGCCTGGAAACGTATAAAACCCCAGACCAATCTTCAGTAAAGTGTCGCACTTGGCCGGTTTTTTACCTGTGTAGCTGTTCCGTAAAACTATTTAAGGCGATAATAGCGGTGGCTGTTGCTCAGTTAAACCAACTAGCGGCATCTGCTATACAACATCATATTCTATATATATACTAGCTTCTGCCCGCAACTTCGTCCGCATACATTTTGATTATCGTTTTTCCCCCAAGAGCTTTTAAATTTTACGGGATGAAAAGTCTAAGCAGTAATTGAGGGCGGAAGCTATCTATATTCCATCCAGATCCATTGCAGAGTGAAAGGGTAACAAACGAACACACACATACACACACTCACTCAAATTTTCGCATTTATAATATTACTACGATAGTAGGAAGTAACATAGGATTGTTTTACACCTATTGTCAGCGTGCTGTGTTTAACTGAGCTGCCATCACGCTACTACGAGTACCTATCAAGTTAATAAGACCTATATCAAACATTGACAATACGATAGTCAATAACATTAGCCTAGAATAAGCCCCTGTAGTAGGTATACAGGTACAACCATAAAACTAACGGGAGAAATTCGAATATGTTTTAGACAGTTTTCAGCACTGTACTTCCCGGTGAAACCTTTAAGAAAATGAAAAAGTTTTCAATTGATTTACTTATTTTAAAGCCCCCTGTCGACAGCCCATGTTAACGTTAGATGAATGTAAATTTTAAATGAGATTTAACGAAAAACGGGAAAGAACTCTGCTTCTGCATACGGCATTTTTAAACCGCAAACTACTTTGCATGCAGCACAGCGTAAAACGCGCTGGAATCGGACAAGTTTTAGATCGAATGAATCCCGTTAAAATGCAGTGATTGCCGTCGGGTAAACTGTTGAGTAGCTTAATAATTATCACCTATTCATAGTCGGCGGCTACATACCGAATGGAAAATGTCGTCCGCATACCAGCACAGCATGCCGATTTGAATGAGGGCCGAGCCCAGGAACAGCTTGTTGCTCACAGCCAAGAATGGTTCCAGAAGCTGAAGAAAAGGGCTGTGGCAGGTACACAGTACAAAGGAAAACATGCCAAAAAATTAAGGCTTTCACTTATATATGTTTACTATATTTAGGCCCAAGTTAAAACATGCTTGAATGAATTTAATTACGTATGGCACCTTGATAAATATTAAGTAGTGTTTAATTAACAAACAAATGTATCTTTATATATAAATTAGTTTCGTTGTATACGTTAATCCGTTTTTCATATTTCCAAGCCATAATGATAAGTACATACATGTAAAGAAAAAACTTCTTTACGTAACGGAAAAACACTAAAACGCTGAGGCGGGTCCAAAGAGGAGGCGTGCACGCTGGTTTATCTAAATTACACGTTATGTTAAGAAGAAGTATGTGCCTGGGGTTAAACTGGATTTTCTAAATGGATGTATTTTATTGATCATCCCTTTAATAATTTATTTATATAATTTATTTACTTAATGAAATTCATAACAATACAGTGCATACATACGTATATAATTTATCTTTTTTTCTTTGAATGTTTCCAGAATCACTCCTTATAACCGAACGGTTACGTTAGTTACCTATTGAATACAGGTTTATAATCTATTTGTTTTTTGGACATCTTTGAACCACATATTCTTGAAATAGGTACCTACACATTACGAGCAAAAGTAAGTGATCAAAATCAAGGTTTCAAAACATTTTCTAGCATGACATCCCAGATACAAAGAACTGCTATACGAAGGTGCCAGTTATAACTGATGTTTTAATTAGTCAAAAGAAAATGTTTATAACAACATCGAGACACAGAAACGAAGAGACAAATCAATATTTCAAATCGGAATATTAATGTCACGACGTCATAATTATTATTATGTATGTACTGGAAATTTCAATAAAGAACAATAAATCTATTTACTCGTAATAGGTACAATGAGTGTCTCAAGCAATTGTCGGAAATGTCTGAATGAAAGCTCAATAAAAAGCATTTATTTTAAATACAACAATAATCAAGCTGATGTAATAAATAAGACCTTGTTTCAAACCTTGGCGGACACGAGAGGTGTTGTCGTCACACCAATGCCAAAGTCGCAAATCTGCAATTTGATTTCAAAAGACAGTGACGGAAACGCCACGCGACTTTGTCATGGTGTGACGTTGTAGACGCTTCGCATGTTTGTCTTACGAATATAACCGATCTAAACCGAACATTTCACTTGTACTCCGCGGTGTCCCATAAACCCGTATTTTATTTTTATACATATACTGTAATTCTATGGAACTTGCTAACTATGTAAACAAACAATATATTGAAATTGACATCTAATGTCAATTTTAGTATGGCGGCTTGTTTACATAGTTAGCAAGTTCCATAGAATGACACTATAGATAATCACTTTAATTTGAAACACTCAAAAAGGAATTTAACTGTTTGAATGGCACGCTACTTAGTTTTCAAGGGTCCAAATAAATGTAATCACTTACTCTTGACACATTATGTTTTCATTTACTTCTAATACACTACAATAGTCAGTAACATTTGAATTTGCTTTTATTTCTGTGTAACTCTTCATCCAACGAGTATAAAAAAAATATTTATTTTTAACCACGTACTTAAATAAAATTATTACATAAATGATCTGCATAATGAACTTTCATTCGTAAGTTAGCCATATAAATACCGAAGCCTATTAAACTAATAAAGCATAGTTGTTGTTACGACTAAAATCTAATTATGCAGAGGTTATCTCGCCATAAAACTTTAAGAACCTACCACAATTACGAACACGACGCAGCAGATATTCACGGAGCTGAACACGACGTTTATGAGGTTCACTATTGTGAATGCTTCCTCCAGGTCATTGCAGTATCTGTAATTGACGGAAACCTAATTAAGGCTCTCCTATAAAGACCTCAGGCCGGATTGCTTGCAGTGCTGATATTAAATAAATAAATAGTAAATATCAGGGGACGATCTATATATATTTAGTGCTCTGGCAATCCTACTATGTATGTATACTATTTATGTATTTAACTAGATTTCAGGTGCCGATAATTTAATAAAAGATTTGAAGGGCTTTGTTTTTATATGAGTTTTCGAAATAAGTTCACTAGATCATAAATTAAGCAAACCGGATGAGCCGCTGATGCAGTTTGATGTTGTCGACAATATCTTGGTAATACTGTTCGTGGGTCTTCTCTTCCAGGGCCAAGGACTCCAGCCGGAGGTGCAGCAGCCGCAGCAACAGTGCGATGTGGCTCGCCAGCCCCGAGAACAGCAGATCCGTGCACAGCATTATGAATACGCACGTCTGGCCTGAACAGTATTCTCTTGACAAACATATCATTAGCTAACTTAACGGGCAATCCTCAGAATTTGTGCATAAATTAAGTCTTCTATATAGTTGCGGAAGATTAACCCGCTCTAACATAGCCCTAACCTCTGATCTACATTTAACTCAAAGAATACGAGTAAGCACTAAAAGGCTTAGAAGGAGCGATATAATAAAAGCCAACATACAGATAGCTGATATCATATATGCACAGTCTTATTAGGATTCAGTGTGCCAAAAAGAGAGAGTTCTATAAGCAAAAATATAAACTACGTTTTTGTATGCAGATTTTGTATAGATCACAGACTAAGCAAATTTACACCAGGGCCCGTATCATGGAAGATAAAGCATGCGTCACTCTCGCACTGTCTATATAAATATAGACATTTTGAAGTTTTATAAAAATATATTAACAAATCTTTTTGGTCTACCGACTGACACTTGTTGTGCCTCTCATGACGTTTACACAATTTTAAATGATGTTATGATGAGATTTCATTGTGTCGTAACATTATATACAGGTAAAGAAATAAAAAAACCAGGTAAGTATGAGGCCTGTTTGATAAGTACCCCTTTTCGAAATGTATTTTATAATATCTCTGGGCGAAAATATATATACCACCGTTTTAAGGCATTTTTCAGATATTGATAAAAAATATAAAAGTTATTTATTCAGTAAGTAGGCCGCACGGGCACTTTTATACGAAAAAAATCTACCAGCGCTTCCCAAGACGAGACCATTGCTTAGAAGAAGCGCCGCAAGAAACTCAACATTCAGTATTTTTTTTTAAATAAATATTATATGATAGAACAAATATTATATGATATGACAATGATAGAACTTAACCTAGCATTGTAAACTGTAACGTTGCGTTTTTATCATTGACTGGAACAAACCCCAACTCTGAGAACTAGCAAAAATCTTTAGTATTTTTAAAGGCTGGTAATTATTTGACATTTGAAATGGTTTTGCAATAGGGTTGTTACAGCCTTAGATTTTCTATGCGTTTGTAGGGAAATAAAATTAACTTCAAGATTTATTACTTTATGTTTATTCCAATTAATGTATGAAAGTATTAGCTGAAACAAAGTTTTGTAGGGATTTGGGTTGCAAGAAGAATAGTGAATGACTTCTTTGATAATCAAGTGATTTATTGCTTTGTAAATCTATAATACTACAGTTGGAACTCATTTCAGTGTAAATTCTGGGGTGCTCCCGTTATTGTGTCCTTCAGCTATATTGTTAGAGTTAGCTAATAACAAGCGCCCCAAGATGACTCTCGGAAGAAGCTTTAAACATCTTGTGCAGGGCGGAGGTCCGAGTTGTGATAAAAGTCTCCAATGGCTTATGTAGCAAAAAAACAGCCGATTTAAGAATTAATTTGTGGCAGTAACAAAATCGTAAGTAGATATTTCATAGGAATAATAAATGTGCACCATGTAACTTAGTTTCTTAACCTCGTGGTTAACTTTCAGTTCTTCGAGAGGTTTCTGTATGCCGGGACGGAGAGAAATACAGCGTTTGAGATAATCTCTATTGGATGGTCTCCGGTAAGCATCTTTGATTTGCTTTACTCGGCTCTCTGCTACACCTCTGCCATGTGCTTAACCTAATCAAAGCAATTTGGTTCTTTCCAGCTGATGGGAATTAAGGAATGAATTTAGGATTGAATTTAGAATTTGGAAATTTATATAACAAAGAATTCACATAGTAATTCGGATAAGAATTTCAAGAATTTTTGGATATGAGATTGATAATGCTACATTAGGAATATAATTTTTGCACTGATATTTATTTTGGTACTTCACAACTGTTACATTTTGCTTGTGTTTGATTTCTTCTTCTTTTGAGCTCTCTGAAAGAAACAAGCCAATGTTTAGCAAAATTCACTTTGCACAAGAGATTTAGTTTGTGAATGAATAAGTTAAGGTTTGATAATTTTGTGTAATTTAGTAGTGCGGGCTAGTTACCTTTCACCAGCCGCGTTTTGTGAGTTTTGTATAGCAAGGCCTTGACTATTCTATTCTTAAACCTTCTGCATTAAGCTTCTTAAAGCTCTTCCAGTAAAGGGATCTTACTGCTTGTGCCGCCTGAACATTCTATCTTCGCACGCTTACTTATCGTCTTGCAAATGGAGTCTGCATAGAGTCGACGCCCATAGCACCGCGTTTCAACTCACACTGCCCTGATCCTGTTTGCAGCCTGACAGGCTTTGCAGTAAGACTTCAGATTGAGGTATGTGAATTAAATATTTAAATTATGATTTAGAGAAGTAGAATTTAAAAGTAAATAGAATATTGGAAATGATGGCATTAGGTTCCTTAGGGATTAACCAACTTTAGTACCTATAGATAAATGTGAACCTATAATAAGAACTATGTTTAAGCATGACCCATGCTTTTTCTGAGCTAACAATTAATGTCTGGTCGTTTACGTGCATATGCAAGGGTTTGCAATTACCGTATTTGTATTAAACAAGAGTAGGAATAAAGATCGTGTTCAACTTGCTAACTTGTTTCCTTTACCTCTGTAAGATTAGTCCCACTTGCATCCAAGGGTCACGCCGGACATTACTTTTGTGAATTTTATGAACTTTAAGTATATTTTGTTTATAACGTGTTTCTTCCATTTGGTCGAGTCAGGAAGACACGTCGCAATATAACAATAAATAAAATTTTAAAATAGAAATATATCATGCAGGCAGGAAAACGCGTCGAAACTTCTAATAAACACAAGAGCAAACACATAAAATAATAATATTTATACGTACCCATGACGGTGCAAAAGTACATGAAATAAAGAAAAAAAAAGTTTCGATACTTTCTCCTACAGAAACCGTGTCCCCTAGACTAGATAGGAACTAAGCTATTACGTTAGGTATCTTAGGCCAAGTATTTTTGTCTGTTACATAATCCTCGACCCTGTAGTACCTAAGCTTTAGACATAACGGACTTTTCAAGTAATTTTCAAGTGCTGAAAATGGTAACTTTAAAACTACGTCTGGTAATTTATTATTATAGAAAAGAATGCCTTGACCTACAAATGATTTATATTATTTGCGAAAAATTATGTACGAAATTTTCTAATGGCAATTTTATTTTTATTTCTTGTATTAAAATTATGAATGTCACAATTCTTAATAAAAGAGTCATGGCTCTTAAAAAAATAAACAATATTCTCATAAATTGTACCGCTACAGTCCAAATATTAATTTCTTTTATTACTCTTAAAGAATCACGGGAGTTTAAGTTATATATAGAACGAATGGCCCTTTTTTGTAACACAAATATATAGTCTGTATATCAGCCGTTTTTCCCCAAACTAGTATACCGTACCACAAAACACTGATTTTCCTGACAGCGTAAGCTGCCGAACTTAATTTTCCTGCTAGTACTGCTATATGGGGACTACATTGCATTTTGTCTATAGTTATCCCTAAGAAAAGTGTCTTATCTACCATTTCTAAATACTCGTCATTCGGAAACTATGAAAATAATCAGCCCATTTCTCTTAATTATTTTTGTTTCCGTATAGTTTCTTTTACGCGGTGGATGCGAAAAGCACAGGACCGGTCTGAATGGAGAGCCTTGGGGGAGGCCTATGTCCAGCAGTGGACGTCTTTCGGCTGATATGATGATGATGATGATAGTTTCTTTTTGGATTTTAATTTCGCTCATTGTGTTTGGTGTCAAACAATACATTTTCACCATAAAAATCGTTATAGCATTTTTCCTCAAAAATATCCACCTCTTTTTAGGGTAGGTACACAACTTTTTTCTACCAACTTCCGGTATGACATTTTGGTGGGTTCTATAACAAAGTAAGTCAAAATGACGTTTTATAACTGTTTATAAAACATTTAGTACCAATTGTACACCATACGATGTTAAATTTAATCAATGTTAATCGACTGTTAGTTCATACATTAATATGGTGAAATTGGCTTGATATCATTTTATTTCCCAAAAAATCTAATTGTTGTATACCTAGTCCCTTGCTAAATAATCTACTATGTTGTTGCATTTTGTTTACTGTTTAGACTAAATAATATTTACTTATAAATGTGATTAAAGAAATTGAGCATAAGATAGGTCCTGGGACGATTCTGATGTGGACGGACACGCACTATTTGTTTATTGCCCGTTATCATTTTATTCACGACGCTGTAATGAATATGCTGGCAATTTTAAAACAAAACAATTGATACTAACTGTATGATTGCGTGATGACGATGACAGCAGGGACCAATTTTTAAACTGTCGAAAGTGGATTAAGTAAAGAAAGTGAAGTGATGTTTGTTTTAAGCACATCATGCGATAGCAAATTGCTTCGTATCGATTTTTTTGCTACTTAATAATAAATATAAGCTGGCAATCAAAATGCTGAACTGGATTAATTGTTACCTACGTCTGAACAATAGTGAGTGCTGCTCTCATTGCTATAATTGTAATCTCGAAGACTTCTATATGATTCTATCTGCGCACGGACTTTCACTTCTCATTCTATCAATTAGGATAATAAATCAAAAATCATTAAAAGGAATGATTAAAAAAAATTGAACCGAACTTTTTGCGAATGGTTCTCCTATGCAAGAGAACTATTTATCTTAATCCAGTAGCGTGTTATTACACTTCATTGTTGTAATTGGAGCGTGACTTACCGGCGAATACCTCGAAGATGTAAACCAAGACGTGGTTGAGAGGCTTGTGTTTGTCGAAGGGGTACCACGAAACCCAGACAAACCCGACCTGGGCCTCCTGGCCCTGCCACAACTCGAACAAGTACACGCAGATTGGAGTCACATTGTAGAACAACACGCCTCCCATGTTCATTGCAAAATACCCTGTACACAAAACAATATCTTAACTTACAAATTTAACTCAGAAGTAACTATAGGTACAAGTACACCTACAAGCGCTGGTGTCTGTTAATATCTCGAGAGCGATAGATCACTTTTGCCCCAGTTAAACACTACAATTTTTCTTTTTGTGCGGAGGTATAACAGCGTGTATTAGGGGAAGATAGTATAGTATCGGACACATTTTAGTTTCAACAAATAAAGTCTTGAAATTGGAGTTATTAAAATCATTTTAAATAATAATTATGCACTTTGAAGTTCATTCGTTATACCGTTTTGGTAAAAAGTATAATAACTTTGTCGATAGACAATTTATATCAATTATTATTTTATAAAAAATTAGTATACTATCGGACATCATGCGATAGTATCGGACAGTAGACATAAAAGGCCAACAAATATATATATACCTAATAAGCGTGAGAATAGGTGAATACCTACTATCAAGAAATACCTTGCAAACATGTTCATCAGGGGAATTATTAGTAACATTAAGAAAAAAGTAGAATGTACACTAATTCGTTAAATATCGGACAGTCTGGTTTAGTAACGGACAGTTTGGTTTAATAACGGACATCTTATTATTTTACTACTATTATTTATAATTTTTTGATATTAAGTAAGAGACGAACGTAAGTAGGTACCTAACACTACTGGTAATAAAAAGTCTACTAAACTTGTTGATTATTGTTTAATTACAGTGCTTTAAGCAATTAAAGACATAGAATAGGTATTATAATTTTAATCTCCAACAAAAACTTATAAACTCTTTGTATGCCTATGACGTGTATTATTTTTGGCTATATTCTTTGAAAAAATAATAATTAAAGACACATAATTATTAAACATAATAGATGGATGTAGTAGATACACTACCTTTGACAATTTAAATTATCTTATGCCTATTGGAACAATCGCTGCAAAGCAGAATGTGTTACACATTTTTAAAGAAGTCTTTTTTTGCTGTAAAAACTAAAAATAAACTTAAATTATTTGTACTTGTATCATCTTTGGCCTACTATAGTTTTAAAGACACTTAATAAACTTAACAGACTTGAACCTACCCTTGACAATTTGAGTTATTTTCTTATACGAAACAATCACAATGCAGAAACACCAAAACGTTAGGATTAGTCTAATCCTAGCTGTAAAAAAAAACCCTAAATATCATTTTCATAACATTTGCTCGAACATAGTTGTTCATAGTTTGAAAGTTTAAAATATCGCACGAAAGATAGGGGAGACCGGGGTCAATTGAAACGTTTTCCGTGTGCCTACATTTTCTATCAATATTGGTTTGTGAAAGGTCCCGACTATAGCTAGATTATCTGGCTTTAAAGTTGCTATGATCCATAGGTATCAGATACGGAATCACAAGTGCTTTAGAAATCCTCGAAAATTGATTCATTTGACCCTGGTGCGGGTCAATTGAAACAATGAATGGGTCTATTGAAACACCTAGAAAAAATAAATAAAAAAATTTGTAATAAAAATTTAAATTTTGTTTTTAGTCAAAATTATTTTACATAATCTCAGTCTTTAATTAGAAAACAGTTAGAGGTAGTTTCTACCATCAACTTAACGAAAAAAGCTAGCGTTCATTGCTATTAACTTAACAATATTTTCATATGGTACTTCTTGCTTAATCATTTAGAATATTTAAATATTTATAAGTAACTAGCGATCCGCCAGCGGCTCCGACCCCTGCATTTTTTTTTTTTTTTTATGTCACTTTGGGGTATGAAAAATAGATGTTGGCCTATTCTCAGACCTACTCAATACGCTCACAAAATTTCATGAGAATTGGTCAAGCCGTTTCGGAGGAGTATGGGAACGAAAACTGTGACACGAGAATTTTATATATAAGATAAGATGAACTATTAGTAGTCTAGAAATGTAATCAACATTTAATAAAGGAGCAGCAATCATTATTATACGTCTTACTAGGGTTAATGTGATTGACGTAATTAACTCGTAAGATCCCACGTGTGCCCACCACACATAGAGCACTATTTTCACCATTGTTTAAACGAAAAAAAAAACGTAGTAATTATTGTTTTAACTTAACACAACATTTATTATCTTATAATATGTTCATATTGATAAGTAAATTAATGAGATCAACTATTACTAACAAATTTAGGTTACCAATATTTAATAAACAGAGAGCAACGTTTATAATAGATGTTAAAAATAAACTTGGTAAAATCATTCAGAGTCACAATAGTGACACAAATAATTGAGGTCTCCAGGTATGCAAGCCTCATGTGCCCACATCTTACACCCAGAACACTGCAGTTATCTGATTCATCTTCAGAAGAAGTCAATTCTTTAGTTTGCTTAGATTTATTACCCTTTCCTTTATTTTTTTACTCAAGTTCTTTTTCACGTTCTAAGCCTGTTTTTTCGGTATTTTTTTCTGATTTATTCCTAATTTCTTCTTTTTTGGGAGTGCCCATGTAGATGGTGGACTTCCTCTTTCTCCTACCACCTGCAGGCAGCTTCCTTGGTGGACTAATGGGAAAAGATCTTGTCGATTTCGGTTAGAAAACTGTAGACTAGCTTGTAGATGGCTGACATGGATCATCAACTGGATCAAGGGCCATTGGGGGCGTATTAGATTGATCCGTTGGATTTGATCTCTTCGTAAGCTTTTTTATACAAATCTATACTGCACTTTCCGCGATTAGTAGTTTTTGGACGGGTTCGTGGCATCTAAAAACGAAAGAAGTGTTACTGCAAAAAAACCTTAAAACCACATACATGAAACATGTTTCAATTGACCTAAAAGTAGGCCACTTTTTTTACTGAGTGCACCTACTCGCGGCTTATAGTCAAGGATCTCTGTCACACGATGCGGGTGGGTACCTACAGAGCTGGGTTAACTAGTATTTGCCACACCCGCAGGCAACAAGAAAATGTTTAGGTACACAATCCTTTTAATATTGTATTGTCATGTCATTTGAACTACCTGCACAAGCACCTATACAAAATTTCAGATTGATCTGACGACGTTATGTCAACATCAATACATACCTAGTAACTTGTAATAATTAAAAGTGTTAGGTTATGATGGTGTTACTAGAGTCTAGCAAACGAAAGCTGTCCCAAAGAAACAGCAGCAAATTCAAAAAACCTGCAGCTGTTTACACTGACTATACACTGAATAAACGGAGTTGATACTATTTAATTTCCTGATCTTTTCACATCAGTGTTGCAGTATCAACTCCGTTTATTCAGTGTACAGTCAGTGTTAAAAGCTGCAGGTTTCTTGAAATTGCGGTTCTATCTCTGGGACAGTTTTCGTTTGCCAGACTATTTTTATTATTTTTGGGCAATTCTATTATTATTTATTATTAACTTACGTGTAGTAATGGACGCGCGGACGTGTCCCATACTATACGAAACTTCCCTGTCCGATACAATACAACACGACTAACATTATAAAAAAAATAATTAAAAAAGAATACGCCATTTCTCATTTGTTTTAGTATCATCAATTCAATCTGTAATAAACGAATGATACACTTGTAACGTGTGCTGTTTGTAATAACTTAAATTGTGCAGATAGTAAACAAAGCAAAAAAAGCATTTTTTACGTTAAAATTGATTTACTCACACAAATCGATGCGATGCGCGCAGAGGCGTCGGTAGCTTGCCACAGTCTGGTTTATCGCGTGTCTAGAATGGTATATTTTGCTTGTGCGTTCATATATGGCGCTTAGACGTGAAATAGAGATGTTATCAATATTGTCCGATAGTATACACTGTCCGATACTAAACTATCTTCCCCTAATGAAAAGTATTTTTTTACAATTTAAATCAATGTACAAGACAATTTAAATCTAGTGAATTTATCCTATGAAATGACTATTTTACAAAAAGGTTAAATAAAAGAAAAAGCTTTATTACCGAGGGTAGGAAGTAATTTTTTATTCCGCTTACGTTTAAGTAAAGAAAAAAACAAACGTTTTATAAAAAAGAGGAAACAAAATCAATTAGGATAAAAATAATAATAATTATATTATTATTTTTATCCTAATTGGGTTATCCCAAAAAAAAAAACCACTAGTTTTTAATTTTTTTTTCGATAAAATAGACTAATTGAAGACACTAATTTCACGGTTTTTGCATTTAAATCAATATATTAATTTATTTTAATTTTTAAAGAAAATGTTTTTATGACGTCACTACAAGCTGGTTTGTTTGAGAAATGCTTTAAAACTATTGAATTCGTTTGAGAGTAGGTACGCGTTTCTGTCAGATCACGTAAAATGTCAATGTTAAGTCATGTCAATATAGGTAAACTAAAGTATTAATGGTATTGTGAACGTTATATTCTTATACCTAAATCATACTTACATTAGAGCTTTAGCTCCACGTATTTCAGCTACGTTGTGATTGGAGCTGTCTCCCAAGTATGTCAATATCCTGACTATATCCACTTTGGGTAGATTAGTGGAATCAGCCCTTACAAAGTTTAATAATGTTTAAGTACAGCGTTGGTCGTCATTATAAGCAAGAATATCGGTATCTAAGATCTGGCGATGGTCAATATGTGTAGCAGGATCGTCAGATTCCGTAGAATTTGAAGCAATGTTGTTAAAATGCAGAAAATCAGAAAACGAGTAGTTATATGTTGCACACCAAACAAACCGAAATTTTATTTTTAGTTCGTTGAGTTTGACAATTTCACCCACAGACTAGCCTACGGGCGGAGGTTCCAAAACGGACTTGTATTTTAATCATACCATTTTTTTAAAGATCTGACCTTGTCATGTTTATATACAGTTAAAAATTTTCTTAATTTTAATAAGCGTTAAAATAAAACATAAATAAATAAGACAAAATTCGATATACATTATTTATTTATTACTGCATTCCGGACTCATATTATATGCAGTACTATGGTTGATTACAGATTAGACACAACTTACCAATGAAGATCGTGACGTCACTAAATTACAGGTCAAATAATGTCAAATGATAAATTAGAAATAACTATTTAATACTAATTTTGTAAAATAATCTGATAACAGGGAATGGTTCTACAACCCTTTTTCTCGAAATGGTTTTTGAATCACTATACATTACAAAATTATGGGATAACCCAATTGATTTTGTTCGCTGAAATATCAAAGCATCCAATTTTTGCTGTTCGGAATCGGATGGCGTAGTTCGCCAACATAAGCAGCGGGCTGTAAGTACTGTACGTACTTAGGACATAAGAATAAGTACTATTAGAAGGGTAACTTGATCCCCACCACGCGCGCTCCCGCGTGGCCTGTCAACAGTCCAGGACTACTTATCGCAGCAAACACTAGCGGGTTGCCACCCAGAATCGGCGCCTGAAGTAAACGTGCAACAATATTTCAAATGAAGCTCTCAAAGTCGCCACAGTCTACACAAACTGTGG
Organism: Acleris holmiana; assembly: GCA_949316455.1. Lineage (NCBI taxonomy): Eukaryota > Metazoa > Arthropoda > Insecta > Lepidoptera > Tortricidae > Acleris > Acleris holmiana. Next base: position 17,827,312 of record OX438762.1, read on the forward strand.
TTTTACCTTACTAATTTATTAGATCCGAATTCGACCACGTGCTTTACGATAATTGTAGTACAATATCAACGAAGTTTGAATCTTTATTTATTATTTGTTTCATAAACAAATTAGTAAAGAGCGTAAAAATGAAAAATAAAACAAATAAATTATTTACTTAACTATGCACTTTTTGTTTAGATTAACAATACTTGATTTAAAACTCTACAGTAAAAATTGTGATTCGCCATCAGGATCTTGCTCTTGGTCTACACTATACGTCACTGATACGAGTACCGAATAAGCGTTTTATTTAAAACTGCACTTTTTAACTGATAAGAGATTTGTCAAGGACACCACTGAGACCCAATATATATATAGGGTACTTTTTATCTGACTCCGCTGGGTTATGGTTTATCGTATATAGGTAGTTTTACAGGTTAAAAAACTAATTCCATGCGAACGAGGTTGCGGGCTCAGTTAGTATTATATACTTGTGACAACCCTGATTTTGCGACAGGCGAAAGAGACGTAAGGCGGGGCGTGGGGCGCTATAGGTAATTATTTGACGGCTTTGCTGTCAGATCCATAGAACGACTCCGAAGATGCCCTTCTTATAGTACTTATTCTTATGCTAAGGGTTGTTTTTAGTCGTTATGTAATAAATGCTTCACTACTACAGAATGCAAACTAGACCTGTTTATGGCAATCCCGAAAATCCCGGAATTAATAAGCCAAGTACAGTCCCGGGATTTTCAGGGTCAGAAAAGACTGGGATCTCTGGATCTCGGGTTTCGAGATCCCGGGATTGTATTCTCTAGCTCTGGGGAACTAACCAACAACCTATGGCTTTCGTGACCTTCAAGGACTAAATTTTTTTTTTTTTTTTTTTTTTTTTATGTTAAGGAGAAGGCACACGAGCACTCAGGCCACCTGATGGTAAGTGGAATCTGAGACCCATAGACATTTGAATTCTCAAGACTATAATCCCAAGACCTCAAATGCGTTGCCAACCCTGAGGACTAAGATGGAATGCCTCTATGCTAGTAATTTCACCGGTTGTCTTATCCCCACACCGGAACACAACAATGCGAACACTGTTGCTTGGCGGGTGGTTAATGGATAAATTTATCTCTCCTTGGTTTTTACCATTGATCGGCAGGGTTTTAATAAACATTTTTATTTTTATTTATTTTTACGTACATGCTCGAGTATGTTATCCTTATTGTTGTAAAATAGGCCAGTGAAATCTTACAAAATAAAAACTTAAACTCGCAAAACGCGATGTAAACCTCCTTTTTGCTCTGCTGCTTGACCCCTTAGGGCAGTGTGAAGCTACGTTATGCGAGCAAAATACTAGTTGTGCTGCGTAACAATTGTGATAAATAAAAAACTGCAAAAAAATTGGGGATTTTTCAGTTTTTTCTAACTTATTTTCGTCCCGCAACGGCTCTTTTCCCGGTCTGTGCAGTAATGTACGATTTTATTGCCTTGCCATTTGATGTTTAAGGTGTGGAGATTAACATACATTTTTACCTAGCCGAATATGCTACCGTAGGACAGGAATGCGTTTAGAATAGTTGAGAAACTTCAGCAGTGTGAAACATTACAATCTTGGTAGGTATTAATTTAAATAATCATTTGGTATAGTGTAAATCGATCTAAGTTTATAATGTAATGTAAAGTAAAATACGAGTATGTGTTTAAATCATTATTTCCTTGGTACCATCGGATAGTGCCATTGAAAGTACCGAGGCAAATATTGTTTGCCGTCGTTCCGTATGGAACAATAGAAGTATTTTTTGCCGTTGCACCATTGGTAAACTTAATGACAATTTTTCTATTAAGTACTGTCAATAGCAGCCTGTGTGGTTGCCGGGTTAGAATAGTGCCACTCCATGTCTTCCCGTGGATGTCGTAAGAGGCGACTCAGGGAATAAGGGCTTGTAGTATTGTTAGGCGATGGGCTTGCAACCTGTCACTAATACACTAGTAAACTTCTTGGCCTGATTGTGCAAAATGTGGTTACAGAATTATCAACAAGTCTTTTTAGAGTTGTTGGTATTTCTGTAGCCTACCCCACTCGGGGAATGAAGGCGTGATGTTATGTATGTATGTACTGTCATTACTGTCAATAAGTCTTTATTCACTCAAGTTTATTATTAAAGTTGTGTGATGATGATGATAATATAATCGAAAGATTAGTCAGATATGTGTATTATACGAGCATACGAAAATACAAATCGATGGATATCTATTGGGAGTCCAAATATACCATTGTTATTCATATTCGACATGGTAAGGTTGAAATTAGTATCTTGATTAAACTTTTACATCCCACAAAATAGTCGTGTGTGCGGCATACACTTGGCAGCTGGTGCACGGGAGGACCTGACGGAGGCACCAAATTTTTGCGAAGACTTCAAGCTCATTCGGAAGACATTGTTCGCGTTATGTGGCAAGCAAGCAATTATACATTTCACAGTTTCACTAAAGCTAAAGTTTAGCTAAAGCTCACAAAAATATAAATGCCTCAACGGGCACCTTCACATTAAGTGTAAGTAAATCGGTTTACATTGGTGTACGAGCCGCAGCGCGGAGATGCTGGCGGTCTTGATACCCTGCGCCTGCTCGTCCAGCGGCGGCATCGGCCAAATGCCCGACAGTTCCTGCAGGTGTTCCGCGAACACGTCCTTCTTGTACCACAGCGCAAACACCTTCGCAATACCTGCCGGTCAACAGTCAGGGGGAAGAACATTCTACATTAATGCCAAGGATTGTTCAAGAATATTTATGAAATAAATAGATAATAATTAATATAATTAACGCACGGGAGTACCCCAAGAAAGTGGGACCATTGCTTTTTGTATTATATTATATATTAACGGCTTACTTTATATCTAAACATCAAATCTTTATGTTTCCTGACGATTTGTCAATTGTTATAGCAAATAACGATAAGTCTATAACACAAGAATGCAGTTAATGCATTTATATGTTGGTGATTGGATACGTAATAATAATTTGAAATTGAATATATTATATAAAACCAACTTGGTGCAATTTTCAAAAACTAGAACGCAACTTACATCATTAAATGTTCATTATATAGGACAAAGAATAAATATCAGTGATTAAGTGAAATTCTTGGGTATTATTATTGATAGGGTACCTACTTATGTAGCTGGAAGGCTCAAATTAATATTTTTTATTTTATTTATTTATTTAGGAAACAAACAGTCACGTACAAAAGTAATATCATAAACTTATTATAACTAACAGACCTATAGTTCCATTTACTCAAATAAAATACATTAATTATAAAATGAAACAGGGTAGGTGTTGCGAATAATTTTGCTACTCATTCACGCGGTAAGTAAATACACTCGTAATTATATAAACAAAATAGAAAAATAAAGCAATCTTTCGTAGAACATAAAGTTACAGAAAATTTAAGTAAATTAGTAAAAACAAGAAAAAACAAAGAAATCAGGAGAAGAGCAAACTCCTAAGAGCACTGCTGTATTTACCAATTGATAAAGAGAATATATCTAAATCTATGAAATTTATAAAATAATATATGCTACAAGCTGAACAGGTTTGTTTTTACGTTATTTTTTTTAAATTAAATTAGAAATTTAAAAAACCCCCGACTAAATAAATAGTCTGTGAAAAACCCGCTAAAAAGTTAAAAATAATAAGTAGTGGCCCTAAGGGCTGATTGTTTGATAAGTAGATACATAGTTAACTGAACATTGAGACTAACTAAACTGACACGTCGGGAACCGCTAAGTAGCTGGGGTATTTTATGTTATTTCACTGTGTCGTGCCGTGTCACTTTAGTTAGTCTCAGTGTTCAGTTAACTATGTATCTACTCAACAAACAATCAGCCCTTAGGGCCACTACTTATTATTTTTAACTTTTTAGCGGTTTTTTACAGACTATTTATTTAGTCGGGGTTTTTTTAAATTTCTAATAAAAAAAAATTATTCACGCTTTTTAAACTTCTCCATCTGAGTGTCTGTTTGTGGCATCGTAGCTCCCAAACGGATGAACGGATTTGGACGCAAGTTTTTTTAAAATAATGCTACATTAATCAGGATGGTTCTTAGCAAGATTTCATGAAAATTATGAGGCAGATGAGGAGATATCAGCTCTGAAAGTAGGTGTCACCGTTACTTTAGGGGCGTTTTACCCTATAAAAGCTCAATATCTCAAAAACGGCTATAGTGATTTTGATGAAACATATCTAAAAACCACCGCTAAAAAACCTGCCTTCATTTTAAAAAAAACTGCATTTAAATCGGTTACACCCATTTAAGCGCTACAGTGCCACAGACAGATACACACGCACACACACACTTACACGTCGAACTTATAACACCCCTCTTTTTGCGTCGGGGGTTAAAAATATCAAATGAATTTGAAAATAAACAAAACTATCATAAAGCGTCGGGGGTTAAAAACTAAGAAGTGTAGCAGGGGAGTCGACCGCTCTGGCAGCGTGTCATGGTCACGTTGCATTTCTTCTTCGGTATGGGATTATAATTTGGGGGAACTCGACAGATATTCACAAAGCATTTAGACTCAAAATAGGTGTGTTTGTGCAGTATGCGGAATCAGACCGAAGGTGTGTAGACCTTCAAGGAACTAAATACCTATAGTGTCATGGATTGATATCCAGATCGCGGAAGACTTTTACCACTATGTGGCTTCTTAATACGATTCGACAAAACTACAGATAGTTAAATTATTGTATTAAAAACAAACTTCCTTTAACCCTCAGGAATAAAAGAGTCCAAAGGAATTTTGCTAGGCGAATTCTACACAGGAATCAGCTAATTGGGTAACTATTAAAGCCCAAAATAAATGAAACGCTAGCCGCACTCGACTTACTCAGTGCGCCGTAGCCGAAAGTGTGAAAAAGCGGAACAACGTCTTCGACTCGTGGCGAATTGGATAACGTGAGGCCAATGTAGACGATTTCACTGAAGACGTGGTAGACAATGGTGCACACGGACAGTATGAACATCAGTTTCTGGCCCAGGCGTTCGCCGGCGCTGGATGGCGGCTCGAACGACACGCCTATTCGCCGCATGCAGAACGTGCACAGCGTCAGCGTCCCGTCTATCTCGCGCCTCGCTTCCTCTGTTCTAGAAGCCATGTCTACCTCACAAGTAACAATACCAGTATAAACATCCACTTATAAAGGTTCTACAATGATGAAAAATAGATCAGTTTCAGTAAATAAGTGGGTGTTAAAACAGCTGCCAGTTGAAGTTTCTGACAAGGTTGGTTAGCTGCCACGCCTCGCGATGTAAACTTTGCGTGTGCATAAATAAAGTAGTTGAAGAATTAGTTTAAAGTATAGCTAGAATATTTTAAAGACATTTTCAAAGTTGGCGTAAAACACATTTAAATCGGTTAAGGTTTTTTTTTTATGTAGCATTAATATAATTTCATATGTATATTCAGTACAGTCATCAATTATATAAACACATACTATCTGATCTATGTATTATCAGTAACATGGTAAGTATACGAGCAAAAGACATCAAAATGTCTACATAAGTATGCGTTTATGACTATGACCCTACCGTAGTAGGTAAATGCCTAGGAATACTCGTAGTTAACATAAAACCTGCATGCACATCGTGTTGTACTTACGAGGGAGATATAACTGCATCCATATTGGAACGCGAGTGCGCCGTCGCGTGATTAGATAATGTCTAGCATAAGTACCGTAATGGGATAAATCTCATAATTTTTACGGCGCCGTGATTGAATTGACGTGAACCCGCCGTTGCTCATTGTTGCGGTACTCGCGTACACGCAAACCAGATTAATTAATATGCGATAGTCCATAACATTGCTCTACCTACGACGTCGACGGAACAATATCAACATTCATTTAATATCTAGATATTGTATTGTAGAATCTAAAAATGATTTACCCCTAAAGTACATTTTTGTTAAACAATTGTGTTTTAACTCTTAAATACAGGTAATAGCTTAGGTCTATTTATCACACGAGTGGGTAGGTTTAGTTTAGTTTAGTTTAGTTTAGTTTTAGACGAGAAAGTTTTTTTTTTTTTTTTTTTTGACGTTTAGTCAGTACCTACTATGTAGTCTCAATTGCTCGGCAATTTATAATTATAATTCAACAAAATATTCAAGGTTTTTATAGAAAAGAATTAGAAGTAGGATTATTTTTAGATACTGAAAACGTACAAATGATGTGTGGTACTGAATATTGGGTTAGGCAAGAGCAATTATTGTTTGATTTTGTTAATTTTAAATAAGTATGTTAGTTTTTTGCACGAAAATGCGCTATGGTGGTAGTTTTATAATAGTTAAAAGTACTATAAAATCTAAAGAAAGGAAAGATATTGTAAGGCTATCCATAGAAAGGATTGTAGAAATTTCTTGCGTAGAAATAATTAGGTACCTACCTACATAATAATGTGTTAGTGTTTAACTACCACCATTGGCTGATTATTGCACATTTTAATCTACTATAGAAAATGTGTTAAATTTAGCATTTAAAACCCGAAAGCATGTTATTTATTGTGGAGACTTTAATATTGACTTACTGGAATGGTCGAAAAATACCATTGAGCTATTAAGTTTATTTAAATCTGTTAACTTAAGTAATTTGTTCTTTGAACCAACACGGTTAGATGTTTCTAGTGCTACCTGTTTAGACAACATTTTTTGTAATTGCGAATGTTTGGATAAGGAAATATCTATTTAATTGCTTTAATGCTGATCGTAGTGGTCAAAAAGCTTCTTTCTAAAATGATTTTCGTCAAGAACCACAGACAATAACATACTGACCCACAACTAGCAATCGTCTGGAATTATTCAAAAATATAGTTCAGAATAATCTCATGTGTGTTATTCTTTTCACATAATGATTCTAATAGTTTTTATAAAGACTTGTTGGGCATAATTCTTCATCAATTTAATTACTCTTTTAAGATAAAACTATTTCTGGGTCAAAAAACAAGTTTAGTGAATGGGCTACTGTATGCATTCATAGAAGTAGAAATAGGCTTTACGAACTTTATAGAGAGAGGGAGGAGAACAAGAACGCTGACTTCTTAGATTATGTTAAGGATTATTCGAGGACGTTCAAGAGAGTTTGCTTAACTGCTAAGTTTTAAAAAAAAGTTTTAAACTCAAAGCTTCTGACAATAGGGTAAAAAATGTGAGGAAAATTGTAAATAGAGAAATGGGTAAATCTAAAACTCGTGATAATCAAGCAAGGGTGACAAACAAATCACGTCAAACAAAGGCGTGACCTTAGCATTCGGAGATTATTTTTCTGACTGTAAAAAGACTTGTTTATAATTCTTTAACCTCATTTTGCAGGATCAGGCCAAGAAGTTTACTATTAGTGACAGGTTGCAAGCCCATCGCCTAACAGTAAGAAAGATAATGAAGAAGAGATATGAAAGTTATTGTCAATTAAATGGTTTAGTTATGTACACTTTTAAGTGTACACTACTGTGTGTGTACACACACACAGTAGTGTACTTTTAGTGGTGATAGGATGTGCAAGGTCCGTCCGGATCGCTACCACCATCTTATCCATTAACCACCCGCCAAGAAACAGTGTTCGCATTGTTGTGTTCCGGTGTGGGGATAATATAACCGGTGAAATTACTAGCATAGAGGCATTTCATCGTAGTCCTCAGGGTTGGCAATGCATTTGAGGTCTTCGGATTATAGTCTTGAAAATTCAAATGTCTATGGGTCTCAGATTCCACTTACTATCAGGTGGCCTGAGTGCTCGTGTACCTTCTCCTTAACATAAAAAAACACATTTTATCTTTCATACCTAAATAAAATTAACTTAACGGTTTTAAGTAACACCATCTTTTTGCCATTACTGTATTAGGTATGTCGGCACTTTTTGATGGCACACTTCGGCATGCTTACGTCTTTACGATCAACACTAAGGATAGAGATGTGCTAAACCGCTATTAAGCACAATTTTGACGCCGCGTGTTTTGAGCGCTGATGAGAAGTCCTTGTGTATAGAATGCACTCGTATAAACAAGCTTTTCATTACAGGATATTATTACGTTTTTTTTGTCGTTGTTGCATACTTAGATCTGCTAGCGACGCGGTATCGCGGTACGCGATTATCTTTGTAGGTTTACCTTGTACAACTTCTTTATTTATTTATTTTAATCCTAAAATTACGAAAATAATACCAATCACAACACTAACCATAAACAATTATAAATGATAGAAAAACCTCTTTCGTCGTATCTTAGTTTACGTAATTTAAGAGTTTTAGCTTGTTAACACATTGAACAATATTAGTTACGAGTAAATTGTAACTATGCGAAAGTCCAATTTAAATAATTTAAAACTATTTTATAGGTAGTTAAATGGTCTTGACCATAAAATAATTTATTTTGATAAGGATTAATATAAACATGGTTTGAATTTGGTTAGCATTTTCATTAATGTTTAAAATGAAAAAAGTTGTTGTAGTGACATAACTACAATAGTTGGACATATGCTACCGCGGAGTTTTTTGTAGACATTATGATGTTCTTCAATATTGTTGTACATTATTTTGTTCTATCGCTAATAGTTTCGGCAGCGCATTCGACGAAAGACATTTTAAGACTCATTTTTCTACACCTTCGGTTACATTGTTCAAATTTTACAAAGGATCCCTATTTTTTTTTCAAAATGAAATGTAGCCTATGTCAAATTGGAAGAATGTAGCATTATATTGGTGAAAGAATTTTTTAAATCGGCCCAGTACTTTTTGAGCCTATTCATTACAAACATACAAACATACAAAAATAGGTACAAATCTTTCCTCTTTATAATATTAGTGTAGATTAGTGTAGATTTACGAAACTGCGTTATTGGACAGAGACAAAATGCTTTTGATATTTAAACTGACAATGCCATTACCTAATGTCATTCTTCAAATAAAAATGCCTTTGTCACAAGCTCGTGATTTGCTTATATTAAACGCGAAGTTAACGCGGTTGAAGCTTTACGTCGATACAGAGAAAGATATCCTCCACCACATCCAACTAGGCATAGGACAATATTACGGGCTTTGGATGGTATCGCTAACAACCAGCCCATTGTACCAGGAACAACTCACAACTCACAACTGAAAAAGATGTGTGCACAAAACGGAATGCGACAAAGAATAAAAAAATTATGAAAAGCATGCACTATCGAAGGTGCACCGACATACTCGGGCACGGCTGCAGCGTGTATTAAGGACATACATGACAATTTTCGGTGTGGGAATGATTGACATTACCCAAAGAGTAGGTATTGACTTAAAAACAGAATGTACTCTAGCTAGTTTCTACCTATGAATAATTCATTTATAAAAAAATATTTAAATATATTCAAAGTCCCTACTTTAAATAAGTAGAAAATACTTCATAAAAACCTATCAAGATTATATGCAAAATAAACTTAAACGTAAAAGGAGAAATATTTTTTAATAAACTAAAGTTGGTGTTAAGTAAGAATTCTGGCTATAGCACACTAAAAACTATGAACCAATTGTTACAAGGGAAAGAAATAGAACTTCGATCGCAAACTTTTCGTGCAACAATTGATTCCTTATTTTTTTTTTAAATATGCGCCTATTACAACAACTGTCACTGTGGAAAGATCGTTTAGTTCCTTGAGAAGGATATTTACAGCAAGACGCCGCAGATAAACTGTTCCAAATATAGAAAAAATATTACTAATTTATTTTGAAACGACAACTACTAAATTTACTACATGTAATTAATTAAAGTATTTTTTATTAAGCATTATTATCTTCTAAGGCTTGGTAGTAAAGTTAAAGTACCTACTACATTCATTGAAATAAAACTACATCATAGAGTGTATACAATTCGCATAGAGGTAGTTATTCATTAGGTATAATATGATTTTTCTCAGACTAACCTATCTGTTTATCTCTATTCTCTCTCAAATCATTCCCGCACCGAAAATTGTTATGTATGATTATAAAACGCAGAGGAACCTTTGAACACCGAATGTGAAGGAAGGCAGTGTTCTTCATCTCCTTTGTTTGAAGGTAGTGTTAGATTCTTTTAACAATATGGCAAGGTGTAAACTAATGGTTAATAAAAAATCACACTCCATTTCCCTTCGTTTTGTTCATGGATGGTTCATGGGTTATTTGACATTTATGCGTCATTACCGAAGTTATCACTACGGTAACGTCTACGTTCAGATATAAGTGTAGTCGTCGAGCTTTCCCAACACCCCGCTTCCTTAGCCGTGATGGACGTGATGGTGTAGTACTTACTGAATGAATAATTTGTGGGGGAGCTTTCTGGAATAAAACAGCTCAGTCCACTTTTTAGCAATTATATATTTAGAGATCACAAAACAGAAAAACACGTAATAAAATCGGAATCGGTAAGCGAAAATAAATATAGGCATGAGATGTTGAAAGATCGTTGCTGGCAGAGCCAAATTTATATAATCTCAAAAACCAACATTATTTTATGCGAGCTGATTTCTGTCTGTCAAGAGAATGAGAGACAGCAACTCGGCTCTACCGACCGACCTTAAACGAACAGCCTCTCGGCAGCGTTGCGCAGCGAAGATACCCGAGATCTGCCGAACTGGCCCGACCTCGGCTATCAGCCCGCTCGCGCGTATACTCGACTTTAAGTAACATAAACAAAGTGTAGTCGCCACATCAGCCCCCCCGGAGACCTTTAGGGTCGATAACGTTCAGGAAAAACTACCCGACGACCAGAACGTATAGTTTTAGGTTGTGGTTGTTGCGGAGGAACTAGGATAGCCGGAGACGGCTTCGTAATGGAAGGACGAACAGGTGACGACGTGGCATAACTTGGTTCATCCGTCAGGACAAAAGCTGGTTTAAGCCTATCGATCGAAACGTTAGTTACTCGACCACCTACATCTACAGTAAAAAATTTCTCGTCCCTACTAACTACTTTGAACGGACCAGCATAAGGCGGCTGTAAAGATCTTCTTACTAAGTCCTGTCTAATGAAGACATGCGAAACTGTCGACAACTCTTTATAAACAAAAACTTTTTTATCGCCATGACGTGCTACGGTCGCGGGTTGTAACTTCTTTATGTGAAGTCGAAACCTTGTCAAAAAGTCAGTGTAGTCAGTCAGTATGTCAGAAACCGGTTCGAAAAATTCGCCAGGGAGCTTAAGGGTCTCTCCGTAGACAAGCTCGGCGGTCGAAGCGGACAAGTCTTCCTTCCATGCACTGCGTATACCTAGGAGAACTAGTGGAAGGGATTCTGTCCAACTACAATCAGCGTGACACATAATAGCTGCCTTTACCTGTCGATGGAACCGTTCCACCAGACCATTGGCCGCTGGATGATACGCTGTGGTTTTTAGATGACGCGAACCGATAATCGATGAAATTCGACTGAAAAGATGGGATTCGAACTGTCGCCCCCTGTCGGTGGTTACCTTTTCCGGGCAACCAAAACGCGATATCCACATAGATATAAAAGCCTTCGCTACACTTTCCGCAGTAATATCGTGTAGCGGAATTGCCTCCGGCCATCGCGTGTATCTATCGACGGCGGTTAGGCAGTAGCTGTACCCGTCAGAACAAGGGAGTGGGCCTATCAGATCTATGTGCACATGCGAGAAACGGGTCGAAGGAAGTTTAAAATCGTGAACTGGCGCGTGAACATGTCGTGACACCTTAGACTTTTGACAAGGAATGCACGTCCGCGCCCAGTTTCTACAATCTTTCCTAATACCCGGCCACACATAGCGTTCAGTCACCATTTTAATGGTGGTCCTAATGCTAGGGTGACAAAGTCCATGAATATTATTAAAAACTTGCTTTCGAAATTCGGACGTTATGAAAGGACGTCGAGTTGGCCCGGACACATCACAAAAGAGTTTTGTGTTAGCAAAATTAACTTTTTCTAAATTTAAAGATGAACCTTTTTTTAATAATGATTTTAGTTCGGTGTCTGTGGCCTGGGAGACTGCTAATGCGTACGGGTCAAGTGCGTCCGTTAATGCGTCAACCCTTGATAGCGCGTCCGCGACAACGTTGTCCTCACCGGCAATATAACGAATGTCGGTGGTAAATTGCGATATAAAATCAAGATATCTAAATTGTCGTGGCGAGCACGCATCAAGAGACTTTTTAAAGGCGGAAATTATGGGTTTGTGGTCTGTAAGGATAAAGAATGGTTTTAGCTCTATCATGTACCGAAAATATTTAATCGACTCGTATATAGCAAGCAGCTCACGGTCATAAGCACTGTATTTGACCTGTGCTGGCGTTAACTTTCTAGAAAAGAAAGCAAGTGGTTGCCAATGACCTTGAACCTGCTGTTGCACCACAGATCCGATAGAAAAATCAGACGCGTCCGTGACGACAGCTAGCGGAGCAGAAGGATCTGGATGAGCAAGAAGGGCGGCGCTAGCGATACTCGCCTTGCAAGCATTGAAGGCCTCATCTAAACTAGGTGTCCAGTCTATGCTACTATTGCTCTTTACCGAAGGACCGCTTAACAGTGCATGGAGGGGAGCCTGTACTTTCGCTGCTCCTTTCACGAAACGCCTATAAAAATTCAATGCGCCTAAGAAACGCCTCAGGTCCTTAATTGTTTTAGGGCGCATAAAATTTCTAATCGCATCGACCTTATCGTCAGTAGGCTTCGTACCCTCCGAAGAAACCAAGTAGCCCAGGAACTCTATTTCTAACACAGCGAAAACGCACTTATTAGGATTTAATAATATGCCATGTTCATTAAATCGTTTGAAAATGCTTCTTAAATGTTCCTGGTGCTCTGCCTCATTGGCAGATGCCACCAAAACGTCATCTATGAATGAGAAACAGTAATCCAGACCCCTCAAAACCTCGTCCATGAAACGTTGAAACGTTTGCGCAGCGTTGCGCAAACCAAAGCTCATGTAGGGGAATTCGAAGAGTCCAAAGGGCGTCGTGATCGCTGTTTTTGCAACGTCCTCCGGCGCGACGGGAATTTGGTTGTACGCACGAACTAAATCTAACTTACTAAAAACTTTACAACCTGCTAAATTGTGCGAAAAATCTGCAATATGGCGCACGGGGTATCGGTCTGGCACCGTACGAGCGTTAAGCGCCCGGTAATCACCGCAGGGGCGCCAGCCATCACCCTTCTTAGGTACAAGATGAAGTGGCGAAGACCAAGAGCTCTCGGACCTTACAACGGTACCAGTGCGCACCATCTCTTCAAATTCCTGTCGCGCTATTTTTAACCTATCAGGTGCTAGACGTCTGGGTCTGGCAAAAACAGGTGGTCCTGGAGTGGTCCTGATATAATGCTTAGTCTGATGTTTACATTTTCGTTCTTGCGGTGTTCCAAATGGACGCATAATATCAGAATACTCCTGAAGTAGCTTGTGATACGGAGAATCACCTGAAATTACTTTTATTTGCGGGCAAACACACTCGGTAGCAACCAGAGCAGCTGATGTAAGCGACGTTAAATTATCTATTAACCGAGAGTTACGTACATCAACCAACAAGTTATAAAAGGATAAAAAATCTACACCTATTATAGGCTTGCTTACATCGGCTATAACAAAACGCCATGAAAAACTACGACGCAAACTTAAATCTAAAGATAAAGTTAGCCAGCCATAAGTAGAAATTACAGTGTTATTGGCGGCGTAAAGTTCGTAGTTTGTCTTATGAACTCGTTGCCCACGCAAATAATGTAACGGATACACACATAAATCGGACCCTGTATCAACCAGAAACTGCACCTTAGATTTAGAGTCAGTTACAAATAACCTACTAGGCACAGCAGAAAAACACTCACCAGAGTCATTAGTCGCAGTCGCATCAAGCGACTGCTTACTTAGTTTTTTGAATAACCACAAGGTGGTATGCACTTAGCTGCCTTTTCTCCGAACCTAAAGTGGTACCAGCATAGCCGCTGGCCGTCAGCGCGAGACCTGCTCCGGGATGGGTCACGACGGTTGCCTCGTGACTTCGACCTTGGCCTGAAGTCGCGACGTTCCTTGGGTGTTGACATTGCATCAAGCCTTCGGGTCAAAGCTTCTATTTTCTTAGCAAGCTCGTCGAAACTTGATGAAGGGGGGGGAGAAGACGTAGACGCGGCAGCGACATGAGGACTAATACCCTGCGGAGTAGCTTCATGTACTTTATCAACAAGCAGAGCTAATTTGTCGAGTGGCATGTCTTCTTGCATCGCAATTATACTCTGGAGTAAACTAGGTAACCTACTCGCCCATAATGTGCGCAAAAACTCGTCGGGATATCCTGGACCAGCTTGACTGCGCATATTGCGTAGGAATTGACTCGGTTTCCTGTCCCCAAGTTCCTCCTTCAACATCAACTGCTTGAGCTGTTCAGTTCTTGAAGCTGACAAACGAGCTATTAATTGTAGTTTTAACGTCTCGTATTTTTCAGTTGCCGGAGGCTTGATAATAATATCCTCGACTTCGGCGGCATATTTCGGCTCTAAAACTGATATCACATGGTAAAATTTGGTCGCGTCAACGGTTATATTCGAAAGTGCGAATTGGCCATCTAACTGGGCAAACCATAGCGATGCTTTTTCGGGCCAAAATGGCGGCACCTTTATTCCAACACGATATACCATTGTTTCACCTTCATCACCGCCTTTAGACTTTCCGGCGTCTAGGTTATCATAAGACATCGTCCGCTCTAACGTGTTCTTGCTGGGTGATCTGATCATCACGTCGGGGTCACCAATTTGTGGGGGAGCTTTCTGGAATAAAACAGCTCAGTCCACTTTTTAGCAATTATATATTTAGAGATCACAAAACAGAAAAACACGTAATAAAATCGGAATCGGTAAGCGAAAATAAATATAGGCATGAGATGTTGAAAGATCGTTGCTGGCAGAGCCAAATTTATATAATCTCAAAAACCAACATTATTTTATGCGAGCTGATTTCTGTCTGTCAAGAGAATGAGAGACAGCAACTCGGCTCTACCGACCGACCTTAAACGAACAGCCTCTCGGCAGCGTTGCGCAGCGAAGATACCCGAGATCTGCCGAACTGGCCCGACCTCGGCTATCAGCCCGCTCGCGCGTATACTCGACTTTAAGTAACATAAACAAAGTGTAGTCGCCACAAACTCTTTTTTAACCCCCGACGCAAAACGAAGGGTGTTATTATATCTTTATGAATTCTCAATGAATAAGAACCACAGGATATTTCACGTTCACCGCAAGCAACGCCGCGGGAAAGTCATAGTGCTAATGTTTAAAACATTTGAATGTGCTTCGTCATAGTCGCTCAACTATTTTAATCGAGATATGTTATCGCCACCCTTGAAATATCTTCGGTCTATCGGTCTTCATCATCAGTTCCACTTTACCAAATGATAAATTTTGAATGCAAATGCTAGACTTGTCATAGAAAATACTAAAAGCGCTATAAAAAGTATTCCAATAATATTTGAGGAGTTCCCTCGATTTCTCCCAGATCCCATCATCAGATCTTGGCGTGAAAATGGGACCAACTTCGGGAAATACCTATTCCAAAAAATAATTATATCAAAATCGGACTCCTTTGTAAATAGTTATGCGTGCGCATACATAAAAAATATATACGCAACTATTAGACAAAAATACGTTGTGTTAAAGCCCAAGTATTCCAGTAAAGGAGCCCTAATTTTGGCCATTTTTAATGACTCAGATAGCTACTTTGTTCATAATAGGTTAACGTTTCAAGAGCTCGTTAAACGTCAATATACTTATAGCTACAATATGGGAATGTGACACAGTATTAAAAGGCTTGTTTCCATTAGAGCATCGACACGAATTAGAGTGATTTAAGATGTTCCCGCTATGGTGTTGTTTCGGCAAATTTAGCACGAGGCCCGCGGTCCGTGGCGTGCTTTACAGTTGGCCACCGTTACGCGGCGATTAGGCGGCGCACGCGCCTGCCGCGCTTGTCATCAACATAACTGCGACTACGTAAATGTTTCTTCCTTGGTTACATCACCAGAGCGATATCAGTCAGGTAACCTACCAGCACATACAAAAAGCCGAGTGACATTGGATCCTTATAGTACGGTTTTAGTACTTGCCTATAAATAACCACTGAAACAACCTCACTCGGGACTATTCGGGACCGAGATACCCGCCTCAAGAAACGTCAAGACGTAGACATCTGTCAGTTCAGACAAGTCTTTAGACGGGCATCTTAATCAAGATCAATTTAATACGGCCCAAGAGCCAGCGGATTCATAGACCTGAGAGTAGGCCTCCTACACTCCTGGGCAACTTACACCAAACAGGATTGAGTTCTTATTCCTTAGGTCAGACACATTTTAATATTGGATACACAATAATGTAGCAGCATTATGGTTTTAAGTAGGCACCCGCCCCCAATTTCGTCCCCGTTGAACATCCCTGATCCCACGGCAATTAAAGGTAGCTTATGCTAAATTTCATGCAAATCCGTCAAGCCATTTCAGCGTGATCAAGAAACAAACACTCGCACACATACAAACAAACTTACGCATTTATAATATAATTGGGACTGGGATGTGATGAATGTACTCAGCTAGTGAAAACGGCGGTTTAATTTTTGCTATTCTAAAAGTTTTGAAGAAATCGCATCTCATATGCCAGTTAACAACTTATCAATGATGTAAAATTCATATGACGCCATTAATATTGGTAAGAAGATTTGGTGATGATGATAATAAATAATAACAAATTAATTTAAGCTTAGGTAATATTATAATATAAAGTTGAGCGACGAGACGTAATTTGGTGGTTTATTATTCATAATTATGGTTATTGATTCTCAATGTTTTGTAAAAAAAAAAAACCCATTGTAGGCATGATTACGGAACCTGATATCACACACATAAATTGAAATATAATCAAAGAAAACAGTTAATTGATCAATTCCAAATAGGAGAATGAAAATAAATGGAATTCTCACGATCTCTCCCCGAAATAAAAGAACGTACGTACGTATGTACGAGTATTATCAATGTTTGGACGAGCGAGTAGCGACCCAGTTCTTTAGACTAACTGACACCTAGAGTGCCCGCGCAAAAACATCTCGCGCGCAGACCGAACCGACCAAATAAAAGGTGCGAAAGCGAAGAGAATTCGGCAGGGGGAAGTAAAGCAGAGCGCGTCATAGAGGGTTTAAAGCGAGACTCGGAATTGGATGCTTTATTATAATTATTATTACATACATATCATCATCATGCCTTCATTCCCAGAGTGGGGTAGGCAGAGCTACAGAAGTACCAAGAACTCTAAAAAGATTTGTTGGTCATTCTGTAACCACATTTAGCACAATCAGGCTGAGACAGGTTGTATTATTGACAGGTTGCAAGCCCATCGCCTAACAGTACTGCAAGCCTTTATTCCCTTATTATTATAATTATATTTTTTATTATAATTCTGTTACACTCCCTCTTAGGTCATTATGTGTTTGAGTAACAGAGATGGTGTTAGCGATATGTATTTCGTGTATCGGAGCTGAGGCCCTGTTCGCGCGCCGTGAGCGTACGCTGGACCGACCCGTAATGGATTAAGTGGCCAAAACATTAACACAATGACCCACATCAAGTGCATTAAAGTGACACAGGAAGTTGCTCTCATGCTAAAAAATACAGTATCGCAGTAAATCGCACTGCCAGACTAACACAGTGATATTAGATCCGAATTCAGTTAGATCAAGCGCAAGTCCGACGAGCGCATTTCGAGTTCGGTGCCTTTTTACCCGACTGCGCGACGCAGTAACGTGTTTCACAGCCTATGTAATGTAAGGTTGTTCCTTTGTTTAGTCCGATTTGTATGATTCTTATGTCAATCGATTTGTCTTAATCTGGTGTGACACTGAAGATATTTATTCAAAATTCAATATGGCCGCAGCCAGACGCCAAGTTGTGAAATAAAAAAAAAACGTCGACCAGGTATGTCAAGTGGGGTAACATTGAATAGCGATTTAAAAATCATCTTTAGGTTTCATTGATAATTTTTCATTTCATTTCATAAAGCTGTGATAAAATTGTTATGTAATCGTATAATAGTTCCTATTATCGTGAAAAATTATGCCCAATTAATATTCATATTTTTACTGGAGCTCTCCTCCCGAATCACAAGTGAGTAAGAGACAGTAATAATATAAATAAGTTTAAATTAAACTTCTGTAAACTATATTTGACTATGTTTTATCAGCAGCTTCGATCATGGCGATCTATCATCTCATCAATCATATGGGAAAAACGAACAAAAATCACGCCTTCATTCCCAGAATGGGGTAGGCAGAGCTACAAAAATACCAACAACTCTAAAAAGACTTTTTGATAATTCTGTAACCACATTTTGCACAATCAGGCCAAGAAGTTTACTAGTGTATTAGTGACAGGTTGCAAGCCCATCGCCTAACAGTACTACAAGCCCTTATTCCCTTAGTCGCCTCTTACGACATCCACGGGAAGACATGGAGTGGCACTATTCTAACCCGGCATCCACACGGGGGCACGAACAAAGATATTTTTAATTATGTGTTTAAGCTTCTAAATGATGTATGTTACTAATATTTATTGTATAATTTGTTTATTTATTGAGTCTTTGGTGCACTAAAACATAAACAAACACGACTGTTATAAATTCTTAAATCCGCAATTTTTGATATTCGATACCGAAGCTCGGTCTACAATTGACAGAAATATCGGTGAATAAGCATAAAAAAAATACAATGGAACGTAGAACCTCCTTCTTTTATTAAGTCGATTAAAAATTAACTTATGTTTTGTGAGGCTACACTGCTTTATATTATATATTGTCACCATTGGTTGTAAAAGGAGCCTTTGCTGTAAGAATAGATAATATTAGAAGGGTAACTTTATCCCCACCATGCTCGCTCCCGCGTGGCCTGTCAAAAATCCAAGACTATTTTATCGCAGCAAACACTAGCGGGTTGCCATGCCACCAAGAATCGGCGCTTGATGTAAACGTGCAACAATATTTCAAATGAAGCTCTCAAAGGCGCTGTCTACGCAAACTGTATTTTTACCATACGAAATTGTTAATTCTGTATTTGACCACGTGCTTAATGATAATCATAGGACGATATCAACGAAGTTTGGATCTTTATTTATTATTTGTAACAGAAACACATTAAGTAAAGAGCGTAAGAAATAAATAATTAAATGAATACATAATTTACCTGTGCACTTATAAAAATATGATTAGCCTTCAGGATCTTGATCTTGGTATATAATATTAGTATTATTACGTCACTGATACGAATACCGTATAGGTAAGCGTTTTATTTAAAACTGCAACTATTAACTGAAAGGAAATTTGTCAAGGACACCACTGAGACGTAATATATTTAGGGTACTTATTATGCCACACCAAAAAAAGTTATGGTTTATCGTATAGATTTACAGGTAAATAAACTAATTCGTTGCGGGCTCAGTTAGCTTTATATACTTGTGACAACCCTAATTTTGTGACAGGCGAGAGAGAGGTAAGGCGGGGCGCGGGGCGCTGTAGGTAATTATTTGACGGCTTTGCTGTCTAATCCATACAACGACGCCGAAGATGCCCTTCTAATAGTACTTATTGTTATGCCTTCGCACATCTAGACACGGCAGTGTGTCCGGACAGGTTCGAAGAAAAATCCAAATGATTGTGCAGTGTGTATATACAAGAACATCGTACAAGGCAGACATTACGACTATATATACCAAACATCATCTAATCCTGCTTCGTAGCTATCAGTTATCACGTGATCGCAACTCGAATTAAAGACGGAAAGGTTGACAGATAAACAGACCAAAATTCCAAAAACAGTCGAAACTTTTTCTTTCACCGAATATTAAGCGCCTGTGTATATTTTTGAAATGCGTTGAAAGTACAAACGACTAAAATTTAATATTTGGACCTAGTTTCGATTCAATAAGGTGAAGAAGTGGATACATCTCTTCGAAGTACAGATTTTTTCATTAGTTATAAGATAAGTATGATGTATTATTTTTTATTTCGAAGGTAATGAATATTTAATACATCTTAATGCTGAGGTTAATTCATAAATCATAATATTTTGTTAAATTGTACATGAATTAACCTTAGCGTATAGATTTAGGCATATTCTCTATGTCAACACGCACTTTTTAACAGAAAAAGACACATACATATAATTCTACCGTCGAGGCAGAGTTCGCAAGAAACTCATCTACTCGACAATTCTTTCGTCAACTTTGGTCACAAAATTGTTGGAATGGTTTTACTCAGCAGAAAACAGAACTGTACATTTTTTAATTTCCTTGTAAGATCCTCCAACCAAACTAGAAGTAGATTCAAGTTAGCAATTCAATATTATAAATAAAACAGGACTATGATTCTCAAACACCACTTCTATTTTAGTTTGTCGTTCGTCCATCGTTTCGTCTATTGGATAGGTTTCATACATCACCGTATTCTTACAGGGCCTCTATTCAGGTGCGTTAAAACGATATCGTGTTTGACACGTTTAAGAATCGTTTATGTCACAGTCGCCATTATTGCAAATGACATAAGAGTTATCAAAACGTTGACAATACGGAAACAGGTCAAAAACCATATCGTTATTACCTTGTAGAATTCCAGCGCAGTGTTCTCTAGCTAAGACGATTGTAACGACCAGGGACGAACTAAGGCTGTCACATCATCATATCAGCCGAAAGACGTCCACTGCTGGACATAGGCCTCCCCCAAGGCTCTCCACTTAGACCGGTCTTGTGCCTTCCGCATCCATCGCGATCCCGCCATCCTTACGATGTCGTCGCTCCATCTTGTTGGAGGCCTACCAACAGCTCGTCTCCCGGTCCGTGGACGCCATTCGAGAACTTTCTGGCCCCATCGGCCATCAGTCCTGCGAGCAATGTGCCCCGCCCACTGCCACTTAAGTTTCGCTATTCTTCGGGCTATGCCGGTAACCTTAGTTCTACTGCGGATATCATCATTTCTGATTCTATCCCGCAGAGAAACCCCGAGCATAGCTCTCTCCATAGCCCTCTGAGTGACTCTGAGCTTTCTTATGAGGCCCATCGTTAGCGCCCACGTCTCAGATCCGTAAGTCATCACCGGCAACACACGCAAGGCTGTCACACATTGCCCTAATTAAGCCTCTTTTTTCTACCTACTTAGACCCTTAGAAAATTACTTTTCAAGCTTTTACGCCACTATTTGAATAAATAAAACTAAAACATATCGATGCACGATGGTTTTAATTATTTTAAAATTGTAAACTAAGTAGGTATTGTGAATTCTATACCCTTCAGAAACCGGGCAAGAGCATGTCGGACCATGCTCAGTGTAGGGTCCCGAAGCCATTAGTACGTACTATAAACGTAAAAATCAACAAGTAAAGAGTAATTTTCCATTTTAAGTCATTTGGTGCTGTCTTAGATGATTTTAGTAGGTATAAACACTTAAGTCGCCTGTATCTCAAGAACCAATGACGTCTACTTAGTCGTGATAGTTTTCCTTATAAATTCGTTATATTATTATGTGCTTTCATTTAAGTTTTTTTTCAGATTTTTAGTATTTGTAGTTTTGGCTATAGGACGGGGGACACTTGACTCTAAAATTAGCGATTTAAAGCTTAATATTTCATAAACGTATCCCTCGATCGAAAAATTGTTTACACAATCCCATAATGTTTTTGAAAACCTATCCAACGATGCCCCACACGATGAGGTAGACGCCAAAAAAAAATACATCCCCATGTTACGTGTAGGGGAGGTACCCTATTTTTATTTACTTTCTATTTATTGTACCACTTTGTTGGCGTAACTAATATGTATGTATATTCATGTCAAATTACAGCTTTCTAGTACTAAGAGTCTCTGCGCTAGGCTGCGGACGGATGGTTGGACTACGGAACCCTAAAAAGTAAAAGCGATACAACGCTCATGGACGATAACGGATTAATTTGCAATTTCTATTCGTCTCACATTGGTATTCACCGTACAGCATGGAGTAGATTTTCTTCCAGTAGATGAGCAAATGAGCGGCACCACGAATCTACGCATTAACTTTCACAGTGGCACTGGCCTTAAAGCCTCCTTTAGAAAACCACAGGAGCTCATTATAAACATGTATTCCGAGTGTGTTTTGTTACTTACAAAAATAGTGGCGGCTTAAGTTAATATGACCATAAAAACTGAAAATAGGCATTGAAACATCGAATTGCAATGGTTATTACCACGGGACAATCAGCGCGAAGGCAGAGCACATACTACAGACATGAAAAACATCGCTTTTGTAGTAATAATGCTAAGCGCTATAGTTATATCGACGCTATAGTCAACAGATAGGTGACATGTACGACCATAAATAAATAACAGGGAGCCACTTCACACAAATAGAGCTCTAGGCTTGGCGGTACTCGGTACTATAATTAAGCATACTTTATTTTATTACACAGGAAACATACAAGACTCAGAGACAAATACTAGCGTTCATCCATCACACAAATAATACCGGGAATTGAACTAGGGATTGCTTGCTTCGTATTCAGGGGGTCAATATCAACAGCAAGATATATATGCGAGTACTTAGATCGGCTATAGATCAGGGTCGATAATTTATGAAACCAAAAACAATAATAGTAGGATGTATATTTTCATTCTTAATATATATAAATCTCGTGTCACAATGTTTGTCCTCAATGGACTCCTAAACCACTTAACCGATTATAATAAAATTCGCACACCATGTGCAGTTCGATCCAACTTGAGAGATAGGATAGTTTAAATCTCAAATTATAGTCGCAATTTTAATTTATTGCTAATTATTTGTCTGTTATTATTTGACAGTCGCAATTATCTGTTAACTCCAAATGATTCTAACAGATGTCGATACCTTTCGACTGGGTTGTGTAAGTAATCAATAGATGGCGCTGCTATGGTAAATCTACGAACGTGTCATATAAGCTACATATAATTATATGTAATTGTCTCAGTGAATGAAAGTGGCGTGGTACTAAAGTGTAATCATATTTATGACTTCGACTGTACCACGTTCCATACATTTTAGCCCATTGCTCTTTGTACAGATTTTTTTCGTTAATTAGCACAGGTTTTGCTGAAGTGAACTTTGTTCAATAATGACCTCAAAAGTTGGAGCTTAAGTTGGATTTACGAAGATTTGTCATGATTTCTTTCTTCACTACATAGTATAAAACAAAGTCGCTTCCCGCTGTCTGTCCCTATGTATGCTTATATCTTCAAAACTACGCAACGGATTTTGATGCGGTTTTTTTAATAGATAGAGTGATTGAAGAGGAAGGTTTATATGTATAATACTTTAATCCAGAGCGAAGCGAGGGCGGGTCGCTAGTTGATTTATATAATGCTAGGTTAAGTTCTATCATTGTCACTTCCCGACCTTAGATCGCCCGTAAATTTTTTATCCTTTAAGTTTTGTTCTATTCCCTTCCTTTTCTAATGGGTTTTAAACTACTATTTTTTTCACTGTTTACCATTTTCACAGGCTTCAGCATTTGGTCTGTAACCGCGTCGTCGGCCAAGTAAATTAGTTTTGCAGGCTGCGAGTGGGTGGAGAGGAAGTATTTTTTCATTATTTCCAATATTCCCATAGTTAACTTATTCTTAGGACGTGTGTGTACATACTTCCCTATATTAGTTTTCGTTTTGATTAGTTTCACCCTCGGCCTGGATTCTAATTCTGTCTTGCATATATAGCAGCATTTCTATTTTTAACCATAATTTAATTCTTCTGGTAGGCGATTTTTGACTTTCGAGTGCTCGAAATCAAAGTCGAATGATAGTAAATATTAGCTCACGAAAATACGTCACGATTATTTTCACATGAACACATAATTCTGTTGTTTTGAAAGCCCTTACTCGAAAGCTAGGGATTGACTACGTTCACGTGTTTCGTTGTACGCAGGAAGATGACGATTACCGGCTTTTTTGAAATCATGTTTTTAATACGACCTAGTTAGAATTTTTTATTATGGCGATTAATTGATGTGCACTTTTAGTGTTTTAGAACTATTAAATGAAACGTTTATTTCGCCAAGGTTGTTTGTCTATGATACGAGTAGGTATTTGAAGTTTGCCTAAAAATTAAACATTTGTGGTTTGTTTTTGTTTGTCAGTTGTCAAAACAATTTTCTAATGATATACATATGTTTTTACATTTCTATCGCTTGTATTTGAAAAATACGGTTTCACCGTTTTTGTTTACTTTCGAGTGAAACTTTCTAGCGCTAGAAAGTCAAAAATCGCCCCCTTGAGGTTCTCCTCAGTCGGTTTCAAGTTTTCAGTTTTTCACATTTTTCGTGAGTTGCAATTCACACGTTCAGTGGCGACTGTGCTACTTCTTCCATAAAAAATAGTTTAAGGACTTAGCTTCAGGTGCTTGGACTCTGTTTATGTTGTAAGATATAAATTCATGGTGAATGCGAGGATTTTGTTTTTTCAAAGGTGAGCCATGTACAGCCTAAGTCATAAATACTGAGTGATTTTGGGTTCATGATCCGGAATGGCCAAAAGTGAATAAGATGGTCATACTGAACAACTTTTTCGATGGGACTAACCAGGAAATCCAAAAAAAAACAGCTGTTTCATACATTAACGGTGAATTAATTGACCCCAAAATCACCCAGTATACACACGGTCCCCAACTCCCAAGACGACAAAAACATCTACACGCCTCTATTGCTAATGATAATGAGGTTAGCGTATACATGTAATTTGATCCAACGGCTGTATAGATATTGATTTTGACTGTACCTATGTATGTTATTGTGGATAATTTTCGAATCGATATTTGATCAGGGCCGAGATTCCACACAGTAAAAACGATATCGCCTTTGAAGTGCTTCCGTATTCTCAATGTTTTAATAACTTTTATGTCATAAACAATAATGGCGGCCGAGTCATAAACTATTCGTAAACACCTCAAACGCAATATCGTTATAACGCAGTAGTATAGACGCCCTGGTAATAAACATAAATAAAATTATGATTCACCAGACTTAGCAGAGTCCGATAATTTGAAAAGCATCTCGTAAGTTACTTAATTTCGTTCGATTCTATAATTGGGATACATAGTATTTTTACAATGAATGATCGAGGAATAGTGATACAAGTAGCTTAATATGATTTTTAAGGACTTCGTGTTTTTGTGTAACACATTAGTTAGATTAAGGTTTTTGGAACTAAACGACATCAACGGACAACGTCGCAAGCTGTCTTTATCTTCCTCTTTACATGGTAATTAGTATACAACGAAGTCGGTTTCCGCGTCTGACTGCCTGTCTATCTGTATATCCGCTAACTCCTCCCAAACCACGCAACGGACTATCATGCGGTTTTCACCGTCAGTTATATCATTTTTCACGGAAGGTTTTGATGAATAAAAGAAAACTGGTGTATGTTACGAGCTTACAGAAAATTCACTTATACCGAAACGTTTCGAGCGCGTGTCGCCCTGAGTCAGTGGGGTCCAACCCTATTATCTTTTTTCGGAGCTATCTTAGTGGTATAGATGTCATAATAACCAAATTTTATTTTACTTATCATGATTAGATGGGCGTTTTCCATAAGAAATACCTACTGTTAACGACTAGAATTTACAACGGTAACTTTTCCATTACGTCACGAAAATTAACAATTACTGCTTTAAGGGAAATAGTACCAGACAAAACTCCTGTAGCAAGTTACCAACAGGTGAGATTTAAGCTTTACTTATTTAATTTGAAATACCGCCTGTTGGCTTATAGGGTAAGGACCAAATAGTTGGACCATAGTTAAGCGTAGTTAACTATAAGTACAAACAACAAAAGTGAAAAAAGTTCCGTTGTTGCACGAAAATTATCCCTACAAATGTATGGCTAATTTTCGTGTAACAACGAAAAAGTTTTATAGAAAATTTAATTGAGTGAGTTAGCGAGGCCAACTTTTTGATCCTTACCCTTATGTATGAGGGCAGTATTATATATATGAGTAATTTTCGTGACGTAATGAAAAATTACCGTTTTAATTCTTTGTCTTTAACTAAAGGTACTTTTTTTGGAAAACGCCCAGATTTCATTGTAAGGTTTATTTAAAATGATTCTAACCTAGCTTTGTTAATCCACGCAACGCACACATGACGTTTCGCGGGATTGCATGTTTGCGCGTCAAACTAAGTAGGGGAGCGCGGGGCGCCGCACTATCGTGGATAAAAACCAATTGCCGAATTCTAATTAGTAAATGCACTGTTTTGTTTAAGTAATCGTAAAAAATAAATAACATAAAATATGCTTTGTCAGTTTTAAATGCAAATGTTACCATGAAAGATAAAGCTTTCATCTTATAACATTATCAAGCAAATAGTTATGTCTGTAGGGTAATTTTTTGCGGGGTTTGATGAATTAAAGTTTTTCTTTTGCAAAGTTTAACCTTTCAACGCAAAGATTGATTGAACATTTCAATGTAGGTATTTTTAAAGAACCACAGGATTTGGATGGGAAAAAGTTGAAGCCAATATAGAAAATGTAATGCATGTTCGAGAGAGATCTTAACACGTTCACTGTCCCAAAACAAAACGATCTGACCACGTCACAAGTCCAACTGACAGTTTTGTGTCCATTCAGTATGGGAATATGACCCCATAGTGGAAGCACGGACTCCTGAAAAAAAGATTCATGACACCCTTTGGGGCACCCGGACAGGGAACGTGTTAAAATCTAAGAACTCAGTACTTATGGTAGGAGAACAGACTGCAAACTTTCGTACCACTCTACACTTCCTTTATTGACTGGACTCTACATAATCTCATCTGTCAAGGTTTTTCGGCACAAACACCTTTGGCAGACTTATATAATTCCTGAAATGAGGGATGAGTATATTTAGGGGTCCCGATGGTCACCTTTGAGAGCGTATGCCAAGCACTTCCGGCAAAAAAATACTGATAGATTTCGCTTTTCTGTATCCACCAGTAAAATTCTTATGATGCCATATTTTTATATTAGTATCAGATGGGTTTTGCCCCCTTGGGTGACAGACTAATAAATTCGGACTTAGCATCATTTTTATGGGAAATCATTCTGCATTTCATCGCGGTATCATGTCGATACGAGTTTTGCAGTCGGCTCTCCAACTATTACTTCTTTTATATTTTATATTTATTTTCAAGATTAAATATAGTGGTATAATGATAGCTCGTTGAAAATCTTTCTTTAAACATTTAATAAATTTTAGAACTAAATGAAAATTCAGAACTTTGTATGACAAAACAATTGCAAAAAGAGAACACAATATTTGGTTTTCGTCTGAAGTTGCCAGTCTGCTGTAGTCCGCTTTCATGTTAGTAGATCCGAAGTACTAGCCTACAAGTGTTGCTTTCGCACCTTTTAAATAAGAATATTTTTTAATCACTATGTATTCAAGTGCTAAGTAGGTAATCCGAATCCTGCGTTGTTAAAGCTCTAGTTTTCGAGCTATATACGAAGTGCTGGCAAACTGCAGTGTTCAGCTTCGGGCGCTACATTGAAAATTCGATCTATGTGTTCCGGTGAGAAGGGGTGCGTTAGGATATCGAGTTTGAAACATAAGAGGGCTACATAGAGTGGAGGTTAGCGTGGCTCGCGGGCCGGTAAGAGCCCGTTATCCGGCGTCAGGTTACGGTCACGTCTATATAAGCCCGCGGCGTCTTCTTCAGTATTTCATTTCGTTTGAGACGCTGGCCGGTGCGCGCCCGCCACTCGCGCCCTCTCCGCTCCGCGCCCGTATTTTCCGCCACCTTTTGCTCGTTCCCCATTACTTCTGTTAGCCGGTTCACTCGTTCGTCCGCGGTCTAGTGCTCGCGTGTCGCCGGACACTCCTCAGTTCGTGTACTCTAAACATTTGTCGTGAATCCATTGAAGATAGTAGCGCTGCTGCCTGCTCAGGTAAATAAGTGATAATTAACTATCTATTTCATTCATTATTATTGCCTACCCTTGTAAGGCGAAATTTTCTATGCTTATGTTAGAAAAACGGTTAACAGTTACAGTTTTTATTTGATTGTGTGTATTTAGTATCAGCAACACGGAGCTTCTCTTTAATTGGATTTCTTGCAGATTGAATGAAATTCAAGGGCGGAGCTTTACTAATAGGCATCCCAAATCAGCTTCTCTATACTATCTTTTGGCACCAATGATTTAGGAGACTTTGCTTCCCTCATATTTTTTTCATATTTTATCTCATAGTTTTTTGTGTTAACATACTTATTGTAATTTTAAATACAACTGACTTTAGCTTTGTGTCCTGTTACAGCTTATATTTATAATTCTGAATTGAATAGAATAGTAACAGTGTTTTAGCGAGTTGTTTTTGTTTATTACCTACTAACTATTTTCAATAAATCATAACAAGTGATTTTTTAAATACTTATATGTAAATCTATGGTTTACTTTACTCCCTGATAGTTCTATAATGTTTATTTTTTGCTGCCAAGCGAATTTTTCATTATTTGTAGGTAAGTAATACAATAAAGATAGGTAATGGATGCCTATCAAAAATGTATTGTCGTGTTGATTTCATAAGATATGAAGCTTTAAATAGTCATAGTTCAGACCCCCTGCAAAAACACTATATATACAAAATCAACGACAGGAATGACGTCACACCAGTTGTTCCATTTTTTAAATATAAGAATCTTATAAAGAAATTTGCATTTATTTCAGAAATTACTATGTTAATGCAAATATTTAAAAAAATATTACTGATTTAAAAGACGTTTTAAAATTTTAACTACTTTTAATTCTATATAATATCTTAATAAACTGGTCAAAACTTGGGGGGTATTGCGTTTTATATGTTTTTTTTTACATTTTCTCCTAAATCGTATGAATGAAACTCAATTCTGTTTTTCATGCATGTTCCCTATACATCGTTTAGTCACGATAAAGAAATGCCGTGTATGATGTGTACTCGTAGGATTGAGAACGGAACAGTACATTACTGCAGAGACCGGGAAAAGGGACGTTGCGGGACGAGTAGAGTTAGTGCCGCAGTCTCGGCCGCGCTATGTACCTACGAGTCCAGCAACCGCCCTTCCTGGCCAAGGCTTATAGAGTGCGTTACTCCATTAACACTTTAACGTAAAAAAAAAGAATAAATCACAAACTTTGGTAGTACGCATAGTACCGATTATTTTTCTAGTGATTTTTGAAAAGATAAAGCATTTTTCTTTCTCAAAAAGTTACAAGACGGCAATAATATTTGCCGCTGTGCGTCTTCAACACATCTAAGCATTGAATTTGAAATTAGTTATATTTCTAAAAACTTTATACCTACTGCCTAAGTTATCTATGAAATAGGAATGTTATAACTATCAGAAAAAACGAGCAAGGATATTTTTTATTTATAATTATAGACATTTTTGTTCACTTATCGGGACACAGCTAAAAACCTCAAATCATGTCGAAAATCTGCCATTTGTTAATAGAAGGAGTGAATTTTACAACATATATTTTTTTTATTGGATTTGTAGGTTTATAATTTCGGTTCTTAATACTTAAAAATATAAAAAGGTGCTTTTTTGTTAATTAATTAAAATGTATGACGGTAGATATATTACCGTTAACCACTAAAGGGTTAATGCGAGAAATTTTAATACCAATCATATAAATAACAATATCCCGTATCATAATAACTTCGTGACATAGGTTTTAATTGCATATCGCGATACCACACCCCACAAAATAACAGCGACCACCCCGGCACTAAGATTACCTACTTGAAAGGACGGGATTCAAAACAAATAACCGACGGAAATCAATTACATCACTAATGTAGGTTTGGGTGATGGTAATGACTGAGTAAAATAAATTAATATAAAAATTAAAATGGTTCGCCGAAATGTATGTACGCACATATCTTCCGAACGACTCCACCAAATTGGAAAATTCTTTTTTTTTGTCTTCGTTATTATCAGGACAATGTATGTATGACAGAAAAAAAACACCTGGAAAGTCAGAAATATGCAGGGGGGTAAGCCGCTTGCAGGCAGCTAGGAAATAATAAATATCAGGGGACAATATTATACACATTGAACTACTCCCAAGCTAAGCTAGGCTTGTAATGGGTACCTACTAAATAACGATAAACGTACTTTTATAGAAAAATATTAACATAAATACACAGAAAACGTCCGAGACTGGGGAACAAATACTCGCGCTTATCACACAAATATTTATCCATGTCAGGAGTTGCGCCCTGCACCGCCACCAGGGAGTCGGCGCCGCCTGGGCTCATTTCAAATGTCTCAACTACATAAAGCTATAATATGAGCAGAATTAAAGTAAACTATGTACCATTACATCATAATAACTAATGTTATCACACCAACGATCTGTTATTCGGTAATAATAACGAATAATATTAAGTATAACCTTTGATTTGTTTTATATTTTTTATTAGAGACTAACAATGTACAGTAATACCTACGTGCTAAAGATTTAATAAAATATGCAGTTGTCTTATAAGACAACCTATAGAAAAAAGTTGGTGACAGCACAAAAAATGCGATAGAAGCTCACTCGTATCGTGTCATACGGAGCAAAAAACTCGGCGGCATTATAACCGCACGCGTGTTCAACCAGTTGGGCGTTTTTTTGCGATCAAGTGCACGCGGCCTTGACCGGGTGCTCCCGCCCAAACGCGCAACTCGCCCCACTTCGGCGAATAAATCTACATTCGTTACACATTATGTACAGCTTCGAGCATGTACGAGTACATCAATAACGTAACTAATCATAGCTCTTTCTTTATTACGTTCTACGAGGTAACACAACTTACTCTAGGTGGTTTACATACGAGTATGAAGTTTTTTAGATTATTTGAAGACCACGTTATGAATTAACATGTTAAAAAAAAAGTTTATTTGTTAAACAGTTAAATCCTGAAATCAAAAGTTTTTTGGTTAAATTTAAATTTAATTTAATTTAATTTCAGTTTGTAGGAATATATTACTTTTATTTTTTCATCATGTACCTATATTAATAAAAAGTGATAATTAGAACCCGATTCCAGAGACAATTGTTTGATCTCTGTCTTAGCTCTTCTCCTAAGTACTTCAGTTTTTTTCAGTTCAAACCTAAACTAAAAGAGTACCAATAAACGTCTTAGATAGGATATTTTTTTTTATCAATTATAGTAAATCTAAGCTAGATTATGAACAAACTCTATTGACCAGTAGCAGCTCCTTTTTGGCAGGTTTATTGTAATAGCTCAAGAAAGAAGATTAGTACGGTGTCGCTTTGTCGATATCGATCAGTGTGGGATTGATTGATAGTTTTCAAGAGAACTTGGCGCGTGCTATTAATCAATCTCACACTGATGGGGCTGCTGCTCTGATGGGCGTCAAATCAACACGGCCGTTACCTCTCGAAGCCGCCAAGCACGCACCATTAATAGTAATGTGTGGTTAAGTATATACAATCTACGGTATTTTAAATAATCAATCGATCTGGTTGATCGATTGACTATGAATCGGCTTAGTAAACTGGCGTGTTTTAAAAAAAGTGTACATTGTTAAGGACAAAAATTAAGAAAATTGAACTTTTCCATTTTGTCACGAAAATTAACGTATCTAAATGTACGACTAATTTTCGTGACGAAATGGAAAAATTAAAGTTTCTTAATTTTTGTCCTTAACGATGACACTTTTTTTTAAACCGGTTAATCAATATATTGCAATGTTTAAGAATTAAGGATGTGGATGACAGCTTCTATTGTTGTGCTTAAAGTGGCATTATCTCAGCATGCTCGTCTTCCTCGTAAGAACCTAGTACTAATACCTACCTGTGAAGGAGTTAGTCAGATTAATGAGGCAAATCTGAACAGATCTGTGAAAGTTAAAAAATGCCTTGGGTCGTGTAGGCATACGTCTCTTACATTTTCTCGATACAAGTGAAAATGCGACTGTTGGCTGGCATTCAACGATCTGAATGCATGTAGCCATGCATTGTTTTGACCCCAAAGCGCGTTTGAGTCCCAAGCCGTCGCCTTTCTACAGCACGCGCCCGGCAGCGCGCGCGCAGGCCCCACTACTTTCCCCCGACCCAGTGCCCTCTCTGCAACGTGTACCGACCCGTCCTACAATTCCGTAATATCTCACATTTTATTTAAGAAACAACGTCGTTACACGATCAGGGTACAGTTAACTTAAGGTCCACGCCAACCCACTACGGAGTGGTGACGTCACAGCTCCGACCGTTGGTTCGCGGTTTAGAGCGTTGGTTCATAGTTACCAACCTTATGAGTCCAATATGGTATTTTACAAGCTTTATGGGTCATTTAAAAAAAAAGTACTTAGTTGAGGACTTTAATTAAAACAAAACTTAGTTGATTCCTTTGTTAGTTTGTAGGATGACTAACTTTCGTAACTCAAAGAACGCGATCATAATTTTGTTTACATTAAGCCTTTAAATACTTTTTTTTTGAATTCTACCCTTATTTCTAGCCGACTTTCCTGTGTTCAATCCAACTGAAGTTTTAATATATGTTTAAATATATATAATATGTAATGCAATTCAATGTTTAGTACCTCAACGGACAATAAATCCGTTGTCGTTACTATAAACACAAACAATATCTTCTAAAACTATACGTAGGTATTTAGCTAATTAAAGTTGTCTGGTGCTATCAAATTATAGTTTTAGTGTTCCGTGCCCAAAGGGTATATCAGTCCGTCTGTCTGTCAGAGGGCTGTATCTCATGAACCGTAATGGCTAGACATTTGAAATTTTCAGTGTGTATTTCAATTTCCGCTGTAATAACAATCAACAAAATTAAAATAAAATTGAAAATTAAAGTGTTCCCCATACAAGAATAAAAACCGATAAAGATAAAGTTTTTATTCGCTAAAATACATACAATACATTTACTTTGGTAATTATGATGTTGTATTTAAAAAAATATGTCATATGAACTCACTAACACTGTCACTGCCCACCGAGTAAGTGTTTTACCCGACTGTCTAGAAGGAGAGTTATGTTGTTACAGTTGTTTTGTCTCACGAAAGCGGGTCATACTTGTACGTGTCGTGCACGTGCACGTTGTCTCTGTGGCGGCTAAGCGTCGACGTAGTAAGTATGCGTGTCTATACACAATACAACTACAAGTATCGCAGCCGCTTGGGTGAGATAAAACAAGTGTAACGTGTGTGTGGGACATCGTTGGGTAGGTATGTAGAGGTATTCTTCTCTTTAAAACGGCTTTTTGTCGAATTCGCCGGTTTTCTAACCGTTTTCCAGGCAGAGGCTCTATATTGACCACATAGGTTTAGTTAAAATTTTAACCTTGGTACCTTAGTTTAGGGTCCAAATCTAATTGAATTTACGTGCAATGTTACTTGCTCTGAAATGAATTCCCAATATATAAATAACTTGGATATGTCTTGCCTTATATGTTATACCATCTAGATTGGTGCGGCCTGGAAAAGGGTTAACGTATAACATACTCGCACTCGTCCGTCGAATGTTACAGTGCGTTACCTACCAGGAGTTTAATAGTTAGGCTATATTTTCGGTTTTAATAATACTTATTAAGTTATTGTCGCATTTGAACTGACTTCATAAAATGAGAATTGTATGATACTCGATTTCTCCGTCAATTTTCAACCGATTTGAATGATTATTTTTTATGAGTAGGTTGACAGTATAATTTCGACAAGATGGTCATGGGATCCACGGAACATTAATTAGTAATTTGGATTTGGTTTATTGTTTTTAAAAGTTAAGTTATTGTTTGACTGGTTTCGTAAGCTAAACAGTACAAAGTACCTAATAATTGGCATACCAGACATACTCGCTTTTTTACACATGTCAAAACGAGGTTCCTTAACTATGATGAAAAAATATAAAGAAGTTCAGCCGAAACATTCAAAATCTACATATATTCTATAGTCTAACTCGTGTTAATTTTCTTCGTTCGAAATGTATATCAAATTTCGCAGTGTAGTAGGTATTTATAACTCTTTTGACTGAGGTCACCGAAGCCAACACGCTGAGGCCCTTTAATAGACAACTTTAATTTAGTAAAGTGGTGGGATACCAACCGACAATTGTCCCTGAGTTCACACTATAGAAGTATGCTCCCGCGGACAACCCCCGGTTACTGTAAGACTATTTAAGAGGGATGGGAACATTAATAATAGGTTATATTAATGAAATGATATGGATTGGTAAACTAGGCTTTTGATGAAACTATGGCGTCTGCCTGGCCAATGCTAATTACTTTGGTTGAAATGGCAGACAGTGACTCGCCAACTAAATGGAATGGACCTCCCAAAATAGCCGCAAATGCATAGCAGCAGAGAGGCAACAGTGCCAGAGGGGTTAAAGGTGGAGATATGCTTCTGGAGTTTAAACCACTCACCACTTTTACAACACATCCGCCCTTTGAGCCGCTATTGCGGCTCCGGCCTCTGACCGGCCAATAAAGGCAAGCCAGAGGTGAGGGTCTGTTCCTCATCATTGTACACTCCGGCCAGCCGGTCAAGGCAAGCGTGAGGTGAGGAACAGGACCTTCCCTCGAGAGCACTCAGGTCCGTGGTGTCACCAACAGCTCGCCACTATTTTCAAATGTATGTTTATTTTATACTATTGGTAAGTATATCTGTCGAAATCGATTGTAAATGCACCCAAAGCTTGGTCTTAGTGAGATGTGACTGGACTGGAGGAAGTTTACTGTTATATGCAATTAGGTTTTGCCAAATCTGATTAGAGCGGAAAATTACTTGAGCACAGTTTTTGTTCAACAGAACCGTATTCCTACTACGCTAACACTGGCCTATAGAAAAAGAAGTAAATTTGATTAGTGGGCACAAAAAATAAACACTTCGAGGGTTCTTGATTTGTACACTCCTTTTAGAAAAATAAAATGTGCGTAGTGTAGCGTTAGCAACACGATAACTATATACGAGTGGTGGCAGGTCAGGGACCTAGACCAGAAGCATTCTCCAAACTATAACTACTATCGAAGTTAAAAAATATTATGTATATGAGTAATCTAAGCTGCCGGACGGTCGCGACGGGCGCTTACGTGAATTCGGACAATTTAAGGATCTCTTTAGCTATCGTAGAATGCGAGTTGTGTCGGCCCGCAGGCTTGGTACAAATACCGCACTGTTTCCCGGCATGCCGGCAGTCCGGCAAGGCACGCCAACGGGTCGGCTGAGATCAGCGCAATCGCGCGGAGTCACGTGCGGCGGCTTCTGCGCGGTACAATACACCGTGTAATTCATTCGGCGATATTTCAATATTCGTGTCGATTAAAAACAAAATTGCTAGCGTATGCTTGATAGCTACGAACACAATAATATTATGTTGTTGCGATCGAGGGCTCGCAAGCAGACTTGATTTAGAGGTAGAGAGCGATGAGAAGACAAAGGATGCACTAGTAGCAATAATACAGGCGAGTTTATGAACTCGCGAGGCATTTCCTACGAATGAAATGTGTAATAATATTTAGTAGGGATGGAGCTATTCACTTTATACGAAGTACGGGTAGATAGGCATCAGTATCCAATTAAACTTATTTTCTAATCAAAAGCTTCCCACATTACGGGTTTGATGTATTGAAAAAGCAGTTCACAGAAGTTGCTGCGTACTCGAGCACATGAGAAAATATATTAATGTGTCTAAGCATTAGAAAACCGGAAATTCGAGATCAAAGTTGATAGCGAACATAAACCTGACGTGCGAGTCGCCGGTGCATTTATTTTCGTTGCTGGCTAGATAGCATCTACGAAGAAGCGACGAGTTCTATCGGCCGCATCTGACAGTCGTCTCGTCCGGACTCAAAGAACAGTTACTTATACAGATTTTTGTCATTCCGCCGTAGTCGTTAGCCGGACAACGTGCGTAGGTAACACGCGCCGTGGGCGGCGCCTCCGTGCAAGAATTCTGAGTCTTGTTTGACTTTTCTGTCGACACTCACATAAAGTAAACCCAATGATATTTAATGATATTTTGAATTGCACTTTAAATAGTTTCATTTTATAAGAAATCTGATATCCTTTCGTTTTCCCCATTTTACGTCTGTTTAACATAAGAATAGAGTTAATATCATTTTACCATTCTTTTATCATGTTTAACGGTAGTTATATTATTTATAACTACTCAAATTCTACTTTCACTGACAGCTTGGAGCACGTAGCCCGAGGAAGAAGCATCACATTGTTAGGTGTAGACATAATGGATGTGCCGCAGCGTTGTGACCGCCGCCGCGACCCACTAAACTGATGTGATAAGATAAATCAACCAAAACTACTAAAGAGCCGACGGCTGTACCATTATAACGTCACTTTTAATCTCATTATTATTACTATTATATGTCACGAACTAAGGCAAGGTACACGTATATATTGATTTCTGGGTCCATACCAGAAGTGTATGCACAAAACGCTGTGGACTAGTTGATCAGTCTATCCGGCACGGCATGTTGCGGCGAGTTAGTGGCGCGTGGAGTCGCCGGAGCCACCCTCGATCTCCGGTGTCGACCCAATTCCTGGCAGCAGTCGAGCTTGACGCGCGGCCAGTGACCCTGGTGACCGCGCCCACGATCCAGCACGAGGCAGCACACGCTGACTCTTCGACCGGATGTTCGACATGTGCTAACTTGTGTTGGCTCGCCGAAATTGTCATGACATGTTGAAGAACCGTTGACAAGTCGATCTAAAAAGTTCTTTAGACGCTACGTGTGCGGCGCTCACAATGCTATCGCGTCCAAATCAAACAGTAGTTATCACACCGCAAATGGGCCGTCAAAAGACTTTATCTTTGAGCGCTCGTGAATGAAATGAGCAGATTGATTTCAATGTAGTTGTTCACTGTTACGTAAGTAATCTAAGAGTGTTATGGTCTAACAAATCATAACCGTGTTTATTTGGAGATGCAAGTGATGCGGAACAGGCCGTATGTGGCGCAGGAGGCGCCCGTTTTACTTTTGTCTCGTGTAATCGTCCGTGATGTACATTGGCGACGTTTAGTTGTCGCGGTTGGCTCTCTGTAAAGTTTTCTTATTTCCATCCCCGTACAGTCATTTACGAAGTTATTACTGCGATTCTCCGCGTCCAGGCTGTGAAGGCGCTCATTAAATTGCCACGTCTTCTTGTTCGATATTTAACTGCTCAGTTAAAGCTTGGAATGCCCGCTTTTGACTGGTTTTTATTAAATATTATTTATTGGCTCCATAAATTATCACTGTTTTCCACACAGTTATTTCCGTATTATTGTTATTTGAAAATGGTAAAAGATTCGTTTAAGGTGTAAAGTAAATTGCTGTAGCGAAATACGTAGAAATACGTGCATTATAGTTTTTTCCGCCCGAGATTGTACGACCTACTTACGATTAGTTCTTAGTTTTCTAACATCAAAATCTGAGTATACAAAAAAGTCTCTTGTTTTAATTCTTGCAAATAACATTCATTCGTTCAAGGAAATCCATTAAATAGGCAAAATAATGTACTACCAGCACAGGGACTCGTATAAAAATACCTAGTATAATCCTGGTCGGAGCGCTACATTGTGCATCCCCGCAATCTCGCAGGCGCTCGGCTCCAAGCCGCATCTATTATTTTTTATTATATAATAATCGTGGGGACGTCGTGCAACGCGGTCGCCGACCCCCGGCCCTGGACCCGCCCGCACCCGCGCGTGCGCTGCCGATCGGGATCGCTCCACACCAACTTCACGGAAACGGAGGGAAACAAAACACAGAAAATCCTATACGGAAAATGTTGCCTCTGCGTCACGAGAAATAAACCCCCTTTTTACGAATACCTCGAAGACTTACGATAAATGATATTGTTTGCTAATCAAAATAAATGAGATTTTTTCCGCTTAAGTATTAATACTATTTCAAGAATTTGACAGCACTAGCTCGAATATATGGGAATCTGTTATTTTGCTTACTGTTTTTTATAAATTATTTAGGTAAGTCACACATATAACTAGCCTATAATTGTTTTAAAAAATACAACCAGATTTACGTAGTATTTTCTCACCGCGGCCGCTGCTCTCTAGGTATCAACCTTGATTGACGTAGACAGCAGTGCAATATTGGAAACTATCAAACCCGAAGTCGCACTCGTATAGTCAACCATATAAGTCATATATAGCTTAGAATTTAAAATATAATAGAAAATAGTAAAAGACTTGTATTGTTGGAATGAAGATAGTTTTTACACCAAATGCAAGAGTTTATCAATGTAGAAATATTTATTTTAGGTGGTATTCCTTTCGGTGACAAAGATCTGAATTTTCAATCCAATTTTCAGTCTCTCTCCTCTACTTAATTCCACGTTCATTGACGCAACCGCGCAATGCCAATTTGGGTGGCGGGGCTTGCCCTCATACACTGTGAATACTGTAACATTCACGTCTGAGTGATATCTCGCTCCAGGTCATAACTCTAAGAGCGGGGCTCGGCTTAACACTCGTCGCAGTCGGTCGGAAATGACAGAAGAATCCTATTTCGGCACGCCGCCATCGACGTCCACCGTGAGATTAAGGCACGTTGCGTTTCGACCAATTATTTCCTCACGCTGCAGGCAGATTTAATGCGACGCCTTCAAATTTTCTTAATTTTGTGCACAAGATATGAGTTTGAGAAAGCTATGCGCTGTCATTGAGCCCTGAAACTTTCTATTGTTATTTATAAATAGTAATCATATCCCATTGTCTAAAGTAAAGTGTAAACGCGGCAGTACTGTACTTTTGAAATTTGTTAGTCTTACAATTCGGTCTTTGATTTGTCAGATTTAAATGTACAGCATACAACTTATCTAACTACACCCGTGCACAAATAATACGGGTCAGAGTGCGTTTTTCATACAAACGAAGCCATTTTTAAGCCTTGGTTCTTGGCCAGGGGTTGTTTTGAATGAGGTTTAATGGTGTATATTCCGATAGGTTTAATAGAGGAGGTCAAAAGATCTTAAAATACCTAACTGATCGCACAATCAGAAAACCACAGCGCGAGAGTTGGGTCAGCATTTATTTTGGATTTCTTCACATTTTAATGCCATTATAGATGTTTTAATGAACATGCACAATTCCAGCGTTAACGGCAGATTGAAACAGTTAGGTTTCTTAAGCACTCTGGAATTCCTGTATCGATGCTCGGGGTATCCACCATCAGATTTCACTAAAAGCATCTCCTGGCGGCGAACCAAGGCTTCGAAATAAGAGTAGCCTCTTTAGTATGAAAAACGCACTCTGACCCGTATTATTTGACTGCGAGTGTAGTTAAATCTTTAAATACACACATAAAAAGAATTCAGGGATAAAAAATATTTATACATACATACATACATACATAACATTACGCCTTCATTCCCAGAGTGGGGTAGGCAGAGCTACAGAAATACCAACAACTCTAAAAATACATGTTAATAATATAAATATATATATAAATATATTATTATAATTAACGATATTTTTATAATATGTACTTCAACGCACGATGCACAAGGTTTGTGTCACTACTTGAAAAAATAACTGTCCCTAACTGTAATTAAGTAAGGTATGTTCGATATTTTTTGGACACGAGTAAATTGTGTGTGTGAACAAATAAAGTAGTAATATTCGCGAAATTGGCAGTATTGCGTTACGGAATTTTGTTAATAATGCTCACACCTAACACACTAATGGTTAAAAATGCAAAGGAACTTATTGAACAGACATTGCCGCCTAAATTCAAGACAAAGTTTTTACATTTTAACTGTTTATTTCCTCGTAATCGAAGTGAACCATAAGTCTTGGGTAAAATGGTGCGTTTTATGCCCTTGTTACACAATCTACTATATTTTATAGTAAACCATAAATAATATGATACGAGTACAGTAAAAAAACGGTAAGACAATGTTACGTAGGTACTTTAAAGATAAAGAAAAGCGCTACCGCTGTACGAATCTCATTATGCTACTTGCAACGTAAACATAACTCTTAGCAACGTGTAACATCTTTGTAATATGCATAACTCAACTTAAAGTTGTTGAAAGTGGTTGATGTTTTAAAGTATGCTTAAGATATAAAAATAATATCTCAATAAACGCTGTCAAAGTTAAAGTTGGTTAAGTTCATCGCTATGTTGCTGAGCGCGTTGATGTCTTTAATGTAGCGCGGCGGCGCCGGCGCCTCGCCCGATACTATCCGCGCCCCCTATTCTACTGCGTGAAACCATATTGCCTTTGACATGCTATCGTTTTGTCAACGTTACGATAGTTATTATTTACATAGCAGTAATGGCGACCGACTTAAAAGCAATACCATAACACGACAAGCAAAATTGTTCCCGTCAAATTTAATACGTAAATGGACTGTAGGTATGCAAAATGAATGTGCTTCTTATAATTAGAGAAGTTTTATGTAGAAATGGTTTTTTGCGGTGTGCTTGACAGAATTGATTCATAACGATAGCGCGCAGAAATGTTATGGACATTTCCAACTTTTTTTTGCCCCTGACGCCTAAACAAGAAAGTTTTGAGTACTAGTGTACTCAAAACATAAAATCCGTACTCTAGAGTAGTCTCTAGAGTACGGATTTTATGTTTTTTTTTTGTATTGACTGATCTTACCGCGATCTCGCGGTTGAAACAAAAACCCTGTACTTCTTGTAGGAAATCAATAAACCAACGAAGTGCAAGCCGGACACTGTTAAGTTTTTTAATTGAGTTCTTTACCTTAGTAAACTTATCTTATATTTGGTTGTATCAGGTTTAGTTGGTAGCTTCCGTAGTTGCTGAAAAAACTGCTGTGACATACAGGCAGAAAGACAGACGCCAAAATTTCACTATGGGGTCTGTTTTAACAATTTTGGTACGGTACTCTAAAAATGGTCGCGTAAGTCAATTGAAACTTGTTGTGTTAGATCATGGTGTGAAACATTTGTACGTGTTTCATTAGGAAAATAACAAAATACTTTTAGTTTACAATTTCCTGATACTGTTACTTATCTGATAAAATAACTTGTTTTTCAATTTCTACGTGAAGTAATTTATCGTGTTAATGTGAGCTGCAGCGCTCGCGTGTTTGTGGGTATTACGTTATTGACGGATGTTCTGTTTACCTAAACCATCACGATATTTTTTTCATGAATGCTTTCGTTCGTTTGCATGTCTTGTTGTCCGCCGTCACTCGTCCCAGGCGCTTGCAGAGACGGGGCTAGTCACCCTTGAAGTGTTATTCTGTTACTCAGCAGAGGCGAGTTTGCTTGCGGCTCGCTCGATCACATTCCCTCACTGCTGCCACCGTCGCGAACATGAATCGTCATGCAGTCCTAACGTCGACACAGGTCAAATAAGAGCGGTTTCATCGAGTAAACTTCCCTTTGCTGCGAGAATAACACCACAGGACTCGCCCGGTAATTTATATCGGCCGTAATTGATGTAATGCGAGAGACCCCGCCAACTGACGGTTACACGAGTCCCGGCACGCTGGAAATAAATATTTATAGTTATATTACGAGGAGTTAATTTCCGCTAGAAGTGGTTTCCGCAATTGAAGGACGTAAAAACATACATAGGTTCGAGTAGTTTGAGATGAACTAACGGAGACTGATCTAACTGCCACGTCTGTAGATAAATGTTTGAGCGGACACAATACAGTAGTCCTAATGCATATAGTTTCCGAGCATATTTAATCAGTTAATAATTGAATCAGGTTATCTAAGGATACAATAGCTTATACCCATCATGAAAAACGACAACTTTTAGCAAAACAAGTCGTTTGAAATGAAAGCAATCTCAATGGCAAACATAAAAAGTAATTCTGTAACAAGAAGTAGGTACGAGTATGCCTGTTTAATATTGTACCGGTCACGACTCGCGGTGTCAGTGATCTT
This sequence comes from Acleris holmiana, assembly GCA_949316455.1. Taxonomy (NCBI): domain Eukaryota; kingdom Metazoa; phylum Arthropoda; class Insecta; order Lepidoptera; family Tortricidae; genus Acleris; species Acleris holmiana. The sequence goes on from OX438762.1 coordinate 17,869,184, forward strand.
TGCGATGGTATTCTTATAAATAAAGTGATAGACATTGCGCTACAATGTCTTGGTGTTTTTTACCAATTCGAGATGCTTCTGGGTTTCGTTACAGAATGAATTATAAGTGAAGTACTTAGTCCTATCCGACAAATAAAGACCACTGGTCGGAATCAAAATGCTGTTTCGTAAATTACCTACTCCGCTAGTAGGTTACGTGGATTTGTGTCACGCTCTGCAAGCAATAAGCAATTCGTTCCCCTCTGAGAGCTTAAACCATCGTAGTGTTATTCCAAATTCGAGTGGTTTTCGATAATTTGGTAACATTTCCGTTAACCGCAGTATAGAATGCCGTTAGGCTCCAAAAAGGTGCGCAATTGTTTATTTTTATCAAATCGCCGATTTTAACACGTGATCACCAGAACTTTGTGTTGTTTTCCGTTATGCTGAAAAAAGATTCTATATTAGACACGTTTTAATATTCATTTGCCAATATAGTTTCTTTACCATTATCATAAAGTTTAAGTGCCTCAAGTTAAAAGTGTTTTGAATTTGTACCCTTTCTGATCATATACAACCTCGACGCGGCACTACTGTCGGCAACCTGTTTGTAGCGTTGAAACTCTGAGAAAACAAATTTAATAGCAAACTTTGTCTTTGTTTGCCGACTGTATTTGCACTCTGTTCATTTTATGTTTCCAAAGGTTATTGGCCTATTTCCGTCAAATTTAGTTAGTGGGTGTGTGTGAGCATTGAGCTCAAGCTGTCGACATTTCATCAACGATTGTTGAGTAATAAAGATAAAAAGCGAAACTATGTCGTTATGTACAATTGAAAGCAAAGTGGATCCAGTTCAATTGGAAAAGTAACTTGTATAAACTAAATAAAGAATGTCTCGAGCCATGTATTCTTTGGATCCATGGCCTCTTCTTCGGCGTCTACACGGGAAGATTGTCCCGAGCGCTGCGCAGGCTGCTCGATAGGTGGTCACGGCTAGGAACAAGGGACGCGGAGCCTTCAAAAAGCGGGCGGAATGTGCGCGCAAGGTCGTTGCGCCCTCAGCGGTCATGCGCACCCTCCCCCCGCCGCTCGCCCGCACCCACCACCGCATTGTCTAGCTCGATCAGCTGCGGATAAAGGGGAAGCAACCGAACCGAGAGGCGATAGGAACCATTTCAATGCAAACTCATTTTATTTTTCCATTTTGCTCCACCATCGGATGGCAATGGCAATGCACGAGCGCCGCGGGCGATATTGTTCCTCGCTCTAACGCTATTTTCTAAGGTACTCGTACTAGGTACAAGAAAAGGACCAATTGAAGTTCGTCGTGGTTTATTTACGTTGCCCACGCTGACTATGTAGTACTTACGAGATGGCCCTCTCGAGATACCGGCTCCATACGTGGCTGCTTTTTTGGTCTGATTGTTTCGAGTGAGTTGTTAAAGGTTTAACTTGAATACATTATGCATGGCGATAATATAATTAAAACAGCTTCGTGCACTGGTCATATAGGTAGTTACTTTCACACGTAAACGTTAATACGCTTTAAACGATGGAAATTAAAGCGGAGCTTGTGGTCGGTATCGGGTGAACGGTCAACGTGTGAAAACCACAATTTACGCCCATAACGGTGTCGTAAATTGAAGAGCTTAAGAGCGACTCGCTGAATTAACATTTTTGTTCAATTCCGGCGAGGTGACAAATTCATCAGCATTCCAGTTATTGACTTGCTATATTTGTGTTTTACTTTCGCAATCATTTAAAATTGACGCGGATTCAGGCTTAACTTTCGAATTGAGATTTAATGCTAAGTTTTATTTATTTCAATTGTCACCTTTACAACAACAGTAAATGTGTGTTTTTGGAAGCTACTGGATATACGAGTTAATGAACCTCCTCCAAATAAGTGGATCTTTTTTTCAATTTAATAAATCAGCATAAAAGATCTACAATTTAATTTCTATAATCAGACAAAAAATAAAATTCTCTGCCCTTAAAATGAGTCGCAATTGCCTCCTTCATTTATTGAACGTTGCGTTTTTTTCCCAATAAGTTCTTCTTAAATGTTTCTCGCAGTCTTTCCAACAACATTTCGTAGTAAGCTCCAGTTATATCGGCACCAGTGCTGGTAGGACCGTGTGCAGTGCAGGGTCTTAGGATTATAGTCTTGAGAATTCAAATGTCTATCAGGTGGCCTGAGTGCTCGTGTGCCTTCTCCGTAACATAGAAAAAAACCCGTCTCCGTGTAATCAATCATCAAAATCCCCCTGGACGACGACGATATTTGTGTGATGAGCGCGAATATTTCTTCCTGACCCTTGGATATTTTCTATGTATTTTAGTTTCTATATAATTATGTTTATCATTGTCTAGTACCCATAGTACAAACCTTGAGCTTAGTTTGGGACTAGGTCGATTTGTGTGAGATTGTCCCCTGTTTTTTTTATTAAATCCAGAATATGGTAGCCACCGACTTCGGACACCTTAAATTTCTAGGAGGTGGTACATCATTCTTATGCCATTGCATCGACTCCTATTTGAGCGCAGGTTCAAAGTGATGTACCCAAGTTTCATCTCCAGCAAGGCTTCGTTCCCATAAATTGGAACTTGGCTAGATTATCACCACACACTTCTAAAGTGTCTGCACGCTTCAATTGCTTGCTGCAGCTTCCATTTCATAAATAATTAAATGCCGTGGTATCCCTAGCTTAAAAATAACCTTTTTAACAGCACGATATTCAATTTGCTACATAGTCGCTTGTAACGAATGAATTTGTATAAAGCAATGACATTATTATATTACATATAAACTAAAGGCAAATTCTCTTAAACATAATTATGATAACCTGGGTTTGAAATTTGATATAAGCACTACAAGCTTTCTGCCCGCGATTCGTCTGTGGCGAGTCAGAACTTTCGTTACAAATACAGATATAGTTTACATCACCTTTCAAAGGGTATATTTTCCAACAACGTTTACAACATGTTTTTTCTTTATCAGCAATCTACATCTTAACAACTATTATGGTATGCCTAAAACAATAAAATTGCCTAGTAAAATATATTGCTTCTTGTTTTAATCGACCCTACATTAAAAAAGAACGTGTACGTTTTTTCTATTTATAATTCAGTCTTTTAATTACCAAACTTCCATACATACATCCAACTCTCAACTAACCCACTTAGGAGTAGATATTCAAAAACGCCAAAGCTGGATATTTTCTTTATGTAATTGGTAGTCTCAATACCCATTTTCGTATCATGTAGGTATATCACTTCGAAAATTACTAAGTTTTCATACAGACTTTGAAGTCAGTAGTCAAAGATCCTAAGTTTCCCTTTTTTGTTGGAAAAACCGGCGAGTCTGACTTGCACACGAAGGGTCCCGTACCATTATCTATAAAAACGGCAAAAAAACATGTATGTTGAATAGGGCCACCTTAAATATTTGTTTTATTTTATTTTAATTATTTGTTTTTAAAATAAACATACAACTAACTAAATATTCTGTGAATATCTCAAGCGTCTACCTGTTGCCGTTATCAATATCAAGCAAAATCACGTTTTCTGTATGGGATCCCCTTAAATAATTATTTTATTCTGTTTTTTCGTATTTGTTGTTATAGCGGCAACAGAAATACACCATCAAAATTTGAACTGTCTAACTATCACGGTTCACGACATGAGATAGCTTGGTCGCGGACGGACAGACAGACGGATGGACAGACAATGGAGTCTTAGTAATAGGGTCTCGTTTTACCCTTTGGATACGGAACACTAAAAATACCTAGCTCCAATAAAGAAACTCTCCGAGGGAAAAATATTTAAAAAAAATACTTATCTTGCACTTTTATAAGTAAAAGTCAAGATGCTAACATTCCTGTACGTACCATACATACTCGTACATACATAACATCACGCCTTCATTCCCAGAGAGAGGTACCTAAGCAGAGCTACAGAAATACCAACAACTCTAAAAAGATTTGTTTATAATTCTCTAACCACATTTAGGAAAATCAGGCCAAGAAGTTTACTAATAACAGGATGCAAGCCTATCGCCTAACTGTACTGCCAGCCCTTATTCGGGTGATTCTTCGGCGTTTCAACCGCCGTCATTGTTGTCTTTGCATATTATTTCAGATACAATTAACACTTCTTTAATTAATTTACAAGAATTATAAACTATCCCTGGTACTGCTTCTAGTTACACCAAAATTTGCTCGTTGTTATCATTATTTTGGTCAATATATTGAAGACTACAATGACGGGCGGTTGAAACGCCAAAGAATTGCCCATTCCCTTAATCGCCTCTTACGACATCCACGGGAAGACATGGAGTGGCACTGTTCTAACCCGGCAACCACACGGGACATGTTCGTCTCATAGTTCATGTACGTCTGGCCCAAATAAAAACAAACTCTATACAAAAATTCACCCCGCTTTTCACCCTGTTAGAGGCTTGTTTTAAAATTTCATTTTTTATTATCTAAAGAGTTTACATTACAACCATGCGAATTATTTCCCTCGTAGTAATCAAGTAAGATTAGGATTAAGATAAATAAACAAATAAATAATCAAATTCAAGAAAAAGGCAATTTCAAGAAATCATATCAAAAACAAAATATAGTCGTACAGTCGAGTTCAAAAGTATGTATACACTTTAGTACCTTGTCTATTTAACGTCATGTTTAAACTGCCATATGAAATTATCCAAGCGATTAAAGTGACAAGGTACTAAAGTGTATACATACTTTTGAACTTGACTGTACATGTTTGACGCGCGACGTACTTTTGGAACTCTTACTATTTTCCTGATGTTTTAATTCTTTTGTTGTGAAATTGACCCAGTGGTGAGCAAAATAATGACGGGCTAAATGAATCATGTAGCGGTGTCGCCTCGGGTCAGTTGCCATAAAGACGTCTTTAAATCGGGCGAACTCTCCTCGTACCTAGAAGACTCCTCTCGCATACTTATTAGCGGTGAAGCGGTCGCGGAGTGAACGAATTGCTGGCACAAGTCCGAGAATAAATACGAGTACTGTTTTTTGGGAACAGTAGAAAGTATCGTTTGGTGGAAATTTGAGCCAATAAATAGTATGCGAACGGTAAAACCAATATTGTCGTTTGAGCGGTATATGGATATTCCGTTGTTGACCATTCGACATTACTAGAAAAACTTGCTTAAGTATTTTTTTATTGTTTCAGGTCTTAAAAACCAGAATACGCCGCTCTATTTTTAAAACAGGTATGGAGAAATAAAACAGTTTTTAGTAATTATTTATTTATACAGTGTGTAAATGGTATACGGGCTTTCCTTTTAACTGTGGTTAGTACAACCCCTACTGAGCACATTTAGGCAGCTTTAGTTAAAATTAAATAAAAAAAAGTAACCATACAAAATAATTTAACACGCAATGTATAACGAAAAATGCAATGAATTAAAAACGCAATTAATGACGTTTCAAAGTTAAGTATTACCTATTAAAGCTGAGGCTACTTAAGCCGAAATACACATTTTCACAAGTAAACCATTACGTACTTACCTGACAGATGGACTTCGATGTACATTGCGGGTCGATAGTATGCTCAAAAATTAATAACGGTGTATACGTTAGCGTAATCAAAATAATTCTTTCTGTTAATGATTAGTAGAGTCTTAATCTATGTCCAGTTTTAATAAACGCCCGTATACCATTTACACACTGTAGATGCATTTAACGAAATATTTGGCCAAATAAGTATTTAAATTATGGTTATAGGGTATGGTAAAATTAAAAAAAGTTTAATGTTTAAAGAAGAACAAAGGAAATTGTACCGTTCGGTGGCAAACTCACTATCCTAAGTACTACTCAAATATACTTATACAATTAATTTTAATGCTCAACAATGGCAAGTGTATTATCTAAATCATGATTGTGTCTTGTCTAATCTTCCTTTGGTAACATGTCTTGTGCCACGCAGTATATACTGCTACGAGTATACTGTACCTTTACAGTTTTACGTGCCTTGCTTCAGAGTTAACTCATTGGGCACCATTCCTTCCTGTTTCCCTTCAAAGTGGTCTGAAGTCGAATGGTTGGCGCTGAATGTGCCACGAGTGGAGACTTGAACTGGTAATTGACGAGTGGGCCCGTGTGACAATCAGTGGGCAGGCATTAGAGAGCACGGGTGACACCGTGGTACACATGGCAACAATAGAGCCCGTGGGACACCGCTGAACTCGCGTCGACCACTTTTTGTTTAGCGTTCGACTTGCTCTTGATTGCATGTCCCAGAATAATTGACATCAATTGCGTTAATTTAGCTTATTTAGCTCAGAATAGATGAAATTATCTTGCTGGGAAGTAACCGTGTTAAGTAGATCATGTTTATATTAATCGATATTGACGACACTGTAACGAAAATACAATCGATGTTATTCTCTTAATACGAGGAGTAATTTGTCTGTCTCGCTAAACAAACCTATAGGTTAAACCAATGTATACGTCTAGTAAAAATAATAGGCTTAACAAATTAAGGGGGCCAGGCTTTATGCAATTAAGGGCGTGCATTGCAGTCGGGTTGTTCAGTACAGAACGATACTATTCACATATTTTTAAGTCCGCCCAAACACTCAAAAGTCATGAATCCATCTCAATCAAAGTAAAAGTTTATAGTAGCCTTATTCATAATCATGAACAAGAAGTTATCATTTTAGAATAAGATACCGTGGACTTTTAATTTAAACAACTTTGTGATACAATCTACTAAACTGGAAAGCTAGCTAGATTAATTGTACAAAGACGTGTCTATGTGTGTGTGTGTGTGTGTGCGTGCCTAGGTGAGTGCAACAAAGTAGGCGAGGCAGTGCCTGGCAACCGGCAACCCGTCGGAATTGTACTGCCCCGGGTCGCGGCGATTCCTGCAGTTAACTATCTTTTCCGATGAAGTGTTTAGAGTGAATTGGCAGACTAATACTATATAATGGCAAATATCACTATTGAAACTGAACTGTCCGTAAACTGCACTCCCCATAATGAGAGCAAAATAAACTATTCGAGGTGCCATTAAGAGCAAGTAATCGGTGGTTTCTAAATTGAGTAAAGTAAGCTTTTAACTTTATAGCGTTTTTTGAATTGCGACGTTTGAGAATCGCTATAAAAATGAACTTTCTTTCCGAAAATCACATGCAATGTTGACAAATAAATAACATATACTAGATAGATGGCCCGAAGTTTGCGGCATTTATGGCTAAAGCTTAAGTGGAAGTACACCACATACCTAAGAATAAATACAATCACGATAACTAAGGCCTGTTAAAACCGTGGTTTTATTTAATCAACGCAATGCTATAACTAGTTTTGAATGCGTCTAATCTAGTATATAATAGGTTCCACATTACTTAGTGTACCTATATAGATAGTCAAGCGAGGATAAGAATAGTGGCGATAATTGTGTTTCCCCCGGCGACTAGGCGCTAGGGGAGCACAAAGCGTGACCGTGCATCGTTCTGTGGACAGTAATTTCGCTAGACAGCGGAGTTCTCGGTTCTCACACCTCACATGCGAACTTGCGTGAAGAAAGTTCTGCCGGCCACGATACTGTGTCATTGTGTCCGATAATGGCCACTGGCTATTTAATGGCAGCGCTCTCCGATACGTACGTACCCAGAAACTTACATATTTATCGCGACTCATTCAGCGATTTTACATTTCAAAACAAAATGGATTCCATTGGTAAAATATAAATGCGGATTTTGTAAATAAGTACATCTTTGAATGTTTTGATTCAATCAAGATTGAAACGAGTTGTACGCGAGTTAGAAAGAGTACATAAGTTCAAAGAATATTTATTATATTGTACTAATTGTATTTTTTCTAATTGTAATACTCAAGTTCCATCAAAAAAATAGATTTCGATGAAGCGGTAAACGATTCGGTTATCATATGGCTGTGATGATCGCTTGTATATCAGTCAGAACTACTGCTTAGTTTTACGTATTAATGTGTATTTTATAAAAAAAAAACTAAATATTTATGTGGGATGGCTCCGTCAAATATGCGTCATTTCATTACAAAAGCATGCAGATATTATTCGATTGGCTTGTATGGGAAGGTATAAGCCGTGTTCTTAAGAGTCCGTATACGAAACTTTGCCAGTTTTGCCGTTTTTTCTTGATTTTAGAGACATAATTCTGCTTTTCTATAAATTTTAATGCACAATATGAAATATCATTTCAGTTATGATCGAATAAATGAGATAACGAATTAATTAACTGTTTTTTTATTTTTGTCGAGTATTACTTGCTTAATGCGAGATTTAGGTTGTTTTCAAATATTATTTACTTATTGCAAGTTTTTGTTTGATGCTTTTCATGGTAATGGATTGATTTTGAAGTTTTAAGTAGGCGAAATCGCAAATCAATTTTTGACCATTTTCTATAAAAAAAATACCAAGTTAAATATTTCTTTACACACAAAAAATATATATAAAGGTGCTAAAAAGTTATTCATACATTTTTAGACGACTATTATAACAAGTGTAATTTGTTCATACCTTTTAGACGTCAAAAGATTCGTGAATATGGGATATTCTAAACCTCATATAGCAAAATTCACAAAACATTCGCTGGTTACAGGGCGATTAATCAAAATAAAATAATAAAAACAAAAAAGTAGCTCATACATTCGTTGAAAATAGACATTATATTTCGTAAAGTATTTGAAATGTAAAATCACGCAAATTAGCGAAATCGGCAAATTTTCGTATACGGCTTCTTAAACTGTTGTCGTATTATAAACTGTTCCTGACAACTTATTAAAATATTGATACCTACATAAAAATATGGTAAGTACTAAGTTTTAGTTTATATGTAGGCATTGTTGTCCGGCAAGTAGACACATAAGCAACTATTATTCCTGAAAATTGGAAAAATCCCGAAACGGCAGTATTAAATAAATTCTATGGAAACAAAACCATTAGTAAAAGCTTGTCATTAAGTATTACTTCCTAATCTGAACTTCTTCTTAAACCTACGATGTTTACATTACACCACAATGGACATTTAATAATTGAAGGGTCCTTGCAGCGTTGGTACTAAAAGCATAAAAGCTAATATGGGTATTAAAAGCTTTACGGAATAAGAGGGTATGTATTTTCCCTTGCCTTGGTTTAACACGAGCCGGTGTTTCACTGCTCGGCCGGCCGCAGCGTCGCCGCCGCCGGCCGAGCGCCTCGGGGGTATTCTCTAACATTCTAACCCCACAAGGGCGTGTATTTCCTATCTGCTAGGTACATTAGGACTCCCGACCGCTCTGGCGGGCCAGCCAATTGGGTAGCCTCACAAGCTACCAGAACGGGTCGAGTTAGGCCAATTCGTGGTCCCTACCACTCGATGGTCGGTTGGGCTCTCACAGCCGGTGTTAGAGAATAACATCATCTGTTAACGATATCGCGGCACATTCATTAGTTGGCGGGCCAAGGCGTCGACGTTAAGCGTTAGCGATTATATTGTAAGACAAAAGATGTACGTAAATCAGAGAGCTTAACTGTACCAGACTCAATAATTACTTGGATTTTTCTGGTAAACCAAGGTTTATTCGAGTACGTCGCTGAAATAAGAATAAGTAGGTACATTTATTTAAAAAGAAACAAGTCCATGTAAAAAGAAGGAGTAACTTATTTTTGGACAGAAAATTACCTTACATGACCTAGTCGAAACCTTTTCGATCCGTCACTCATATAAACAAATAAATTTACCATTATTATACTTCATAATCAATCACGCACTTTAGAAGTTTAACCATAATCGTCATATTTATTTGTACACTTAATCATTGTCTTCATATTTATTTTGAGGTAGTTAATCTCTTCTTCTTCTTTTTATATTAATGGCCACAGAACTAACTATATATTCTGTGTTAATGGCGGCCCACCGCGATATTCCGCAGTGATTTCGCCAATGTCAAGTGAGTAAAGTAAAACAGTAAACAGAATAAATCAAAATCCGGACACTTTTTAATCGGCCATCTTTCCTCCCCAAAGGTTAGCGGAAACAGGTAAACTCTATTTAATATTGTCTTTTTGATGGAAAGCACTTACGGTAACATTACAATGAGACCTGACAACTGGTTGTCACAATACTTCTTCTTCTTCTTCTCTTTTAATGGCAGCCACAGGGTCACAATACTTTACTTTTCGAAATATTCTTGTCGTTGAAAATGTAGTGACATGTTGATAGATTTTACCACAGAATGATAACTAAAGGCATAGAAGGAGCGATAACATAAAAGGCAACATACAGATAGCTGATATGCAGTCTTATTGGGATTCAGTGTGCTAAAATGAGGCAGTTCTATAGCTACAGCTACCTACGCTGAAATGTCATGGTCGTACACTGTTGCACACTGTTGCATATATAAACAACGTTTATGTGTGCAGATAGGGTTTAGATCACAGACTAAGTAAATTTACACCAGGGACGGACAAAACAATAATATCGATATCGACATATTTTGAAGTTCTATCAAAATATAACATATTCTTTATTACCTCGTATCATCCAAACTGGTGGACAGATTTCTGATGGCGGCGGTTATGTGCCTTTATATGAGGCTTTTAAAAAATGTGTTAGCTGATTAAATAAAGTTCAAAATGGTATATAACAAATGTTTGTACATATCGTAGTTTAAAAAAGTTTTGTATTTATAACACCCTTGCCGACACGTTGATACAAGATTTACGAGATGGTATTTTGTAATGTAATGGTTTTTTAAATACTAAACTTTTTAAAACTACGATATGTATAGCCTGACAAGTTCCTTTTTAGCCCTCGCCATGTTGCGGATTTTCAGTGGAACAAATTTATTTAAATGGCAACGTTTTTTTTGACAACGGACGTTGGAAGTCATTGAATGTCACCGATGTAAACAAATCGATTTTAAAATCAAAATGCCCAAGAAATTTCACCCCGATGCAAAAAACATTATTATAAATACATTCAAATGGTTGCGGCAGAAAAAGGACGAAGGATTCAGCAGCATTCCAATAAACAATGTTTTGAAATTAGTTGTTGACATGACGGGTATGATATTCATAGTGCGATTGTCATGAATTGGTTAGCTTGGTAATAAATATGTATATTAATTATTAAATTTTATTTTTTTTCTCATTCAAGGCGTCTGTAGTGCTACAATTAAGAATATATACAAAAAGAATGAGCCGTTACCGCCATTGCCATCGGTACAAAAAAAAAACCAAAAAAAAGAATACAAATAGACGACTTCGACAAATGTGCCATAAGGCACAAAATTCATGAATTCTATGCTGTGCGAAAGCAAGTACCAACTCTCAAAAGTCTGCTTACCGAATTGAAAAAAGATATTGATTTTACCGGTAGTAGGGAGTACTTGCGATTGCTATTGCATAGTGTGGGGTTCAAATACAAAAAGTGCAGAAACCAACGGTACATATTGAAGGAGCGTTCGGATATTGTGGTTTGGCGGGAAAGTTATAAAAGAAGCAAGGGACAAAAATATACCTCTTGTTTATTTAGATGAGACTTACATCCATACTTCTCTTAACCACGCAAAATGCTGGCAAAGCGAAAATGAACGCGGTGTGTCGAAATACGTTTCAACCGGCAAACGATATATTATAGTTCATGCCGGCGGACCATCGGGATTTGTTCCCAATGCACTCCTAATATATAATGATAAGGAAAAGAAAGCCGATTATCATGACTCCATGAACAGGAACAATTTTAAGAAATGGGTTTTGCAGAGATTAATTCCCAATCTCAGTGAACCCACGTGTGTTATAATGGATAATGCCCGGTACCATTCTTTCCAAATTAACAAAGCTCCAACATCTGGCGATAGAAAACACGTCATTGCTGAGTGGCTGCGTTTAAATAACATCTCATTTCCCCAAAATGCATCTAAAGATAAATTGGTTACAATTTTGAGACGTCATAAACCCGAGCCAGTATACGAAATAGATACGATTCTCTCAAATCATGGTCACAAGGTGATAAGGTTACCGCCCTATCACTGTGATTTAAATCCCATCGAGATGATTTGGGGCATCATGAAAGCAAAAGTGGCAACTAAAAATGTTTCCATCACGAATGATGCCTTCCTAAAGCTCGTTGAAGATAGTTTTCAGGTATTTACATTTATCAATGAATTTTATTGAACAGTTAAAAATATAGCTTACTTTTACACTTCGTTATTACTTAGGAAGTGACTATAGAAAATTGGAGTAAATGCTGCGAACACGTAAAAAAAATAGAAGACGGATATAGGGACAAAAGGTCCTATAATCGAATCACAGACCGAAAGATTTATAATCGAGATTGGTGGTCCTGAAAGTGACTCTTCAACGGACGAAAGTGAAAATACATCGGAGCCAGAATCTGATGAATATATGGATGTCGAATATTTAGAATCGGATTTTGACGGATAGGTAATTATTCATATTTAATTATCAACTAGACATGCTCTTCCGATTACATGAAAACATAGTTTCACAATCTACAAGTGCTTAATTGTATATCTCACTCGTTCTTGCACGATGCCAATACTCACTGTCCCGACTATTCATGACGTACACGTATAATTGCCATATGTAAGCTGTTTGTAGCGACACTACATCAGGGCTAAATAAGAACTTGTCAGGCTTTACAAACATTTGTTATATACCATTTTTAACCTTATTTAATCAGCTAACGAATTGAATAATAGCAGGCCAACTAGTTCTTTATTGGTTGTCAATTTTGGTAATTCACATTTGTAGATAATCGTATGAGATGTAAGTAAATATGATATAATGTGTTTTTATATATATATATATATAGAGTGTTTTTTCAGTTTTATTATAAAACATTACTAAATCTCACGAACGATGATATTCTGCATTTCTACGCTTTAACAATGCCATCTGACGATTACAATCCGAAATATATTCAATATGCCGCCTTACCACTGAAAGCAATTTTTTTCGATTTGTTTTTTCTTGCGGGATGAATGAGATCTGCATACAAACACAACACACGCCATATTGCTGTTTATTGTTCTTCACGTTCATTTAAGTTCAGGGTTAGCTGGAAGAGATCCCATTTAGGGATAAGTTCGCCTTTGTACATTAATTCAGTGTTATAATTGTAATATTTATATTTTTGTGCAATAAAGAGTGTACATACATACATACATACTTTAAAACACCAATTCAAACAATTAAGAATATACATGACTAAAAAGACATGAAATCCGTTTGAGAATTAGCTTATGCCTAGCTCAATACCATAGTCTATCTTTAAGAGATTTTGGATTTGGCAGGCTAATTTACGACCATGGTGACATGAATGTCGCCAGTTGGTTGACCAGTTAGTGACCAGGGTGTACGGCTGATTTTAGCAAGAACTGGACACTATAATCTTTCCTTTTTTAAGTTATTGAACATTCATATTGAAAATTTCGAGACAGGTATAGATCTGGCGCGTTCGTTTTAAGGTTCCTTCTATGCCTTTAGTTCTTATTCTATGCTATTTGGCTTTAACATCATTGGCAGTCCGAATAGGACTCCACTATACAGTGGACTGCCGCGAATGAACTTTACTTCCCCAAAAAGAATAGAAACTATATACATATTGAAACGAGGAAGCCACCAGCTAGGTACGATTAGTTTTCTTCGGTCGTTTCATTCTTAGGGCGAGGTAAACTTAATTACTAAAAAGTATTTATTTTTACATTTAAATAATTGTAGTTAAAATATCTCCCGTCGCCTGAGGATTGGGCCGTGGCCGCTGGCAGCGTGTTCGATGTCCGGCGGCGACACGGCGCAGCCTGCATTCTAACCGTCTCCTTAGATATACATACAGTCCCTCGACCGACAAGCTAAGCGAATAAATGCATTTAATTATAGAGTTCACTGTAGGAATGCCGGGATACCAGCCACCAAGATAGCTTTACGTAGATGTAGTTCGTGCGATCTCTTTAATTGCCTTTCCTTCGCACGTTTACTGAATACTTGTCGTAAGTGGTAGGTATGGACTTTTTATTATGCTTTAAATGTTTAACAACAAGGACTCGAAAAAATACAGTAAGAACCATTTACATTTTTCCACGACGACAAGTTGATAACGTCGTCGTGAAACCAAATTACGAGTAACAATACTTCTTAATATCCAATTTGACGATGTGAAAGTATGTAGTATTACAACGCAGAATTTCACACGCGTTCGAAAACATATGGCCCAGTTGTGACGATAATTGGGTCAGGCGAGCAACCTGCCGCTCGTTCAGTCACGCGCATTGTTTTGCGTCGCGGTGCGCGGTACCGTTAGCCCGGTCAAGTTCGGCCGTGCGGCTACCGCTTGTGACATACGGGACTCGCACGGCTCCGCTCGATCTCGGCAGTAACTAATACGACTACCGACTTTAATTGGGCAATCGCGCCTTAAAAGTATTTGCCGGACCATTTCCTTCATTATTTAAAGGTCCTTAACGGGAAAAGGAAAGTGACCGATGGATTTTTTAGTCAGACGGATGGTTCACCAATCCAACATACGTATTCATTGTTTTGTGAGCGTAGTTATTCTATTGTGAAGCGTATGGCGACCATCGCCTCTGACCCCGTCGGCGTTCGTCAAAGGCGCGTCGTGGTGAGCCCGCCTCTTACATCCTTTAGTACGGTGACGTTATTCTATGCGGTGTATTGACAAAGATGTCATAGCTTTGTGATGATGTGTGCCCACGTCAAATTGGTTATAATATAATACTAGGTATAACTTGCCGTATTGGCTAAGCTTCTTAACTTTGAACTAGTACGTTACAACGATGTAATAAGTAATTAATATCTGTGCAATCTCATATTATTCTCTTAAGGCGTATTCTAATACCTATCGTCTACTGTTAAATGTATAAATTATAGCTATCCTCGTCGTACTTGTTACAAAAAGTGAAAGGTAGATGTATGTATCTTTGTAGGTATAAATACTTAAGAGTTGGATTTAATATTGGACTTTACTGCTTTTCTACTTAGAAGTCTTAGAACCGGTGGGTAATAGAATAGGCAATTTTTTGCTTACTAATACTTTAAAAATGAAATTTTTTCGACTCTGGGTTAAACAAAACTTTATAGTTCCTTGTACATTTTATTGCGAAAACTAAATTAACTTAAACGGGACTTAATAATAATGATGATGACTTAGATATCACAATTAATAAATTGAACATTTATGATTGATTTTATATGCCGAGAGCTTCCTGTTTCCGAGGACCTTTATAAACGGTGTCAGTGTTTTCTCCCGAGCTCGTGCCGCGCTACCATTCTTGTGGCTACTAATTAAACAGATGATTTGTCACTTTACAACCAAACTTTATATTTTAAACCTTGCCCATTAGTAATAATATGACTGCATGGTAGGTAACTAACTTCAAGCAGTATGAATGCATGCATATTAATGCGTGGTTTGCTTGCAAGATAAGTGTATTTATAACTTCTTTCGCAGTTTTACGAGTGTGTGAATCGCTATAGAGCTGTATAACCCTTTCACATGGCCGCGGCATCAATAAGTGTAGGGACAGCTAACAGGAAATATGAACTGTAATTTCTTCGTACAAAGCAGCGTGGTAAATAATTACACAGGTCAGATAGTAGCACTTGCATATTGAAATTACTAGCTACTAATCCATTTGGAGGCGGCATGGGAACTCGCGCTATTGTAACTTTAATGAAAATCATTTCGATGCATAACTAATATAAGGTCAGGTTGATTACTTGATTAGGTTTGTTAATTGCGTTCTGCTATTAAAACATGCGGCATTGTAAACGTAAGCTTTTCTTGCTCAATGTTTTAAGCGTTAATTCACTTTGCTGAGTTTGTATTGTAACTACATGCAGCATAGACCCAGTATATATTCTCCTAGGGAGGTGTGATTTGGCTTTGTGTGTTTTGTTTACGTTGGAATGGCTATTTATCTCCATGCTTAAACTAAACTTAACATAAGGCTATCTAAGTTTGATACAAATGTTAGTATTTTCCATCGGCAAATAAACCTTCCCCAGGTTTCGCATAGACGGGTCTAATTTTTTTGTAAGATTTAATCTTTTCCTATTTTAACCAAAAAAATAAAAAAACTTCATTAAGTATGATTACATGTTGAAATATGAATAAGAATAACGCATCGCCTTACAAAGTAACTTCTGCGGAAAAAAGCCATTACGTTGACATTTCATTAAGATGTTCAGTTCATGTGCAGTTACGTTAT
Source organism: Acleris holmiana (assembly GCA_949316455.1). NCBI lineage: Eukaryota > Metazoa > Arthropoda > Insecta > Lepidoptera > Tortricidae > Acleris > Acleris holmiana. Next base: position 17,885,413 of record OX438762.1, read on the forward strand.
TACGTGACGCTCTAGTTCCCTGCTTTGTAACTCGGAATTATGAAACTTTTCGAGTTATCGTAGCGGTTGTGCTCCGCGGGGTGACGTCGGAAGTGCGGAGCCACGTGAAGTAGGCCTAACCGTTAAATTGGGCTTTTCGTGGATGCACGGTGGCTGCGTCCGGCGCCTGCGCACCTAACACCGCGATACGCTCTTGCGCATCGTGATATAACTGTTACAATCATTATGTGACATATGAATCTTGTCACCCGCACACATCTTCTTTAATCGTGGGCGCCGTTATTTACATCCCGTTTTGATGCCGTTTATAGTTTTACCGCTTCCTCAGTATCCCGTTGCTATTACAATATTTATCTCGTTAGTTCACATGGCACTAATGCATTTTTTTGTGGCGCAGTTAATCACAGAACATTTAAATTAATATGAAAATTGTCTCACTAATAGAAATAATATTTAAATATACCTTTTGATGAAATGTAAATAAGCTTTCGTAGACTTATTTTACTGAATTTATATTTCGAACAAAAATAACTTCTTTTGACCAACTGTGGTTATGAAAATAAAGGTGTGACTAAGGCGTATGTAAAATATGTATTTGAAACAATAAAATGTGAAAATAAGTAAGTAATGAAACAATGTCTGCCATGCTTAAAGCAGTCGTGAAGTAGTATCTTCTTATTTTATCTTAACTCTCTAGTTAAAGCAATAACCGCTGAGTTCCGACTTGTGTTACTTATATATTTTGTTACTTTTAGCCGTCCTCATAATGAACTGACCCGCGAAATGTGTGTCAGTCTCACCAGATAGTTTCCATTCAATTAACACTTGAGCTGGTCCGAACATATCGATAGCGGTGTGGAAGGTCACGCTGGGAGGATATCTCGGTTAGGCAGAAGCACGGTGCTGCCTCGTTAAAGGCGGTTTTTGTATGGGAACGCCGCTCCGCGCCGAGTATTAGGCGCATAGAAGTAATCAAAGTGAGCGAACTGTCGAGCCTTTCTGGTCTTCTACTTGAATAACCGACAGAAAAATAATGGATTACCATGCCGTGCCATGTCGTGAAATCGTCCTAGGCTAGCATTATTTAACATTAGTTAAATAATGCTAGCCTAGGAGGATTTCACGAAAGCTTTAATACGACTATAGATATCTGAAAAAATGTATCGAATGAAAATTATCAGACATTTGTGGTTTCTAAAACTCGATATGCTAGTCCTTAATATTTTTTTTGCATAATATATGTGCCCAGGGATTTTTGTGTCATTTAATGGAATAGCTACCACAGTGTTCGTTATGAGATAAAAAAATCTTAACTGCAAGAGAGAGACCATTACGTACGTATTACGGACGATAAATTTCTAGTTTCATAGATCAGCGAAATGCCGATTTCTGCTCTATTCATGCTTATACATTGAATGCATGTCGTAAATAAGTACTTAACGATCAAATAGCAATGTTGACTGAATGACTCAAGTTTAAATAACCATTGAATATATTAAATCGTGCATAAAGTAATTGAATGATGGAAAGCTGTCCAAATCATTAACTGTGTATAAGAATATTTCATTTCTGTTCTGTGTAGATAGTACATGCGGCAATCGCCTTACTTTCACGTTTACAAATGATCATTCATTCGGCTTGTAAAAAGAGTAGTGAAAGCGATATTGCGATGCAAAAAGTAAATGAAAATTCGTGTCACTGACTTTCCTATTAGCTTTCGTGTTTGAAACCGCGGTGATCTTGACCCGCATTCGAGCTGCAAATCACCGGAAATGAGTTTCAGCCAGAGTCCAGAGATGGCGGCATTAGCCTAATGTCGTCGCGGCGCCGGCGCTGCGACGCCTGCGACCGATGTCCAAATCAACGATCGATGTCACTTTCAGCAGTTAATACCGACGCACCATAATAGCGGACGACGCATATTAAACAGTTTATTTAAACACTAAGTGATTACGTAGGTACTCGTGCGGCTTGATACATCATTCCTTGCCCTCTGTTTGGCCCTAATCACCTTCAAAGGTTCAACCAGATGAATTCGTAGAGACTTCGAAAAATAACTTGGCATATTTGATATCATAATTTAGACGATTGTTACTGCAGACATCTCCATAGCAGGCTTTCGATTATGCTCATTGTAAGTGATGACAATACCGCCGTATTGTACATACAACCTAAGAAATTGGGACGGTGAGTTTCAAATCAGAACTATGTCGAAACGTACCTGGTATCCGTTTTTTGTCTGACTTTCTACGACGTATTTTTATTTCTTTTTAAACTATTCTCGCTGCCTCGTTCTTTAAATTTAGACGCTGATACTTTCCCACATTTAAATTAAGCTGCCGATCTATTAAAAACTATTTTAGTTTCATTACAACTACGAGTATATTTTTATATTATGCAAAATTGATTATTATTAAATATATAGAAGGAAGTGTGTGTGTGCGTCGCTCTGATTGTAATCGTGCGTGTGTTGTTGCAGGTCGAGTGCAGCATGGGAGGCGAGGCGCTGCGCCCGGCGCGGCTGGTGCTGCTGGTCCTCCAGGCTTCCTTCGTGCTCAGTGAGTCACCATAATCTTCATCGCACATATATACAATATTGATTCTACACTCAAATGATTTTGGTGTTGGTCGTTTTGGTTCGTTTTTTAGGTTTACCCTTAAATCCCGACACTCATTTCATAGAATGTTTTACTTCGCCAAAATTTCATTTTGTTTTCACACGGGCATTTACACGTGTAGTAGTAATATTTTTTTGGTGGTCGCAGGTCTAACCTAACCTATCCCCCGTAACCCATGCATAAGATAACCTTAAACAATAAGGTTTCATCATATATTAGTTGTGTCGGTGAAATTAAATTCAATGAACGACACATTCGATCAAATGATTGTCGTTGATTGAACGGGATTCCGGTTGTCTTCTTTTTCTGTGCCCTGAGTAAATATCTGATTGCTTGTTTTAGTAACGGCTACTAAATCCGCTTTGTAGTCCGATTTTTTACACTATCTTAGTAGATATAATAAAAACCTCAGGCCAATTGGTTGTAGACTATTATGAATTCTTTACAAAATAGGTATTTCGGTAGGTATATATATATATATACTAGATATATATATATAGTAGATATATATAACTAGACTAAATTGATGATTGTGACTTCTAGATTGATCATAGAGTTCCTGTCAGACTTGTAGTAGCACAAAAACTTTGCGACTAATTAACGTGTATGTAATTTACGTCGACGTAAAATATCTTTATACATTTTTCGAACCTTATTTTAATGGAATAAGTTACCTAAACGAAGTGTAAACATACTCGTATCTTTAATTTTGACAGTACGCAAAATTTGTAAAATTGACAAAAGTCAGATAGTTTTAAGTATTTACGTTTAATTTGTCATTTAGTATGTAGCTTATATTATCGTGTTTAAAATTATAACAATTCCTAACCCGAACCTTTAAGCTGAACCTAAATCGGCCGGTTTACTATATTAAGGTTTGTTCTAGGTCGGATTGCCTTTGAGAAGCTGACTGATGTTGACTTCACGGGTACCGCGTACTACACGGTGCGCAACCTGTCGCTGTATGAGTGCCAGGGCTGGTGCCGCGAGGAGCCCGACTGCCTCGCCGCCTCCTTCAGGTCAGTGCCTTCAGGTTCCCCAGTCCCTTCCACATCATAAAATACTTCCACATCTTAAAACTGCCCACCATTTATTGAATTAGTTAGTCTTTTTAAACTTTAAAAAACCGCGACATCAAAGTAAGTGCTGCTAAATGTTGTGAGTATTTAAAAACAAAAATACTTCCCAGTTATGCTATGCGCGACCATAATCATATCTTAATTAAGAAAAATCATTCGGCACAAATAGCTGAATGATAATTAAACGTATTTTATCATACTTCAGTGCCGTCAACCCGCGAGGCGGATCTCAGTGCTTAGGCAGCTTGAGCTACAAAGCGGAAGATCGAGCCAGAGTGGTTCAGGTTAGGTTACGAGCGATCGTGCTACGTGACAGCGGATGGGTTGATTAAACAAAATAGGGGATAATCTCACACAAATGTACTCTGTCCCAAACCTTACAGTCTCTTGGCGCTTGCCTTGACCTATGGGTGGGTACTGGACAATTAAATTAACTTAAGTCCCGAGTTTACACCCGCGTTCCTTTTTGGTTAAAATGTATGTGTACTTCTTGTCACCCAAGTCTAAGTAGCATTTTTATCAACCCTTGACTAATTGCATTAACAGTTTCATTAAAATTTGAATAAACATTTTAAATTTTAATATATTAAAACAGATATGAGATTAATAAATTACAGAGGAATACATTTTTTAAATCTAAACTATCACATGAACAAACGAAACTTACCAAGCATCTTAAATAATAAAACATAAAGAATTATTTACTAGTAACACAGTTGTCAGAATCAGATAAAAGCCCATTCCTACAAAACTTCTGAATAATTTTAAGCTTGATATATCACCGCCGTAAGTACTCCGAGGGTTTCTTTTAGAGACAATTTTCTTTTTCCAGATTGTGAATGAAAAATCGACACTAAGCTAAGGAACGACCTAATTGTGCTGTTAAATACTGAATAAAAGTTACAGAAAAAAGTATTTTTGTTAGTACATTTCGTTCTTTTAATAACCTTTGGCAGGGGCCTTATTTCGCCTTAGCTTAAAGCATATCATTATTAAAGCGTTAACGTAAAGATAGCTTGTAAGTATTTACTTGAATGAGACTTCTCCGTATCGTTAACAATAATTATAATAAGAATATAATTTAAGACCAAGTGAATTAGAAGCCCCCAATGGTTCTGGTTGGAAAGTTTAGATCGAATTAGTCACAGGAATGAGTATAGTCCATTAGCTTAAATAGTGCCGCTACACCTACACGCACTTGTGGTTGTTGCAGTAAAATTCGAATTTAATTCGATGTAAACTGCCAAATTCACTTGCGGATACACCGCTCGCATTCTTTATTGATGCGGTGGCATTCTTTGACAAAACGCGGAATGTGCCAAGGCGGCGAGATACAAAGGCAATGACACTATCTAAGCGAACGAGCTATATCTGATATGCTTTGTCCATACAATAATAAAAAAAACCGGCAAAATGCGAGTCCGACTTCGTTTCGTTCAAATTCGTAGGTTTAATATGGAAAAAAAATGATATAACTACATATTTCGTTTTCGGACATTTCCCTTTACTGGCGCTGTAAAATCTTTCTTGCAAAATTTCTTGATTCTAGGTTAGGAGACATACCTTATAGGTTTAGATCCCCCTGCGAGGTGTTAGAGAATAAGGCTCAAATGAGCGTTTCTTGGATTTGCGCTTGAAGGTACGGAACCCTAAAAATAACGACCGACATGTTCCGGTCAATTACCCTTCACTACAGAAATTCCTAGACATTTCAATTTAAGTCTTGATAGCTTAAAAGCTAATGTCATGCCATCATTCCTGTAATGAAATTTTGCGATGGCATTACTGTTCTTGTTCTGAGCTCAGGCGGCATAGATAGACGCTACTGTTAGTGGCATAGATCGACGCGTAGTGGTATTTTGAGGGAAACCCTAATGCCCAAATCGAAGTTGTAAATTCTACGTAACGAGACTTGGCGTATTAAATAACTAAAAAGAGTAGGTAATTATAGACTCTATCGGCTGCGTGACTTCGCAATTTTAAACGGTTAGTGAGCGGTAACTGTCATTAATATGACATTTATAATTGTAATTTTCAATTTGTATTAGAACTTGAACAAACGATATTCAATTATTAAATTGAGCCATCAAGAACGTCGACTTTTTGATCTGACCTAGTAAGACAATCTGGAGTCGGACGAAACACATCACATCTGATCAGTGATCAATGATCAAATACATGATTCGTCATTCTTTGACTGCGGATCACGAAAAAACCGACGTATCAGAGCTCTGAGCACGATCCTAACCCAAATGTCCGAGATAAGCGATCTGATTGAGTCGAAGATTCACTAATTCACGTGCGGCACCGATTCCAGCACCAGCCATTCGCAGAAACATGTACAGTCAACTCTGTTTACTAAAACGCACGCGTACATTTCAAATGCTGTGGTTGGTTTACGCTGAACCTATTAGTTTATTACGAGTTTCTCGGATATTGGTATTTTAGGGATAGTTCAAAATCCTTTGATATTTATGTCTGTGTCGCAATCCCTTTTTTAAATTACAAAGTATGCAAAGAAATTGTACAATGCAGGTGTACCTTACTGGCACAGAATATTTAGCCAATGACAAGCCTGGCTCAAAACTAAAAGTAACTCAACAATACCCCACTTTGCAAAATTCGTTGAGCTGTTTGGTCTACAGGCCAGGTCACAAATAAACGAACATGAATACATACTAAATCAAATCACTGATACTACTATTCTTCTTAATGCTGACGTTAATTTATAAGCCACGCATGTGATTTGAGGGTGAGAGGTTGTGTTGGCATCCAATAACGTGCTGATGCTATTCGGTTCGGAGTCGGAGTGTGTGCAGCAAAACTCGCACGCATTAGAAGCGGCCGCGGCCGCTAAGGTCGGGCTCGGAATGTGTGTCACTCCACCGCACGTCCTCCGCGGTTCAGGCATTCCAATGCCACGCTCTTGGTTAATAACAATGTGTCTCGAGACCGCTGGCCACAAACCGTGTAAAAGCGGAAACCGACCTCGCCGCGCTCCAAATTGGATAACAGTAAAAGTGATCGCATACGTTTTCAATAGATTATTGCAGACCTCTATCGACAGTTTTCATGAGAATTGGCGGTTAACATTTTACTATAGTTTATTTGATATCTATCGTCACGCAACTTATGACAGTCAGTTGATTTGAATAAAATAAGAAATACTCATATAATTAATATAGGAAATTAGTTATAACTGTTATAAGACTCTTAACACTAATTCTTAGATAAACACTACCTTTTCGCACCTTCATTGTTTTAATACTAACGAATCTAATGAAATGCTGGATCATATCGATTTGCTGTCCTTATGGTAGGTATATCTTTTTGACTGCCGAGAATTTTTGACGGACGTACCATACTAGTATATTTTGGCCCCCTACCTATGCAAAATTACCACACCTCTATGTGCTGACCCTATTACGAAACAATTAAAATAAACTTTATTATAAGACGACGGCGAATTCAACTGTTATATTTCGACAACGGCAGTCAAAAATCTTACGCTTCCAAAGAAAAAACTAGAAGCAAACAATACTCGTACGCAACATGTAAACTTAGGCTTGCGGTAATTGTGCAGGTCGTACCACACTATCATCTAATCTCTGGTATCACTAGTGAAGAGCAGCCACCGCCAGCAAAAAAATAATTGCATCAATCTGAAGCGAAGCGTGTAACAGTATTATAAGGCTAGTTAAATTCCTCGAAATCAATTCGAACGGGATCGATCGAAAATCAATTCGGTATTCAATTAAACGAGACGGAACTTTCCCGCACTTTTAATCTAGCTTTGTTACTTATACGGAGTATCCCAAAGAAATATATCCAAAGAAATAGCCTCCCGTCGAAGAATAAGACGGATGCGGCATTCAATCGCTAACTGTTCACTGCGTTGGTAGCAATTGGCGTCAACACATTCAAGAAAAGTTTACATTACGGTACCGAGCGAGCGAGCTCTTCGACTCTCGCGTCGTATGTTCGTCCGACATTGTTGTAGCGTTACTGAACAAAACGACTCGAGCGCAATACGTGTACGGCGGGTACAGCGAACTGTAGTTGGCGCTGTTACAGGTGAACGGCTGGGTTCCTCGGTGTACTACCAGTACCAGTATTATAAAATAAGAACAAAATATTAGTATGTATACACAACGACAAAGGCAACCCTTAGGTAGACTGCATTGTTCATTTTACAACGCGTCCGTATGTCTGAAACAACACTTTTATTGGGATCATGACCCCCTATCTTCTATGATAATCTGTTGCTGTCAAGGAACTGATTGCATCTTTTCTTTACGACCGCTGCCCGTAACTGTTGCAAATGTTTTGGATAGTTTGTGAAGATCCGATTGGCTTAACTGTTTCAAATCCAGTAATTGTTATCGCCAACGGTTTAACTGGTATGAAACAATGATTAAGAACGGCGCGTTTTTGAATAATTATGTGAAATTGCGTTGTATTTATACTGATTGGTTCATCAATCAAGTTAAATAGTTGATGATGAGTATGATAAAGTTTGTAAAGCGAAGACTTGCCGTGATAGATGTGCGGACGCAAGCGCCGGCGCTACAGCGCGCACACCACCGGCTAACGGGCGGCAGCGCAACTGCAAGATGATGGAGGCGCATATACCTACGAGTATATACCAGCCAATTTAGCCATAAACGTAAACGCAGCAATGTAAAGCGCTATTAAAGCTTCCAAGTTACAATGTTATTTTGAAAGTTTGCTGTTGTACCTATAATTATTGAGTTTTAGACTTTTCTGTGATTTGGTTTTGAACTAGAGTAGGTATTTAATATTTATCATCCATGATGTAATATTTTTAAAGAGCAATATTTCAATACTATACATAGTTTGTAAATTAATAAAAAAATAAGGAACACGCGCTTCAATGCCTTTTTCGTAGGTAGGTAAAAATAAATAAATACTTACAGATATCGATGTCACGTAAAGTTTTACCAAAAAAAATAGCTACTATTACTTACAACGTTAGTTTTATATAATTATCATTTGATAGGCATTTCTGAAGTAGCTATTCGGAATGATAAGCAAAACGGCAGCCGGTGGCGTCTGCCGCCTGCAGCGCGGGTATCTGGCGAAGATCAGCCTCAAACCGTTCCTGTACACTGTGTTTAATATTAAATCCAACCATTCACTATATGTAGAGTGGTGCGACTAGCTACCTATCGAAACTAGTCGCTTTACCACTCTAATCGCACTCTCGATACCTGCGCGCCTGATAGGATTCAAATCACTTTATATTTATCTATTCATTCTCAGCAAAAGTAGAGCTGCTAAGCTTCCAAGTTACAATGTTATTTTGAAAGTTTGCTGTTGTACCTATAATTATTGAGTTTTAGACTTTTCTGTGATTTGGTTTTGAACTAGAGTAGGTATTTAATATTTATCATCCATGATGTAATATTTTTAAAGAGCAATATTTCAATACTATACATAGTTTGTAAATTAATAAAAAAATAAGGAACACGCGCTTCAATGCCTTTTTCGTAGGTAGGTAAAAAATAAATAAATACTTACAGATATCGATGTCACGTAAAGTTTTACCAAAAAAAATAGCTACTATTACTTACAACGTTAGTTTTATATAATTATCATTTGATAGGCATTTCTGAAGTAGCTATTCGGAATGATAAGCAAAACGGCAGCCGGTGGCGTCTGCCGCCTGCAGCGCGGGTATCTGGCGAAGATCAGCCTCAAACCGTTCCTGTACACTGTGTTTAATATAAATTCCAACCATTCACTATATGTAGAGTGGTGCGACTAGCTACCTATCGAAACTAGTCGCTTTACCACTCTAATCGCACTCTCGATACCTGCGCGCCTGATAGGATTCAAATCACTTTATATTTATCTATTCATTCTCAGCAAAAGTAGAGCTGCTAAGGACTTGCTTAGTTGCACTGGCTTTCGCTTTCCCGAATAATGACGTAAGTAAATTGCATATTTTCGTGAGTAACTACACATATTTCTAATAAGAATGTAGGTATAACCTTCTTAAAAAAATATATCAGTATTTAAATTAACAATTAGAATTCGAAATATCTGGTAGGTCCCTTAGTCAAGGAAATTATGAACCAAATACCATTAATTACAAGAAACATTAAGTACCTACCTAGGTATGTACTAATCTAACGAGAATTGGAAATGAAGCGAGGCGTTCGGAAACCATGTCTATCTCCCGTATAATTATTGCTTTACGCTTCGAAAGATTTATTACTCTAGTTGTGAAACCGAAATGAAATTCGATGTAATTAATCGGTTAACGAATGTACTTTCTTGAGATACAATTATTTAAGGCTAGCCTCTGCCTACGGCTTCATCTCTGTAAAATGTGAATTTTGATATTGTCGACAGAACAGAACATTTTCTCGGAAAAAACGTAACCTATATGGTAATCCAGTCCACATCCTATCGGCATGCTAAATTCTGAATTGGCACCTTAAAGAGCTTTAACATAGCTCCATTCACAAACTTTCACAAATATCATTCTCACATAATAATAAGTCTGTAGTAAAGTCGTGTCTGTAATTGCATTTATCTTTGGGAAATAGGAGTGGAGGAGACTAGTTGAGCAATATTGAAGCTGTATGTCTGAATAGATGTCTGTATGTCTGCTTGATCAAGATCAAGATGAACTAAACAGATTTCTATAAAATTTATTGTACAGGGTAGATTATGTTATGTATGACTCTGCATAAGGCTTACGAGTAGGTATGCATGCAGGGCCTCTATTTTATTTTATTCAAGCCTATCTTGCAGTCTTGCCTCTACGTATATCGTAATCATATTGTTGACGTTATGACCGTTCTTATTCACTTGACATTAAGAGCTATCATGACGTCAACAATATAATTACGTGTACGATATAGAAACAGCCCCCGACAATTGTGTAGAATGGTCAATATTCTTCATGTTCCTATCATCCTTGCATCCTGCGCTGTAGCATAAAAATTGCTAATTGCTAATTGCACCTGTATAAAGATTGCTCAAACCCGTTGTGTGAAAACGCACTGCATCTTTGTTAATCTTACTATTATTTTATGTCTGCGATGGATGTTACATAAACATTGATAAATTTATACTAACAGCATAAGAAAAAGAAAGGAATACTTCTGTTTAATATTAGCATTTCCACAGCTTTAACCTTACCATTGCTTTAATTTACAGAGCTTCTGTGAAGTTAAGTTAAATACAAATGTCGAGGCCAACCGGTAAACTGCCCGTTACCCCGTTAGCCGCAAACTGTAACGCGCTGCGTAACAATTTAATGTCGTTTAATTCCCAAGAAAACACATGCAGCTGTTCCGAGTGCAGCGGGCTCTCAGCTTGTTGCTGCTGCGCTGGTGTATCCCACGATTTGTTAATTTATTACTAATACTTAGCGCCATGGCACCTTCAATATAAAGGACTTTTTTCATCGAGTAACGCTTGGGCAAAAGTAAAAAGTACCTACATTAAATGCTAAATCATATCATCATGGCAGAGCAATCTCTTGAGTACCAGTAGGTATAAAAGATATCGGAGATATGGTTTTCTGATTTAACCACTTTACAATATTATAGTCATCTTAAATCACATTTACAAGCACTTCAACCGCTTTACATATTTAAATGCAAGCATTTAATATGTTTTACATGTACGGGTTAGAAATTACTGTTATAAAACTTAGAAATTCTACTTTATGATTTAGGGAAAATTAAAATACGAGTAACTGTTGGAAATCTATAATGTACGTTTTTTAACAAGAGTTTATAGGTAAATATATTTATAAATACTTACCAATTGTAAAATTTTAAGAAAGAATGTTATTGTCTTATAACAATGTTTGGATGATGTAAAATATAATATCTAATAGTAGCTTATTCAAAATAGGCGCAAGTTATCGAGTTGCGGAAAATAGCCCGCCACAACCTATCTCTTGGTAGCTATGCCTGTAAGTATTTAAAAAGGAAGCTCCTGGCTAGTAAGACCGTGGGGGGCTAGGAACAAGGCTGGAGCTGGTCTCGCTCGTAAACATACCGGCCCTAGGCGATTTCCTGCACTGAACCAAGTAATTACTCCTTTCATGCCCTCGCAAGGATAATAACATTACCAACACCTTTCAATCATTAAAACGCTGTTTCCTTCGTCATTCTTAGTACTTGTTTTGTAGATAAACTATAAAAACATCCAATACCACGATCGCTGTATTTCGATACAAAATTAATTCGAGAACGACTCAGAAAGCAATCACAATTTTTTTACGAATGCATAGTTTTATAAAGTAATAAATTAGTAGTTAGACCTTTTAGTCACAGGAAGAAGTCATAAATAGACCCTGTTATCGGAGGTGCAACTTGGTAGCTGGAAGTTCTTAGGCATGGGTAAAAATATTTATTACTTATGTCAATATCGATACTCTTAGTCTTTCTTTACAATTAGTTTTATAGGTAGAACCCGCTATCAGTAGAACGAAAACCGGGGGAGAGCATGTCGAACCGTACTCAGTTCCGAAGCCGTTAAGTACTTACTACAAACATAAATCAACAAGTAATAACTAATTTTGTATTTAAAGTCATTTGGTTTTTTTTTTTTTTTTTTTTTTTTTTTATGTTAAGGAGAAGGCACACGAGTACTCAGGCCACCTGATGGTAAGTGGAATCTGAGACCCATAGACATTTGAATTCTCAAGACTATAATCCTAAGACCTCAAATGCGTCGCCAACCCTGAGGACTAAGATAGAATGCCTCTATGCTAGCAATTTCACCGGTTGTCTTATCCCCACGCCGGAACACAACAATGCGAACACTGTTGCTTGGCGGGTGGTTAATGGATAAGATGGTGGTAGCGATCCGGACGGACCCTGCACAGGGTCCTCCCACCACTAATTTGGTGCCGTCTTAGATTATTTTAGTAGGTATAAATAGCTTAATCGCCTGTATCTCAAGAACTATGTCTACTTAGTCGTGATAGTTTTCCTTTTAAATTCGTAATACGAGTATGTATGCGCTTTCATTACAGATTTTTAATATTTGTAGTTTTGGCTGTGGGAGGGACACTTGACTCAAACAAAAATTAGCGCTTTAAAGCCTAATATTTCCTAAACGGATCCCTTGATCAAAAAATTGTTTCCACAAACCCACAATATTTTTGAAAGACCTATCCAACGACATCCCACACGGGGTAGACGAGAAATAAAAAATACATCCCCACGTTACGTGTAGGGGAGGTACCCTAAAAAAAAAAAAATTATTACATTTTATTGTACCACTTTGTTGGCGTGACTAATATGTATATTCATGCCAAATTACAGCTTTTTAGTACTAAGGGTCTCTGCGCTAGACTGCGGACGGACGGACGGACATGGCGAAACTGTAAGGGTTCCTAGTTTGACTACGGAACCCTAAAAACGCTATGGTTGCTATTTCACAATTGTTCAAAGTTACTATTTAACTTTTTTAATGTTTCGAGGTGCAGGCCAGTGCATGAAATAAACAAAATAAACTTTTGTCGAAGACAATCATTATGATAGAGAAAAAGGATAGACTCAGCTGTTTCAAAACAATTTTCACTCATGGCTAAGAACGTCCAGCTACCAAATTGCACCTATCGGAGGTGCAACTGCCTCTTTTTATACATCATAAATTACACGAGATAAATTATGTGCAAGTATTTTTTTACCAAGTAAAAAAAAAAACGAATAAACGTTGAGAAGTCGGTAGATGGTTAAGTTGTTAGCAAATAGACAGGATAAAACGAATATCATAGGTCATAGCACTAACGAAGTCTCGCTTTAGAGAAGGAAGCGCTCGGAGGGTGTTTAACAAGTGTCTTGGTATCTCTATAGTAGTTTTCGCACGCGAGTTACTTGATGATGAGGCCGCAGTCGCGATCGCGTTACTCCCCAGTGTCCAGTAGCCTGATACTTCCCGGGGCAACGCTCTCCCGCCTATTCCCGGTATTCGTCTCTCACGTGTCCCGGCAAAATGCTGCGAATAAGCTATTTCTTATGTTCCGCCATGATCTCTCATAAGAACGGTCGCGACATCTGGCGATGGTGACGCTCGTCTAATGACTTCCTATCTTGTGTATATACTTATAGCAAGGATGAAACGACATACCATCTGAATTAGTATGAATTCTATACAACTGCCGTTCATGACTGGAATAAAACCTAATTTAAACACATTCCTAATTAAATGTTTCATGTTTAAGCCTTACAAAATTACGTGTTTTACTCAAGGACCGGCCTCAATAATAAAGGATTTCTCGTTTTATGTAAATTTACACCGCAATTAGAAAAAGTAGAACAAATTCAAGTTATCGTGTGATTTCCAAATAGTATGAATAATATTCCTCAAGTTCTAGGACATGTTTATAAAATATTTATGCTTGCTAATTCAACCGGTTATCGAAAATTAAGCTATTTGTATGCAGAATAGAAGTTGATAACCTGTGTGTTTTTATTAGCCATACTTACCTACTAAAGAATTGAGATTAAGATACGGTATGCTTTTTTATTGTTTTGGTCATATAATATATGTAGATATTGAGTTGATATGAATCATGACATGATGTTATGTGCCTAGAAACTACGATGCTTCTATGTATGTGACATCGTGTTGCATACGAGAAAATATAAATATATGATAGTAGTACGACTACTTAACGTATAACGAACAATCCTACAAAAAAAACAATCATTCTCACAACTACTAAAGAAAGTAAATTTTATACATAAAAGGTAGGGCAAAATTCCTATACATTTAAGTTTTTAGTAAAATGGCTGTCAAACTGTGTTTATTAAAACAAATTGGTAAACTTCCAGCAAATTAAACTGGTAAAATACAATCAAATTGACTTTTCATATTCTGACGATTGGGTCCCAATGACTCGATTTGATTATAGGAATGTGTTGAGTGTCGTATCCCATGTAACGAGCGCGTTCCTTGTTGCAGCTTCGTGCTGAACCCGCTGACGCCCGTGCAGGAAACCCGCTGCCTGCTGCAGAACGACACGCAGGCCAACAACCCCATGGCTACACCACAGGTACCTACTGACAGCATCCGAAACTACTAAGCTATCCAAAAGAGTACCGATCATCATAATATACATGTATTGTTTCAAAAGTCACGCTTACCTACATACATGTAGTGGGCGTTGTAGCTAAAAACAAGTGATTAAATAAAATACCTATGTAAATAAAAACGTGAAATTGACTGCAAGTAGTCTAGTTAGCGAAAATATTCCTGGGTAACAATGGAGCTATGTCAAAGAGACGTAAAAAATTCAATCATGTAATCTTACTCTCTAATGAATTGGTTGATTACAATGATTACCCCTCTGGTTAATTTTACCTAAAACTCTTAAATAAATAAGTAAATATTTATCCATACATTTTTTGACTGTGATTTAGTAGATCGCTCGAAATACAATAAAAATGATATGGTTAATTGCTTTGAAGAGAACAGGTAGAGTAGATGCATAATCTTAAGGTAAAAGTATTGACTTCTCTAAGTTAGTCCTTTCTCATTCTTCAAAATAGCTGAGTAACGTTTTCAAATTGGTAGAGTCGTCAGAGATTCAAATCAGCAGCATTATTCGCTGTGCCTTTGTCACACTACAAAACTATAAGTCGTGTTCTTAAAAGGCAATGAACAAGAATTTATAAATGAGACGCTTTCCTAAAGCACCAGTATGGAAAACAACGGCCGCGCTAAAATGTGGCTGTGGTAGGTACTTATCGTATCGAACAAGACCCATCAGACAAGACTCGAGTAGAACGGCTTGCGGGCATGGGCAGGCTGCCTATTTATGACTAAAAACAGAAGTTAGTGAGCATCGCTTATGCATATAGACGCACCTAACCCTTGTCTGATGTTTATGAATATTTGCTAGGCAAGTAGTGCAATGGCACCGCGTGACATTGGTATGAATAATGATAATTGCAAGGAACGTAAACCACCGATTACGAGTGTTTTGAAATACAACCACGTAATTCAACTCAACCCACGAACACGCGTAGGCGTTCTGATGTACAGTTGAATCTAATGAAATGTTAGACATCTATATAGGTACATATAAAATAGGCGAGACTTATCGCAAATGTGCTTTATAGAATGCGTCCTCTATTACTTAGGCACGCAGACTGATACAGGGCTCAGGTTAATAGCCAAATAAATCTCTCGTTAGATAGCATTCCCTCCGCTGCTCTGCCAATTAGCCCGGCGATGCTGCGATCGGATTAACAATTCAGATTAAATCGGTCAACCAGTCTTAGGGGAATCTAAGCAGAGATAGAACATTGTAACTGTTCAAGCTATACGTGAGACAGTTTAATCGCTTTTGGACCTAATGAACAGTCGCGCATGTCGCAAGTATACGCATATTTACCGTGATAGGGATGCGGAGACATCGCACTTTTCTCGATCCTCTATTTTGATATTGAAATTGAGGAATAATGTGAGGATTTAAGTGCCCAATTTAAATAATAATAAATAAATACATATCAGGGGACAATCTCACATAAATTGACCTAGTCCCAAACTAATGCACTATAGGTACTATAAAATATTCACGCTCATCACACAAATATCTGCCCTTACCGGGATTTGAACTCAGGACCGCCGTCTTCGGAGGCAGGGCCACTTCCATTTAGTCTAATGTGTAGTGGTTTCAGTCCAAATCTTTCAATCGGCCATCTTCCCTCCCCGAAGGTTACCGGAAGACCAAGTCACATTCTATAAGTATGTAATTAGTTATATGAACTGTTTTCGTTTTTCGTTCAATATGTTGTATCCTTATAGATATTTAACATTTAAAGATATTTTCGGCCGATATTTAACAACCAAAAATCGCTCCTATCGAAGAACCTGTTATAGGTATTAGCACACAGGGAAAACTTTAATGGAATTATTCATTCCCATATCTTTGTAAGCCAGCCATACATGTGTAAATACAATTACCAGCGAACGTGTATTTTTTTCACAGAGGGTACCACCATGTTAGCGTTAGACTAATTGTTTGAAAAAACCAGCTTGTTTAAATGTCTCGTTTACCGCAGCGTTCGGTGAACACGTACTACATGGTGAAGCTGCAGGTGCGCACGGAGAGCGTGTGCCTGCGGCCCTGGGCCTTCGAGCGCGTGCCCGGCAAGTCGCTGCGGGGCCTCGACAATACCATCATCTACACCTCCACCAAGGAGGCCTGCCTCGCCGCCTGCCTCAACGAGGTGAAATAACGCTTCTCATTATATCCAGTTCACTCAGTTTATAAACTAAAGCTCCCAGCAACAGCAACAGCTGCGCAATGTAATTTAACGTTTATCTATTCAATTTATATTTTATGGTTTCGCCCTACTTGCACTTCAAGATACAGACAAAGTGCATTTAAGATATATTGTTTGTATCTAGGCGAGTTATAGGGGCTTTAGTGTGGTGCCTACTATCTACGTGCGAGGACTGGCTAGTTTAGTGATTAACAAAATCATTGGTTTTGCATATGCATTTATTTAGTATTTTAACATTAATATTTTATTTGTTGTATTGCAAAATATATCTGGAAACAACTTTAGGAAACCATAACTATATCGCTGTAATTTTCCAGTTGTTTATCATAACAAGTTACAAGCTGATAAATGATAATTGTAAATACTTTTACAAGTTTTGGAAGTACATAGTGCATTAAGCGCCGACGCGACGCTCACGAGCGCAAATCTCATTAAGTGAAATGTAGTGTATTATGAGTTACAAATAAATTATTATTATTATGTATGTATAGGATCAAGTTCAGTATTTAGTAAGACCTAAAAGACCAGAAGGTCTCAAATAAAGATAAATAAAGAAAGAGCTTTGAAGTAGGTATAACAAGATGTAAGATGTGATTGAGTAACGAAGAAGCTGGTGTGGACAGAAGCGGTTCCCGTGCCGCTCAGCGGAGTACGAGTACGGCAGCATGCGGTGCGCGCTCAGTGACTCCGATCGCCGCACGGCGCAGCACTTCGTGCAGCTGGTCGACACTCCCGGCACCGACTACTTCGAGGTAAACCCACTTCACTGAAAGTTTATTTAAACATTTTAACGCCTATCGAGGCGTGAGACTTGCACATAGTGCAAGTCTCCGTTTAATATGTGTAGGTGCAGCATAATGTAACAAAAAACCAACTTGCAAAGAATAATTTCTTAGAATGACATACCTATTGTCAGGGTATTGTTATTGTGTGTAATTGGTCTGATTGCATGTTATGTGGTCATGCAGAACCTGTGCCTCAAGGCGTCGCAGGCGTGCAAGGGGCAGCGCGTGTTCACAGCACCGCGCGTGGGCGTCGCCGAGGACAAGGTGGCGCAGTACGCCGGGCTACACTACTACACGGACAAGGAGCTTCAGGTGAGCGAACTGCGCTCGAAAGCGGTGCAGGCGAGCCAGGGGTCGCCGGTTGTCATATTTAGGCCAGCTGGAGCTAGCATGTCCACAGTTGAACAAAGCTTCTAAATAAATAGAAAAAAGGTACAAATACATTGTAGGAAATATCACATTATAAAAAAAAATTGTTTATTCAGTAAATAGGCCACACGGGCACTTTTACACAACAAAATTCTACCATCGATTCCTAAGAGGAGACCACTTCTGAAAAGAAATGCCGCGAGAAACTCAACAATCAGTATTTTTTTAAATAAATAGTAGTACTGTTAGGCGATGGGCTTGCAACCTGTCACTAATACACACCTCATAGCCTGTTAGTGCAAAATGTGGTTACAGAAATATCAGTAAGTCTTTAGAGTTGTTGGTATTTCTGTAGCTCTGCCTACCCCACTGGGAATGAAGGCGTGATGTTATGTATGTATGTATGACCATGATAGAACTTAATTTATAATTTTATAAAACAATGAATATAAAATAAACATGTTAAGCAAAAATATCATGCGTAGTTAAGCAGGAAAACGTATCGAAACTTCTAATAATAAAAGAGCAAATAAATAAATTGTGTAATAATATTTATTATGAAACAAAAAAAAAATGAAGTTTCGATATATACAGGGTGGGAACGAGTAACCCGCCAAATTTTAACCATCGATTCTAGAGCCTATTTGGAGTATATAATGTGGTATAACATAAAGTCCAATAAAGCATAATTTCCGATATTTTTATTATTTAAAAAACAATTCCATAGTTAATCTAATTTGAACTCTGTCACCTTAACCTAAAGCATTATTTACTAAGAAATTGAATAAATTAATTTATGTTGTACGTTGAATCTTTCTATATATATATATCGATGTCTAGACAAGATACAATGTTAACATGATTTTATGACTAAGCTATTACGTTAGGTTTCTGGTTTAGGCCAACCGTTTTTGTCCGTTAGATAAATCCTTGAACCTTTCAGCTTTAGATATCAACGACTTTTTCAAGTAATTTTTATGTTCTGAAAATGATTTATATACTTTGTGGACACGAAATTTACTAATGGCAATTTTATTTCTATTTCTAGTATTCAAATTATGAATGTCACATTTTTTAGGGTTCCGTAGCCAAATGGCCAAAAACGGAACCCTTATAGATTCGTCATGTCTGTCTGTCTGTCCGTCCCTATGTCACAGTCACTTTTTTCCGAAACTATAAGAACTACACTGTTGAAACTTGGTAAGTAGACTATGTATTCTGTGAACCGCATTAAGATTTTCACACAAAAATAGAAAAAAACCATAAATTTTGGGGGTTCCCCATACTTAGAACTGAAACTCAAAAAATTTATGTCATCAAAGCCTTACGTGTGGGGTATTTATGGATAGGTCTTCAAAAATGATATTGAGGTTACTAAAATCATTTTTTTCTAAACTGAACAGTTTGCGCGAGAGACACTTCCAAAGTGTTGAAATGTGTGTCCCCCCCTGTAACTTTTAAAATCAAAGAATGATAGAACTAAAAAAAATATATGATGTACATTACCATGCAAACTTCCACCGAAAATTGGTTTAAACGAGATCTAGTAAGTATTTTTTTTAATACGTCATAAAAACATTGATCAAAGCTACAACGAACTTTTATCGACCGAGTCCGACTCGCACTTAGCCGCTTTTTTTATAAAAGAGGTTCTTAATAACATAAATAATATTCCCGTAAATAAATTGTGACAAAATATCTTTATAGATAGAGTACAATATCTTCAATATCTTTATAGTTATGATCTGGCAATTGCTTGTGGACCAATAAGTCGACTCCTCGAAATGGTGTCTGAACCGAGCTTATTCACCATAAGCTGAAAGCGCTCCCTGTGTTTGTTCCGTGACAGCCCGTTTGGTTCGAACACTACAATGTTGAGCGCCAAGCACCTACAATGTAGGTCGTGCTACACCTAGCTTTTTTATTTAGAAAAAAAATCGATTTGCGACAGCTAAATTGCATTGTGCGATACTTTTAATACTCCTCGATGTAGTTCAGCTCTCTAGATGGTCACGATTGAGATTCATACATTTCAAGTAAATCTCAGATAAATATTTATTGCTAAATAAACTTTAAACATCATCATGCAGCAAATATTTAGCCCTAATTATAATGAAACTTTTATTTTAAAAACGTTAATGATAATAATGTAATGATACACTCCCCGACATATAAAAGTAACGTTTAGCTCCAGGGAATGTTCTCCATGGCAGGCTAATATTAAAATAAATCAGTAGTAAATGTTACAATATGAATACTTGCTTGCAATTCCAATACTAACGACTCGTAGTATAAATCGAATAAGTATATTTTTCTTTATTTAGTAATGTCTCGTTGGAACGGTTTTAAATTATAACTCCTTTTTTAAATACTTGCACACGGGGAATCTGTTTCGTTATTGCTGCGATTTTATAGCATTATTGGTATGGATATATAATTAATGATAGAGTAAGATTTAAAAATGAGTGCCTACCTATATACCTATATATAGGTAGGCACTCATTTAAGAAGTTTTTTTAATGCCCGTTTACAGGCAGTTTCAGTTTATGAAACTTAAAACATATGAAAGTTTAGACGTTTTGTATTTTTTACACTGTTGAAATAAGTACCTTGTCGTGTATATTTAATATTAAATTATGATTTCAAGGGAAAACAACTCACTTAATTCAAGAGCAATTGCATTGCTGCCTTTCTCTAAGCAGTCTTGCTTTTAGAAGACGTCAAGTGCGCCTCACATTCCATTTTATAGCCCCAAGCTGAACTAGTGATGAATATGTAGGTGACATCAGAGGCAGCGTGCCGCCTGGCGTGCGACATCGAGTCGGAGTTCCTGTGCCGCTCGTTCCTGTACCTCGGTGCGCCGCATTCCGCGGCATATAACTGCCGGCTGTACCACCTGGACCACCACACGTTGCCCGACGGGCCCTCGGCCTACCTCAACGCCGAGCGACCGCTCATCGACGACGGAGAGCCCATCGGAAAGTACTTCGAGAACTTCTGTGAAAGTAAGTATTTACAGAGCAACAATAAATTATAACTGTAGCTAACAACTTAATTAGTAGGTAGCGAAAAAAAAAGTAAGATAAGAAATAGTTTTGTTGATACAGCCACTCAGTTGATTTTGGAATATAGGAAATACTATACTCCAAATAATAATTAATAGATAAATTGTAGCTCTATCTGCCTATATCATGTATTTTATATGAAAAGGAGAGTCTTATGATACCTTCAACTGACGGTTTTTTATCTGGGGTCTGGATAAATCAGGCCTTGCCTGTGCCTACTTGTCTCCAAGGCCTGATTTATCGTAGAGCTACAATTTATCTATTAATTATTATTTGAAGTATAGTATTTCCTGTTAAAACGTTGTGATTTTACGACCAATATCTAAATAGGTTATTTAATACGACGCGCATTTAAGGTACATTTAAAATAGTTGCTGCTAAGTATTCTATTGCTAACTATAATAAAGTTATAGTGCGGTATGTTCTGCCCCAGCCTAGCTTTTACAGCCGTAGTCATATTACAATGTTACTTATAATGGTAAAATTATTATCTGAAATACTGCATTTATTCATTTACATCTCTTCGTTTTACTTAGATCCGTAATGCTTTTTTTTGATATTAGCTTTGTACATTGTAACTTTTTATTATTATTCGTCCCTACAGGCTTAAAATAAGTTGAGCGCCCGGTATTAACAGCCCGTGGAATGATTACTCAAATAGTCACTTTTGAGCGGCATATAAATAATCAACTGGTAAAAATAGGCTTACAGTTATAAATAATAAGACATAATTGACATCAATAAAATGCATACTTGTAATTTATTTGCAATCTGTTGTATTTTTTGGCGCGTTTGAAGAAACCTACTCACATACAACTTTAAATTACGTAAGTTAATCAAGATTGTTTCAATGCTGGATGAATATTACCTTAGCTATATCTATTGATAGATGATTGATAGGTATATAATTTAAATCGCCTTTTCCTGAGTCGCCAGCATGGACTACCATGGATACGTATAGTGTCGACGGAGCACGTATCAGCGAGTCGTCGCCTCGCTAACGATGACCTCAGAGTCCCGGAGTCGGCGTCAGTTGTTGCAACTAGTTAAGCGCCGTTTTATAAAAGAATACGCGTTCTGGCTCCGGTTGGCTCCAGGCCAGGGTAAACAAATAATCCCTGTATAATAACTGCCAAAGTAGTTTTTGCTATATCACATGTCTGTGTTTTGGGGGTTCTGATTGAACAACGAATTGTTATGTCATTATGGGTTAGGTACGGGTAATCTGATATTTTGCGAATTGTGTGATTCAGATATGTAAACTATATAGTGAATCGAAAATTGGTATAAGTAATTAATTAGTCGAGCAAGTTGTGCGTTCGCTTTGCACTGCGACTACCGGTGAGTACTATTAATATGGGGTTGTTGGCGCCACAATTTTAAATTCTAATGATAGCCATATAATCATGTGGTAACGATGTATTGAGCTGCCAATATAATTGTCATAAACATATCAGACACTCCTTGAACGCCAAAGTAGTTTCAGCGCCTGTTTGCCAGAGCGCGAATGAGGATACAATTCATATTTTTCTCACGCTAACCCCGCGACGCAACGCAGACGTGAAAGTAATTTATATGTCATGCATGATATTTTTCTAGTTCTCAGTATAGACTCGTGATCGAGTCAAGCTCTTATTAAGCCGACTCAATATGGCTACCGATGCTTTTTCATATGAAACGCCGGTTAAGAGGTCGTGAGAATAAGAGATAAATAGGGACCGATGGAACACGTACACATCATTCGAAAGCTATTACTTGCATTCCTGCCAATGTAGAGGCCGGGAATGGCTAGTTTAAACCGGCCGACCGCAGAGTGCGACTCAGGTGATCAAATGAAGACCAGTGCATTGTGGGTAATAAAAGCTATGTAGAGATTGTAGTGTAGTCGTGCAGGAATTGCTCATGGGCGGAATGTGGAAACCCAGTGCGGCTTGGAACAGCGCGCGGCGCGGCGCGGCGGCGACAGCGGCGTCGCGTCGCGGGGTATTTGTCGCGAGCGTTATCAGGAGAGTTAACATGGCTAAGCAATTCAGATTAGGACCAACGTAAGAGAAAGAGCTACAACGGTTATAGCTTCCTTTCTCTCACCGTAAACTGTACTGCGTAGAATGGTATCTCATGGTAACCCCCCAGCGCAGCGTTAGCGTGGTACAGTTGCCAACGTGCTGGCTAAGCCGCGGCAACCTTACGCCGCTTGCTGACAGTGCTACCATTTACCATTACCTTTGTTGTTTGAAATTAAACACACTATGAATTTAAAACTATGAAATTATGTTTATCCTTTAACCTACCGTCAAGTGGTAGTCTTTACGTTATTTTGTTTCCGGTGCAGGGATAAGACATTTGCAGTGTTGAGATTGCAAATGTATGGGTCTCAGATTTAATGTACCTTCAGGGATGGTATGTGAGCTAGATAGCTTTCTCCGTCTAATAAAATAAAATTTTGTTTTACTTCCCATAGAACCCGACTACCAATACTTCCGTACGAACTTTATGGCAAAAGGCATACAAGGAAATTCCTTTAAGAGGTAATTTTGTGCATGTATTTATCTAATGAAACTGGTGAAAACAATGCAAGGGCGTAACCGTATTTGTATTTAACAATGATAATAAATAATATAGAAAATAGCTAAATATGAAACAGATTTAGCAATATTATAAATTAAAAAAACTACAAATACATGAAATTAACAGAAGTTTAATTACTATTGAATATTGTTAATAGTGAAAGGTTCACATTTGTGGAAATTAAAAACAGTCGCCTCGCATCGTAAAATAAAACGTCTTGGTTCGTCGCCTGGATGTTTGTTTGTAGTTGCAGGATGAGTTACTGGATTTTAAAATACTGAGCTGATTTTATTTTATGCCCTGCTAAGCATGATTTCTAAAGGTAAAATGCCGCGTTATGAAACTTATGAATAGCATACTTAATCACATAACACGACTACCTACTTAATAAGTAAGTACACACTTAAAATACGTACAAACACCTCGGTACTTGTATGGTCTCTTTCTAGAGTTTCGTACACCAAGGTTAAAACAGGACCCTAAATATTGCTAAGACTCCGCTGTCCGTCTTTATGTCCGTCACCAGGCTGTATCTCATGAACCGTGATAGCTAGACAGTCGGAATATTCACAGATAGTGTATTTTTGGTGCCGCTGTAACAGCAAATACTAAAAACAGACTAAAATAAATATTTCAAGGGGGCTCCCATACAACAAACGCGTTTTGCCGTTTTTTCCTCGATATTAAACACGGCAACAGGCTTGAAATATTCACAGAATATTTGGTTCTATATTTACTAAAAATATAAGGGAGGTATTGTATGGGAATACAACAAACGTGATTTTTTTGCCGTTTTTTTCTCGATCGCACCGACACCGTGGTTACAGACAGACACCGGGACAGGTGAAACTAAAAAATAAAGTTATAATTTATTATCTAATGTTGTATAGATAACAGTACTTACCTGCATAGATAATGGTAATCCTTCGTGCGCAAGTCCGACTCGCACATGGCAGATTTTTAAACAAACGTTTGAAGTTTCTATAAAATGTTACGTCGGGTGCGCAAGACAGTGCTAGAGCCAAATCTAGGTTTTATTTAACAGTGGCATCTTTACCTCCATTTGCAATTAAACTTGATGGTAAAATAACAACCACTTGTTTCTAACGGGGACTACAAAAAAACTTAATTTACAGGCGGCCATACATTTTTAATGATATTTTTAATACGTATTGTTTATAAAACATATTAAATTCTAGTCCTCAATATGTATAGTATCTTTTAAATTCATTGTATTGTTTTTATGTAGGTAGGTAGGTACAATAAAGTGTTAACAATACATACCTACATAATATTTTGTATAATAACTTACTAGATATGATAACGAGTCATCTTAATATCGTACTCGTTTAGTAAGAGTGGTCAAAGACAAACAAACGTTTACATAATGTTTAAATAGGTAGGTACATACGAGAATTAACCGTACGCAAATGGTGTAATAATTATCAAGATTTATATCGTTTTATTGTTGTAACTAAAGTTAATCATTGGCTTTTAACATCTACGTAAAAGTGATGTGGTTTTATGGCAAAGTTCGATTCGTGTTTGAACTTTGAAGAACCAAACTGGGAGTAGGTTCATTAAGTAGGTACCTAGTTAAAGTTAATAAAGGAAGGAGTAAAGGATTAAATTTGCACCAATATGATAAAATAAGGTGCCAAATTGTTAAAAAATATTTTTGTACTCGACTGTACAATGTGAACAGGTTCTGTGATTGATTGATGATCCACGGCAATCGAAAAGATGATAAAAAAGCCGCTATAGTCCTTTACTCCTTCCATTATTGACTTAAGTAAGTACTTAACGTGCCTACTCCCCGTTTTGTTCTTCAAGCACGAAACAAACTTTGCCATAAAACCCACATAACATTTACGTTGATGTTAAAAGCCAATTATTAACTAGTTAGAACAATAATACGATATAAATCTTGATAATTATTACACCATTAGCGCACGGTATTCTTGCAACGGAAGTTAATTGTTAGAGGTACTTCTGGTGCGAACATGAATAACGTCTCGGGACCTGTACTCGTGAGAATGTCTACCGTTTACAATACACCGCAGTTTTTGCGCTTTATAATCATCAGATTAAATATTGAAACAGAGTTGTGAGAGCTAGGCACGTCGATTCGGGCCGTGCAGTTACAAACGGCTGGTATTGTTGCGATGTAAAGTTGATTTAGTTTTACCGCGTGTCGGTGTTGTCCAACAGTTTTTGTCCAAACTGGATAGTGTTATTTCTCACGCTGCGTGCTAGGGCTTGGGTCAATGGCAGAACCGTGATGGCAGATACCGCGCGGCAGTTCGCGGCGTCGTTAACCATCGCCTGCGCAATATCTGACGATACGATCGATTTGCACGGGCTCGACTCGACGCGCCGAGTCAAAACTATTCTTGAATTGTTAGTGCTCAGCGCTCAATTTCTTAACTCATAATTATTACCAACAAGAGTAGGTAGGTAATCGTTTGTAAGTAGTTTGTATTTAACTTTGCCATGCGATTTTGAACAATTAACGCCTCAAATTTCAATTGAATTTTTTAAATGAAAGGTGCAATGCGAACGTGTGAAATCGTACTTATTGCTGTTGGGTAAAATTATGTAGTATAGCCCGCTGTAGCACAGGTTTGTTTATCGTTGGACTTGTGTGTTGTGTTGTGTGAAAAGAGAGCTAATACCTAGATGGTGAGATCTACGGTGGCACTTAGGTTGTTATCAAATCGCTGTTTTGATCTCGCACGTGCAATATTTATTTTATGGACGTAGGGCGATCCGATCTTCTTATGTTGAGTGTTGTGACTCCTTACGTTCGAGACAAAGTTTTAAAGGAGAATATTAGGATAATGGAACCAGTAATGGACAAGGACCAATGATGGACACTTCATTCCTATTTTACAGAAGATAAAGAGTTATTCATTTGTTTTGTAACAATCAACCTATCTATACCTATCTTTGAATTAAGATTTAAATGTGAACTATTGGTATCTTCAGTTAAGTGTATATTGGTGCCATCACCCTACCTATGCTAAAGCCTATGCTTTAATTATTTATTATTTTAACACATTTAACGGCACTCTCCAAGGAAATACCCATAGAAGAAATGGTAAAGACAATGAGACGTAAATTTTTGTGTGGATAACGTATTGTAAGATGTATACTTTGTTTTGCTTTTATCCACACCGAGTTCATTCGCCCGAGTACCCACCATACAGGCTAATTAACGGTGGTGACGGCTGCCGACTATCCCGTAATGAGTACCTTCCTACTAACTTTTTTTTTATATTTAGTGAACGCATTTTCGATACATATTAAAATAAATATAAAAGAATGTGTTGTGGATTTTGTTTCAAATTGCCTTCCTTTTTGCGCGTTTAATTATTGATACTCGGACTAATATTCACCTATAAATGGCATAAAATAAAATAAAAAATTGCAATGACTTTTCCTTCACAATAAAATATTTTTCATCTTCGTGCCCATTTATATCTTTTACTTCTGACACCCTATAAGTAGAACAAAATGTCTTGGACCAGTAGGTAGGTGTATGTAGGTCAGTTAACCTATGTACAGTCAACGTCAAAAGTAAGTGATCAAAATCAAGGTTTCAAAACATCTTCTAGCATGACACCCCAGATATAAAAGTTATACCAAGGTGTCAGTTATAAGTTATAACAGATGTTTTAATGAATCAAAAGAAAATGGTCATAACAACATCGAGACACAGAAACAAATTGACAAATCAATGTTTCAAATCAAAATAATAATGTCACGACGTTATAATTATGTATGTACTGGAAAATTCAATAAAGAATAATGAAACTTTTTTATTCGTAATACAATGAATGTGTCAAGTAATTAACAAAAGAAAAACAAAATTTCGAACTATCGGAAATGTCTGAAGGAGCTTGATAAAAAAGGATTTATTTGACATATAACCAAAAAAGAAGCTGAAGTAATAAGACCTTGTTTCTAACCTCAGCGGACACGAGAGGCGATATAGTTGCTTCGCATATTTGTCTCACGAATATAACCGATATAAACCGAACATCTGACTTTTACTCCGAGGTGTCCCATAAACCCGTATTTTCTTTATACATATGGTTAATCACTTTAATTTGAAACACTCAACAATGACTTTAACTGTTTTAATGGCATGTTTTCAAGGATCGAAATAAATGTGATCACTTACTTTTGACACATTATGTGTTCATTTACTTCTTACAAAGTCAGTAACATTTGACTTAATTTATTGTATATATTATTTTGGGACCCTATTTCATCAGTTTCTTTTGCTGTTGACTGTACGTATAGCATAAGTAATGGACCTGGGCCTCTATTCAGGTGCGTTAAAACGACATCGTGTTTGACACGTTTAAGAATCGTTTATGTCACAGTCGCCATTATTGTAAATGACATAAGAGTTATCAAAACGTTGAC
The DNA here is from genome assembly GCA_949316455.1 of Acleris holmiana. Lineage (NCBI taxonomy): Eukaryota > Metazoa > Arthropoda > Insecta > Lepidoptera > Tortricidae > Acleris > Acleris holmiana. The sequence continues at coordinate 17,913,623 of OX438762.1, forward strand.
AATACGGAAACAGATCAAAAACGATATCGTTATAACGCAGTTGAATAGAGGCCCTGTTGTATGTAGTGGTGTACAAAACTAATATGAGGCTTACGTTAAGTTTCAAATATAGAATATCGAACAATCTACAGTGTGTTACCGGCATGAGGGCTTTCCTTGATATAGGTAGAGTAACAATGGACAACTCCTTAATGTACCTACATGTTTATTTTAATTAAAACAAGATAAAACAGTACACGCTTGTTTTCTAACCAAAAATAAATAAATTGCAAGCAATGTACACTGTGCGTCAAAGTTAATTAATTAAGTCACGTGACCAAACTAAGACTTGTTTATAAGTGACCATAGAAGCCCCATTTGACGTCTGAAGTCGTTGCACGGCTTCTAATATGAATCTGGGATTGTGAGGATGTCGTCTGTTCGGGTATCTTTCACGATGCAACCTCAACGCTTCTGCTGCGTTGCCGTGTGTTTCGCCGTACAACAAAATCATGTCGCACATTAATTTCACGAGCGTCGTAGTAAGCCATTAGTTAAACTCACTATTTATTAAACATTAAATTATTACGAGAGGAATGACTTTCGTTCAAGTTTGACAACCACAGATTAGAAGGGTATTTGACAACGATTATTTTCTGTCATTTTAGTTTCTCAAATATGACAAATTCAAGGAATATTAATAACTCTCTATGTTCTGCCCCTGTACCAATGTATGTCTTGTACCAAGTAATAACGATATTGATTACGATACTTACACATAGCTCTAGTACGTTGATGATAGTTAAAATCTAAGAAGTTCAATTGCAGCGTTACGTTAGTTAACTTCGACTTAATTATACCTGCAAATAGTTACTTAAACAACATATTATCGTTAGTTAAAGCAGAAGCCCTCATGCCAGTAGCACACTGTATACAGGGCTGGAATTCAACAAGGTAATAACGATATCGTTACTGACCTGTTTCCGTATTGTCAACGATTTGATAACTCTTATGTCATTTACAATAATGGCAACTGTGACATAAACGATTCTTAAACGTGTCAAACACGATATCGTTTTAACAGGTAATTTACTTGAGTTTTTCACCTATAGTGCTTGTATCCAATCAAAATGATTTTTGAAAACATAGGTACAATGTTTGTCCCAATTAATTCAAAAACAAGAATTTGCAGTGTCTTATTATGTCGCCGTCGATTACTTTTCGAACTACCGAGTACTGGTGCGAAAGGAATGAACAGTGTCAAACGAGAATGTTCAAGTTGCGGCCGCCGCGAGCAGGATGCAGCTACTCCATTACGCGACCGCGGTTATGGCAATAAGATTGCCATCTTTTGCTCCAGCCAGGTTCATTATAACGCAAAACATACACAATATAATGAACCTCTCAGAAGGTTCCCCGCTTCGCTAACAACCGTTACACACACCGATTCAATTTCTTGTATTTCCTCCTTTGGGATGGGAAGCGTAATTACGCCTACCCAGTTATCAAACGACGATCACAAACATTCGTTATCCAATACTTAATTCTTGCAAAGGAAGTTATAGAAACATACGATGGGCATATTTAGATATTTACATACTCAGGACTCTGATGTAACGGTGAAGTGTATACATACCTACAAGTACTTACATAGGTACCTGGCACTGGGCGGAATAGCATGTGTGCCCGTAGGCTTTATTCTTTAACTTGCAAAGTCATTGAGATAAATAATATTAAAACGACTGCTTGTATATGATGACACACAAACGCTACAAAAAGACTTATGCATGTGGAGCACGACCGCAGTCTATTTCAATTCAATGAATAGACGCGCTGATACCATGCCGGTATTGTCTGCGTAATACCACCAGGCGGGTTAGGGAATGCGCCGCGTCACGCCGGAGCTGCATTCGGATATTCACTGCAAAAACTGACAAAGCAAGTGCGGATGTCAGCCGACGCCGGCGCCGCAAGCTACCTCCTAACGGTGGTTAAACTCAAATTTAATAGATTTTTTGCACCGCCCGTGAGCTCGGTTTCGTCTTGGTTCTTGAAGTTAATAAAAACATAATGGAAATAACCCTAAATTGATTATAATTGAATCACGAAACGCGTAGAGCCGTAGTACCCCAGGCCACTTACGATTTTTTTGGAAATAATTCATTACCTATCAGACAGGTCATTGAGTAGGTACGGTACGGTACTTTATTTTGAAATGCACCAAAATATTATACCGGAAGTGGCTAGAACCCTAAAAAGAGGTGATTCTGTAGCAAAAATGCGTTTACTGTTTTATGGTGCAAATTAATATTTTAACTTGTTAAATATCAAATAAATATATTTAATTACTATAGATTTTTTGCTCTTTTTTACGAAGTTGAAACAAGACATTTAACATTTTTTTATTGCCACGGCTTAGGTATATTTACTTGGATTATTCAGTAACATAATTATAAACCTGAAAATCTAATTTTTTACTTAATAAAATTACTTCTGCAGAAATATTGTTGTCTCCATAGAAAAACTCGGGAATCGTAACCTTCCTGGGGTGTAGATAAAAAGTAGTCGATTTTGGAAATATCGCCCTTTCAATCAACAGAGTAATCGCAAAGCATGGCTATAGGAGTACAACTTAAAAGCAGGGCCCGTAATTTTCATGCCGCTGACGCAAAAATGACGTCACGCTACATAGAGTTGATTTCAAATAGTTTTATTGAAATTATTAAACATTAGTCGTCAATCATTTAATCATGTACAAATAAGTTAAGTAGGTAATCTATTGACACGTAGAAAAATAAATACCTACTTACTTGATACGTAAAACGTAAATTAAAATATTTGTTTTTTATTTTATGTCGATACCTACATACATTTTATTAAATGGTAGTTTAGTTTAGTTTAGTTTATTTATTTATCAATGTAATGTTACTATATAGATTGCATTGCATGTCAAAAAATACGAAATTACATTGATATCGTCATCAAAACATTAATACAAAATGATAAAATAATATTAAAATAATACAATAATATAATAACACTCAAATAATCAAAAACAACAATGATAAACAAGTAATAAATGGTCAATTTCCGATGTCAATAAACTATGTCGATGTGTATTTATTGTTACCGCATTTCAACACGTAAAGTACAGAACAGAATTACTCCTCTCTAACTTAAAGCACACAATCCTTCTTGCTTCAAATCCCGTACAGAGAAAATCTACGTCGTCTTCGTTTTCATACGTCATGTGATATTCATAAAAATACTTTTGTTTTGAAATCATTGTTTTGTTTGTTCGCACATTTGGTTAATTATTCCAACTTCCCTGTTAAAAAGAAAATTTGAATCGATGGACACATTTTTTCTGATTTTAACAGTTTACACAAATAATCAATATATAATAGTATTTAATTCTCAGAGGCATTTAATAAATAATGATTATGAAGAAATACTAATTGGAATCATACTCTATGTAGCGTGACGTCATTTTTGCGTCAGCGGCATGAAAATTTTATTACGGGCCCTGCTTATAAGGGTTTAGGGTCGGATAGATAATAGGTACGTTAACGCAAAAAAAGGCTACAACAGGTCGGAAGCTTACTTACGCCGCGACGACACTGGTATTCTTAGTTATATTTAAATTTCGCAATGTGTTTCGATACATAAAATTTAAAAAAAAAAATCAAATAAGTATACTTTAAATGTGTACAATTCAAGTAATTAGTACATACCAACACCGACGGGTAGAGGACCAAGGTGAGGGGAGTTCACCATGTGGTGGCAATCTTGATTTTTGATCTCGAAGATTAAATTGGCTTGCTTACATTGAGAGAAACTCATATTTCAATTATGTCGGTATACATGTATGTAAACACTATTGGACAAACGCACAGACGGACATGGAAAAACTAAAAGGTTTCCTTGTTAGAGGAGATGCGTGCAAAATCATCCCCTTAAGGGAAACACTTTACCTACTGTGCTCAAAGACAAAAACACAAGATTTATCATATTTACAATTGTGCATTTACTTATCTTTGTAACTGCATACTTATTTCTCATGATAATGTACAGTAAAAGACTACAATTTTTGACTTACTTTATGTCCAAAGTCAATCTGTCATTCTATAGCAGTTAGGTTGTTTCCTCTAAGTTACAAATTACTTGGCATCTCTAAGGAAATTGACAACGTCAAGCAGTTTTTTTTTAATATGGGTCTTTAATTTACGCTCGTGACCTTAAGATCACGCCTCTATTCCCAGAGTGGGGTAGGCAGAGCTAAAGAAATACCAACAACTCTAAAAAGACTTGTTGCTTAGTTTTGTCAAATTTTCTAAAAGTTTAGTAAGGGATCGTTTTGTACACATGTATGTATAAAATGATCCCTGGCCTTTCCCAGGAGTACGACTGAAACGATCCCAGGAATCATAACACCCTACGATATTTAATAATGGAAAAAAGCTGTTTATTTGAATCATATATTGTATTGCTTAAAGCGACAAGAATATGTAAGTGTGTGTGGCGACCTAGCGACATCCAGTGACAACATAACAAATAACTCGCCAGCGCCACCAGCGTCAGACAGCGCAACTAAATCTGACAGTGCGCTACACCGCACTAACAAAGTTTCTTCAGTCGGTTGACTTATATACAACTTCCAACTTCATCCAAATGGACTTCGGTCCCCAGGCATAACACCCGCCTGGAGAGAAATCTCTCTATTGTCCTCTCTCTACTACATTGGTGACCCCGACGTGATTGTCTTCCTACATTGGTGACCCACGACAGTGGACATTTACGCAACCTGACGACCTTCTAGCACTATGACGCAGTCTCACAGCAAGCCAGACCACCCGCACTGTGCACCACTAGCATTCTGATATATCTCCATGCCTGGTGTCTACAGTGTGCACAATACTCTCATTCAGCAACGCGACTCACTGCGTCCAACTACGAGTACTTCACGGAGCAGGTACACGACTCACTGTGTACTCTCCCCTCCACTCCTCTTCTCCTGCTACGCTCGCCAACGCGGCTCTGAGCTCTACTGGAGACATCTACTACTGGCACGTGCAAGCGGCCTTTTCAACGCACAGACTGCACGTCATCCATCACCATCAACCTCCGGTCTCAAAGGGGGGCTGGTGTGGCGACCTAGCGACATCCAGTGACAACATAACAAATAACTCGCCAGCGCCACCAGCGTCAGACAGCGCAACTAAATCTGACAGTGCGCTACACCGCACTAACGAAGTTTCTTCAGTCGGTTGACTTATATACAACTTCCAACTTCATCCAAATGGACTTCGGTCCCCAGGCATAACACCCGCCTGGAGAGATCTCTCATTTGTCTCCTCTACTACATGTGTTAATATAACATAATATTTTAAGTCTTGAGTAATGGTGGCACTCCGCTTGGGGTTGGGTGTTCGCGTTGCGTCGTTGCTTCTCTATCATTGGCTGTAGGAAGGAAAAAGATGCAACACACCATCACCACCACGACCACCACCACCATCACCATTTATTTGGGGAAATACCGCCAAGTGGAGTGCCAGCATTACCTACATTGAGATCATTTCACCCACATCGATCAAAATATAACCTTCAAATACAACGTGCGGTATTCCAACGTAGCTTAAAATATAGCTAAACTTTAATGAAATCCGCCCATAAAACTTAACATGCAAGATGTAATGAAACTCAAAATCGGTATTAGTCACTCGACTACATAGAGATTATTTCATACTTGTTCACGTTGTTGCATTGTATTATGGTCCTAAAGTGGATCAATTCCTGTGTTGTCGACTGTACTAAGCGTAGTAGTAGGTATTAATAGTTACATGCGATGCCAATCGTGATAGTATAACGGCCTTGGTCGGCCTTGCCTTGCCATCAAGTTATAGGCCATTGGCCGCGGCCCCTCTGCGGTCATTGCAAATGCAATCACTGATCTGACTTCTTCTGCAGGTTTTACCTGCCTAAGTGTTACGGAAAAAGTAGCATATTGATTATCAGTTAATAAATATTTATGGGCATTTTTTTAAATAAAGTGTACACTAGTTAAGGAAAATTAAGAAACGTTAACTTTGTCAGTTTTGTGACAAACATTTGCCATACATACATATTTATGGGTAATTTCGTCACAAAACTGACAAAGTTAATTTTCCTTAACTAGGGTACCTACACTTTATTTTGAAAATGTCCATATGTACAAAAAAAGGGTTTAGTGCGTCGGAGTCGCACACCGGGAGCATCAGAACTATTTTGAGTGTTTAGTAATAATATAATAAATGAAAACGAAATATGTACACGCTGAAGTTGAATATTTTCTATTAGATAGGTGACTACCTACCTAAAATATTCATGTACATAAAATTAAATGCTTATGATAATTATGACTAATAAACGTTTCAGAACTACTTAACTTAAACCTGAGAGAGTAGGTACCACATAGTAAAAATGCCCTCGATGATGACCGTCATTTATTTTATTACTCTATCGAATTTACCCAATCTTCTCTTAAAAACCCTACTTTTTACGCCAAATACTTCTTATCATAAATTTGCAACAGTAACAGTACCATTCGAAACAAAACATTCGTATTTTACGATTATAAGCAGGTAAACTTCGCGATCTTAAATATAAAATTAACGCTTGCGTCTGACTTACGTGTGGTGGTTTTAGAAAGAAAACTTTAATTTCATTATTGACGACACAGTGGCCCAGTTGGGAGTGACCCTGCCTCCGAAGCCAGCGGTCCTGAGTTCAAATCCCGGTAAGGGCAGACCTTTGTGTGATGAGCGCGAATATTTGTTCCTGAGTCTTGGATGTTTTCTATGTAGTACAAGCCTAGAGCTTAGTTTGGGACTATGTCAATTTGTGTGATATTGTCCTCTGATATTTATGATATTTATTATTCCGGTGCCGTCAAGTAGATGGCGTTAGCCGCATTTATACCCGAAAAAAAAAACTGTCACCCCATAAAATATGCGAAAATTGACTGCTACACCCTTCTTCAAATATTTAAATTAAGTACATTATTTAACAATCATGTGGTTTTGATTGCCATGTACCTATCGCGCCAGAATTAGATTTAATTAGTATTGTAGATGGCGCTAGCCGCACTCCTTCCCGTTAAAAATACTCTAATTCCATAGTTAGGTACCTATCTAAAATGAGTACAACTTGTGCCGTCTGTTGTCAAATACTTAGCTAGCTATTTGTTAATATCTCGAAGATAACTAGCGACCTGCCCTCGCTTCACTTCGGTTTATGTGAGTTTTCTGTTACACCCGTAGATACATACCTAAACATTAATTTATGAAGTAGGTATATATAAATACCTTCAGTGCAACATTTTAACTGATGATGAAAATCGCATCAAATCCCGTTGCGTGGTTGAGGATAATACACAGAAAGACGGACGCGGAAAGAGACTTTGTTATACATATACTATGTAGAGAAGACAGATGTGGCAAATAACTTACTTATACTCCTATACCAAATTTAAATTGGATAGGTTCAGTAGTTGCTGAGAAAAACTGTCGTGTGTGACACACAGACAGACAAGAAACCAAAGTCTCATAAAGTTCCTTTTGTTAAATTTTGGTGCAGAACCCTAAAAATAAAACATTGGACCTTTACCAAATAATTTAGTGAACTTATCAAAAAGCCTAGCATTGTCAATTCAAGACCAAGTCCGCAAGTTTTAATCCTAGTTTTTTTTTGCCATTAGGCATTAGGTTCGCCGTTTGTACTTATTTCTGTGCAATAAAGATTAAATAAATAAATAAAGTTAACAAAGTACCTAAAAAAACTGGCTGTAAGGGCTGAGTATTTATCTTGTAGGAAGCCGAACCTTTTAACTAGTGAAATGGTATTACGGCGTCTGCCATCTAGTTAACATGAAGTCTGCAGAAATACTGATCGTCTCGTCATCAATCAGGTAATGGTTGGGTAGGCAAACAGCTCTATACATCAGCCTGGAGTGGACCGTGAACGTAACGGTGTCCCGGTAATAGCTGGCATTGCCTACAGAAATCCTATCTCAATACCGAACAGGACCGTTATCGCCTTCCAGACACTTCCGACCGCAGCACAAGCAGGCTTTTTACCCCACTCCGCAGAGCAAATAAGGGGTAAATGTTTTCGGCCGATATGTACCTATACAATATAATATAAGTGCTATCATTATAATATTACATTACATGAGATGACTTGCATCAGTCTTTTGTTCCATCAGGGTTGTCAGATTTTAGACAAATAGGGCAATGAATGATTAATTATTTTTAATTAGGTACGTATTTACTACTTAATTGATATCACTACAGTAGTACAGTCATATTATAAAAAAAGTCCCCCGCCGCATCTGTCTGTCTGTAAGTATATTCGCCATGAACTCAAAAGTACAGAACGGATTTTGATACAGCTTTTATCATCAGGTAGATAATATTTCACGGAATTCTGTTAGTCGCTGTCGCTAGTTACCTACTAAATTAAAACTAGGTAAGATAGTTTAGACGTCAAGGTACAAGCGACAGCAAATTCGATTCAAATTATTTTATGTTGCTGGATACTAGGTAGGTACTTTAATTAAAGAAAAACCTATTAAAATAAGTCTATACCTATTAACAACGAGGTTCCATAATTATTATTATTTTTGCCACGTATATTTAACCCGATAAAGTGTTTAAAAAATACCAGTTTGACGGAAGCTCCACGGCGTCTTAGATTAGCTTTTCTACGTAAGCAATATATAATCTTGCCAGTCCATTTAGGGCAACAAGAAAAGCTGTTGCGCGTTGCCTGTCAGTGACAGAAACGAATGTTAACAAGCAGGTAAGTCGAGCTACAAGTTATAAGTGCCACACGGTCGGGTTTAGTTAGGTTTCCGGTTATATTTTCGTAGGTAATATAGCATCATACTATAGTGCGTTTTCAGGCCCTCTATTGTACTGTGTAAAAAAAGGTCTTAACGTGTTATTTTTAACATGGCCGCTATTACTGTCAATTAGAAGTAAGAGTTATCGTAACGTTGACAATACGATAAAATTTAAAAGGCAATATGGTTTTAAAGTATACAATAAAACCCCCGAAGGTTGCTACTGTTTCACAAAGTGTATACAAAATAAAAATTACATAAGTACCTGTTTCATTTTCCGTTACATGCTATAACAAGACCTAACCCTGTTTAACAATAAGGCAACTAGGTAGATCATTGAATTTAGTAAGATACTAGCGACCCGCCCTCGCTTCGCTCTGGATTAAAGTATTATACATATAAACCTTCCTCTTCAATCACTCTATCTATTAAAAAAAACCGCATCAAAATCCGTTGCGTAGTTTTGAAGATTTAAGCATACATAGGGACAGACAGCGGGAAGCGACTTTGTTTTATACTATGTAGTGAAGAAAGAAATCATGACAAATCTTCGTAAATCCAACTTAAGCTCCAAATTTTGAGGTCATTATTGAACAAAGTTCACTTCAGCAAAACCTGTGCTAATTAACGAAAAGAATCTGTACAAAGAGCAATGGGCTAAAATGTATGGAACGTGGTACAGTCGAAGTCATAAATATGATTACACTTTAGTACCACACCACTTTCATTCACTGAGACAATTATATATAATTATATGTAGCTTATATGACACGTTCGTAGATTTACCATAGCAGCGCCATCTATTGATTACTTACTCAACCCAGTCGAAAGGTATCGACATCTGTTAGAATCATTTGGAGTTAACAGATAATTGCGACTGTCAAATAATAACAGACAAATAATTAGCAATAAATTAAAATTGCGACTATAATTTGAGATTTAAACTATCCTATCTCTCAAGTTGGATCGAACTGCACATGGTGTGCGAATTTTATTATAATCGGTTAAGTGGTTTAGGAATCCATTGAGGACAAACATTGTGACACGAGATTTATATATATTAAGATTAAAGTATTTAACAAATAGGTACCATATCTTTATTTCTAACTTACGAGTGCAAGTGAAAGTGGGTTTAGAGCCAGTTGTTCGTTATTATACGATTATTTGTTTAACCTATTAATTTCTCCTTTTAAGTAAATTTATTAGGGAGTGCTCATGGTAATTAAGTTAGCGTGAGAATTGTTGATCGGTGGGTGTAGAGCATTGAGGCGTCGCGAATGGGCAGTCGGGCGGCTCCCGTGTCATCGACTCCGCCGCGACCGCGGAGTGACTTTGCCTGTCAACTGCCCGGTAAGCAGCGTCGACCGGGTTAGGGAGGATAACAAAAAACACTAGAACAACCAGTGCACAAATCGTTGCTTTAATACAAAAGCGCCACAAATCAAAATTAATCTTTATTGCATTTAAATTCAGAACGCTATTTACTTAAAGTTTTAAATCTAATTGTATTTGTTTTTGATTTGTGGCGTTTTTGTATTAAAGCAGCGAAATATGTATAACAAAAACATGTTATTATTATAATTTCAACTTATTTGCTTTTATAACATTTTTTTTTCATGAATTTAATATGGAAATTTAGCAACTGACTCAGATAATTTTGTGAAGCAATTTACATTTTGATAATAATATGTTAACCGTTAACTGTATGCGATCTGCTCATTGCTGCCATTCACTATTAGCTTTTCAGTATTAATTGATAAAAAAAATATACTTGGGTACTGCAACGTCCTCCACCATTAGAATTCACATGACGTTGAAACATTATTATCCATTTCCTAATGCAATTCCAAAAGCTGTTCTCTGTAGGGAAAGGGGAGAAGATAATTCATGCAAACCACGTTATTTGTAGATAGGGCTGCAAAGCATTCTTGACAGAGAATTGCAGCAATTAGTACACCTACGGAAAATCTTTGCGATGATTCACGTGTCCGAAAGAGACAGGATTATTATGCAAAGTAAGTTATAGTATGACTAATGCGGCTGCGCGCTCCAGTGCCTCGGACGGTGAGGCATCTGTAGCTACTTTTGACTAAGAAACGTAGATATTTGTTTTTGTAACATAGCCAAATTATAAAATCAAATCACAATCTTGAAACCATCTCTACGCGCGTTCGGTGCGAGTGGGTTCTTTAGATACGTCAGTGGACTTCTTCACTCTCTAGTGCAGGCTTCTTCGTTATGATTGCATTCACCAAAACAGCATTTGTAAAATCACACATATCGGAGCCGGTTTTAAACCCATGATTCTCTGCAATCCGAGTTAAGATCTACTAAACTATACAAAAAAAACCGGACAAGAGCATGTCAGACCATGCTCAGTTTAGGGTTCCAAGGACCAAAGCAGTTAGGTACTATGCACACATATGGTTCTCCAAATCTAAAAACCGATAATAATATGTACCTAACGTTATTTAACAGCTATCCAATGAGTGAGGACTCAAGAGTTATAATGTAAAAAAATACCTTTTCTCTTACGTGTATGAGTAGTAAAAAATATATATTTTAAAATGTTTTACACCCGTCGGCGCAATTTCAATGTACCTACTCGTAGGTGGGTATTAACTATGACAATTTTCAGTTATGTTACTTATTATGTTGTACAAAGAGTGAAACCGCGGACAGACGGACATGGCAAAACTATAAGGGGTCCTTGTCGACTACAGAACCCTAAAAATACCTACTCGCTAAGTATCAATGAAGAATGTTGCAATAAAAATAGGCAAGTTAAAAGCAACTCGTAATTAGACAGTTTTCTTTACACAATGTCCATCAATTTCATCATACATAACCGCAGGCAATGAGCCTAGAAAACTACCTCTATTATTAGGTACCTACCCGTGTGACTAGGATCGAGGTAGGTACTTAGATTAAATTTTAATGATATAGAGGCAACGAATGCACTGAAACACTAATAGGCGCACCTGCAGGGGTATAAAGCAATGATTACTACATTTGATGGCATGCCTTATTTCCACCTGCATGGCTAGCACATGACGGCGGGCGAGTTATGTCGCCCGCGAGATAGACTACCTGTCTTTTTCTGACCGTTCCAAATAGACAACGACGGGTAGTCTATCTCGCGCGCGACCTAAATCGCGCGCCGTCATGTGCTAGCCGTGCTGCTCACTATTGGTACGACATTTCAAAATGCATCAAATATGGACGTAGCATTTGATTGCTGTGATGCTAGACCCAGGTCCTAAAATATTAAACTACAACTAGTTTTGTTGCGAAATCTTGCTTCAATTTAATATGACAAAGTCGTAAAATAATTTAGGTACTCTCAATAAGCTTGTTTTCAGACATCTTGCAAAGTGTGTGAAAAAGCGCATCTACCTATTGTGTTTGTTCATACTCACGCAGATAACACGGCCGTTAGGATAATTGTCTCATCTGCTTGCTAATTGCGGCGACAGAACAGTACATCACATAATGACGAGGGATATTTTTTCTCGCTCATGAGATTTTAACAAGGAGCATTCGTTCTGGGGATTAGCAGGTGAGGCTCGTTGCGTCCAAGTAGTTTTCAATTGCGTGTGAGAATCTAGAATTGGCCGATGTGGCGAGATGCGCGGAGCACTGTAATTGTAGCGGGAACGTTACCGCGTCGCCGGCGCCGCAATCTCGCTCGATTATGATGATGCGGGCGCGCACTTACACCGAGCCTAATCAAAGGTTCCAATGCACGAGTACGTGCATCTTATACCTTTGTTCAGCATTATTCGTTTTTTTGTTGCGTCAGACCTTCATTAGCCGGAGAATGCGTGCCATCAGGTAGTCTCTACATTATCGTTATCTATTTGTTACAGAGCCGCCTAGCAACACCAATGGGGAACTGCCGGTAACAATCGAGCACCAGCAAGACAACAACCCGTCCAGTAACTTGACCAGAAACGACGCTAACTGCGACAAGACCGGCACCTGTTATGATGGTAATGAAGGGCAACGTTTGAAATTTGACACAATGACTTCTATGATAAGCATACGTTTGTTGTTCAGTAATGAACGTTTCAAATACATGTGAAAACGTATATAAGTCACATTAAATACCGCGTTTAGGGTTTATCCTGTATATCTAACTAATTATGCTTTCGTCTGTACGGATGCCACATATTGGAGCCTGCCATAGATATCCCAAACCGTGGCCGCCATCTTAAATTTATTTGCCCCATCTGTGGAACCGTAGCGATACGTCTTTATCTAAGAAATGTCTTTAGGGTAGGGGCACCAAAAAATAAACGATTAAGCGACTACACCTTTGGACATTATTTTCTCAATGAACTACTTTGTTTTATATGAGATAAATATTATTAAGTTTATTATTTTTATTATTATTTATTAAAAGGTTTTCGAAATAAATAAAACGCACGTAAATCAAAACAGTCTTTTTAATTGTTTATAAGAGAATATAGGTATCACAATCATTGATATTTAATAAAATAATACCTTAAACTTAAACCATAAACCATAAACATTTTTTTTTTACTAAGAGTCATTATAAAAATCTTTATAAAAAAGGTTCGTTAGTAAAAATACGTCCTAAAAATAGCTTAGGCTTAACAAAAACAAACAGCTAGTGTTCATATTACAAAACTTTTCCTAAAACATGAACGACTGAATTTACTTGGTTCAGCTCTCAGATAAAGAATTAATAAAATGAACGAACAAAATCAATAAAAATTTCAACTATTAGAATAGAACCCAAAACTTGAACTAGTAAATTTAATTAAAAATTCAACTTTTGAAATGGAACCCAAATATTGAACTTGTGAATGTAATTAGTTCCCAGTATTAGGCACATATTTCATTGTTGAACAGTACTTAGTTTCCATACTAAAAGAAACTCCAAAATATTGTTTGTCATGTTTTATTTAAAAAAATCAGTAGCCATAAAAGATCAGTTTACGCTATAAAGTTTCTATATGCCGGTTCTGTACGATTTAATACAAAGCTTTTAAAAATGTTCCCTACATAGTAGTTGAACATCGTTCAGCTTTTAGTTTGGTTATACATTTTTGGAACCATAACTTGAACGACTTATTGCACTTAAATTAACAAAGAAAATTAAACAACGTATAAACACAATAAAAGAAGGATTAGTCAAGAATTCATACTAAGAAATCCTTGCAAGAAAGTAAGTCATTGAATTTTATACGTACCTAATTAAAAGCTTAAATTTGAAGTACACTTAACTTATCTATATTCCCATACTAGCGACGTTTTTAACGAGACACCTCAGAATAACGACGGATTATCGCCGCGCGCCTAATTGATATCAATGTTAAATTGAAACAAAATATTTTTCCTTACTGTAGCAAAGATTAACCATACAACTGTATGACTAATTTTCGTTACACGAAGGAAAAATATTTTGTTTCAATTAAACTTTGACATTAATTAGGTCCTTAACTATGTACAATATTTTTGCAATTTTCCCTTCTACGACTTTGAAAAATGAGGTAATTTTATTTTTTTATTTTTCATGCAAAATAAATTAATTCACTGATTTGACTAGTAAAGTTAGAAAGTTTGATCACGTATAACTTGCTCTAAATTAAGTTGAAGGCGTAGAATCGACACTACATTTATAGCCGCATGGTCAGAGACACCCTGTATAAGAATCAAGAGCTGATAGCGGATAGATAAGGCTTACTTCGGGTTGAAATTTGACATTTCCCGATACAAAATGTGTCAAATTTTAATCTGAAGTAAGGCTATCTGTCCGCGGTTTTAATATAGGGTTCGGCCGTTAGTGTAGGTACAAAAGGGTCTGGCCGGTCTGCTATAGTAAAATCGCCCCTGGCTGAATATGAAAACTGAATATGCACGTTTATTTGCCTCATTGTCAAATATAATTTTACTGAATATTAAGCCTTAAATACTTACGATAAGCGAAATATTAAAAAAAATAAAAAAACAGTTTTTAATTTATATTGGCCAAACTACTTTATCGATTGACACGTCCTTCGAATATTTTATACATGTATTTAAGATACATTTATAAAAAAAAAATTAAAGTCCTAGCTTCTTTTGAAGTCAACATTTTTGTCTGTTTTAGTTTTTTTTTTTTTTTTTTTACTTGCAAGCTAGCGACACCTACCACATTTTGATATAATATAGACATTTTAATATTCTATTACATATATTTTTTTCAAAAATATTAGTTTGGATCAACAAAGTGGAAATAAGCTATTTGTGTAAAAGGGTGGAAAAAAAGAACACCCATGAACGCCATCTTCCTTAAATAATGGAAATAGGTAATTCTAAAAAAAAAACTTTTATTTTTGGAAACATTAAATACTTTTGTAATTCGCTCTGATACTTAAGAAATTCATACCTAAGATGCTAGAAATGGGATCTAAACAATCGCTGTAGAAATGGAAACCTACTTCACAAAACTCCCTTTGAAATTCCGTGAAAACCTCTTTGAAATCAGTTCGCTAGCTTTTGATTTTACACGGGCAGATACTCGTATATCTTAACTTTTTATGTATACAGGGAAGAGATAATTTATTTTATTACATTTTTCTCCATAATATATTTTCAGTGAACGCCATGTTTATTACACATATAGGTACATACATCGGGGTTTTCGGTGCGGGATTGATTTTATGCCTACTCTCAAACATTCCCGCACCGAAAACCCCGATTTATGCTTATATACATGTAAGAAAAATGCTCTTTAAGTTTATAGCACAATTGTATTATTAATAATTAAAAATTAACAGAGAACATGTAAACACAAGTTTATTTATAGAATAACAAAATAACAAATACTCAGGATGCTTGCAGTAAGCTAACTATATCATCTAACAGACCCTAATCGTTATCACTGTCACTTTCTATAGCAATATTTAAACCATCGTTGTTAAATAAGGAGCTAAGTTTCAAATTAGGACGCAGGATTTTTGATAAATATCTGCCGTATGACAGATAATATACAATAGCTGCAATGTGTGAACAACAGCCCACCGTCCTTAATCCATTTGCACACTCACAGCAATAATTTTCAATTGCATCTATACCACTTTTATCTGAATTATACATTATAAAACATTTATATTGCTTTTTTGATATGTGCCGTGATTGTATACATATTTTTAAAATATTTGATTGGTCTTTTACATATGCCATGTTTAAGTTCCCTGTTTCATCCAAAACCTCGGCTAAGTATGAAATGGCTTGGCCGTATTGATAACTGCCTGTGAATAAAAGTTTCATATCGTACTCTGTTAATTGCGGAAAATCTGAAACGTCATTAGCTGAAATGCTTTGAAAAGGAAGTTTTTTTCGCAATAAGCCTTTTTCTTCCACTATGGCAGCTAAAACATTTTGATCGCATTTTTTTATGCTCATTCTCTCGAAAATAGCGGTGGTCATATTTTTGTCCGAAATTAAAGATTTTCCAAAACGGTTAAAAAAATATGAAGTTATGCGGCACAAGCTTTGTATTTTATCAAGCATCTTGTTATCAAATGTCTGGTCTAGTTGATTATATTTTTGTTTTAAGGCACCATGAACTGCTTCCACGACCCAACGAACTTTTGTAACATACCGGGACTCATTGGCTTCTTCGGTGGTGAGCTGTTTACGTTGTCCTTTTAGAGCGGGCATCATTACTCGGTAACCTTTAGATTCTAAAAATCCTACTACATCCCGGAAGCCTCTATCCAAGACAAATATGTCGCCAGGTCTAATAAGATTTTTCAAACTGGGTATAACTTTTCGCATAATGCTTGCATCGTTCTCAGTAGCGTGGAAAGGTCCCAACATGTCGACTATAAAACCATCTGTTGTACATATTGTGAACGGCTTGCATAAATGTGTTTTTTTCTGACCGGAATATGATTTTCGTTGATACTCATTATTGGAACTTTTTTGGTGGTATATATATGTACCATCACAAATGAGTATCAAAACATTCTCCACATTGAAAAGTTTTTTTGCTAGTTCCGTTGTGTGATTGTCAATAAGCCATTGGCGACTAAATACATTGACACCAAATTGAAATGGAAGAACGTCTCTTTCAAATGAATCAATAACATTAGTCACATATTCTGACACTATTTGGTATCTAGAGAGCTGCAGTAAAGTACCGATTAGTCTGTTACTATTGCCAGTACGTAGTTTGATTAAAAAAATCACAACAGCTTGTATAATGTCACGTTTTGTTTGTAAAGAGTGCAATTCGTTTTTAATAATATCAACATGTTCCCAAGTAAATCCCGTTAAAATAGCAAAATGGTCATCGGAGACAGATTTATTAATTATTTTCTCAATTAAAGGCAGCTGTGTTTCAGTGACTAAACAACCAAATAGCTCTGCTATCTCTTTAACATTTACGGCGGCTGTGGTTGAATAGACTTCGATCAGGTTTAAATCATGTTGATAGAATTGACAATTAATCAAATGTGATGAGCAGCATCTATTTTCTGTTGGAATATAAATATTTCTTTTAGAGTAAACTAGTAATCTTGCCTTTTTAGGTACTGTTTGTAAGTTGTTTGATTTAGAATGGCATATGAAGCAGTACCTGTGAGTAGACAGTGTTCGTTGAAGTGGTAACTCTATCCTCTCAACTGAGCATCTACTACTAACATTAAATGCGACGACTTCATTTTCACTGCTAGAATCGCTGAGAGTAGTCCGTTGATGTAAGGTTGAACTTGAGGGCAAAATTGGTTGTTTAGTACGGTAGGCTTTCGTGCGGCAACATGAACATAAAATATCACCATGTTTAAAAGTCTGCAGTAAAGAATCCGAATAGAATTTTACATCGGCAGAAGACAATAAAGTTTTTTTCACACCTTTCGTTTTACAAAATTGTTTTTTGCAACTACTGCAATTACGAATAGATTCATTGGACGCTGACATACTTTAATGAATAGCACTTACGTTTTGTAAATCTATTACAAACGATTAGGTATCTTATCAATATTTATCTAATTATAATTATTATTGAATAGGTACTAGAAGTTGCACTTTAAATGTGCATATGTCTGTAGAATAATTTTCCCGCACAAAAACTACAGTACAAATCACTTAATGTAACTGTATTATCTTCCTCACGACTTGTGCCACATGTTGAGCATATGTTCAAAAGTCCGATTCCTTCCTCCTCCAGAAATACTTCATCGTTGGGTAGGCAGCTAAGAAACAAAGCGACCTGCATATATTTCGGCAGGTTTACTTGCTCAAACACTTTGCATTTTATTACATCCCACTGAAAAATATTATTTATTATGTAGATTAATTACTTCTACATCAATTCACAAAAGATGTATTTAAAGAAAATATGAATTTGAGGCTTACGTTATTCGGCAGGGATTGGTGACTATTTTCCAAATAATCTTCTGTCCATCTGTTCATTTTATCAACAATTACATCGTACACTATTTTGTATAACGTCGGGACACGTTTTTGAAACAATCGTTTTAAAACTGTATTTTTATTTACAACTAATTTTGTATTATCCGATGAAAACATTTTTCTTGTTCCCGCCATTTTTTTTTTTAAGAACGTCGTGCCGTGTACCCCACAGAGGTGCATTCTAAAATAAAAAGCAAGATTTAAATAAGAAGCCCGCCGTGTTCGAAATTCAAAATGCGAGTCTTTGAATTTAGAACACGGTGGAACAACTTACTTTCTTTGTTTACGTTTACGGAATCAATTTGAATACCACTCCTATACAAATAGCTTATTTCCACTTTGTTGATCCAAACTAATATTTTTGAAAAAAATATATGTAATAGAATATTAAAATGTCTATATTATATCAAAATGTGGTAGGTGTCGCTAACTTGCAAGTAAAAAAAAAAAAAAAAAAAAACTAAAACAGACAAAAATGTTGACTTCAAAAGAAGCTAGGACTTTAATTTTTTTTTTATAAATGTATCTTAAATACATGTATAAAATATTCGAAGGACGTGTCAATTGATAAAGTAGTTTGGCCAATATAAATTAAAAACTGTTTTTTTTATTTTTTTAAATATTTCGCTTATCGTAAGTATTTAAGGCTTAATATTCAGTAAAATTATATTTGACAATGAGGCAAATAAACGTGCATATTCAGTTTTCATATTCAGCCAGGGGCGATTTTACTATAGCAGACCGGCCAGACCCTTTGACCTCCAACAGTAAAAATATTTTTAAAGGGGTAAAATAAAACAATATGACGTTATTAAGTTTTTGCAAACACAGTGTGCATATATCAATATAAGTATAACGATTTACTTATCTCCCATATTTTGTACCGATTATCAAAACTTATGTACCTATCACCCCTCTTAATTATGATTCTATAATCTATCTTCCATACACTGCTAATAATATGTGACTTTCTAGAAAAAACCATTGCTTACTAAAGCAATTTATCAAAATATTGCAGCGCGTAAATATGGAACCATATTAAAACTTATTATTTGGAGTAGGATTTCTTATCGCAAGGTAAGATGAAAGAAAAGTATGGAGTCGATATTAAAATTAAAACTTAACTAATATTCATACTGACTTTTAAATAACACTAAAAGATTACATTACAAATAAAATTTTAAATGCCACGCCATTTTATAACATTATGGGTCAAATAATAAAAATAATATGAACATTAAGTAAGCTCCTAGTTTGTAATATCCATAGAGCATAGTTAGGTAGGTACAGGAATTAGTATTTTAAATCTTGACAAGGTAAATAAATCAATATTGATTAATCGGCCAGCTTGATAAAGTCTATCGCAATAATATAGTCTGAAAAACTAAGTAGGTACGTACTTAAGTCGGAATAAAGGGTCACTAGTAGAGTGACTAGATCGAAACATTACCACATCGCAAAATGACCACATCGCTTGTAGCCAACATCTCAAAATGTCTGAGTCGTAAAATGACCACATCGCTTGTAGCCTACTTCTCAAAACGTCCGAGTCGCAAAATGACCACATCGCTTGTAGCCCACATCTCAAAATGACTGAGCCGCAAAATGACCACTTTGCTTTTTTCATTTTATGCCTGTCTTAGCAAAGTCGACGCAGCCCCGCATGGCGGGGCTGCTATTCTTGGGAAATTTGCCCTTCGGGCATTTGAAGTTACCTAACGAACTTAACCTACCTAGTAACGCAAACGAGGTGGTCATTTTGCGACTCAGACATTTTGAGAAGTAGGCCACAAGCGATGTGGTCATTTTGCGACTCGTACATTTTGAGATGTGGGCTACAAGCGAACGAGTCATTCTACTAGTGACCTGAAATAAATACAGCATTATAAATATAAAAGACGGAACTAAGAATATAAGTATGAATATGACTTAAGTTTTAATTTTAATATCGACTCCATAATTTTCTTTCTGCTTACCGTGCGATGAAAAATCCCTGCCCTGCTTACCTATTATTGAGATGAGCTTCTACAGGATGTGGTGTGTCAACCTTTGCTATGTAGTTTATTGAAATATTAATGTTATCTTTCGATATACGAGGTGCGGTCCAAGTTCTGGCAGAGGTACAGCTGTATAAAAAATAAAAAAATGCGTAATGTGATTGTCATTTATTCTACTTGATCGTGTATAGTTTTGAGGGTTCTGTCTGTTGCGGTTTTGATTTGACGACGTTTAGAATAATAGGAATTCTGAAAGTTTTCGACATGTTTAAGTTGGAATATCGATCCGTGATCAAGTTCCTGACAAATGAAGGAGTCGGGCCGACCGATATAAAAAAAAGGTTACATGCTGTGTACGGGGATACCTCTCCGTCATTTTTCACCATCAACATATGGATGGAGTAATCAGTTTCATTTAGAGACTGTGGAGACACTCACCTTGGACTGCGTAAATTAGTGGAAGAGGAAGTTCTGAGTGATCGAAAACTGAAGCGGCAAGGACAGGGCTTTCCAAAATTTCTTAGAATTCTTCATGAACATCTTCACATGAATAAAGGTCGTGCGAGGCTCGAAAGAAGTTTGGGCAGCCATGCCCAAGCTTCTTTCGAGCTTGCAGCGAAGTGTGCTCTCAAGAAGTTTTAGACGCGTATAGACGACACGGAGAGTTTTTGGAGTCAATTGTTAGGAGGGAAGAAACCATGGTTTTGTACTATGACCCTCTCTCCAAAAGGGAAAGCGTTGTCCTGGGGAAAAACCGCCTAAGAAAGCCAAGGTAAGACAATCCACCAAAAAGATAATGGCTACAGTATTCTGGGATTGTCACGGATTACTATTGATTGACATAAAAGAAAGGAAAACCACGGTAAATGACGCCACCCTTATTGAGCAGTTACGAGAGGCGATCAAGCAGAAGGGTCGTGGAAAATTTAGCAGATTTGTTCGGCTTCTCTACGACAATGCACCCGTTCATTCTGCTTCAATTACCAAGGCTGCTGTTGCAAAGTGTGCCTTCGAGGAAATTTACCACCCGCCTAAGAGTCCCGACCTGGCACCGAGTGACTATAAGATATTTGTTCTCGAAACTTAGGCAGACTTAATGGGACGAAGATTTCTTTAGATAATAAAGTGACCCGTGTGGTTTACGCCCATTTTGAGGAAAAAACTTCTGAGTATTTTTATAAGGGGATGGATATGCTAATTAAGAGTTCTGAAAAGTGCATTGAAATAGAGGGAGACTAAGTATATCGAAAATAAAAAAGTTTTATAAATACATGTACTTATTTCTTTTCTCTGTTAGAAAACTTTTGGACCGCACTTCTTATCTTTAAAGATATATTTTATTAATTATTATATTGTCCTTTACCTCCATATAAAAAAAAAATATTGCTTGTAACTTTTTAGCAGGTCTGTTTGAATAACGGTATTTTTGTTTAGTTTCGGTGCTGTGCAAGGATACAAGGATTGCAGTTCAAGTGAGAACCAACAAACCTTTCAATGGGAGGATTTACGCACTGGGCCGATCGGAGACGTGCAACATCGACGTGGTTAACAGCGACCTGTTCCGCCTCGACCTGACTATGGCCGGCCAGGACTGCAACACGCAGAGCGTCGTAAGTACCTGTACACCTAGATGCGCGAAAGAAACAAATAGTTTTATATGTTTCTCCTTTTCCTTACTCAAGACTAAGACATACATAACCTAGCGATATAGAAAATGGTTCGTAATAATATTGTATACCTAATACCCAATCTACACCTAGTTGACCTTTAACGTAACAAATTCAAATTTCAGACCGGAGTGTACTCCAACACTGTTGTCCTGCAACACCACAGCGTCGTGATGACTAAAGCGGACAAAATCTATAAAGTCAAGTGCACTTATGACATGAGTTCCAAGAATATTACCTTCGGAATGGTACCAATAAGGTGAGTGTTAGGATAGGATGAAACCTCAATCCTATTGTTATTTATTTGTCTTTTACAAATTCTTCAGTAGTAACAATTATGCGAGGAATTTATACAAAAAAAGGGAGAACTGTGCTAGTTACAAATGCCCTCACATACGAATAGTTATTTAAAACACGATCGCGCCTCCCGCTGCATTCAAACAATATAACCATTAGATTTACACCGAGAGATGTTGCGCGGACGTGCGAGGCGACATAAAATGTAGTTTTACCTGACTTTGTATGTAATATTAATGAGGGTGGCCAAGGAATGATAATGATTGTGATAGCTGTTAATGAGGTACTACAACTGCAAAGCGGACCACACTTAGTGAAATGAGCCGGCCACTTAGTAAGCAAAAACATGTCGCCGTCAAAACTGGTAAATTTCAAAGAGTCTAATTGATGATATGCAATGGTATTTTTATTGAAGGGATTTTTAAAAGAAAATAAATTAAAGAAAGTGACTTGTTGTAACAGAGACCCGGAAATGATTTCCATCACGGCGGCTCCCGAGGCACCGCCGCCGCGCATCCGCATCCTGGACGCGCGCCAGCGAGAGGTGGAGACCGTGCGCATCGGGGACCGCCTCACATTCCGCATCGAGATCCCAGAAGACAGTAAGGAAATATCTTTGCAACTACACCTGACATTATTACTTTACCAGTGTCTAAAATAATACCGATACGCTTGCTTTCCAGCTCCGTATGGCATCTTCGCGCGCAGCTGTGTCGCTATGGCTAAAGACTCAAAGAGCACCTTCCCGATTATTGATGATGAAGGGTAAGTGTTTCTACGACGTAGTTCACGTGACGAGTCTTTATTAAAAACAAGCCGAAACAATGTTTGTTTACTAATTTTAAGGTGCCCCGTTGACCCTGGCATCTTCCCGGCCTTCAACCCTGACGGCAACGCTCTTCAATCAGTGTACGAAGCCTTCAGATTCACAGAATCCTACGGAGTTATTTTCCAGTGTAATGTTAAATATTGTCTCGGACCTTGTGAACCAGTAAGCACACACTACCTACTTTAATTTGTATTTAAGGGTGATTGAACTTGAAAAGCTAAATAAAATAACAAGAACAAAGGTTTTTGAAATATCTTATTTTTAACATCATTTATTTGCTCACAGGCTGTGTGCGAATGGGGCAGAGAGTCCCTGGAGTCATGGGGCAGGAAGAAGCGTTCCTTGCCACACAACGACACCCGCGAAGCCCGCAGCAGCCAGGAGGAGGACATGAATATTTCGCAGGAAATTCTTGTTCTCGATTTCGGTGACGAGCGACAGAGCACAGACTTTCTACGCTCTGAAAAGCCTGGCGGAACCGCGTCGGAGACTAGCTTTGGCGGTGCGTACATGACCGGATGTTTGACAGTTTATCTTGGACTTTATCAGGATGATGGATGGTTTAATCTGAGGTAATATTTACAGAGAAAACGGTGACGATAGTGGAGCCGTGCCCGAGCAAGGGCTCGGTGCTGCTGCTGGGCGTTGCGTGCGCGCTGCTGGTGCTGCTCTACGTGGCGACCGTATCCTGCTACTGCATGCGCAAGTGGCTGGCGCCGCCCAAGCACATGTCGTAGGCCGCTCGCTCTATGTCTACATCCCATTGTCTCTTCGTCATCGAGGCACATGTGATACAAATGACTGACATTCATCAAAATTTATCGTAAGCAGGTCGTAACTTCCGTCCATTCGATGTACGCAATGTTGTCGTGTATTACGCAATATTTTGTACCTAACCACCGCATTTTTTGCATTTACCTTAGCGGTAATCTATTGCATTTATAAGCATTTATTACATATTAAGTAGTTTAACGATTAGATAATATACAATGAAGTACCTATTATGGGTGTTTACACCGACAAATTAAATAGAGGCAGTACGGTATCGCTAAATTAGACTTTAGTTAGGTATTTGCCTTTACATGTTTTAGTGATGTTAACAATGCATTTATTAGTATAAGTATTTATACAATTAACCAGTGTTTGTACAATTATCTGTAATTATTCAGACAAGTAAAAAAATTTTTTTTGGAATAATCCCTGGGAATTTATATAAGTAAATTTGATTTGTCAAACTTAGCTGGCCAATTTTATACAAATTAGGGTCGTTTTGAAAAAACATACTTACATAGTTAAAGGCTTAATAAAAACATAATCACGATCGCGCCCTTTGTGTAACGAAAGTAAGTCATACAAACTATATGGGAGAATTTCGTTATTCAAAGGAATTAATTAGGTCTTGTTTTTTTTTAATTAACCTCTTAACTGTACTCCAAAAAATATATAGAAAAAAAACAACAAACTAATTTATATAAATCATGGTTGAACATTTTCCATCGATTGAATTAAACGATGAACGGTGCTTAGTTATTCATATTTATTTTCGGCACAACCATAGATTTTGGGGGATTATTCTGAATCCAAACAACTCGTTATTAGATCATAACTATGACATTTTTCTAATTATTTGTATACTAGGCAATTGTAACTTAGGTTAGTTAGTGTAAATGATGTATGCAGTGTGAGCGTAGGTAAAGACGCTCGTGTCATCTGGAGCGAGGCCACTCCGGCCACCCCTTGTATGTAAACACGCTGTTACTTGTAGTCGCGGCGTCAGTTCGTCTCGTGAACTTTCAGTTGGGTTCCGAAGAATAATGAACACGACGAAATATTTGTACTACGTCGGTACATAGCTTTTGTATCTCGCCGAGGTATTGTTTCTCCTAACCCAACTTGAGATTTCTTCTTTATTTATTTAGATTAAAATAAACTTATTTATTTTTTCATTATTTAACAAATGAAATAAATTGGTAGAAATTTTATCGATTTTTATTTTTGCGTACAATTTCACTATAAATATATTACGTAGGTATATATTTTGACAATTAATTTATGATTTACTAAGATTAACACATAATAATATCTTGATAAGATTCGGAACATAGAAAAGGTTCTATTGCTCTTAGACTAGATGACATCAGATATAATAATGGTCATTACTGTGTTGCCTCTTCTATCATATTAGTCATTAGGTTATTGTAGAGACTATTTAAAATCTCTTCCTGTAATTTTACATCTAATGGCTCGGTTTTGCAATCAAATACTTCATCGAACTTTTTAATAAATAGCGAGGTCATTTTGCCGACGGTACAGTCAAGACCGGTTTCTGCGCTTAAGGAAGTCACTCCTTTATCGTCTATTCCGCAAGGATCAATGTGGTCGAACCATTTCAGGTCATTGTTGCAGTTGAGCGATATCCCGTGGGTTGTGACATACCTGCAGGCATGTATCCCGATGGCGGCCAACTTGTTGTCCTCTATCCAAACACCCGTGTAAGGAGACCTCTTCGCCTTCAACCCTGAAACCAGAAGACTAAATTACAAATAGTAGGCTATGCTGTAAAATAAAATGAAACACCTAAACAATAAACCTGGTATGACCAAGGAAATAAATAATTAATTATAAAGAGGTAATAAGTTGTTTCTTGGAGGTAATCTCTGAAAATACAACTTTAAAAAAACTTCTTAATATAGGTTTTTTTTTTATTTCAACCGTAGCAAAGCAAGGCTAGTCGTTAGTGGTAATGTAAATTATGCATAAATACAGAAAGCATTTGCTGAGTAAATGTATAGCTCAATGCAATAAGGGTAAAGACCAAATAACTTTTCCGTTGTGATACGAAAATTAGCCATACAGTTGTAGGGATAAGTTTCGTGTCACAACAGACCTTTTTTCACTTTTGTTGTTTGTATGGTTAACTACGCTTAACTATGGTCCAACTATTTGGTCCTCACCCGTTTGTCTTTACCACTGCTCCATCATACAAAGGTGGTTACGCGTCATGTATTATTAGAAGAGTTTCGCATAGCCAAATATAAGCACTTCTGAATGTCTATCTATGTTTACTAATAGTTATAAGAGATACGCGTGACTATCGATGCATCTATTTGGGACAGTAGTATATCGTCATCTTACTTACTCAAACTCGTATCTGGGCATTTTCAAAATAAAGTGTACCATACTTTTATATGGCTAATTTAAAGTTAACGTTTCTTAATTTCCCTTAACTAGGGTACACTGTATAATGAAAATGTCCATCTGCACATTTATTGCTGTTGCTAATTTAATTTTCATTCATTAATACTTAGAAGCAATAAGTTTACCTACAGCAAAAATATGCAGATACGAGTTTGAGTAAGTTAGACGACGATATGGGGACATTAATATGTTTGGAGGACATTACGATAAATAAGAACTATAAAAAGCTGTATATTTTTTTGTAATAAAAAATCAAATTAATAAACAAATTATATGGATCTTAAAAACAATAAAATTACGGATGTGTGTAGACTTAAAATCAATCCGTCTCATTTAAAATAAACTAGTCTATCGGTAATTGTATCCAAATCGGAAATATTTTCCTTTACCAGTTCTTCAGGCCCTGCCAGTAAGTGGCATTGATGAACACAATTTTAATAATTCCTTTTTTTAAGCGCATTTATTCCTCGCTGGCAATTTTCATTAATATCTTAAACCTAGTGGTCACGCGTATCTCTTCTAACTCTACATTAAGCGATAGGTGGCAGCGTCGCGAAATTGAGAGCAGCCACGCACAACTATTATAACTTAAGTTAGATGATATGTGCTTCACAGAGTTATTAAAATATGTAGTTGAACGAATTTTCTACAACAATTTTTTTAAAAACTACCATAAGTTTACGTGGCTTGTTTGCGGGCCATATAAAGCATCCAAAATAAGTTTGTTTCACGATCATTAGGCGTAACTCGTCTAACTTAAGATAGAAGAGTTGTCCGTGACACGGCAAAGGTATGGGTTCCTTTAATAAACGCTAAACAGTGAGCAAGTCGTAAATATACGCAGTGTGTTGTAATTGTACAGTCGAGTACAATGTACACATTTTTGCATCTTTTTTCAGAGGAGGAAGATGCAAACTAGACTGAGCAGACTGCGAGAGTTAAGTAAAATAAATATTCGTTATAATTTAGTATTCCAAGGTGGTGTCCACGAGTTGACGATAAAAATTAAATTCTAGACCTCTTCGAAATACTACCATGTATGTTCAGCGATTTTCATTTGTTTCAGTTATTCTATATTTTATTGAATTTCAGTCAAAACCAGAATTTTAAATAAATTCTGCGATTGTACCAAAACCGTTAGGTCTACTGCCGTGATTTTTTTCTGGAAGTAGTCGAATAAAGGGTGTTTGGTATAACGTTAACATTTTCAATTTAAGTAACATTAATAATAAAATAAAAAAAACTACACTTCACCGAAGTTCTCACTAAAACGGAAGGCATGAAAATAAAAAACCTCAACTCTTTTTCTCTACTCTACCTTGAATTAACCTTTCCAACGCCATGTCAAACACAAAACCAGGGCTTTCAAAATTGGAATTATAATATCGCGTCTGTGGACCTTTTTAATAAAAATAATGAATAAATTTCAAAACAGGTGTTTTAATTTCTGATATGAAAGTTAAAAACGGTTTTTAACTTTTATTTTTGGCAAGAGCATGTCGGACCATGCTCTGTGTAGGCTTCCGAAGCCGTCAAGTACTTCAAACATAAAAATCAACAAGTAATAACAAATTTTGTATTTAAAGTCATTTGGTGCCGTCTTAGATGTTTTTAGTACAGTCACGGACTTTAATTGATCAGCCACTTGCCACTGCTCATATTTTAGCCATGTAATGCAATCGGGTTATTGAAACGTTACCATAGCAATCCTTTGGTAACGACTAATAAAAACTGAGTTCAGTTTGGACCAATAGTGACTGTTGTTTAAACGTGGTCATAGCAACCCTATTAAACGACCAATAACAACTGTGTTCAGTAGAATAGCTGATTGGGCGTTATATTACCAATAGTAGCTGTTGTTTACGTATAGCCATAGCAACTAGACAGACATGCAATTGGTTGCCTTTGAGTGATGTCACTCTGTTGTCTGGTTGGTAGATCTGGGTCTCAGGTTAGCCAACCGTTAATATTGCATGTCATTTTGTTCTTCAATTATACGAAGACGTGTGAATTTTCTTATCTCGATATACGAGTAAAACCGACTGAACCCGATTTGCATTACACGGCCAAAATATGAGCAGTGGCAAGTGGCCGATCAATTAAAGTCCGTGACTGTACGTATAAACACTTGAATCACCTGTATCTCAAAAACCAACATATCTACTTAGTCGTGATAGATTTTTTTTTAAATAATTTTGAAAGACCTATCCAATGACACCCGACACTATGAGTTAGACGAGAAAAAAATACATCCCCACGTTACGTGTAGGGGAGGTAACGTATTTTTTTATTATATTTTATTGTACCAGTTTGTTGGCGTGACTAATATGTATACATACATACATAACAACACGCCTCCATTCCCAGAATGGGGTAGGCAGAGCTACAGAAATACCAACAACTCTAAAAATACTTGTTGATAATTCTGTAACCACACTTTGCACAATCAGGCCAAGAAATTTCACTAGTGTATTAGTGACAGGTTGCAAACCCTTCGCCTAACAGTACTAGAAGCCCTTATTCCATTAGTCGCCTCTTACGACATCCACGGGAAGACATGGAGTGGCAATATTCTAACCCGGCAACCACACGGGATGAATATGTATATTCATGCCAAATTACAGCTTTGTAGTGCGGACGGACGGAGGGACGGACGGACATGGCGAAACTATAGTAGGTAGAGGATTCTAGCAATAGAGGCAACTGCGATTATATATATTGCGCATTGTATATTATGCTCGAAGGGTTCTTATTATTATGGATTACCCAAGCACAATTTGCAGTGTTAGTTCATTTATAAAGGTAGTTTTTAAGGTAGAGTAAAAAATAAAAATTGTGTTTTTTTACTATTTGTTTTACGTGCTTTCAGTTCAAGTAAAAAACGACACGTTGGCCTAGTTGGGAGTGAGCCTGCCTCTGAAGCCAGCGGTCCTGGGTTCAAATCCCGGTAAGGGCAGATATTTGTGTGATGAGCGCGAATATTTGTTCCCGAGTCTTGGATGTTTTCTATGTATTTCTCTATATAAGTATGTTTATCGTTGTCTAGTACTCATAGTAAAAGCCTGAAACTTAGTTTGGGACTAGGTCAATTTGTGTGAGTTTGTCCCTGGTAGGTATTTAATTTACAGTTAGTTGCAAAACTGAGTCAATATTAGCACCTTAGTAGAATGTTAATAAGTCGATGACAATCAAGGCTTTTTTCAAATGCTTAATACAGAGTACTCCTTGAAGTTCGCTATAAAAGTACTGAACAAATGATTTACTTGTCATTTATAGTTGTTTACTAATTTTGTACAATTTTTTTTTTATTTTTTTTCTACTAGTTATTTAGTTTTCTCTATGGCAACCCCAAATAAGAAAACTATTTAAAATAAGGAAATTTATCCTCTTTAAAATGAGGTATCAACTGCTTGAATCAGTGACGTAATTTTCTAGTTATTTCAGAATTTAAATCCGCTACAAAAGTGAACTAACAACGAGTTTGTAAGGCTAATTTGTCTATGCTACCGAGCTAATGTAGCCAATCAAAAATATGGATGATTTCGATAATTTCCTACACATTTTAAGAAGCTCAAGTTCTTTAATTTTAGTAAGTCCTTATTTGGGGTTGCCATAGAGATATTTAAAATATTAGACTTATATAGATCGTGATTATATTTTCATTCTGTCTTTAACTATGTACAAAAAATGTTTAAACAACCCACAAGGGGGTATTTTGGATAGGTCTAGACATGAGACATCTATCTAGATTTTCAGTTTTATCGTCAACTCATGGACTAGGTACCCTGTATGTATGTATACAGTAAAGCAAAAATGGACCAATATTTACAACAATATGAGGAAAAGATCTAGCAATGTAAAGGTGGGCATAACCTGTCGGGAATATTAGCAGGTAGATATTTCAGATCATACCCTCAGGTGCCTATCCCATTCCTTATAAAATAGGAAATCGCAGCAGCACATTAACTTTTGTAAATCATAATAAGTATAACATAATAAATCTCTTTTAGGCCGAGCTAGCTTAGATTAACCATAATTTATTATTGCATTGCCATCTAATATCTTTTCCATACCAACAAACAATATATTTGGATTTAATTAATTTATATTCATATTAATTCATTAAAAAATAATGCAACTACAAGATTTTAAGCATGTAGATACAATTGATGATATATCAAATTGGTTCATATTATTTGTTAGTAATTAAAATATAGCAATTTAAATAATAATAATATAAAAATAAATTGAATGCAAATTAAAATGTATCCCTAACCCATTTTAGTTTCATCTTGCTCTTAGCATGTATCTTTTTAATAATTTAATGATGTTCTTTTTATATATTTGGTGCAGTGCCAAGTTCCAATTGAAGTCAATAAAGCCATAGAAGTGAAAATGACCTTGGCATTATTGAAAATAAACTAAGGTTAGGCTTAATGAATTTAAAAATTACTTAGCCATTCATTGGGAACCTTACTACCTTTTGTGAAAACTATAAAACTACTACCTTAAAGGCACAGAGAAACCCCCTTGAATAATTTTCATAGAGGTGTTAAATTGTGTAATCAGCGTTTATCAAAAAATTTAATAATGTAATGTAATGTATGCATTTTTAAGGCAAAAAATTAAGAAAGTTTTACTTTTCCATTTCACCACAAAAATTAGCAACACATTTAGATATGTTAATTTTTGTGACGAAATGGAAAAGTTAGTTTCTTAATTTTCGTCCTTAACAACATACACTTTTTTTGAAAACTGCCCTAATATCATTAAGGTTACAAATTTTAAGACCAGAATCTATTTTCCAATATTATCAGATATTAAATGCTTGAAACTTATAAAATGACAAATACAATGTGCAGATGTAGTGCACAGTCAAACATTGTATTTGATCAGAATAGTTAGCAATTGTCTTATTTTCTGAACTAGATAATAACCAGGTACTAAAGCTGATTGGGAGAGCAGGATAAATACCAACTTTTCTGATCAAAATCAATGTCATGTGTGACATCTGTATGTAGTTAGTTATACAGTTTTACATATAAAATGCTTACCTAGCTCATCACACATCTTTATGACTGTTTCTTCCAAGTTATTGACATACCACTTGACGCTAGTCCTAAAATGTTTTAAGTTGAGGACAGGGTAAGCTATTAGTTGGCCTGGCCCATGAAATGTGATGAGGCCTCCTCTATTTGTTTGCCTAAACTCTGCACCGAGATTCTGGAGTCTTACACATTCATCAAAAGGAGTGCCGTTCCTGATACCTAGAAAATTAATTATACATATTAAAATAGTATTCATTTTATTAACTAACTTAAAAATCAAGGAATACATACAAACATAATATTTAGTGAATCCACAGTTTACTATTGACTTATTTGGGTAGTTTTCAAAATAAGTGTACCAAGTTAAGGACTTAAATTAAGAAACTATAACTTTTACTTGCAAGTAACGATAGTTAGTAAATCATATACATATTGTATCAATTTAGTTAATATTCTTGACTAACATGCAAAAGTAACTTTTTTTAATTTTAGTGCTTAATTAGGTACAATTATTTTGAAAATTACCTATTTAGATAATATTGAAAGCAGACAAAAAAATCAAGACTTCATAATTTAATTTCATGTTTAAATATCTTGTGTATCTTTAGTTAGAGAATATAGCCTAACTGAAACATGCAACATCGAAAATCGCACACAAATCCTTTCTCTCCAGCATACAATATTGTGATCAAGTAGAAATACTCAAAATAGCTAGTTTTTGGTTTATCAAATTTATATTACTTTTAATATTTGTCATTATCGTTGACAGCGGAACCTTAATATTATGGAATTCTAATTGAAACTATTTTCAGAACAAATAATGCTTGGTCTCCATTAAATAGGTTATATAAAACTTAGGCAAAACAAACTTTTTTTTTTTTAAAAAGTTATATTTGTAACCGGTCCCCAGACCATGAGCAGATAAGATGAGTTAACACGTTCGCTCTGGTATCGGGTCGAATCAGACCCATAAAAGTATGGTTAATTTAGAGTTAAATATTTTGCCGTAGTGAGGGTGTTAACAAAAACACAAACTTTTAAATACCAAACTTGTAATCGGTTCACTCATTGAGTCATAGAAACAGACAAAGCCGAGGACATTGATAACGGAAATTAAAACGCACAAGAAAAAAAAATATGGTTACTGTAGCCTGTAGAAAGAAGAAAAATCTCATGAATGTTAGTAGCAGTGAGGAAAACAAAAACAGTGGGCAGAAAGGGGATTAGAGGAGCCTCCAGTGATCTCCCTTGCGCAACACTAAGCATTAGCAATGCTAATACATAAAATTATTGTTCACTGATGTTTTGAACTACGAAATTACGACACGACTCTGTGAATTATAGACAAGGCTCAACAAAGTAATGCCCATGAAAATAGGCAGTGAATTGCATAAGTTGAGGTTATTGTACAGCAAAAATACCGCAACTGTTACATACCTACAGTGTACACCGGCTTATGCTCCACGATTAGGAGGGTATCCCAATCCGCGTCCTGTCCTTTTATCATAGCATCCAAGTGCTTACGAGCAAGAGCCCCTTGTATTTTAAAAGCGGTATCGAAGCTCATCAGACCCAAATTCCAGACCTTCACCATTTTGCTAAAAAAAAAAGAATATTCTCAAATTGTTCTGAACATTAAATTTATCTTTTACCGTTTTTTATATTACTTTCTCATTATTTAAGATTTGAAGTTTAGAAACTTATTTTCATAACAAAAGAACGTCTGCCTCACTCGTAGGTCGTAGTCGTATCGTTGGTTCACAGATTAGAAGGTATGTCTAAAGACAGATAGGAATCAAACTTAGAACTGACATTACGTTAGTAGTAGTTGAATAACTCACCGCAGGGTGGGAGCAGTGGCGCTAGTATGCAAAAAAAAAAAAAAAAAACTGGAAAATGGCGGCAAATTAATTCAGACCGAAGTTCATTCTTGAATTGAACGAGATTAACTTCTCCACTCTCATTGTTGATAAAAGAGCGAATTAGTTAATCTCGTTCAATTCAAGAATGAACTTCAGCAAATGGTGTATGCTAAACATTTTGTGTTAAGAAATTTTTTGCACTGTTTTAATGGAGTTACATATTTTAAGTAGGTACATTTTCGACACAAAGCTGATGCATTGAATCAAATTCTTTAAAAGGAAAGTACACTTAACTGTCACAAAAATAGTGTTTGCAATCCACAAAGATTCGTGCCATATCTATAAATATTTGCTGCTGAAAGATTGTATTACTGTGTGGCGTCAAATTAAGTAGCTGGGTGCGCGTCTTCATGGATTGAAAATATAAAAACGTAGAAATTATAGACCAAATTAGATTTAAAATATTTATTTTGCAATTATGTAAGCCTGTAGCTAATTTTATGTCACAAGTCTACCAGCGCTTCTCAAAAGTCGACCATTGTGAGAACAAGCGCCGCAAGTAATTTTATAGTAAGTCTTTTAAAGAAGAACTCGTATTTAAATGATACAACATATAAGAAAGAATGATATAAAATTTATTTTATAACCTAGAAACGGAATTTAATTGCGTATGTACAAGTCTGCTATACTGTGGACCCAAATTTGAAAAAAATAGGACATATTCATGCTGTGTCACAATAAGATGGTGTTTTATTAATACTTTAAATATTAGGTTATAGCGATAGGTTATCAATAGCAAGATGACCATTTCCATCCTTAGCAATTATCACTCTTATCCGTTGGTATTCAATTTACTCATTTAAGTAAGTAATCGTAATGTGCTTCGAAAAACTTGTCAAGAAATCAGGGTTAAAGGATAGCATTAACTTATTAACGCGTATAAAAGTTTTAAATACGTTATTGTTTAGACACAAACCTACCGATTCATGGCCAAGAAGAAGGCCTTAGGTTTTTTCACTCAACAATATTATTTAATTCTACACTTACAGTCTCACATGCCATTAATATCCGTTAAAACCCCACTTGGTGATTAGATTAAGGCTTTCACTCAGTGAATCTGACTGAGTCAATAACACCAACAATACGTAGAAGTTTCTGAGCTGTCAAATTTAATTAGCTTTTCGCTGGCATCCTCTTCGGTTAATTCAATATCATCATTCTTCGGATAGTACTGTCTTGTGGCAGCTTGTGGTAAGAAAATCATCAAAGAGTTTCCGGAATAGAAAAAAATGGTTATCAATGCCATCCATTTGGACAAATCCAGAAATTTACCTAATGAGAGCCAATGCTGTATCATCATGAAGTGTCTTTTGTAGCATCCTACCTACCTTCCAAATCAATTTCTGAGCTGTCAAATTTCATTAGGTTTACGCTGGCATCCTCTTCGGTTAATTCAATATCATCATTCTTCGGATAGTACTGTCTTGTGGCAGCTTGTGGTAAGAAAATCATCAAAGAGTTTCCGGAATAGAAAAAAATGGTTATCAATGCCATAAGCGCCAATATAATAAGAGCCAATGCTGTATCTTCATGAAGTGTCTTTTGTAGCATCCTACCGCATTCTTCGCAGGATTTTTGGAAGATGATCAATAATACTGGGTAGGTTATCCATTCCGTCAACTCTTCTTCATCTCATTGTATTAAGTCGTCCTATTTTCTTATTTTTCGTATACCATGTTTCGCGGCAATCAAGAAACTTCAAGAAAATCCATTTAAACAACCACTAGGTCACTTTCCAAGGGCAGTCACCGGCCATGATTGAAAACAATCCCTTAAGTAAAATCCTCTTAAGTAATCTTCGGGTAATATTTGAGAAAGGATATTTTCTAGGACCGCTTTGTAAAGCTGTTGGTTGGAAGTCCTTTTGACCCCCTTCTCGCAGAAGATGTAAAAAAAAACAGTTATTTTCCAAATCAATTTCTGAGCTGTCAAATTTCATTAGGTTTACGCTGGCATCCTCTTCGGTTAATTCAATATCATCATTCTTCGGATAGTACTGTCTTGTGGCAGCTTGTGGTAAGAAAATCATCAAAGAGTTCCCGGAATAGAAAAAAATGGTTATCAATGCCATCCATTTGGACAAATCCAGATATTTACCTAATGAGAGCCAATGCTGTATCTTCATGAAGTGTCTTTTGTAGCATCCTACCGCATTCTTCGCAGGATTTTTGGAAGATGATCAATAATACTGGGTAGGTTATCCATTCCGTCAACTCTTCTTCATCTCATTGTATTAAGTCGTCCTATTTTCTTATTTTTCGTATACCATGTTTCGCGGCAATCAAGAAACTTCAAGCAAATCAATTTTAACAACCACTAGGTCACTTTCCAAGGGCAGTCACCGGCCACGATTGGAAACAATCCCTTAAGTAATCTTCGGGTAATGTTTGAGAAAGGATATTTTCTAGAACCGCTTTGTAAAGCCGTTGGTTGGAAGTCCTTTTGACCCTCTTCTCGCAGAAGATGTAAAAAAACAGGTATTTTCCAAATCAATCCATGTTTTCTTCTAATGTATGTTGGTAAGCTTGCTTTTAGCATATATGTCATTCCACAAAACATTAGTCTTCATTTAAAGGTGTAGGTTTAAGCAAATATTAACAATACCTATATGAGTTGTAATAGTTACTCGAAATAAATGATTTATTATTATTTTTAAAAGTCTCTTTAAAATATTTTTTTACAATAAGCCTAATAATGTCCTATTTTTCTCAAATTGGGAAAAAATACGTCTGATTCTACTTCAAATTATTTACATAACACAACACTAGAATTGTACGTATATACAGAAAATAACTAAACCATTCAATTGATACTACCAAAAATCCGAATTACAGACCGACAACTTTAATAATTTTAGAGAAAAAGGGTGTTGACAGCCATACAGACAAACGGACAGGTAGACAGACAACAAAGTGATCTTATAAGGATTTAAAGATGTAGTTTTTTCAAACGCGCAAGATATATTGATCTTAAAATTTACAGAGGAGAAAGTGCGCAATGCTTAATAGGGTGATCGCACCAGTGTTGGACACTTTAAGCTGATAGGCACCAATAATGGACACTTTACTCTTAATGCAAAGATCATAAGGTTATAAATTGATTGTTGCAAAACAAATGAATAACCTTTATTGTCTGTAAAATAAGAGTCAAGTGTCCATCACTGGACCTTATCCATTACTGGTTCGATCACCCTACCCCATAAACTAAATACCTACGTAAAGATTAACCTCGATAAACTCGTGAAGGTCATCAAATTTTAACGAGGGATTTAAAACTAAGTAATTCTATGAATGTGTTGCGCTGACCACTCGTAGATACCAAGAGCCACGCCCGTTGATTCTGAAATTGTAAAAAAACTTGAGTTTAATGTATGCAACAATTCATAAATTTAACTGAATCGATGAGAAAGGGAGATGTTTATTCGTAAACATAAAAGCGCATAGGTATTCAAACATATCTCGCTAACTAAATGCACTTTTAATCGATGATTAAACGAAACCTGGTCTCTGGAGGATATACAGACCTATAATTTTTTACCCATGCACGTTCAACGATTTTATACTGTTTAAAGTTATTTAAGTTATTGATAAAAATTAACAGCAACCGCATTTTGACCATCTTAACAGCTAAGTATAATGGATTTGAGAATCCAATTAACGTTGCACAGAAAAATACTATTTTTGTTAAAAAATAAACCACGAACAATTATCCACATTTTACTCTTTCTACGCAACTTCTTTTCTACGTTAGTAAATTTCTGAAGCAATTTCTATAAAATACTCCTCAGAGATAGACTGGCTTTGTTTATGTATCATAAGTATGATTATGAAAAAGTAATAAAAGAAAGTACAAAGTCAGATACAAAGATACATACCATTAATTTAATTTATAGACCGAGGGTATTTCAATGCTGGGCTTGCTTATCTTCACAATCTTCTTTTAGCGACGTGGAGGTGCGCTTTCACTGGTTATCCCTTGAAAATAATGAATAAGTAATATTATTCTTACTAGTAAAGACTTTATAGTATTACCAAGATGTAATTCTGTAATGTCTTTAGTCAGTTTTAATTATTAAAGCGTGAAATATGACTTAACTGTACTTTAACACTCTTTTTCACGATCTAAGTGAGATAAGAGACGTATGATCCACGCTATCAAAAGCTTTGTAAAATCTGGGGTAATTCAGTAAATGTACAATCCGCATTCATACTGCAAAAGAAATGCCTACGAACTATTTATAAGCTTGGAAATATAGAATCATTAAGGACTGTTTATAAAACTATCAAAATACTTACTCTGACATGTATTTATATTCTAGAAAATTGTTTATTCGTAAGAGAAAATGATGACTACTTGACTAAAAAAAGTTGAGTTTAGTAAAAATTTCTTATTTCAAAAACGGATTACTTAATCAAAAAACTAATTACACAAACTCGTAATATTTTTCAAAGACCTATCCAACGACACCCCACACTACAGGGTAAACGAGAAAAAAAAACATTTTACGTGTTGGGGGGTACTCTAAAAAAAACTTTAAATTGATTATACTGGGTGATTTTGGGGTCGTCAAAAAAAAACAGCTGTTCCATACATGAACTCTCAATTAATTCACCGTTAATGTATGGAACAGCAGTTTTTTTTGGCGATTTCGTGGTTGGTCCCACCAGAAAAGTTGTTCAGTATGACCATATTATTCCCTTTTGGCCATTCCGGATCATGACCCCAAAATCACCCAGTATTGTTCGTACATTATGTCCACAAACCTTGCTCTGAAGAAAACTTTCCTTCGTGGACGATCAGCTCGATGTAGACCCAGGTCGGCAAACTGGTGGAGTGGTCCCAGCACACTATGTCTTGAGCCACAGTGTCCTTGGTCAGCTCACTGCAGCTTGTGAATGTCCATCGAATGCTCGTGCCTATGGCACGACTACTAAATGTGGGTTTATCCCTTTATATCCTACTTCACTACTTGAAGGTGTTTACTGAATTTTTCCGACTCATTTTAAAAATCCCTTTGAATGTTATAGGGTTTTAGGTTATGACTTTTGTACATATAATCTTTTACATTATGGATACATAACATTCGAATTATAAAGCGTTATGACATAAAAAAATATGACTTCCGATAGTTATGAACACAAATGATATGGGTACAAATGTCCGACTTTCAATAATCGAAACAATAAATGTATGGCAGTCAAAGGGATCCCGAATTACTATTCCTATAAGTTACCTCATAGCCTGACTGAATATTAATTAATAAGAAACAAGCAACGTCGCTGGAAAGTCATTGTCATATGTTTAAACCATTTGAATGTACTTAGTTATAGTCTCTCAGCTATCTTAATGGAGACATCTTATCGCCTCCCTTGAAAAAGGTACCGTTGAGGAATTCTGGAGGCCATCAGTGGCCTTCATCATCAATTCTACTTCACCAAATAATACATATTGAATGCAAATGCTGGAACTGTCACTGAAAATACTGAAATCGCTACATGTATTCCTATAATAATTAAAGAGTTCCCTCAATTTCATCAAGATCCCATCATCACACCACTAAAACGAAAAATATATTTTTCAAAATCGAAAAAGTCGGTCCAGCGGTCGTTGAATAATTGGGGAACATACAAAAATAAAAAACCCGATGAATTGAGAACCTCTCCCTTTTTGAAGTCGGTTAAAAAGAAGCAGAATAGAAATAGGACGTAAATTGAATTATATTATATTTTATCTCTTATATTTTATGAGACGAAGATGATTTTTTGAATTTTGGTGACCTCTTGTATTTTTCTAGTGCCATAGCTTGCATTTTTGGGAATGGTGGTCTTAGTCTTTCCAAATAGGAACCCCTTAAAATATTATTGATAGAATGAATGAAATTGTGAATTTGTATTCTACAAACAATTTTTGTGAAAAAACATAATGCGTCAGTTCGGTGTTCCTCACATCCGAACCAATCAACAACTGATTCATTTAAAAATTTGGCTTGGATATTTTTTACTATATCCCTATTATGAGCGGATTCATTAAGGTGTTGATTGATAATCTCTACCAATTTTTTAAAAAGTAAAATTAATTTTACTGTTGGATATTTTAAATTTTTGCCTTTTAGGTATTCACGCTCTCGAGCAGAGATAAAGTTGTGAATATCACCATGCTCTGTGGTTAAAAATGTCTTGCGACAATTTGCACATTTAAACTGACTGGCAAGTCGTCTCGAAACGTAACCAGCCGCATATGCTGATACTTGGGTTGAAATGCGCTCGCGCCGGGCCTGGTGGAATAGAGAAGGTGTTCTCAAAGGCACGGCTTGCGCGCTGGTAAATGCAGTTGACGAACCCTCGGGAGAAGCAGTTTTACCTGAAACAGATATTGGATAAGCAGTGTAAAGTTCTAAAAAAAATTTACTACTATCTACTAGAGTTTGGCCCGAATCATCTTCACAGTTAAAACTGGTAGAATGTGGTGCCAGAATGTCATTTAATATTAATGATTTGAATGCGCACTTAAACGAAAAAACGTCCGGACGGTTATTTCGGTAATTTAATGCTCTAATTCGACCAAACATGTTTTCAATGGGATCTTGATTTAGATTCCTAGTGTAAAAAAATTTCACACCAGCATCTTTTAAGTCCGTCCAAATTTGGATTAAACTTTCCAGAGTGGTGATCCAGTTTTGTACACTAGGAACCTGTATTTTTTTGCTATTTCTTAATGGATGAGCCTGTACTGAAGATATATTGGTAAAATACAAATCCTTTAGAATTTTAATCGCATCGCGCCAAAACGCGACGTGTGTCGATTGGCCGCGAACTTCGATTACGGGGCCTCGCATCTTGCCAGGTGCGCGACCGCCGCGCGAGCCGTTCACGCTGTCAAATAACCGGTCGAAAAACAGAACAGCCTCAGCCGTATCTCCCATGCTCGGGCTAACCGCCGTCCCACTCATGTGGGTTCCTGAAAAAACGATTTTGAATGACGTTCTAGTAGAGATTTACCATCTAATGAGTCCAATGTAGCATATTATACCGGTAAAAACGTTATATTGTTGTATCGTAATACATTAAATTTCAGGAAAAAAAAAGAAAAAAAAAAATTATTATTACTTAAATGGTTTTTTTTCTGCTGAGTGCATGGTAAAATTAGTACATTTTTAATACAAGTGCGGAAAGTATGTCATTTTACACGAGTCCCGAGGTGCAGGCGAGGGACAAGACTCGGGACGAGTTAAAATGACGGTTCCGCACGTGTATCAAACGACGTTTTTTAATACATTTGCGAAAAATATCAATGTATCAAAAATAAATCACTAAAAAAACTATTACGGTTACTTAATGGATGGGCCTGTACTAAAGATATATTGGTAAAATACAAATCATCTACAATTTTAATCGCGTCGCGCCAAAACGATAATATCAAAAAATCAAAATCAAAATTGTTTTATTTCACTCAAAAAAGTACAATTCATACAGTGGCTGGTGTCTCCTTTTAGGTTATTTAAAAAATAACCTGTGCTAGGAGGCACCGCTCTTCCATTATCACATTATTGTTTATTACTTTAAAACTATTCACTTTATAAATATACATAAACTCGTATATATCAGGGTGCGTGCGTGCCCGCGCGTGAGTATGGTGTGTGTGTGTGTGTGTGTGTGTGTGTGTGTGTGTGTGTGTGTGTGTGTGTGTGTGAGTGTGTGTGTATGTGTGTGTGTGTGCGTGTGTATTTTGGTGAGGCTAGACTATGTATCTTAGTAAGTCTTCCACCTGGTCGTAATTTTTATACTCTAACCAAGCAGTTATTTTCTTATTTACATCATATAGAGGCTTAGAGTATATATCAAATTCTTTATTTAAAGTATTATATACATGCGATGACTGTTTGTTATATTGTCTACGAGCAAAATTAGTATGGGTTATAGGTAACTGCATTACAATATCCCTTCTCCGTTTTGTCAGAAGGTTACAGTCAAAAGCTGTGGTTTTATGCTTTCTAAGGACACATTTTAGTATGTACAATTTTCTGACACTAAGCAAGTTACATAGTTGGTAAAGCTTGTCAGTCGAGAACCACATCTTCTTGAAGTACATAATTTTGAGGAGACTTCGCTGAGCTCTCTCTACATCTATAAAACGAGTCTTAGCGGCACCCCCCCAAATAGGCAAACAATAGGTTAATATGTCACGATTACTCAAAAAACAAATCACTGGTCGAAATGATGCTATTCATATGTTTAATGGCTGTCTTTTGTATTTCGCGACTGAGCTTAATTTAAAAAAGCACCAAGAAAATGATTGCATTCATATTGTTCCACAAATACCGAGCTAGGAAAAAAAAAAAAAGGGTTTAATAATGAACAACCAAGTAATAAAGTCGTATTTGATCAATTTCAAAGAAAGCTTAAATTGCCTTTTAAATTTATGCAGATTTCGAAGCTTTTGTGAAACCACTTCAAACTTGTGACCCCAACCCGACTGAATCGTATACAAATAATATACATGAACATGAAGTGTACAGATGTGTGTGTTCTTACGATGATAAACTATCGAAGTATCGTACGCATACAGGCCCCGACTGTGCTACTCACTTTATGGAGAGTATAGCCAAGGATGTTACTGATATTCAACTAAAAATTTGTTTTGAGGCATTTTCCCATATGAGTTTGTTAAATCTTATGTACGACTCACTAAATGCAACCTTCCTTCCAGAGCAAGCTGAGTTTTACAATTTGTTAAGTGATAGTACCGTACCGTATCTGATAAAGACTATGCTTTTGCAAAAGATGTTTGGAGTCATTTTAAATATACAAATATGTCAGATTACTCTAGCTCGTATTTAAAAAAACAAAAAACCGCTTTCAAAGTTATTTTATGCGTTTCTGAAGGCGGTTTTTTGATTTTTAAAACATTTTTTTTTTATTTTATACTTTTTAGTGATTATAATACGTACGTTACGTAGTCCCACTTTTTGATTGATATGAAAATTTAAGTTATTTCAAGCGCGTCGCAAGCACAGAACTATATTGAGATAGAAGGAAAGAGTTCGTCGATTTCTATGAGAACCGAGCGTGTAACATTTTACGAAGTTACTTTGACGTCACGCGAGTGTTTTAGTGATGTGCATAACATAAACATAATCGTTTCCAAGCGTGTCAACGATCGCAATGCGTAAAAAAAGTTAAACTGAGAACCTCTTTTTTTAAGTCCAGCCAAACGCGAGATAATCGTAGACAAACATACATACATACGGGTCAAACAGAGAACTTCTTTTTATAGAAGTCGATTAAAAAACCAAAACCTTCTCGTAAGTATAACAAATACTTTCCTGAAAACCGCATCAAAATCGGTTCAGCCAAACGCGTGATAAATACATAGGTAATGGATAAAACTGAGAACATCTT
Organism: Acleris holmiana; assembly: GCA_949316455.1. NCBI lineage: Eukaryota > Metazoa > Arthropoda > Insecta > Lepidoptera > Tortricidae > Acleris > Acleris holmiana. The sequence continues at coordinate 17,956,268 of OX438762.1, forward strand.
TTTTTAAATCGGTTAGAATATCAAAACCTCCTAAGTGTAACAAATACTTTTCTGAAAACCGCAACAAAATCGGTTAACCTCTTTCTGTTAAAAATAAGCACTTTATTCACAATAATATTGTGACGTATAAATCTGATGTACATCTATAATAGTTGGATAAGCTGTACTGATTATTCGCCGAAACTTTGAGTGGCCAGTACAGGGTATCTTCGTGGAAATACATGGAACAAATCTGGCTGTGTTTTGTAGGAAACCAGTTTTTGCGACCAATTCAATCCATTTATTTTTTACAAGAGGATCTTTCGGAAAACTAAAACAAATTTGCAATACAGTAACTATATTTTAAAATTATCGATATAACTATAATTATTATCATTTTTTAATCGACTATGAAATCGGCATTGGAAATCGCAGGGTACAACACTATTATTTTACTTTTGACAGAAAATGAGAATTAAAACCTTGAACGCGTCGCACTTGTGTGCTCGACAGTTTGGATTGTTTTATATTCGTTGCTGGTTTTCAATGCACGCCATGTCTGGCGCGTTAAATTAAAGTCGCAATGGAAAAGTAGCACTTGACACAGAGTCGACCGCAACTGTTTATGTGAAATTAATACTGAGCAACAAAATAAATTGTTTTAAAAATAATAACAGATATTTTAGGGCAAAGAGTATTTACCGATGAAAGGAAATATCGTTATTTACAGCTCCAACTTTTTTTGTGGTGTTTGTACACGTTTTTATCGAGCAAGGGGCCATTTTATTTTTCTAATCGAACGTCACACGCGGAATGCGGTCGAGAGCGGACTGAGCATCGCGGCCAGCAACGGCGATGTTTTAGTCGTCGTTTCGCCACGCGAGGTACATACACTCTTTCCTTCTATCTCGATATAGTTCTGTGGTCGCAAGCAACGCCGCGGTATAGTCATAGTCATATTTCAACAAGTCAATATTCTTCGTTGTAGTCGCTCAACTATCTAGTAAACTAAACCTTTGTAGACAAAAATTAGGAAATTCAAAAGGTACTGCCTTGTTAGTAAGTACTTACTTAGTCTCACAAAGAATTTCATCGACGCACATACCCGTTCGCTTAACGCTTGGGTGCAGTTGCGCACTTTCATTTTCTTTATCTGTAAAATATAAAAACCTTCTTAAACACTTCCTTGCTTAGCTTCTTTTGGGTTTAGGTCATTTTTAGACGTTTCAGGAAACATATGGGCCTTTGAAGAATTTTACAGTAAGAGTGAAAGAAATAGCATGACCCAAAAATACGTAAAACATTTAAGCAACTGTGCAGTTTCAATACCGATGTACACTGATGGAACTTTAGCGTAGTCGATTCTACAGATTAACTTTGGGCTACCGATAGTATTATAACTTTGAGTTTTCCCTGGGTTAACTTTTTAATTGTAACTGTTGCACCATTCAAATGTGTGAGCCAACTGAGCCAAGTCATCGTTAGCAACCTTAATGACGGTATCGAGAGCACCAAGAACGCCCTGAGAATAAATCGTAAACATCAATTGCTAGGTCATTCTCGATGGGTCGAAGTACATTGATTATTCCTGTTTATAAAAGTGGTAGTGTGATTAACAATGGTATTACACACCTTTTCAGGGATGATGTGCTCGTCGGTGATATGTTTTAGGGTACGGACTTCCCCAATGGCACAATCTTCTTTGTAAACCTCTACAATATCTGACCATTTGGTTATCTTTCCTTTAAATACCAAGTTTTTGGTCAGATAATTATTTCTTATACCTTTTATAAGGTGTGGCGGATCATAAACGATATTTAATTTGTGTCCGTTTATAACGAGACGACCATCTGTAACAAGTGATTCAAGAATTCGAAACGGTTTAGTAATGAAAGTTTGGAAAGGCCGTCAAAAAGACGGTTTCCCTAATTTTGCCTTTTTTGGACCCAAGTGTCTTTTGGCCCGCAACTTCAACACAAAGACGTGAAAAAGTATAGATATTCATCATCAAAATTCCACAGAATAAAACCATCCTAACCCTATTTAAGTTGTATATAGCACGGAATGGATGCGTGTTTGCCACGCACTACGCCGGAATTTTATAAACTTACCTAGATGTTCATTATTAATAATTTGTTGCCTCCTGGTATCATTTTGAAAACTTTTTACCGCTCTCTGGAATGTGGAACCTTGGTCGCAAATTAATGCCATTGGTATCAGGCCACACTCTGCCACAGCAGATACTATGTCACTTAAAATATTTTTCATTTTTGAGTAAGATGTACTTCCCTCACAAAAGTAATACGCTATACTTTGTCTCCAGGTGCTGCAGATTCCTCTTACCATGAATAAGAGGACATGGTCAGCAAATTTGCATTGTGGGTTATCGCCGAAATCGACGAACCCGTCTATTTTGTCCTCGGATTCGACAAACTTTAAAAAAGGACTAATTGACATTTCGTCAAAAACGACCGAACAATATTTTTTTTGTTGTCTCCAGTGTTTTACCGACTCTTTTAGGTGCTCAAATATTTTAAGGTTTATTCCCGGGTTTATTTTAATATGTTGTACAAATTTATTTAAAATTCTTCTTGAAGGTAATACAAATAATTTTCTTAAAAAATTATAGCCCTTGGGACTTTGACGAGATATTGAAAGGGCAAGTAGTTTTTCATCGACATTGAATCGCCGTCTCTTCACATGTCGATTAATTTGCGAAACCTGCATATTCAAAAAAGTTTGAGCTTGAGGAGTCATTTTCTCTAGCATTTTATGAAATGAACTGTTGTCATTTAACTTCTTAGCCTTCGCCAATCGGCTTGCGTAAGAGTCCTGAAGGCGATGATTTCTTTTAATCAACTCTCTGCACTTAAGGTACATTTTACTGCACTCCGGCGACAAAGTTTTAATACTTTTTGCAAGTCTGATTCTTTTTGATGGTTTGAATCCTGAAATTGATATAAACCGTAATTAATAAGAAATAATCCATTAAATCAATCGTCCGCACCTTTTACAACTTAACAACTATTTTCTAAATGTTACCACTTTGCTACTTGGCAACATATAATACTAGCTCAATGTCCTTCCCCGAGACTCAAAACTACCTCCATACCAAATTTAATCTAAACCGACTCATCGGTTTATCCGTGAAAGCGTAACAAACAGATAGACAGATTGAGTTAGTTACCGTTGCCTGAACTGCCCGTATTCATCATCGTTGACCTAGTATTACAAGTCGGTTCTGTAAAACAGAAACACGAGCATTATTTAGCTAACCATTACCTAGTTCCACTGAGCCCTGATAACAGTTGCAAACCCATTTCAATATACAAGTATGTATGATATAGTAGTTACCGTCGCCTGAACTGCCCGTGGTCATCATCATTGACCTAGTATTACAAGTCGGTTCTGTAAAACAGAAACACGAGCATTATTTAGCTAACCATTACCTAGTTCCGCCGAGCCCTGATAACAGTTGCAAACCCATTTCAATATACAAGTATGTATGATATAGTAGTTACCGTCGCCTGAACTGCCCGTGGTCATCATCATTGACCTAGTATTACAAGTCGGTTCTGTAAAACAGAAACACGAGCATTATTTAGCTAACCATTACCTAGTTCCGCCGAGCCCTGATAACAGTTGCAAACCCATTTCAATATACAAGTATGTATGATATAGTAGTTACCGTCGCCTGAACTGCCCGTGGTCATCATAATTGACCTAGTATTACAAGTCGGTTCTGTAAAACAGAAACACGAGCATTATTTAGCTAACCATTACCTAGTTCCACTGAGCCCTGATAACAGTTGCAAACCCATTTCAATATACAAGTATGTATGATATAGTAGTTACCGTCGCCTGAACTGCCCGTGGTCATCATCATTGACCTAGTATTACAAGTCGGTTCTGTAAAACAGAAACACGAGCATTATTTAGCTAACCATTACCTAGTTCCGCCGAGCCCTGATAACAGTTGCAAACCCATTTCAATATACAAGTATGTATGATATAGTAGTTACCGTCGCCTGAACTGCCCGTGGTCATCATCATTGACCTAGTATTACAAGTCGGTTCTGTAAAACAGAAACACGAGCATTATTTAGCTAACCATTACCTAGTTCCGCCGAGCCCTGATAACAGTTGCAAACCCATTTCAATATACAAGTATGTATGATATAGTAGTTACCGTCGCCTGAACTGCCCGTGGTCATCATCATTGACCTAGTATTACAAGTCGGTTCTGTAAAACAGAAACACGAGCATTATTTAGCTAACCATTACCTAGTTAAGTTTAAATGTTAAGACTAGCTGTTCAATTATAAAATAAGTTGCCGCGTAAAATGGTAGATGACAATTGAATAACAATCATCTTCGTATCATCATCACCGACACCATCATCAACACAAAGTTAGTATCATCATTACCACTATCATCACCATCATATCAGTGTTTACCTTCATACATAAAGAAAAATACATTTATTCACTGCACACATGAGACATACAGAAAAAAGTAAAAACAGAAAACAGCAATAAAAAAAGTGAGTGAGTAGTGAGTGTGTCTTAGCGGCAGTGAATCGGACACTGGCTCAGCATAATGCTGAGGCGCTCAACACCTACAGCGCTGATTTTCAGCCAGCTCCGTTTGTGACAGACGGACGGTACGCCAAACTAATAAATATAATAAAGGAAAAAAAAACCACTATTAAACTACTGTTAAACAAATACTTATAGGTTAAGTGACTAAATAGATAAGTACCAAAACTACATGCAAATACCTTACAGAAACATAATTAGCAAAAAAGTGCTGATTGGGAAATTATAATTTTATAAGCGTCAGCAAATAGCGCTCCTTGGATTGGAGGGGGGATATCATTCCAGCACTTGGACGCCGCGAACTTGAAACTACCCCGAAACGCCGCGGTTCGGTGCAGCGGCACAATAGCCCTAGCTTTAAATCTGCGTACATTACTAGACCACTGGATCTTTTTAAAGAGGTACGACGGGGTCATGTGTTGCACCACACCGATCATAAGGGTCACCAGGTCACCGGGCCGGAAAAGGCACTAATAAACACCCAAGACCGGTCCGTCGCTACGGACCGCGTAAGCCGCCGCCTTAAAGGGCTATGCCCTTAAGGCACCCCCGCCGCCGCCGCTTCGCGAGGTGGGGTGTGAGATGATCATGATGACTGCTGCGGCGATTCATTCCTTATTTGGAGAGCGAACAGTGCGCACGAGTGAACCGAGCGATAATCGGAGTTTATTGTGCGATAATTGTTTGTAACGATTGTGAGTGTGTTAATAAAGTTTAGCTCTTAATTATAGGTGTGTTCGTGCATTTCTATCAGTTACCTACCCCCACGTACGTAACAATACATACATATCATTCTAATTTCTACGAAACAAATAATCTTATTGCTAACTACACTATACAACTTGGAACAAAACTTGGTTGGTTGGACTCTATTCCGACAATGAGGTCATAAATTAAATATAATAGTCCGACTATAATGTACATTTCTTTAGAACCTTTAATACACAGCGCGATGAGGGTTTTAGAGGCATCACTGTATGTGTGGTCGTGCCACACTCGACAACGTTGTTTTAATAAAAGAGTTGTTTCCACATCTGAAAAATTGTATAGTATTTGTTAAGTTCTTGCTGAAGGTTTAAAAAATCTTTATCAAAAACAGTCCTCTCCTCTCTGTCCTTATTATCCGCTTTTAAGTTTTTTGTCTTTTAAAATTGAAAGTAAAATTGCATTCACTAGACCAAGTTATAACTAGTATAATGCCAGTAGCTACTGTAGCTTAGCATACCTAATTAGTATAGATCAACGACGACGGCGAGCCCCACAACTTAAATTGACAATTCCATACCAAATTTCATCCAAATCGGTTCAGCGGCTTAGCCGTGAAAGGACTATCAAATAAACAAAAATCACACTTTGACATTAATAATATTACTAGCTGTTGCCCGCGACTCCGTTCCCGTAGAAATTATTTATACCCATTTCCAACTTTCCGAGATAAAAAGTATCCTGTGTCCTTCCCGGGACCTTAGTTATCTCCATACCAAATTTCCTCGAAATCGGTTAACTCGTGACTATGGCTTTAAACAAATACAACTTATAAAAACCGCCTTTTTTAAATTTTTTAATAATAGGTTTGGATTTTGTGTTTTTTATTGAATTTTATTTATAAAATAATACGATAAGTAATAATTAAATATTGTTGCATTAGAGATTGCACTAAAGATAAAAACATTCATATTTGTTACAGTGAATAAGAGAAATCGCGGTCGGTAACAGGAGTCCCTAGTGGGCCGGTCGGGTCCTCATTTTGTTGCAGGTAGCGTGGCTGTAGCGGACCGCTGGAAGAGCTGTTGAACGAGAGTATAAGAAGTGGAGGCCTTGTGGATTTCAGTTAGTTAGGTTGGAGAGTTGGTTTGGGTAGTCAGCTGGAGTTGTTTTGGAAGGAGCTTACGAGCAGTCGGTATATCCAAGCTATTTTCACCTAGACGTCGAAAAAAATTCTCAACCCCCACACAACTTGTCCATGGAAACTCAAGGTATTAAGGAGGAGGATTTGGATCCATCATACCACACTTATTTGTTAAGTACGAAAAGAATCGTCATGTTGCGAATGCCTTCTCTGTCTATGTTGCGAATGGATATTTGTCAAATTATTGTTTTTATGTAGAATATACGGAAGTAATAATAAAGAAGTCTTCATTTATCACAAAAATCTGAAAAACGGTTGACCCTGCAGGCCAATTCTGGAAATTCCCGCTATTTTCAAGCTCGAACCAACTTGACGGCAAATGCTGCACAAACAATTCTTGATTTGAAGTTGAATAGAACTTTACTATAACTTGCATATAAACCTGGTATAGTGATATTCTTTCAGTTAAGTTGCCTATAAATGACGGAACTAGTTTTCCTGAAAGTTACGGTTAGAGTAGCTATCAGGGTTAGGTTCGATTTCTTCGAATTAAATAAGTTTTTTTTGTAATAAATATTGGTTATCGTTTGATGATCTGACAGGAACTAGGAACTTAGTATTTGATTCGAGGGGGGCCCCTATCGATCGCGGGGCCCTGGGCACTTGCCCAAAGTGCCCACTGGGAAAGAGGGGTCTGCTTAGGTCCCTATCAATGCAGCGATATTAGCCATCAGGGGCCATGCACACTTATTCATATCACACTGTGTTATTATAACATACCTTCACTGGGTAATAATTTTCTTTTGCGTTCTGTTTCGCTTTCTTTGTGATCTAAAAATGAATAGTATATATTTTATAAAATAATAAAACCGTTTTCAAATACCCTCTAACTCCTGATCAGAAATAAAATATGAGGACGGTGTTTGTCATGCTACGACGTACTGTCGCGATTTAACCCATGTTGAGAGCATGATTTACAGTGCACATTTAGCATAACAACTGTACTTGGCCACACAGTCCGAACTAATGGACCCCTATAGTATGGCTCCACCTTAAGATTGTGTTTTGTGTTCCTGACACGCAGTGTTTAAGTGGGTTTTAAATACAGTTTAATTAAAATATTATATTGCGTTTTAGAAATTGAAATATTATTTTGTCTTACTCTACAGCACATACTTATACACTACAATGTCACTGTCCAAGATGCAGGATCTTGATGAGTAGTTCTCTTGGCACTTCACCATCAGTTCACTATACCACATGCATTATGATTTGTGAACGTAGCTTGATAATCTTACACTTACCTGAACGACTTAATTTTTAGTTTTAAAACGTTTTAGACAATGCATATAACCTGCGCAAGTGCCTCCAAATTTGCAAGCTACTTGCACCGTGTACAAACACCATTAAACCAGCGCTACACTCTTGCCGATTTTGGGTGAGGTAGGCTTGTCCTAGTAGTCCTCCTTCTCAAAAAAAATAGAAAGGGAATGCATATAATCATCTGCCTCGCCCGAGATGGCATAACTGCTCTTCGGCGAGAGTGTGTGGCTGGCATTAGAATTAAACAGTTGATACACAGAAGAAAAACCTTACGGAGTACTACAGCCACGGCCGGTTGTCCCGACAAAATCTCTTCTGTAGAAAAAAGGGTCGGACACGCCAAAGGAGTCCTTCGGGGCTTTGCCCCTCCACACACTAAATAACGCTTTTCGAAATGTAAAAAACAAACTTTTAGGTTTTGCAGGGACGCTGCACTTTTTGATTTTAAATTGCTAGCGTGCGGCGCCAGCAGTTCACACCAGATGCGTTGCAAATCTGGGTTTCTGGGGAACCGAAATAATGTTTGGTGCTCCACAGTTGATTTGCACACATTTACGACACATTTCGTGTAAGGCATGTTGCAAACAGAGTTTAAGAGAAGAGTTGGGTGGAGTATTGGTGGACGTGAAATATGGATAATGGGAAGTGAGAACTGGAAGAGAGCAAATGTAACAAAGCAAGTTATGATATTACTGAATTAATACCAATTTTATATCGTATAACCCGACAACGTCAAACGCAACGGTTGAATGAATGTAAAAATGATCTACAGATAAAGCAACAATAACAAGTAAACTGTTCACGCTTCGTATCATCATTCGATTAAGTGAACTGTATAGGATACTTTATTAACGTTTACTCGTGATTCCCAAAGCGTACCAATGACGTCACGAATCAGTAGCGTCGGAGAATGAATGAGGCTGATTCCAACCCGTGCGTTGGTTTTAAGCATACTCTATGGTTTTAACTTTTAAGGTGCCTGGCCACAGGTGCTGGCTAAGCTGCACAGATTATATTTTTTCAATCGAGGTATAGACAAAAAGGAGTATTATGTTAATAGATAGATTTATTAGAAATAAAAACCCGAGGCACCACCGCTTATTATTTAAACTGTGTTATGTTATGTGAAATCTAAGAAGGACCTTTTACTACAAGATCCTTGGATACCATGTAAAAGACTTTTTTCGGCAATGTACCTACTCAGAGACTAACATTTTATGTATTCGCCTCTGGAAGGTACCGTACTGACGTAACCATAGATGGCAGGTCAACCACAGCAATTAATAGTATTCATACTACTCGACGCGAGATGTCGCTATATTCAATAAAAAGGTATATTCAGCTCTGCAGTATAGTCTCACGAAGCATACATACATCTTTTCAGTCAATTCAGTTTAACCGTGTTCTCTGGCTGTAGGGCGGTGTTTCATACGTTACGTAAACCAGCTGTCTATACAAACACAACTACTTTTGAGTTAAAAGAGCGCGCAAATCGTAATTTACTTGTTTAATCCCTATCCTACTATGGTCGAGTTTATTTAAAATTATTATCAATTGGATTGTGCAGTGGTTGGACTCTAGAAATTTAATTATTGTCACGATCATCCAAAATAAGTTCAGAACAAAAATAACTCTTATGATAGGTATCGGTTGTATTGCTGTTGCATGTCGTGCAAGGAGGTGAAGCCGGAAATGTGGAATTCTTTAAAGCGATGACAACAGGGGTAAGCAATATTTTTACATACAAAAGTAGTTACCTACCTTCATTTTCTCTTCAGATTTTTAATAATAAGTCGAAAAATTTCCCGCCACACAGTTTCTATTTAACATGGTACCGTTGACTACAATGAGATGTATCCTCTTTTTCACCTTATTATTATTACATTGTAATAAGCTAATAATGTTCAAAAGTGTCACCTTATTCCATTGTATTAAGGTTCAAAAGTGGATACATATCTTTGTAATTGACGAACAAATATCAAAATAACGTAAAGTACTGTCGAAACGATATTGTAATCAGCCGATCGTTTTTATTATTTTTTGTTTATTCTTGCCGCAGTCTCGCTTTTATAATATTGAGAAAGGCAGGTAGTGACAGAACAGAGCAATACATAAAAATAGGTTTCTTGCATGTTACCTACTGTTGACAACGTTGCCGGACTTTTTGCGGGTAGAACTGAGGCCTATTATAACACAGGCACAGTAGAATAGAGCATTGCCGCCGTAGCATCACTAAGGAACGACAATAGTCAGCTGACTCTGCTCACTCTGTGTGCGGCCGTTAGTCGAGTGTAGATATTTCATAAGTTTTAAAAACCGGGCAAGATCATATTCAGACCATGCTCATTGTAAGGTTCCGAAGCCGTTAATACAAACACAAAAAGGTGCACCAGCAAAAAAGACATCGCCAACTGCTTTGTACCTACTTACTACTTGTATCAAAGACGGAACATTATTACGGTGATGGGACTTTTAAGGTTGACCCAACCTTTGATTTAAATATCACCAAGTTTAAATGTGACTTTGGGGGGGGGGACGACACTTGAGTCTAACAATTTTACGGGAGGTACTTACCTTTTTTATATTTTATTGTACCACTTTTTGGCGTGACTAATATGCTTATTCATGCCAAATTACAGCTTTCTAGTACTTAGAGTCTCTGCGCTATGCTGCGGACGGACGGATCCTAAAAATGAGAGATGAAGCATTACACCAAGATAAGAATAAAAAAAAATATCATTCCAACCAAACGCAGTGTCGACTGCCGTCGACGAACTGCATATTTAAATAAGAGGAATAGTACAGGATTCTGTAGATAAAAAATAACTGTTGTGGAGTGTATGTGATAATTTTTCCAATGATTTATTTTCTAAAGAAGACTTGGTCATTTTAATGCGAAGAAACTGTGTTTGCCATTAGTATTAAGTATAGTCAAAACCTTGAAAAAATTACAAGATAAAATTTAGTTACATAATATTTTTTGTGGTTTTATTTTGTTCGAGGCAGCAGCTTAGGTACATGTTAAATTGCTAGCCCATTTGGGTTAAAACATCTGTTCTGTTTCGATAAATAACTTTTTTAATCACAAATTTTACAAAAATATAAGGTTATGACTGTGTCAAGTCATACAAATTTGTTTCCATTATTTGCCAATTCTTTTGGACTCCGCCTTAAGTAAATTATTGTCTAATAGCCGTAGTACAAAATATAACTACTAGGTAAGTACAATCTGTCCTAAAATCCTGAGTAATACTTATTATTCCTGTAAGCACGTGTTCGAGATTTAATTTGACTGTTCAATGACGAGTTTGGAAGATGACGAATCTGGAAATGATGAGTTAGGAATATGACCGGTTAGGAAATTGACGTGTTCGGAAGATGACGAATCAGGAACAAATCGCGGGTTGGTCTGTCATTTTTGTTTGAGGTTACGCTTCCATACTTATTTCGATGAAATAGTGTTTTTCACAATTGTGTTATAATAGAGAGCTTTTTAGTCGAGTACCGTGTTTAGGCCACGAAGCTTGCTGAGTGGCCTAAGTAAGGTACGAGATTAAAAAGTTTGATTATGACACTATAGTGAACATTACTTTTTGCACGAGTTCATTAAAATTAATAATTTCAATCATTAATACGAGTACCTATGTATATAAGAAAACTAAATATCGTAAGTACTATATTGTCTAGTTCTACTATCCGACTTCTTTTACACAAGATAATTGAAATACTTAGTTATTTCTTGAGGAGTTTAAGATGTTTCGTCACTGTCACTACTCATTTTCTTAGTTTGTATTTTAACCTTTAAAGCTTAAGGTCTGATTTTTATTTCCACAGAAAAAACGTAAACTTCTTAGAAAAGAAAAGAAAAGAAAATAAAAGTTATCACACCACCGGCGCCCGTAATGTTGCAGTTGCAGTACCGTGCCAAGCTAAAAATACTAGCCAATCACAAAGCGTAGTTTTTTTTTTATGCCCTGGGTACAGCAGCAAGTTTAAGTAGATTTTTGACAGATGACGCGATGCTGCTACGTTCCAAAACGCCATACATTGGCAATTTTGTACCGCATCGAGTCTCCTTAAACAAGGGCACATACTTATTATTTAAATACGAAGTTCTATTTTCATTTTTTTTTCGGTTGTCTAGAGCGTATCGAAATAGTTATTTCGGTTGTTTCGGAAGTAACATAGACTATTCAACGATGAAAAGAGTGACGTTACAGTATTCTCTATGAAATCTTAATACACAGATTTTAATCGAAGAGTACAAAAAAAAAAAAAAATTTAGACTTAAAAAAAACTTGTAGAAAGTTAGTATCGAAACACGCATAGCCCGTTGCCTCATGTCATGTGCCTACACTGGGTGTCATTTCCAGCTTGTTTTAAACCACAGCGCCTTTACCGTCAACTTAGTCAGAGTTACCCTTGGCCTCTATTCTACTTTGTGCATACCCCTATTGTAATTTCAAGCTAAAAAAATACGTAAGGGTAAACACATAAAGGTACGGCTTGGTGTGGGAACCCGGAACAAGACAGCTACTGAATGAATAATCAAATCATCAAGCTAGGTACAAGTACTAGTATACAGTTTCCAAATCTTACAATAAGTAAGTTTTCTTACTGCGTTGTTTGATGGTTTATAAAATCACTTTTTAAGTCTTCTCTTAATATGCTTAAAAACTTGCACATTAAATATTGTAAATAAAATATTGGTCTTTATATGTATATTAATAAATTTCTCCCGTGTGGATGCCGGGTCAGAATAGTGCCACTCCATGTCTTCCCGTGCATGTCGTAAGAGCGACTAAGGGAATAACAGCTTGTAGTAGGTACTGGTGGGCGATGGGCTTGCAACCTGTCACTAATAAACTAGTAAACTTCTTGGCCTGATTGTGCAAAATGTGGTTACAGAATTATCAACAAGTCTTTTTAGAGTTGTTGGTATTTTGTAGCTCTGCCTACCCCATTCTGGGAATGAAGGCTTGATGCTATGTATGTATGTATGTAATTAATTTAATAATATAAGTAACTCCATCTTTAATACTAGTTACTCTAACCTATTGACGTTACAGAACGTTTAGTTATTCTGTGGTTACAGCTTGAACCTTGGCGCTATATTTTTTGTCATTGATGGCATTAAATTTGTCTTAAAAAGTTCAAATATTCGACACCAGAATAAAACTGGTTGTTAGGTAAACAGTCCAACTAAAAGGTGAAGCAGGAAGAGAGCGCTTCCTGGCTCTGGCTATTTATAGCCGGTGGTGGGCCGAGGGTAGCGCCACAAAAACACGCCGCATTCCTGGACTGCTACACGTCGTATGTTGCATTAAAACGGTTCTGATTATAATAATCAGTCCACCCGCAGACAGACCACTTTACTAACAATGCGCGCTATTTAGGACTAAAGGGAACCCTTACAGTTTCGCCATATCCCGTCTGTCCGTCTGTCCGCGGTTTAATTCAGAGACTCGGGTACTAAAAAGCTATAATTTAATTTGGCATAGTTAGTTATACCTACGTCGAAAATACGCTAGCAAAGGTGTAATATGAAATATTGTAAATAAAATACAAATAAAGCAAAACTTTATTTTTTGACATTTTATTCCTGTAAGCACGTGTTCGAGATTTAATTTGACTGTTCAATGACGAGTTTGGAAGATGACGAATCTGGAAATGATGAGTTAGGAATATGACCGGTTAGGAAATTGACGTGTTTGGAAGATGACGAATCAGGAACAAATCGCGGGTTGGTCTGTCATTTTTGTTTGAGGTTACGCTTCCATACTTATTTCGATGAAATAGTGTTTTTCACAATTGTGTTATAATAGAGAGCTTTTTAGTCGAGTACCGTGTTTAGGCCACGAAGCTTGCTGAGTGGCCTAAGTAAGGTACGAGATTAAAAAGTTTGATTATGACACTATAGTGAACATTACTTTTTGCACGAGTTCATTAAAATTAATAATTTCAATCATTAATACGAGTACCTATGTATATAAGAAAACTAAATATCGTAAGTACTATATTGTCTAGTTCTACTATCCGACTTCTTTTACACAAGATAATTGAAATACTTAGTTATTTCTTGAGGAGTTTAAGATGTTTCGTCACTGTCACTACTCATTTTCTTAGTTTGTATTTTAACCTTTAAAGCTTAAGGTCTGATTTTTATTTCCACAGAAAAAACGTAAACTTCTTAGAAAAGAAAAGAAAAGAAAATAAAAGTTATCACACCACCGGCGCCCGTAATGTTGCAGTTGCAGTACCGTGCCAAGCTAAAAATACTAGCCAATCACAAAGCGTAGTTTTTTTTTTATGCCCTGGGTACAGCAGCAAGTTTAAGTAGATTTTTGACAGATGACGCGATGCTGCTACGTTCCAAAACGCCATACATTGGCAATTTTGTACCGCATCGAGTCTCCTTAAACAAGGGCACATACTTATTATTTAAATACGAAGTTCTATTTTCATTTTTTTTTCGGTTGTCTAGAGCGTATCGAAATAGTTATTTCGGTTGTTTCGGAAGTAACATAGACTATTCAACGATGAAAAGAGTGACGTTACAGTATTCTCTATGAAATCTTAATACACAGATTTTAATCGAAGAGTACAAAAAAAAAAAAAAAATTTAGACTTAAAAAAAACTTGTAGAAAGTTAGTATCGAAACACGCATAGCCCGTTGCCTCATGTCATGTGCCTACACTGGGTGTCATTTCCAGCTTGTTTTAAACCACAGCGCCTTTACCGTCAACTTAGTCAGAGTTACCCTTGGCCTCTATTCTACTTTGTGCATACCCCTATTGTAATTTCAAGCTAAAAAAATACGTAAGGGTAAACACATAAAGGTACGGCTTGGTGTGGGAACCCGGAACAAGACAGCTACTGAATGAATAATCAAATCATCAAGCTAGGTACAAGTACTAGTATACAGTTTCCAAATCTTACAATAAGTAAGTTTTCTTACTGCGTTGTTTGATGGTTTATAAAATCACTTTTTAAGTCTTCTCTTAATATGCTTAAAAACTTGCACATTAAATATTGTAAATAAAATATTGGTCTTTATATGTATATTAATAAATTTCTCCCGTGTGGATGCCGGGTCAGAATAGTGCCACTCCATGTCTTCCCGTGCATGTCGTAAGAGCGACTAAGGGAATAACAGCTTGTAGTAGGTACTGGTAGGCGATGGGCTTGCAACCTGTCACTAATAAACTAGTAAACTTCTTGGCCTGATTGTGCAAAATGTGGTTACAGAATTATCAACAAGTCTTTTTAGAGTTGTTGGTATTTTGTAGCTCTGCCTACCCCATTCTGGGAATGAAGGCTTGATGCTATGTATGTATGTATGTAATTAATTTAATAATATAAGTAACTCCATCTTTAATACTAGTTACTCTAACCTATTGACGTTACAGAACGTTTAGTTATTCTGTGGTTACAGCTTGAACCTTGGCGCTATATTTTTTGTCATTGATGGCATTAAATTTGTCTTAAAAAGTTCAAATATTCGACACCAGAATAAAACTGGTTGTTAGGTAAACAGTCCAACTAAAAGGTGAAGCAGGAAGAGAGCGCTTCCTGGCTCTGGCTATTTATAGCCGGTGGTGGGCCGAGGGTAGCGCCACAAAAACACGCCGCATTCCTGGACTGCTACACGTCGTATGTTGCATTAAAACGGTTCTGATTATAATAATCAGTCCACCCGCAGACAGACCACTTTACTAACAATGCGCGCTATTTAGGACTAAAGGGAACCCTTACAGTTTCGCCATATCCCGTCTGTCCGTCTGTCCGCGGTTTAATTCAGAGACTCGGGTACTAAAAAGCTATAATTTAATTTGGCATAGTTAGTTATACCTACGTCGAAAATACGCTAGCAAAGGTGTAATATGAAATATTGTAAATAAAATACAAATAAAGCAAAACTTTATTTTTTGACATTTTAACCTTTGATTAGCACTTAGCACTTATAAATCATTATGCATTTATAAACATGGTATAATCAATTGTTAGTCCAAATGGCTACCATTAAGGGAGTATTGAACTCAAAAAGTGTAATTTCCGCTAGAGTTACGGGTCCCGCCTACAGCCAAAACTACAAGTAAGTACCTAATAAAAATCTGACCAAATATCTTAAATGAAAGCATAATATGTAAGGAACATAAAAGAAAAACCGTCACGACTAATTAGACTTGATTGGTTGCTGAAATACAAGCGGCTAAAGTGTTGATACATACTAAAAAAACACTTGTCTTAAGACAAAATTACTTAGTTCATAGTTTTGTTTTATAGTTTTAAGGCACTTACTTTAATGTTCAATGTAAAGTAAACCTTAGCATATCTGCTGGTAAACACGACACCTCCAAATAGTTGCCACAGTTTTTCACTTTAACTGTAGACACCTGCGCGACGTCGTCAGATAAGCCGGCGGAGCCACCCCGCTGCTAGCGCAATGTGTCTGACACTTAATGAATAACTAATAGGTATATTATACTCACATATAAAACGTCCATTGATAAATAAAAACCCGGTGAAGTGCGAGTCGGCCTCTCACATCGAGGGTTCCGTGCAAACTTATAAGAATGTAAAATTGTATTGTGGGACAAACTTGACGTTTGCCGTTGAAAAACTTTGTATCCTTACATCGAGATAGGTCGCGATTGATTTACCAACTACAAGTAAGTTTGCAAAAGCAAAAAAACATAAACATATATGATTATAGGTAATATAGGTATGTAAGGAGACAAAAGTTACGCCCCGTTCGTGATACAATTCTAGAATCCTTCGCTTGCTCGGGCGGGATTCAAAATCAACCCTCGCACCAAAAAACAACTTTGCTCTCTTGTTGCACAAATAGCTCTTGTGCAACAAGAGACACAACAACAGGCTAAAAAAAACAAATAAATAACAACGAAGTAAGGTCGGCCTTATAAGTTGCGGCACACTTTAGGGTTTTGTCACTTTAATAACCTGTTTAAACTACTGCATTATTCTGTCAAAGGCGTTAAAGCGACAAGGTATCAAAGTGTGCAGCTACTTATAAGGCCGACTGTACATACATTGCAAAATATAAAATCATTGTAAGAATTTTATAAACAAAATATTTTTCACTTCTCATGCTCTTAAAATGCTACTTAAATCTCTGCCAATCGGGACTAAAGCTCCTTATTAATCTCTAGGGATTAAAGTATATTTTTTTTTAATTTACTTTGGAAACCCCTAAACAACCAATCACGGTGTTTGTGAATGGAGGATTATCGCCATTTTCAGTGCTTGTGTATGGACCATATTTTTGGGTGTCGAAATAACCTCAAAATGACAACTGTGCAAATATATTAATAAAAAGGATTTAATTTCGTGAAACACGATTAATTATTACGAATATGAATCTATTTAATCATATTATGGCCGAACTCTTTTATTATGCGTGGTCCAATTACTTTTAAAATGGTTTCCAAGTTTGAATCTGTTGGCTAAATATGCAAGCATTTAAAACATCACTTTACAAAAAAACCGCGGAACTTTATTTCATATTTGTATTTTGAATAGATGTTCATAACTTGTATTGAGCGTACGTTGTTAAAAAACAATATTGTTTAGAACGTCGTTTTTTTCCTTGCATTCAAAGTGAAAGTAGAGTGTTTAACGCTACACTAAACAACCATAATGACACTCGAACTACAGCCACCCTCGCTCGCTCGCAAGCTCGCTCGCGTGGCTAAACATCTCGTGTCATTATGGCTTGTTTTAGTCCCTTGTTGAACAATCTACTATTAAATTATCTACAGGGTAGACAGTAAGCCGCAGCAGGACTTTAATATAGGTGTCTAATAATTCATACAAATAAGACGTTGGAGGTATGTACCTCCGGTGCTTGAGTCCAACTGACCGATTCTTTAATAGGCTAGGTACCTACAAGACATCAAAACAATATTTTCTAACCCTCTTATGCAGGTTAGTAAATGTGAATAGGTACATAATGAGGGTTAGGTACTTTTAAAGGTAAGTTGTATAATTAAAAAGTGCAATTACGAAGGAAAAAAAGACGGTTTAGTTCTAGACACAATTATTATATTTTGTGTTTATTTAAAGAAATGTACAATTACATCCAGTTTGTTGGCGAGTGAACCGATTAAACTTATAGGTAATCAATTTAATCATGCACCTGGACATAGTAGGTAACTATGTACACCAACTCTTATCAACTAAGTAGCTAAAAGTGGCTATTTCTAATTGATAATAAAAGTGTGCAAACTTACTCCACAATAAAAAAAATACTTACTGCAAATAAGTTAACTTGTCGTAGGTACCTACTCTAAACACATAAAACATTTTTGGCGGCATTTGGTGGCGCGGTGCGCGTTGCCACGGCAACGGCTCATAGGCCCTCTGCCTTCGTGATGCGAATGCCAAGCTGCGGATCGATGCCGCCGCCGGTTTTTGCAGCAGTCTTTGATCCGTTGTGATACCTACTGCCTTCTCCCGAGTGTCTAATTCAGACATACATAGGTACTGTAAATTAAAAACCCTGAAGTAACTATAAGTACGAACAATACACTATTTTGCTATTGGTACTCTTGTTAACAAGTAAAAGTATTGAGATCCTGATAATTGTATTATGTTAAGTAAACTTCCCATGCCTATACATGTAGGTAGGTACAGTAGAATTATTTTGAGTTTACCACTGACAGATGGATTACCTTCATTAAATTTTCAGCTTTAATCACATACAAATAAAATAGTTGTTACGAAATCTATAGACGTGGTTAATAGTATTCTGAAAATTGTTTTATTTGTATGAAGTTAAAGTTGAAAATTAAATGAAGGCAAACTCTCTGTTAGTGGTAAACTTATAGTCAAAGTGAAGTAGGTAAGTACGTCAACAACAAAAGTGTATGTACACTTTTATACCTTGTCGCTTTACCTGAAATTATCTAAGACGGCACCAACGACTTTAAATAGAAAATTAGTTATTACTTGTAGTACTTAACGGCTTCGGAACCCTACACTGAGCATGATCCGTTTTTATAAATAAATAAATATGTTATAGGTATGTTTTTTATGTATGTTACAATTGAAACATCAAGAAGCTTATTTTATGTAAAGAAGGTAACAAACTAACTAGTAAACTTCTTGGCCTGATTGTGCAAAATGTGGTTACAGAATTATCAACAAGTCTTTTTAGAGTTGTTGGTATTTCTGTAGCTCTGCCTACCCCACTCTGGGAATAAAGGCGTGATGTTATGTATGTATGTAAGGTAACAAAACATCTTTATGAAAAACTTTGGAATGTATGCCTTCCAATTTTATTATGGAACCTAGGACCCTATGGTGGATGGGATATTGTGTTGTGTTCAGAGAACTATATCGAGATAGAAGGAAAGAGTTCGTCGTTTTATATGAGAACCGAGCGTGTAACATTTTGCGTAGGCACTTTGACGTCACGCGAGTCTTTTAGTGATGTGTACAACATACACAAAATCGTTTCTAATCTGTGGTGTCATCGATCGCAAGTCGCAACCGAAGAGCGTTAGCAATGCCACTAGGGAAAGTATTTTATTTACTTTTCGTCGGTTTTTTTCCTTCAAGCGTTAAATTTGTTTGTCTTTTTCTTTTATCATTTGCCTTGCGTTATTCAATTGGTTCATAATTTTTTTTCTTCTTTGGTGTATGAATTAAAGTTTCGTCTGATGTGGATGGTTCATTAATATTCTGTAAGTGTAATATATGTTGAAATATAATAATGCAAAACTACTAATTACACAAATTTTAAAACAAATTAGTATGTCGTCATTTTATAGTAAAATCACTTTTTCCAGCTTTCTTTTCCTTGGCGTGGTCTTGATAGAGTCCTTCTCTAAAGAAGGTGATCCTTTTATCTGTAGCATAAAAAATACTATGTCGTAGCATAAAGCGCGCGTGAGCGCACAACACACACACACACACACACACACACACACACACACACACAGACACACACACACACGCACGCACGCACGCACGCACGCACACACACACACACTCATTGTGACGTATAAATGTAGGTACCTTTTCATTATTTGACATTATCACTACATCTATAGTCGGATAAGCTGTACTGATTATTCGCCGGTACTTTGATTGGCCAGTAGGTAAAGGTATCTTTGTGAAAATGTACAGAACAAATCCGGCTGTGTTTTGTAGGAAACCAGTTTTATCGACCCGTTGCTTCTATCCATCTATTATTTATAATAGGATCTTTTGGAAAACTGAAACAAAATTGCAAACTATACTTAATTATTATCCTTTTGGCAAAAATATTTCATTTTGACTACTACTTCATCTCACGGCTACATAATAGTAAAAAAAACATTTTTGGGACAAGTTTTTGCTGCCGACTGTACTTTTTTTTGCAAAATCTTTATCTGCTTATCGAGACAAAACTATTGAGTCCTAACACGGTGGGTCTACGTTAAGAATAGCGGAGATCCTGTCGCCACCTTCCATCATCAGATCATCTCTTAGATACCATAATATTGCATTGTCATTGAGTTTACATATATGGTCCAAATTTCAGCCCATTCCGTTAACGGGAAGTGGGTCAAATTTAATTTGCAAGATTTGACCCATACATACATACATACTTACATACGCATATACATACATTGCAAGTGAAATAAACGCTTGTAAAAATAATTATCATTTTTTCTGTTTTCAAAATTTATTTTAATCGACTAAGAAATCGGCATTGAAAATCGCCGGGTACAACACTATATCTTACTTTTGACAGAAAAATGAGAAATCAACCTTGAACGCGTCTCGACAAGTGCTCGACAGTTTGGATTGGTTTATTTTCTTTGCTGGTTTTCAATGCATGCCAAGTCTGGCGCGTCAAATTAAAGCCGCAATGGAAAAGTAGCAGTCGACACGGACTCGCCCGTTACTGTTTATATGAAATTAATACTATGCAACAAAATAAATTGTTTTATAAATAATAACGGATATTTTAGGGAAAAGAGTACTTACCTATGAAAAGAAATATCTTGATTCACAGCTCCTACTTTTTTGGTGGTGTTTAAACAGTTTATTATCGAGCAACAGGGCATTTTGTTTTTAAATTCGAACGTCACACACGGACAGCGGTCGAGAGCGGACTGAGCATCGCGGCGAGCAATGCAGTCCTCAGAACCTCTTTTCGGCACGCGAGGTACATACACTCTTTCCTTCTATCTCGATATAGTTCTGTGGTTGTGTTGTTATATCGAGCACCAGGAAATTCATTCACTCGTAAGATGTTACAAACACGAACAACGAAAAACAAACTCACTGCAATGAACTCATATTTGGAAAACATACAGTTCCCAGTCGGTTGCCTGATGGATGTGGAAGGCCCATAACCCATAAGGTAGTGTACCACAGGCAGCGATCGCCCGCCCGCGGCGCCCGCAGCCCCGCGCCGCCCTGCGCCGCCCGCGCGTAGCGGCGGCCGAGTGAGTTATCACCGCTATCCCTGCTTATAATTATTCATGTGCCGGCCCCGAACAACTTTCAGCAACTCCGGACCAACATCTGGCGTTATTCTATTAAATAATTATCACCCACTTTTTTAAGATTTGTGTAATCAAAGGATTTTTGGGCGACACTGGCTAAATCTATCTATAGAGATTTGAAGTTTTTAGTCATTTATAATTTGTTTGGTGCGAGTCGTTACTATAACAACATTAATGAACGAGACAGGCAGAGTATGCTCTCGAGTAAGACCTTGTGGATTTGACCGCTTTCTTGCATGTTCCTTTAAACGCGTATTTCCTTATTAAAACATTCTTAAAGCTTTCTTCCCCTCTCTAACTGACAAATCAAGTTTGAGTCGACCAGACTGCAAACACTTATCGAAATAATTAATTATTGATCATTTAGAATATTGTATTTTGTCCATTTAACATCTTTAAATGTTATCATCAAATATATCACCTCCCCAACTTGTGTCTATTCGGTGGACCGGTAAAAAAATACCTACTTAAAAAGGAATCTGTCGACAAGTATAATACCGTTTAGACGTTGTTTTTGGCACTGTAGTTGAATATTTTAAATAACACAGCTATGTTGTAATTTAAATTAAAAAGGTAACCGTTTTATACCATAAAATGCCGTACAGTTCCAGAAGTACGCAATACATATTATTACAGTTTATTTGTAGTTACCCTTTGAACGCCAACGACGCCTAAAGTAGTCGTGAGCTGTCGTTCCTACAACGCCACCGACACTTAGAGTTTTCACAGGTACAGTTTAAAAAAGACGTTATTACGTATGGATTAAGCTAAATTTTGCATAATTTTTGTACGTTTTTGCGTTTGTATTTGATGTAAGGCGTTGAAAAGCTTAAGCGGGACCGTATCGCGTAAAATTAACATCTTTATAGTCTGACTAGCGCCCGCCGGCGGCTTTGCCCGCTGAATTTTTTTTTCTTTCATGGCACTTAGGGCTATGAAAAATAGATGTTGGCCGATTCTCAGACCTACCCGATATGCACACCAAATTTCATAAGAATCGGTCGAGCCGTTTCAGAGGAGTTCAATAACGTACACCGTGACACGACAATTTTATATATTAGTTATGACAAGTTTTATAAACCCTTTTCCATATTACGAAGTTTGAATATAAGGTACATTAGCCCTTATTACAATGCAATAAGGTGAAAAAGTCGATACATCTCTTTGTAGACGACTTTACCTACTAATTTATTTTACTAGCAACACCTACACTTTAATGGTCACTCGTCAAAAATCATCGTACGTCAAAATATCAAACGAAAAGAAGAAGGAAACGTCCGGTAACCTTCGGCCGATTAAAAAACGTCCGGCTTTTGTTTCTTTTTTCTGTAAACTGTTTTACTCTACTCACTTGACATTGGCGAAATCACGCGGTAAATATCGCGGTGGGCCGCCAATAATATTTACTTGACATTGGCGAGATTAATTCGGAACAGCGGTAGGTAAATAAAAAAGAAGAAGAAGAAGAAAAACAAACGTAGGATCCTGGAAAGATGGTCGACTGAAAAAAATAGCAATTATTACGACCTTTACTTTTGGTTTATTTTCTGAACTGCCATACATAAAACAAGATTAAGAAGACCAAACGAGAGAAATCAAGGATCTCAAGGCTGATTTCGTATGAATTTTAGCCTAATAGTGACAAAAAGAGTCCACAACAATGGAAAAAAGTGTAGGTATAGAATGCACCACATATAGAGGAAGTAGAAGAGTAAAGTGAGGATTTTAAGGATAACAATTCAAGATCTTTTAATATGTCCGGTACTGCTGTTGAATATGCTGCTTAGAGCGACACCTTCCCAGCGTCGGACTTCGTACACAACTGGTCAAACTATAACTAACCTACATAATATGTGTTAATATTGCGATGGTTTAAGAAAATGTATTATATCTTTCAGATGTGGCCGCCGACGGGCGCGCACGGGTGAGATGAGCGCGCCGGCCGCGGCCCGCAACTACTCCTACGATGAGACCATACAGGTATTACCATAGATAATATATGTAATAATAATAGCCCGGGGAAATAATTAAGCAAGCTATTAGCTTCACTTGTAACTAACTAACAATGTGAACAAACCTACGAACGAAGATTTTCACCTACAGTCGAGTTCCCAATATTCAAACCGCGCATAGCTTTGATAGGTACTGTTTTGCGGTTTGGTTAAATATTGACACATTTTTTTTCTAGATAACCAAAAAAAACGGTCTGAAACTTGGGTTATAAACATTTTAATCATTGTAATTGACTTAAAATGTTGTATGCTTATGGGATATCAATAACATTACAATCATATGTTACTATAAAGCTGGGCTGGGATTCTAAAGGTAATAACGAAATCGTTTTTGACGTTTTTCCGTATTGTCAACGTTTTGATAACTCTTATGTCATTTACAATAATGGTGACTGTGACATAAACGATTCTAAAACACGTCGAACGCGATATCGTTATACACTGTAGAATAGAGGCCCTGGTGTGATGACGGAAACAGAAAAAGCTGCTCAACGGCAAGTTTCGATTCGTTTGACTCGTCTTTTCATAGCGAGTTTATCATAATGTTAGAGGTATAGTCGAAAGCAAAAGTGTTCATAAAAACAATTAGTATTTTTTTAAACTTTAATACCTTTGACGGCAGTAAAAAAAAATATATCAAAAGTACATTTGCATGGGAAGGTGAGCATCCAGGCGACTCTTTAAATACTGCTACCAAGTCCCCGGTCAACACAGTGTTGTTTGCATAGCCGGGTAAAACACGGGCAGTCCCAGACTCGCCGTTGTGGATATCTATCTATATCGTATTTGTGATCGAAATTTGTAGTAAAACACTTAAAAATAAACTCTATGATAATAGCAGTAAGGCATATTTAGAGGTGTTCGATATGCGAAAGTGCTAAAACTGCTCGCTCTTCATGGCGAGCCGTAAACGCGATTTGGTAGATGGGGTTTACAGTTAAATAGGGTTCTTATACGATTGGTTGTAAGGTTCTTTTTCATTTGCGTGTAGGTGTTTCAGGGGAATAGAAGAAGTTTTTCAGGACGGGCCATAACGACACATTAGCCGTCACGGGCGCACTTACCTTTATTAATGCGGTACAAGACTCGACGCTCCGTTCGGCTCCGCGGCGGCTCGAGGCCTATTAACATCACTTCACACGCGTTACGACTAAAGCATAGTGAATTACTCTTTATCGCTAGTCGTATTATCTGTTCATCTACATAAAATGTATTTGCCCTCGTACCTAAATTACCTACGTAAGGTTGCTTATCGTGCCAACGTAATTTAAATCCGTCCAAGATTTAGTGGAGCCACCAGAGTGCGAAGTAATTAAAATAACTAAGTATTTAAAATATGTTTAGTAGCATTAGTGCGATTACCTTTATATTAATAGTTCACTTGTGTTATGTCATCGTTTTAGATTTAATAATGAATGTTTTAAAGAAATGGGTATGTCATGTGGAGCAATAAATAAGTTAAACCACAGAGTAGATAATAGAAGATACAAGTCAGACCGCATGAACAACAATTGTATTCTCCAGAAACTACCTAAATTGCTAATTGTGATATGGTGCAATCATGCATTTATCTGGGAGCCTTAATTACGAACAACGGTGGATGTATCGACGAGGTAAGAGGCGTATGGTAATTTCTAGGACGGCGATGGACAAGTTGAGAAAATATGAAGGAATTGCAACATAAATAGAGCGACAAAAATCCGGCTAATTCGGGTACTTGTGTTCCCCATGTTCTTGTACGCCGCAGAAACGTGGACCCTGCGGGAAGTGAAAAAGAAGAAGATAGGCTCCCTAGAGATGTTGGGCTGGAGTAGAATGCTCGCAATAGCGTGGACTGAATTCCGTATCAACGAGTCTATAGGTACTTTGAGAACTCAGCATCAAGCAGCGTTTATCATCTTTGGCACAGTCTCGTATCTTTTTGGGTACTTATGCCGCCGAGGGGATTTGGCTATTGAGCGACTTGTGGTCCAGGGTAAGGTTGAGGGTACCAGGCCACGAGGAAGATCGCCTATGAGGTGAACCAGACCGTTGCTCCACTTCAATATAATGCAAAAACATGTATTTTTTTTAACGTATTAAAATAACGCGACGAATGAGTTACGTTAACATGCAATATAAGGAATAGAATAAAAATAGAGATAGGTAGGTACTACTCGTGCGCGGTGGCGCGGGTATCGTTATATCGTAGTCTAGGAACTAGCAGTAAGGTTGTTTGATATTCGGATAAGTGACCATTTATTAGTTGTTTTGTTTAATAAGGTTGCCTCAATTTGTGTTAATGTTGTATTATTAGTATTCATGTTGACGATGTCAATCTAATTTTGTATTTTTGGACATGAAATGCAATTTATATTTGTAACATTACATTGATAATTTCACAAACTAAACTTAACTACTTATTTATATTAATGAATGAAGACACGCACGCATACACACAATAACAATATACAAAAAAAAAACTCGCAATATAAATACTTATACAAAATTAAAAATGCGGTACGTTCACTTGCGACGTAAATGCAAAAAGCGCCTGGTTATAACTTAATGCTCGATATAATTTTCGGGTGTGCCTGTACATTTTGCCACCGCAATATCCGCAGAGTCGGCCGTAGGGCCGCGAGCTGTTTACGGTAGAGCTAAATCAGATTAAAAAAATTACTACATGCCAAATGCATTATTCTTTTTTATAAAACCGGGGTTCATAATCCAGTTTCCGGTTTTGAAACTGTGGGTTCTTACGTACCACTAGGGTACGTTCTTAGGTACGTACCACTAATTGGTACGTAAGAACCCTGGGCGGCCTTATCTTCACAGATACAATATTCCCTGGGCCCCGCGCGCGTGTGTTTTTCAAGCGCGACCCACATTGCCTGCCATCTGCCGGGGAGCTCGAGCTCGCGCTATTATGCCGCGGTATTGAGTGCTACTCGACACTTGTAACGGTAGGCGATTAAGCGGTGGGAATTTAAACAACTCATCCGATGCACTGTTATCATTATCATTTATCACGGTTGTAAATATTTTTGTGTCAAATATTTTATTTGCCCGGTTATAATTCGCACATATAACACTAATGATTATCAAACGGATTCTTATCGCGATTTGGCAAGTTCTCTTTAGTTTGACTATGCGGCAATTAATAAATTAATACCATGGTTATGCAAATAAATGAATATGAATATGAATATGAATATATGAATCGTCATTATAAATAATTATAACCGTAATTCGTTATTTAAATAAATTATTAATATATTCATACCGCTGGAAGAACCCGTTTTATTAGCATAATCTTGCACAAAATATATATTTAACTTCTCATGCTCGTAAAGTCCTTCTTTATGTTGGGTATAGGCTGCATAAAATCGCATTTTATGCACTAGTGCATAAAGTGTAATATTCATCTAGACATTCTAGACTAAGACAATTAAGTCCTAACAGCCAGACAGACGAGGTGACTGTACAAAATAATTTTATTTGAATGCATTTACTTTAATTCATGTGCCTTCTATGTTGCATCTAACAAAAAATAATTTTAAAACAACTAAAAACAAGCATTTAACACAAACATTACAAAATCAAGGTACTTATGGCTTGATAGTATTGCGTTCGAGCTAAGTTAAAAGTTTCATGCAAACAATTAAAAAAAACAGTGGCGTGAAAGAGGTTTTAATCTCATTTTGGACACTTAATTAGTTATTTTCTTTGCAAAGCTTGTTGTTTTACGGAATGTAATTAAAATGTCGTCAAGTGAAGAGGAAATAACTCTCACACCTAACACACTAATTGAAAAAAATACACAAGAACTCATTGAACAGACCTTGCCGCCTAAAAAAAGAAAAAAAAAATTAGGTTATCTATCACTGTTTTATTTCCTCGTAATCGAAGTGAAAAGCAGAATGTATACTGTACTCGGTCTAAAAACCCCATTTTATCCTCGACTTAATTATCCACCCTCGCCTACCGGCTCGGATGGATACCATGTCTTGGAAAAAATGCTGTGTTTTATGACCTTACTAAAGTAATTTCAGGAATTAATGCTTTAAACATTTCTCTACCACGATTCACTTATCTGCTTTAATGTTCTGATTTAGAAATAGAAATAGAAATATTTATTTTGCTAATTTTTTTAAAAAGTTTACACATTGTGTTGCAAAATGTTCTTTAAATCTAACAGTTAAGAGGTAAGTAAATAATAAAGAGTGCTGCGAAAACGGTATCCACTCAGCTATGTGACGTACCCCCTATTGGAAGTAAGACGCTGATTTTCTGTAGACCCACCGGCTGGTTTTGCTAGACAGCATACATTGCAAACGCTTCAACAAAAAAAGAAAAAAGAAAATCAAATACTTTTTACAATAGATTTCATGCCAACTTATATAACTAAATAAAAAGAAAAACATAGGATCCGGATCGGAAGGCCGCTTCATTATTTTTATCAGATACCGGTGGCCATATATTCCGATTTCACTATCTGTATGGCCGGAAATTGGCTTAGTGAATTTGATTAGCGGGCTGTTTCGGAAAGGGTTGCCGGACCACAGGCATTAGGCTGCGAGGCGAACACCAGAAAATGGAATTTTCCGCTCTATACCCCGGCGTAGCCGCGCCTAAACCTTTGTACCATAGCCAGGTTTTAGAGCGTAACGTCTACAAAAACTTCGTGAAACGGTCGGCTAATAGACACGAATTTCAGGGGACTGCCGAATTTCCCCGAAAATGTTGGCGCAAAAGATGCTTCATCACATTGGGACCTACAAGGCAAACTTCAGAGGCCCTAGCCTAGATGCAAACACTCCTAACGTTTTTTTTTTTTCTATCGCTCAAAATATATGTGATGACAATTGATCACGTGGTTTATCGTAATGCACGAGGATGTCATCCCATACACTTTGAGTGATAGAAGCGTTAGAAGCGTTAGAAGCGTTTGCATCTTGGGTACGGCCCCTGGAGTACCGTCGCTTTCGACATGAACTACGAATTAAACGACATGTTACTCGTGCTCTATGTAATAAGTAGATAGGAATTTGGTTAAATTACCCGTTCTTAAAATAATGGAATAAGTATGTCCGGTAGGTACGTATTCTACCAGCCGAGTACAAGTATTCTCGTTATTGATAAAACACAGTCTGTGGGTGTAATCAAAACACTCTTGGAGATTGTTGAAGTTAGGAACCGAACGCCAACGCTTAAAACTATACAACACTGAAAAGTGATTTTTGTTTATACTTACTCGTATTTGATCTGATACACCGTTACTAACATCGCTTTAAAAATATTGTATACCATCGTAAGCCATAAAAGCCATAACTTTGTCGAAAAATATGTCAGAAAAACCAAGTAAATGTAAGTAGGGGCCTACTTACATTTACTTGGTTTTTCTGGTTTGTTTTTTTTTGTAAGTAGGCCCCATTCAAAGTTGACCTAGATAGAAAATGGCATTCGGGAATAAAGTTTAGTATTTGTAAGAATATCTAGGCAGAATATCTATACAAATGTATTGCAAAAATGTGGCCAATCCCAAATCTGCAACTCCCTAGTTTCGTTTACTTATTGATATAGGTATATTAGATAAAAAGTATTGTTACCTAGATGTTCTAGTAAAAAGAAACACATCCAAACTCTCTATTGAAAGAAGGAAAGAAAATACATTTATTTTATTCACAACAACACAACAACAACAAATAAAATATCACGTTACACAAACGTTAAAGTTTCATAATTGTAACGCCATTATCATGTTCCCATATAAAATGTTTAACGCTTCAGATTGAAGATTTTTGTTTATAGTTTTATTCTATTATGATTAAGTAATAAAACTTTCTGTCACTTTTGTATGGCAACTTAGACGTACTCTCTTATTTGCTTTGCAGACGTACGGCTGGGCCCTACAGGTGCCAAACAGATCGGTTAGACCTCTCCCAAAAGTTTATAGTTACTTTATCTATTTCTCCCAAATTCGTCACTGATACGCGGCCTTTCAAATAGCTTTCAATTTATTTTTTCTGAAAGATCTTTATCTTTCGCGTTTGCCGCGCAGCGCAGTTTTACGGGCCCCGAGAGCCTTCGCTAAAGCCTACGATTCTGCGTAGCTCTAACGCAACCTTATCGTGTATTGCCAGACAAGGAGAGAAGATTTAAGGGTCTGTCGTGTTTTAGTGGCACGCTGGTAGTAGCTAGGTGTACACATATTTTTAATTGGTTTGCTTTGACCAAATCGTTTGACCTAGGTATTTGAATGATTCTGAAATGTAATGTTATAATTATAACAACAACGTTACCTAGAACAACGAAACGAAGAACAAGACAAAACGTTATCAAATATTATGACCGATTTATAAAGTGTTTACATACATACATATATATACATAATAGTTACAGAAACGATACTCGCTATAGATTCTAAAGCTCTGTCACCTTCAATCTACTACAATAATGTGAGGGACAGGGCATTCGACTCGCTAGCAAGTACGGTAGGGGAGACCGGGGACAATTGAAACACGTCATGACTGAAACAAGTCAAATTTCTCAAAAACTATAATACCTACGAGTATGACGCAACACTCAGGACTCCGCCGGCCATATTTTAATCTATGGTCAGTAGCGCGCGAGCGACCGAGCAACGCAGCGGTGTCACGGAGCGATTTAATTTTTTCGCGGTCAAAAGTAAGTATTTCTCTTCTTGTATATTTATTTATAACTTTGTTTGTTCTTGTATTTTAACTGATTAAACTATTTTAGCGTGATTGTGATAAGTTAACGAATGTTTATTATTGCCAATTATCAGTGTTTGAGTTGTTTTTGCGTTTAATATTTGACCTTGAATTAAAAACTGATTTGGGGACGGTAGGAACAACTTGCGTGTGGACGATTGAAACGTTTCATTCGTCCTGGCGTTTTAATCGTCCCCAAATGTAGTCACCTTTAAATATGAGGAGGTTCTGTATTTGAGGCATGTTTTTGTTTGTTAAATGTGAAAATGAATATGCGCAAATGGCTTCTTTTTTATGATGATTTCTTTCATGGTCAATAATTATTATACCTACACTAACTTTTGCCCGTGATTTGGATAAATAAACCAATAGTTACTTTATTCATATTAATGTTATAGAAATATAGATATAGGTGCCACTTTTATTTCAATTTGGCATAAAGCTGCAGTAATTTTTTTATTTAATTTTATAGCTTATTACACAATGCAAGCGTGCCGTTTTTAGTTTGAAAGAAAGTCACCTGACTCGTCCAGAAACAGATAAAGAAAATAACTATAAAGATTATTACTAAAATATTTTATAATTATTAATAAAGAGTCAAAATACGTTTTAGATTTTATTTTAATTCGGCATATAAGTAGCCGTGGTATTATTTTTATTGAAACTGTTTTTGTTTTATAATAAAACGATCTTAACCGATTATATTGTGTATATTATTTAAAATCCTGACGTTTCAAGTTTATCCATTCATTAAGTTATGATTGAAACACTGTTATGATTGAAACAAGCATTTTTGTATGTAGCATAATTATGTGTTTTTAACACAATTCCATATCATTATGGCTTATTATAACATTAAAACTATTTTCTATTAAGCTTTATGTATAAGGTAGCCAGCAACAAAGAAAGCTACAAGTCATATATTTTTTTTTATCTGCGTTTGATGATCGAGATTTTCTGATGCTTATAAATTACGATATGTTTATGTTATGCTTGTGAACTTTTGATGGTCATGTTATATACCAATATAGCGATGAAAACGAGTAGGACTGATAACATTACTTTCATTGTGTTAAAGATATTACGGTGTTTCAATTGACCTTATATAGTGTTTCAATTAACAACGGTGTGAGGTCAATTGAACCACATTCCCCCATTCTCTTTATTACATTATTGTAAAATAACTATTAATGATAGACTTACCAAATATACTTTATTTAGGAACCAGATAACTAACCTTGAAATAATTATGGCAAACATCTTTCTAACTTTAAAACTAAAACGGCAACAGGCAGTCAAAGTCAAATCGTTTCAATTGTCCCTGGTCTCCCCTAATTGTAACTCATGGTAATGGTACTGATGTAAGTGACGATAAAGTTTAGAGTATACAAGTACGCCGATGTACCTACAGATGCAGACTTTTAAAGACGGCAGGGTATAACATGTTAGATTAACTCTAGGGTTAACAAGGTTTTAGGGGTATCAAACTAGCAATGCTCAGCGCTGTGGTATTTTTTTGGAACTGGGAAGAATAGCTTCTTCGCTTTTTTTTCTTCGTTTTACCTAAATAAAATCAAATATCTAAGCAAGCGTTTTCTTTAATAAGCCCTAGATATATTCAACTACCTATAAATGTACTTGTACAATCGAAGACACTGTTAATGTACATTTACAATCGGACATAAATCTTATCACAACGTATTAAAGTCTATGGGTGGTCAGTCAAGTGTCTTCGTTTGTACACACTAGTAAACTATGACCATAAATATATTCCTACTAATAAAACTGGGGAAAGTAAACTTTGCGGAGTCTTATTATTATTAATTAGTCTACCATCTAGTATCCAGTAGCGGCACTAGCAATAATGTCGATTACGTCCAGACTAACTAGAGGGCGTTAAAAGTCATATGTGGTTAAACTCGAAGCTGTTAGAAAAGTTGATATGGTACTTAGGATGTGTGTGTCTGTTGTTGTTCGTTGTGCTATTATATAGGACATCTGTGGTGAGGTAGGTCACATTATACGTGATTGATTGATTAAGTACGTAGGTATCCTTGCTGAGACCTTCAAAAACTAAAACTGCAGTGCAGTGGTGGCTTTCATTTTATATTGATCTATTTATTGTATTTACAGACTATAATAATAGAATACCTACAATAGAAATAAAAAGAAAAAATATTTTCAGAAGTTAAATGAAGTTGTCCCTTTAATAGATCATTTCCGAGTAACCTAAAGAGATAAGTTGGCCTTTGTATTCGTTTTTTATTATTATTGTACAATAAAGAGCATATTCGACATACCTTTGAGCGATTGCAAAATATTTATTAAAAAACCGGGCAAGAGCATGTCGGACCATGCTCAGTGTAGGGTTCCGAAGCCGTTAAGTACCTACTACAAACATAAAAATAAACAAGTAATAACTAATTTTCTATTTAAATTCATTTGGTGCCGTCTTAGATGATTTTAGTAGGTATAAACAGTTTAATCGCCTGTATCTCAAGAACCAATGATAGTCGTAATAGTTTTCCTTTAAAATTGGTTATATGCTCTTTGATTCAAGATTGTTTTCAGATTTTTAGTATATTTTGTAGTTTTGGCTTTTAACACTTGAGTCTAACAAAAATTAGCGCTTTAAAGCTTAATATTTCATAAACGGATTACTTAATCAAAAAACTGTTCACCCATAATATTTTTGAAAGACCTATCCAACGATACCCCACAATATAGCGTAGACGATAAAAAAATGCATCCCCACGTTACGTGTAGGGGAGGTACCTTAAAAAAAAATACATTTTTATTTTTTATTGTACCGTTTTGTTAACATAACTAATATGCATATTCATGCCAAATTGCAGCTTTCTAGTACTAATATTCTTTGCGCTAGGCTGCGGACGGACGGACGGACATGGCGAAAGTATAAGGGTTTCTAGTTTGACTACGGAACCCTAAAAACAACTAATAGTCAATGTACTACATAGAGAATGAAAAAAAAGATACAATAATCATAAAAACAAATATTTACCTACATTTATAGACTAACCTGCTTAGCGCCCGCGGATTCGTCTGCGGAGTCAAAACTTTCGTTAAAAGTACCTACAGATATAGTTTACATCACCTTGAAAGGGTAGGTTAAGGGTATATTTTTCCAAAAAAAGTTCACAACATATTTTTTCGATGCTAGCGGTCTGCATACTTAACAACTTTCAATTTATGGCTCTACCCTTTAAAACAATAATTTTGCTAAATGAAATATACTAAACAAGTTTTATCTTAAAATGTAAGAGCGCTTTACTGTTGTACAAATTAATACGCAATATATAGCATACATGACACAGTTTAATAACCCTTAACTTTCGTGCAGTCAACTTAAAGGTAGCCACTTTTTTTTCGTTAAGTTGCTCACTCATAATTAAATTATTGTTAACTTATCTCATGTACTCCATAACTTGTGTATTCATTTGTACAACAGTAAAGCGCTCTTAGATTGTAAGATAATACTTTAGTTTATTAGAAAACACAAGAAAAGTAATGAGGGTGCCACTGGACGCTCGGCGCCATCTTAACAAAGAAATTGTAGTTCTTTTTATATTCATAATTCGGTCATCTAATTATATTTACTAAATTTCCATACATATATCCACACCCCGTTATCAGCGGTGAAAATTCATTGAAATCGAATCATAGGGTTGTCACACTATATTCATTTAAGTCTAGTACATTTGACATACCGGTATAAATGTCGCTATTTTTTTTTAAATGAAACACTACTTTGGTTTATTATTATATTTTGTTACATCTGTGGCTGAATTATAGAAACATTTTGTTAATATCGTTAATCATCTGATATGTGGATGGTAACCTTGTAAATAAAACAACAGACCTGTAAGTTATATACTTCCATTTACTTTTCTGAATATATTATTAAAAGTTTTTCTAAATTGTTTGGTTTACCTTACCTTACCTTTTGGTTTACCTTTTGTTTACCTTTATTTAAATACCTAAACCGTCCGACTATAAATACAGTTAATACCTTTCAATTACATTGACCACTTCACACCAAAAAGGTTCCATTTGATGAGATGGTTCTTTTATTAACATTTTCCGTAACTCTGATGTTGGGTTATTGCATGGGCAAAATCCATCTTTTAGCCATTCATTTTCAATCGTCATAAATTTTCTGAATACTCCGCAAACATTATCCCAGCAATCGTCATATTTATACGTATTAACATGTTTTAACAGGAATCTTAGGCATCTTTCCTTAAAATTTATAATGCATTTGCATAATTTTATCATATCTGTAGGATAAAAAAATGAAATTTATTTAGGAAAAAATAATCAATAGATATTGGAAGAAAATACACAGAACAGTTTTACTAAAATTGCGAACCATTTTTTCCGCGTCGGATTCGGTTTATTTCCAGTTTTGCCATTAGCTCCATTTTAAACTGAATAAATTCAGCACGATTATCCATGAAATTCATATTTTTACTGAACATAAAACGAAATATGACATCAAACATATTTTGACAAAATTAAATGTCAATTTGACAGCTAAGTATTATTAAAGTGTTCAACAACCAAATTAAACCTTTTTGAAGTGAAATTTCTTCACAGTATATATAATACCTATGAATAAAACAAGTAGTTATATTGATTTCCTCAAATAGGTATATCAAATTATACCTACCGGTAAAAATATTAATGTAATGTTAATGTGTAGTGTCAGCCCTAGCATTTTCAATGTTTTTTCACCACTGATAACGGGGTGTGCATATATCTACATTACCCCCTTAGAAGTAGACAGGTATTCGAAAAACACCAAATCTGATTATTTTCTTTACGTAATTAGTAGTTTCAATACCTACCCATTTTCATATCAAGTCTGAATATCACTTTGAAAATTACCTAATTTTTAAACAAACTTTATCCCAAGTTAAAAATACCTAACTCCCATACAAACAAACCCTCCAAGGGGCAAATACTTAAAAACACTCAAGCTTGCAATTTTTATAAGTAAACTAACGACCAGCCCTCGCTTCGCTCCGGGCTAAAGTATTATACATATACACCTTCCTCTTGGATCAGTCTATCTATTTAAAAAAAAAACCGTATCGAAATCCGTTGCCTAGATTTAAAGTTCTAAAAATACATAGGGACAAACAGACAGCGGAAAGCGACGTTGTTTTGTACTATGTAGTGAAGTCAAGATGCTAACATTCATGGACCTAGATAAAAAAAAAACAATCACATACTAACTTTCATCCCACTTTTCACCCTTTTCGACTAGTTTTAAAAACTTAAATTTTATTCATAATGGTCTTGAACCAGAGTTTCATGTATCTAACTTCAAAAATGAGCGGATTCCCATACAAACTTCCACCTCCCATTTCACCCTTAGGATTAATTATTTTAAAATATTTTTTATCAACTTATAGGTGAACAGTAACCTAAATACCAATCTCCACATATCTCACTTCAAAAATCACCACCATAAGAACTTCCTACCCCATTTTACACCCCTGGTTTTTCCCATATCATAAGTTTTTATTTATTTTATAACCTAAAACATGATATCCACATAACCTTTTCGAAAATTACCGAACTCTCTTGTAAACTTAATTTCACCACCTTAGTAGGATAGTTTTTCAAAATCTCCCATATGTATTTACAAACAGTAGCCTAAATATACATTTTCACAATTCTCCTTTCTAAAATTACCAAAACTACATACCGTCGGGTGACAAGCAAAAGTCACTAAGTAAAGTCAAGGACATAAATATGTATACACTTTAGTACCGTGTCACTTTAATCGCTGTGACAATTTCATATGGCAGTTTAAACATGACGTTAATTAGACAAGGTACTAAAGTGTATACATATTTATAACCTTGACTGTACACTTTAGTCGTAATAACAAACTCATCAATCTCAAAAAACAATTTAAAACCCACTTATGTTTCATAAAAAAAACATTAATTACTTGAGCTAAAATAACATTTTGTAGCAAAAACTCACAGCCGCATTCAATGAATTTTACCTGTCTCTGGTGTTCACTTTGTTGACAGTTGATGATAGATCGATACTATTTCTCTCAATCATAATTAGGTACGTGCTATTATTATTATTCAAGTAGATTTGATATTATTGGTGGTCCCAATGCCACCAAGCTGGTAACTCCTCAAATATTATAGGCATATACGAGTATATAGCGATTTTGGTATTTTCAGCAACAAATCTAGCATTTGCATGCAGAAAGTATCATTTAGTGAGGTGAACCTGATGATGGAGACCACTGATGGCTACCGGAACTCCTCAGTGATACCTATTTCAGGGGTGGCGATAAGATAGCTCGAATAAGATACTATGAACGACTATGACGAAGCACATTTTAATGTTTTAAATATAATTATGCACAATGACTTTTACGCGGTGTGGCTTGCGGCGAGCTTGAAATATCGTGTGGTTATTACTCATTCAGAAGTGGGAGTTCAGTAGGATTAAGATCACTAAAAGTATAAAATAAAAATATTTGTTTTAAAAAACAAAAACTGCATATGGTAGTAGGTCAGTCAAACTGAAGCTACTGTTGGATTTCGTATCTTTCTATATTTTATATTTCGTAATTAAGGTAGATATACGCTTGCAAGGGCTTTATTTCCTTCACAACTTCCATCCCTATCAAACATGTGCACTAATGCTATGGCCATCTTTGTCTACGGCCGTCGCATTCCGATATTTTAATGGCAAATCACTCTTCGTTAATCCGCCATATTGTGAGCATCTACGTTACTCGCGTCGTGTTTGTGACAATTATTTTAAACCATAAGTTGAGAACTTTAAGCAAAGGACTGCAAGGCTCGTGGTGCAGTGAGGTGATATAGCGTCCCGGACTGTCTTGACGCTGTTCGGGGTTCGATTCCGAGGAAACAAGGAAATCCAGGTGAGTGCGCATGCCACGTCCCTTTTCCTTTCTCATCGACCTTTTTATTTCCACGCAAACTATCAAGCCGTTGCAAGTGTTTTGTTTTTCTCTTTGTTTAGCTTTCTCACCTACTTTCAACCTTCTCCAAATACCAATACAGTCCACTTTCATGAAAACCTCGCGCCTAGGTTCCCGCATCTATCGAAGTCTTTTATTAAATTTCCGCTTTAACCAAGGTGGAGTAAAAAGGCGCCTCCATCCTTTTTGGTCACTTCGAACCGGATCTAACACCCTTTTGTGGAATATTTAGTTTTTCTTAACTACTTTACTACTATATTGTTGGTGTAACTTACACGGTAATTGTATTACGTGACCGAAATAGACTGTCATTTGTTTAGTAACATTTCCCGCATAGGCAGCCATTTCTCTTTATTTCCGCACCGTATACTTACGTAGTATAAATATCGTGAGGTATTTCGTAATTTGCCTATTTGCGATCGATGATTTTACTGTTCAAATAATTTGTTTGTTCTTCGTTCGTACATAGGTAACGGTACGCCATATTTAACTTAATCGTATTAGTTCGGCTGTTGTCGGCTAAGTCCGTAGTCCCAAACACTCCCGTCGTTCCGACACATCGACGTCACCGAGCGCTAGGTGCTCCGCTCACTCCGC
Source organism: Acleris holmiana (assembly GCA_949316455.1). NCBI lineage: Eukaryota > Metazoa > Arthropoda > Insecta > Lepidoptera > Tortricidae > Acleris > Acleris holmiana. Next base: position 17,993,869 of record OX438762.1, read on the forward strand.
CACCGCTTATATTTTTTTTTTGCGCCTCAAATTTGAGGGTACTTTGTTTAACCGCTGACTTAATTTATATAACCGCTATTTTAGTTAGCTGCATAGCGAAGAGTCAAGTATAAAGCACGCACTTACTAAATAAATATATTTTATAGTATATGATATATTTTACATAAATAGTCACCAAGCATATTTTGATTACAATGGGTAAACCGAAACGAAAAGGTAGTGAGGGTTTCGCTGTAGAAGACGAATATGATACTAATAAAAACCAACTAACTATTTACACGGTCAGACGCGACGTTATCTTTAAACGAGTAGAAAATATTTTAGAACTCGCACACAAAGCGGAGACTGATCCCACTCAGATTAGGGCATTTCGTACTAGTGCATCAAATATTGATACCATACGTATTGATTACCAGAACGTTTTGGATTCATATAATTTGCTATACTTGCAAATGAACCCTAATTCTAGTATCGACTATGACTCATGGACGACGTTCGAGGAAATGTATTGCTATATTAAGCAAATCTTATTAGAAATTGAAACTAATAGTTCTCCCGCGGTTTCTCTAAATTCGCAAAGTCTTTCTAAACAAAAACCCCGCCTTCCACCCATTGATTTAATGTCATTCAATGGCGATGTCAAGAACTGGCCATTGTTTTATCAGCAATTTAAAAGTCTTATACATGATAACGCGTCGCTTACTGATAGTGACAGAGTATTTTACTTAGTCGGCAAGTTAACCGGGCAGGCGTCGTGCGTCTGCGCAGGGCTGCCACCCACCGCGCAGAACTACCGCATCATCTGGGATGCGCTCGTGCAGAAATACGACGACCCGCGCTCGCTCGCCTGCGCATATCTTAATCAGTTGTTAAGATTTAAACCGCTGTCAAACACAAGTTCTACCGGCCTGGATTCTTTTATAAATAATTTTGATTCTTCGGTAGAAGCACTTAAACAACTGAACCTTTCTGATTTAACGGACTTTGTTTTTTTGCATTTAGCGCTCCAAACATTGGACGCGGACACGATTAAATCGTTTGAAACAATGTATCGCAAGGAAAAAATACCTACTTATAAAAATTTAGTTGAGTTCGTTAAAGAACAGAGCAAAGTGTTGTCCCATTCTCCAGCCGCAAGTACTTCCAAGCCAGTTAATAGTTCGCGTAACAAATGGCACAACCCTGCGCGGCCGACGCCTGCAACCAAGACTTTTGTCAACACGGAAACGGGCTGCGGCACAAGCGCGAGCGATAAATGCGCGTTGTGTAGTGGTAAACAACACGAGCACTTATATTCGTGTTCATTTTTTATGAAATTAACACCGCATGAACGTTACAATTTTATTAAAACTAACGCCTTTTGTATCAATTGTTTAAGTGTCAGACATAAAACATTAGCTTGCATATCTAAACATAATTGTTCTCATTGTTCCATGAGACACCATTCGCTGTTACATTTTTATACGAATGTAAATAAATCTCAATGTAATGTTGGTGCGGTAGTGCCAGAAATCGAACCCGCTAACGTTCTATCTACTCCCGCTTCCGCTCGTGGCCTAGCTCGCACTGCGTCGAGCAGCCGCGTTGAGTCGAGTATGACTCATTCGCCCGCCAAAACAGGCCCTGCGCCTGCTGCAGATAAGGTCGATATTAGTTCAGCGCATCGTTATTCTGATAAGAAAAATACATCGGTTTGCACAGTTTCGTGTGATCGTGTTAATAGTCATCAAACGACTACATTATTAGGGACCGCGAAAATCAAGTTTATTGATATGTTTAACCGCACCCACTACTTGAGATGCTTAGTAGACCCTGGCTCTCAGAGTGATTATATTTCCGCTGCTTGCTGTAGACGTCTTTCGCTTTCTATTTGCAAACAAACCCGCTATTCGGAAGTTCAAGGTATAGGAGGAGCTTCACAAAAAATACTTGGAGCTACGGCACTTAATTTCACGTCTCGGTTTAATGATAAGCGCGAATACTCCGCCAAGCCGCTGGTGGTGGAGCGGATCACGGCGCAGCTGCCCAGCTCGCGGGTCGACTCCGCAGCTTTACATTTTGTTAGTAAATTGCCGCTCGCTGATGATCAGTATTCGCAGCCTGGGCCTATAGATATGCTCTTAGGAGTAAATGTTTATTGTGAAATTTTATTATTCGACAAAATTAAAAGCCCGAAAGCTAACATGCCCTCCGCCTTTGAGACTACTCTAGGTTACCTAATTATGGGTGACGCTCCTATTATTTCCCCGCAACCCGCTTCTCACACACTTTGTGCTTTTACTTCTGACCCGCTTCATCAACTTGTCGAAAACTTTTGGGCTGTCGAGGAACTGCCGTCGCGGACGTTTTTAAGTCCAGATGATCAACAATGCGAAGATATTTACGTGAAGACCACGGTTCGTAATATTGACGGCAGCTATTCGGTTGATTTACCATTTAAGGATGATCCCAATAAATTAGGCAATTCTTACATTACCGCAAAACGGCGCTTTCTACTACTAGAGAAAAAATTTGCTAAGGATCCCGAACTCAAATTAAAATATGACGAAATTATTCGTGGTTACCTGGAACAAGGTATTTTATCCCGCACCGCACCTGACGAGTGCTTCTCACCAGGCTTCTTCTTACCGCACCACCCCGTGGTACGCAACGATAAAGCGACCACCAAGATCCGTCCCGTCTTGGACGGCAGTGCCAAGACCGACACTGGATTATCATTGAATGATACTTTGCATTCTGGCTGTAATTTGCAAGCAAATATTTTTAACATTCTTGTGAATGTTCGCATTTTCAGTGTCGCATATTTTGCTGACGTTAAACAAATGTACTTATGCATTCATACAAATGCTCCACACCGTAAATATCAGCGAATATTGTACCGCTTTTCTGATAGTGAACCGCTCGAAGTATTCGAGTTCACTCGAGTAACGTTTGGACTCCGATCTTCTCCATTTCTGGCGCTCCGCACACTTCGTCAGTTGGCTGCTGACGAACGTCCCAATTGGCCAAATGCGGCCACCGTGTTAGAGAGAGATGTCTATATGGACGATCTCGCTTCTTCTGCTTCTTCTCTCGAGGAAGCAGTAAAGACAGCAAATGAATTGATTAATCTCTTTAAAGCTGGAGGGTTTGATTTGCTCAAATGGTCGTCTAATTCGCTAGAGTTACTTGAGCACATACCCGAGTTGCACCGACAGTCTGGGTCTATTTCCTTTGACGAAGGAAATACATTCAAGATTTTAGGTTTGCGCTGGCTGCCCGCACAAGACACTTTCGTTTTTGACTCATCAAGTCCACCGTCGACATGTACTAAACGCGCTGTTCTCTCTGCAACCGCTCGTTTGTACGACGTTTTAGGACTTGTCGGACCTGTTATTTTATACGCAAAATTGATAATAAAGGAGCTTTGGCTTCTCGATCTTGACTGGGATGAATTGCCCCCTTTCCGCATTGTAAATTTATGGCAACAATATCTATCCGAACTCCCGCAAATATCCCGCCTTAAATTTCCCCGCCATATGGGTATAGAACTAGGCTCTAAAGTTTCGTTGGTCGCGTTTTCGGACGCAAGTGAATCCGCTTATGGCTGTGTTACCTACATTCACGTCGCTAATGGTGACCAGCCTCCGATTGTTACCCTCCTGTGCTCTAAGTCGCGCGTTGCATCCGCTAAACCTAAGATTACTCTGGCACGTTTGGAGCTAAATGGAATTTTACTACTCTCAAGGCTTCTTAAGGAAGTTCATGATACTGTGTCGAAAAGACACACTGTTGATAATGTGTTCGCTTTCTCTGACTCGGAGGTCGCTCTGTGTTGGTCGATTGCCTCGCCACACAGATTCGACACTTATGTCGCCAATCGCATTTCGCAAATTCAGGCAAATATTTCGCCTGACAACTTGTATCATATAGCCGGCTCTCAAAACCCCGCCGACTGCGTGTCCCGCGGTCTCACTCCCTCTCAGCTTGTAGAACATGAGCTTTGGTTCAGAGGACCGGCTTGGTTGTCTTTGCCTGTAAACGACTGGCGTATACAAAGGTTCACGCCAAACCGATTGCCGTTGCCGGAGGAAAAGACGGTGACTCACGTGACTACTGCAGTCACTGATGTTGAAAACCCTATTTTGACGCTCGCTTCACGGTGTTCCTCGTGGAACAAGTTTCTTCGAGCTACTGTTTATTTGCTTCGATTTTTGAAAATGCTCCCTCAAAGCGGTGAAATTACAGCTGAAGATTTAAACTTTGCAGAAACAAAAATAATTAAAATTACACAGTGCACACATTTTTCGGAAGACATTGATCGTATTTCTAAAGGTCAATTTTGTTCACAAAAATTAAGAAAATTGTTTCCATTTCTTTCCGATGGAATTTTGCGCGTCGGAGGTCGCTTATCGAACTCGACATTAGATTATTGTTCTAAACACCCAATTTTATTACCCAGGCAGGGGCGCGTAGTGGAACTTTTAATAGATTCATATCACCGAGATAATTCGCATGCTGGACCGCAACTGTTAATTAGTATATTAAAAGCAAAATACTGGATTATTTCAGCTCGCAGTGTAGTTCGGCATCGCATAAATAAATGTAACGTTTGTTTTAGGTTACATCCTAAAGCCACATTCCCGCTTATGTCCGACCTGCCCAAGTGCCGATTAGAGCAATGCAAGGCATTTCTACACACGGGCGTGGACTACGCAGGCCCGCTTTATATTACTCCTTACCGCAGACGCGGCGTACGTAGCGTTAAAGCCTACCTATGTCTTTTTATTTGCCTAGTGACGAAGGCGGTTCACATCGAACTTGTCTCGAACTTAACTTCTGCTAATTTTATTGATGCATTTAAGCGCTTCATATCGCGTCGAGGTCCTTGCACATTTTTGTACAGCGACAACGGGACAAACTTTGTTTCATCGAAAGCGTACTTTAACGAACTTCACGAGTTTTTAATATCTGACGATTACTATAAAACGTTTAGTAGGGAGCTCGCGAAAAATCGCATTACGTGGCGAATGAACCCTCCCACAGCTAGCCACTTTGGCGGTATATGGGAAGCCAATATAAAAAGCGCTAAGACGCTTTTATTTCGAGTAATCGGAAATCAAATTCTTACGTTTGAGGAGATGTCAACCGTACTCACGCAAATTGAGGCAGTGCTTAACAGTCGTCCTCTCTACGCATTAAGCTCTGATCCATCAGAGCCGCTAGCGCTGACACCTTCGCATTTCTTGTCTACTTCCCCGCTAGAGTTCCTCCCCGCTACTGACTTATCCGACGAACGAACTAACTTGGTGTCTCGTTTCTCGTTAATGGACTCGCTTGTACAGTCCTATTGGAAGCGATTTAAGACAGAGTATCTTCATAATTTGCAATTGCGCGAAAAATGGAATACCTCATCAAACCCAATTAAAGTTGGTACCATAGTCTTGTTAAATGTCGAAAACGCTCCGCCTTTGCAGTGGCCTTTAGGAATTATTACATGTTTATATCCTGGTAAGGACGGAGTTATTCGTGTTGCGGAAGTGAAGACGAAGATCGGCACGTACAAACGTCCAGTTGTACGACTGTGCCCGCTACCGACTCAGTAGCCTTTTTATTTAAATATTTTTTTTTCTCGTTTAGCTATTTAGTTAGTCTATTTGTTGCTGATAGACAATATAAAGTAGAACACATGATATTAGTTAAATTTAGTTACGTTTGTTTACTTGCACAAAAAAAAAAAAAAAAAAAAAAAAAAATGTGCTCTATTTCTAAGAGTTATATTAAATATTACTGAGTTATACCTTTTGTTATGCTTTGCCCGCTCTCTAGCACAATTGCCGTGCTCGTTCCTATAATTAGTGTAGGTAAAGCAGCCTCTTTATTAGCACCTTGTTTTGAAGGGTTCCTTCAAGCCCGGGGGGATGTTGGATTTCGTATCTTTCTATATTTTATATTTCGTAATTAAGGTAGATATACGCTTGCAAGGGCTTTATTTCCTTCACAACTTCCATCCCTATCAAACATGTGCACTAATGCTATGGCCATCTTTGTCTACGGCCGTCGCATTCCGATATTTTAATGGCAAATCACTCTTCGTTAATCCGCCATATTGTGAGCATCTACGTTACTCGCGTCGTGTTTGTGACAATTATTTTAAACCATAAGTTGAGAACTTTAAGCAAAGGACTGCAAGGCTCGTGGTGCAGTGAGGTGATATAGCGTCCCGGACTGTCTTGACGCTGTTCGGGGTTCGATTCCGAGGAAACAAGGAAATCCAGGTGAGTGCGCATGCCACGTCCCTTTTCCTTTCTCATCGACCTTTTTATTTCCACGCAAACTATCAAGCCGTTGCAAGTGTTTTGTTTTTCTCTTTGTTTAGCTTTCTCACCTACTTTCAACCTTCTCCAAATACCAATACAGTCCACTTTCATGAAAACCTCGCGCCTAGGTTCCCGCATCTATCGAAGTCTTTTATTAAATTTCCGCTTTAACCAAGGTGGAGTAAAAAGGCGCCTCCAGCTACTATTATTTAACCATTTCATAACAAGTTATTTTTTGGATTTTCGAAGGCAGTTTTTAGTTTTTTAATACATTTAATTTTTACTTACCGAGCGCAGCGAAAAGGTATCTCGACCTCTTTTTGTTATTATTGGGAAAGCGGGCATTTCGTAGTTTATCCAATGCCAAGAATTGGGTAAGGACCAAATAGTTGGACCATAGTTAAGCGTAGTAAACCATACAAACAGCAAAAGTGAAAAAAGTTCCGTTGTGACACGAAAGTTATCTCTACAAATGTATGGCTAATTTTCGTGTCACAACGGAAAAGTTTCATAGAAAATTTAATTGAGTGAGTTAGCGTGCCCAATTTTTTGGTCCTTACCCAATTTTAAATTAGGTTCTTAATTCTCCCGTATATTAACATTTAGTCAATTTACAGTAACATTATTTACGAAACCATGCGCTTATTATTTCGGTAGCCATTACTCGCCGTTCAGTGTCCATTTGTCGTAATTAACCGTCGAAGGTTAATCTGGCCATGTGTCGCGACGCACTAAATCACGCCCTCGCTCTGGGCCTCTGGATAACTCCATGCGCCAAACAAACTCTCCTTTTCACACTTCAGTCGCGAAACCGAGGTATGAAAGAGAGCGCAGGACCAGGGCGGAAACTAAACTTAATATTTGAATTTTAAAATAATTACGAGTATAAGTTTGCATTTCCTTAAAATCTAAAGCCGAAATTTGTAATAACACCTCGACTGAGGACCACACATATTTATTGCAAATTCAAATTTATTTCTTTTCTTTATTTCCAAAAGGGGTTATAGTAAAACTATGAATAGGACAAATGATATTGATAACTTTTTCAAAATGATACAAAATACTTATTATGAATCACAGTTGCTCAATTTAGTACAACTTACCAAAATTCTGCTGCTCTGTGTTGACAGTTATATTGGTTAAATTAATCCATAGGAACACTCCATTTTCCTATTTTGAATATTGAAACAGAAGAAATAGGAAGGTATCACCATCACATCTCCCTCTGCTTATCAAAATAATCAAACAAAAACACATGTTAATAGAAATCTAGCTGTCCTTGGGGTATAAAGGCATCCTTTTCTATAGGTTAACAACCATTGCATTCAAAACATCCCATTACATCAAAAAACTCAAAGGAAAACGACATCTCCATTGTTCCACGAGCCATTTACAGAGGGCGATGTCCAAACGCTCGTCCCTAGTTAGTGACCCGATTATAAAATTATGATGTTCGTTAGATTCGTCTTGGTTGTGGGAGTGACATAGGCTATAATATTTTAATCAAAGTAATAAGAGGAGGGCTATTTTTTATGTAATATATATTACATAGACGACAATATCAAATTATGAAGTAGAGTTTTAAAGCTTGCTTTTTTTTAGACTTGTTCAGTATTCGTTCAGTATTTGGACATTCCATAGTGCATCCCTCAGGTCAATTATAGACTGTACAAATTGCTGCATACTGCAGTATACTCACAAAGAAAGCACTCTTGCTACTCTAGATCTTGCACTTAAGCTAATCGAAACCTTTCATTCGAAAGGAGTTTCTTTTCTTACTCTTCAATGAGCGAAGAAAACTATTTTTCAAATTTGAAGTAAGTGCCTATTTACTAAGTGCAATTTAGCAAAGGGGCATTGCGGAAAGAAGAAGACGCGAATCGATTCAACTCAACTGAACGTAACGAGCCAGCGCGCTGCAAATTGGACAAGTATCTGCAAATGCACTCCATTGAAAGAAATGGAAGTCACTGCGAAATTAGTTGCTAGGTTGCTACGTCACTGAGACCACAAGCGCAGTATTGAAGCTTTACTAGTTCCTCGATATAGATAAGTAATTAAATAGAAATGCTGGCGTTCACCTAGCCGTAGAACCGTTTAACAGAGTCTATCGTAGCACTAAGTTTCCCAATTTTGAAACAAGTGCTTAAAAAGGCTATTAATGAACATTTCTTTTAATTTGCTTGAATTATTTTTGTGTCTTGTTAAACGTACTACTTAATAGATATCTGGGAAAATTAAATTTATTACTTGTAAATTTGGAGTGAAGAAGCTCTAGCCTATTGGAGGGAGGAGAAAAATACAGAAACTAATTGAAGTCCCTGTAGAAAACATAGAAGCAGGTAGCATAACATCTTAAGGCTTATCTTCTGTTTTGCGCTGTAAGAGTAGTCACATGAAAATAAAGTAGTCATATAAAGAAAAACACACTTGAATATGAACACTATTATTAGGCACTCCATCAGGAATTTTTGTTTAAATAACTAATTAAATACGTCCAAATTATTCGCAGTATAACTAAAATACCCGTATTTATTACATTTTAAACTTAACTAAATCAAAAACTGAATATTCAGCTCTAGAGAAGTTGGCTAAAGGTGTGATACTTAATCCCGGTCCTTTTGGCAAATGCTGTTTGTAAACACACTTTATAAAAAAGCGGGAAAGAAATAAGTTTAACGTTTGGTATTTTTTTTAGAAATGTGGGTAAATTTAGGAAAACCACTATAAGTTAATATAATAAATTAACTTTATATTACACTTGTTATACTATCTAAATATTTTATTAGTGAGAAAACAACTATACATGCTTCGACCATAAGCAAGCGAAACTGCTTATGGCTGATCTCAAATTTTCGAAAGCACTGCATTGAGAGGAAATGTACGATCCCCTTCTTACAATAGCAATCCCAAAGTGCGGTCATATATACAGGGTGTTCAAACTGCACCATGTCTCATTATATTTCGTACTGATAATTTAGGAAATACAAAGCTACGTTTTCGTATAAGTAGGTGATGAAGTGATTAAGTTGTTGCTTCACGACACGTTAGCCTAGTTGATAGTCACCCTGCGTATGAAGCAAGTGATCCCGGGTTCAAATCCCGGTTAGAGTAAATACTTGTGTGATGAGCGTGGGTATTTGTTCTTAAGTCGTGGATGTTTTCTTAATACTTAAGGATGTATTTCTATATACGAGTATAAGTATAAGTGAGTTTATTGTTGTCTAGTACAGTCAACAGCAAAAGTAGATATTCATTTTAGTACCTTGTCTTTTTCACTACTTTGCCACATCCCAAGTAAATCATCATCTACTTTTGCTGATGACTGTACCTATAGTAGAAGCCTAGTACTTAGTTTGGGACTAGATCAATTTGTGTAAGATTGACCCTGATTATCATTTAACTTCCTAATAATTCTTTTACTTATTTAGTGTCGGGAGCTAATAATTTCGCGCTTGTTATTGCTCAATTAGGATAATAATTTATCTATCAAACTTTACAATGTTCTTACAGCATTAAAACAAAAAAAAGATAGGAAGCTCTCCGTAATGTTAGTGAAAGGTCTAGCTTGTTTATATCTTAATAACTAAATGTTTATCTTATTTACTACCACATCGATTAGTAAAGTGCAATAAAACAAAAAATAAAGTTGAGAACTTTGTGGACATCTAGACATACAGCAGTGTTACCTTACTTATCCTGTATCCTTTGTCCGGACAAGTTCGACGAAAAAACCGAGCGACACCTGCAGTGTGTACTTACATGTACATGAATCTATTCCGGTCCATTTCTAACTCTCATTACTAACATAAATACATAACATCACGCCTTTATTCCCAGAGTGGGGTAGGCAGAACTACAGAAATGCCAACAACTCTAAAAAGACTTGTTTATAATTCTGTCACCACATTTTGCACAATTAGACCAAGAAGTTTACTAGTGTAATAGTGACAGGTTGCAAGCCCATTGACTAAGAGTACTACAAGCCCTTATTCCCTTAGTCTTCTCTTACAAAATCCACGGGTAGACAATAGTGGCACTAAACTAATCATACATCGTAATCGCGGTAGCAATAACGATTTGACAGTACTCAAAGATAGTGGCGCGTCTTTATAGAAAAGGTGTGACTAAGTGCCTTAAAAAAAGATGATTTTTTAAGATACTGAGTAGGTATACCATCGCATTCCTCTATTGAAGGGCAGTAAATATTGTATTTTTTATATATCCGTTACTTTAAGAGTACCTAAATCGAATGAATCTATTTTCCTAATATGGAGAACAATATACAAAATATATCGCGTGATTCTCTCCTTAATCCGGTTTGAGGTTTTTAATAGTAATTCCTTAATTTTATGGCACACTTTGTTCAAAGATACGTGGTGTCTCTTGAGTCCCCTTTTCGGGGTATAATCATCATCAATTATAAAAGCGACAACGTGTTTTAATGCCTTTTATGAATGATCTAGTAGGCAGTTTTAGGACAAGCAGTACCAACCACAGTATCAGGATGTAAAGATCGAAGGTTAAAATATCGTGATACTGCATGGTCACGGGCTCTTAATACGTATGCAAAATCGATTGCAAGATTTGAAGCAAATAGCCACAAACAAACAAACATACTGCCTTTGCCTTTTTTTTTAATCCCTTTTTTACTAAACAGACATTCTGTTATAGGTGTGCTATAACAGATATGTTTAAATGCCCCCGCGATAAGATTTGATTTGACATTTGTTTTGTTAACAATTTGTTTGTTCGTGTGGCAATAAACGCATTTCATTTTCATTATTTCATTTAACGATGTATGATTCTAACCCAGCACTACACGCGGTAATAACTTTTGTCCCAGTATAGCTAGGAACCTGTTTTGAAATATGAAAATCAACGTTCTGTCATCATCTTATAAGATTTTTATTAAAGCCTTTATTTTGTACTGACTGACTCACTCATCAAAATCTATAGGACAGGTCTTGTAGAAAAAAACCGAAAGAGTACAAATTTCTAAACTCTCAATCTAAAAATGACAAATGATAATAATCTCCCTATAAAATAAAAAATAGAACTAGTCACTATACCGGAGTTCATAATCAAGTAATTTATGAGAATATCTTCACACTCTACCATTGACAATGTAATTTTATGTACTTATCCAAAAACGACGTATATGCTCAATGCCATTTTGGTCGCGGTTTAGTAATAATACTAATAATATCGGCGAAAAGTGCATTGGCGGAGCAGCTTGTAGCTCTTGCAGTGCACCGGTGCACGGGGGTGGGCGCCTTAATCAAACCGAGCCAATTTATGACCGCCACACGACGCCCGTCTACACCAACCCACATATGCATTGCGTTTTCACCAAATTAGTTTTTCATTCTGTGCGTAGAAATGTGTTTCCTTTAACAAAATACGTTATATCAGACACAGTAGGTATTTAATTCATTATAGGAATATTTTATTGCTGCATAAAGTTGTTTAGAATCGGTCTGGTAGGCTAAACCAGTTGCAGCTGACTGAAGTTAAATACTAATTAACATATTTGTAATTAATAATAATTAGCAAACGTATACAATTTGCACTTTTACTCGATCTAAAAATTGTATAATTAATTGTTTTGCAGTCTGTTCCGCTATTATTCGTTTGATATATTTACGCCAATATAAAAATCTAACTTAAAAAACCAAATGTGTTATGGTATTATCACGACTAAACCATATTAGAATTATATTAGACAGTTAGTTATTTATATTCTCCACAATAATCACGATTACCCCGATGTTATCAGCAAGCGACGGCGTCCGCTGATCCCGTCCTTGTTCCTCAAGTCGGGGGCGGCCCCTAACGGAATCGCTGAAGTACATTATACTTCCTGCGCTGGGGCCGTTTGCCCAGAAGATACAGCAGTCACACAATCTAAACAAAAATAGAACAACCTATAACACACGCATGAACGTTAATTTGTTAATAATGTCAAGAGTCGCCAGCACGCTCGCGTCCTCATACAAACAGGATTCATTTTATTTTTAAACTAAAAAAAAAAGTGCGTTTGAAGATATTTGAAATTAACCTTTTCAACACTATGTCAAATGCAAAACCAGAGCGAATGTCAACTTTGCCTCTTAGATATTCAGGTCTATTTCTCGCTGTCAACCATGACGGAAATATCCGTCAATGGCGTTGAAAAGGTTAAAGTTTGACCCAAAAACAATATTAAGTACATTAATTCTGTAACCAATAATAAGTATATAACAATATTAATAGGTACGTTCATTTTCTTCCATTACGTTACAAAAAATATTCTTACAGTCATATTTTTAATATTCGGTTCACAAAAGTACAATGTGCATCAAGGGAAGTAAGAAGGGATAAATAACGAGAGTATCAGAAGCCCGACGCCGTAGGTGGAGGGCTTTTAATGACTTGAGTTTGTTATCCCCTTACTGCCCGTTATACAACATGCACAATGTTTTTCATCAAATTTGCAAGGAACCAAAAAAAAGTTAGACTATTAGAGAACAACAATCGGCATTCGACTCGCTAAAAGAGATTGGCAACATGTCAACTTGTTTTTTTCGATATAGGTAGTCTTTCACAGATAATGTTAAGAACTGCCATTAGTTTCAAACTTGACAGGCCATTGCCAGATTATTATTAAGATAATTGCAAATGTCTCTAAAATAATAGTAAAATATAACTATACTCGTTATGTTGTTAAATGTACCGTATAAGTTTAATATACAGTAAAATTGGTTTATAGCCAACTTTTGAATATAGGAAATAAACCTTGGCTAATTTTAAACCTTCTTAGTCTGAAATGATGTAGTAGTGGGTTCTATATTTTAAAACTAAACCCATAACTCCCTCGGGAGGTAAATAGACTATAACCTGTCCTATACGCCTGAGTGTTATAACAACACTCTTTTCGAGCATGTGTGATGAAAAGGAAATAATTAATGTAAGGTAAGTAAACTTTTTATTGCACTTAAACATTGGGTTATCCTTAAAAAGGTGTTCTTAGCTTTTATATTTATCGATAAAATAGACTAATTAAAGACGATAATTTCATAAAAAATAAGGAAAATTGCGTTACGACGTCACTACAAAATTGGTTTGTTTAAGACATGCTTTAAAACGACTGAATTCGGATGTACAACGTTGTTGATTGTTTTTTTGCCTGGCAGCACTGTGAGTTTTAGTCAGATCACGTCAAATGACAATTTCACCCACAGACTAGCGAAGGGTCCAAAGCGGACTTATATATTGATAATTCCATTTTTTTAAGATTTTACAGTGTAATGTTTATATACAGTTAAAAATTGTCTTGATTGTTATTGATAAGCGTTAAAATAAAACGGAAATAAATAAGAAAAAAACGATAATACATAAAATACATTACTGGTATGTTACTGCATTTCGGACTCGGATTATATGCAGTGCTAAGGTTGATCACAGATAAGATACCAATTACCAATCAAGATCGTGATGTTACTATAATAGAGGTCGAATAGTATAATGTCAAATGATAAATAAAAAAAAACTATTTAATACTAATTTTGTATAATATTCTGATAACAGGGAATGGTTTAGAATCCTTATTTTCGAGATGGTTTTTGAATCACCATACATTATCTATTCTAATATATAAAATTCTCGTGTCACAATGTTCGTTCCCATACTCCTCCGAAACAACTAATAAATATTATTACAAGTAAAAAAAAAACAAATAAAAAAACCCGAAATGATTAGTCATGACATGAATTTGATTGAAATAAGTCAACTACCAATTAAAAGACCTCGTTTCAAATTACCTAGTATTGAGTCCTCGACGCAATGAGTTGTCGATGAAATGAAAATACTTGAAACGTTGTCTTTGAAATAATATTCGATTAAAAGTTTGTCGGCAATTCAATGGTAAACCCCGCGAAACAGATACTAAAAAACTGCTTTATTAAAATACATATATGTTTGTATAGTTAAATATAAGTACAAATATATACTACGTACCACATCCTGGTACGGAACCCAAACAAAATACTTGAAGGGTCCGCTTTTTGAATGTAGTGGATAAACCAAAATAATAATTTCCGAACAAAATTAGTGCGTCATGGCCTGTGTGATATTAAATATCAGTGATCATAGTCAATATATTCGCACATGCTCACACATTCACAAAAACATATACAAGGCTGAAGAGGTTAACTGTAACTCGCTTCAGGCGCCCGTCAATCTTAAACAAGAGGACATCTTGTTTAGGACAAGATGCATGATAGTGAGTAAATTTAGCAAGTACTATTTAATAGAAATAAGTGTTTTATAAAAAATGAAAAATCACATTAAAATGTGCACTCTCAAAGCAAAGTGCAAGTCATCTGGGGTGAGTCCTGGCACGTCTGGGGAAGGGACAGCGTGTCCCTCGATTACACAAATATGATCCTTGGTCTCTTGTCACAAGGTCGCAGCAGCCCGTCGTAGCCGCAGACTGCATTCAGTCGTAATTTAGGCAAGCGCCGATGCGTAAAAATGAATGCTCATCCATTGCTTGTATTTAGTAGCTATAATTGAGAACGTCGTTGCAAGAGGAAGCTGGGGTACATATTTCTGCAACATTTTAAACCAAAAGTGATCATGTGTAGGTATATTAATGTCAGTAAAATTAAGATCTCATCACCCTTCATTTATACGCACATATTTACATATATAAGTAACCCTTTGATGGTGATAAACAGGAAATAGTATCCCAATCACTTTCAAAAGTTCTATGTACTAAAAAGTCTCTTTAATAGGTTGTATCACTTATATAAATAGTGATCAACTCGGGAACATGACAGATGTGTGTATTAAACGTTTACCATGAATAAATATTATGTAATTTCATACAAAAATCCCAAAACACAATCAAAAACCTTAGAGGTAATTTTTTCAAGTTATTTTCGACTACCTATCTAACTAATACTAGGAAGTCTTTCGGATTATGTATATGTATACATATATACATACACATAATCTAATTAGATTATGTATATACTAGAAAGGAGTATTCCTTAAGAGACCACATACGCTGCCACACCTACGCAAGAATCAAAAGGGATGGCTTAATGTGATTCCGTGCGAAGAACGTGAGATGGAGATAGCTTGCGCGCGCCTTGATTGCAGCGTCAAATTCAAATAATTTCTGTAAAACTATAAAATTTACAAAAAAAGTCGAAGTCATCGAAATATTGTGTTGCCCTAAATCAATATTTCGCTGACTTCGACGCATCAATGCGAAGAGGACAGGCCGTAGACCAGGCAAACCCATCCTATAGTTAGCTAAATAGCAGTTGTTTCTTTAATTTTAAAAGTACATTACAGCAGAGCCTAACCCTTACCCATCTTTCTCAGTTATCTTATGCATATTATTCTAAGTTACTTTGACAATAAGAACTCTTATACATAGTGTAATTACGATAACAAAGCAAGATGTGCTGAACCAAAGTGGAATAATGGCCCCACAACCAGTAGACAAAACAATTTTGTTATGAAAATATTCTCTCCATTTTCGGTATTTATAGTTAGTGTATCGTGGAAGAGCCGCTTCCAAGCTCACCGCTTTAATGATCGCAGAGCAGTCTAGTGCGCCGTGAACAGAACAAAGCAAAGCCGGTTAAACATCTCACTATTGTCCCATACGACACCGGTGACGCTTGCTCTACTCGTCGCGACAGGCTTCTGCGATGTTATATAACTCATTAATCAATATTAATATTAATTAATACGGATGCAGGTAGATATTCATTTTTATATGTGTACTATATGTATTTTACGTGTATTATATGGGCTAAAGTTGTTACACATAACATTTTAATACCTAATGTTTGCAAGGATGTCATAGCAGTAAGAGAACGCAATATTAGATAGTAATTCTCAAACCATTTCTTTTATAATTGTACTTAGTTTTTAAACAATTTGCGATGCCCTAGTAGGGTCCATGTATGTACTTTTATTTTTTAAGACCACCTTGTAATACCATGGTTATGCAAATAAATGAATATGAATATGAATACGAATATCTCATTATTCCTTAGCAAGCAGAAAGCCCATTTCAAAGTATGAAGTATGAGTATGAGTTTAGTGGTGGTAGGACCATGTGCAGGGTCCGTCCGGATCGCTACCACCATCTTATCCATTAACCACCCGCCAAGCAACAGTGTTCGCATTATTGTGTTCCGGCGTGGGGATAAGACAACCGGTGAAATTACTAGCATAGAGGCATTCCATCTTAATCCTCAGGGTTGGCAACGCATTTGAGGTCTTAGGATTATAGTCTTGAGAATTCAAATGTGTATGGGTCTCAGATTCCACTTACCATCAGGTGGCCTGAGTGCTCGTGTGCCTTCTCCTTAACATAAAAAAAAAAAAAAAAAGTATGCTCTGTTATTTTTTTGCCAAATTTGTATATAAAATCGTATGAATTCATTTTCAAATGTCCAAATGCACGTCATAGCCAGGAGGGTGATTCTCTCTTCTCTTCTCGTACACCACACATTTTAGCGCATGTCTTCTTAATTAGGCAGCTTGGGACTTCTTAAACTTGCCAAAAAAAACTCCACCTTTGAGATCGACGCAGCGCTGTGTTGAGAGAATCACCCCCCAGGAGTCGAACTCTGGTGCCGACTACGTCAATTTGCATACAGGTGATTGATGATTAATGATTAAAATGAAATACTAGTAATGAAAATTTGAAATTTTGTCCGGCAGGCATCGTAGAACCGGGTCTACAAAACCTTATTATACTTTCTGAGTTCGTCGATTCTGACATCGAGATGAGCAAAAATCATCGAGTAACATTATCATTAGAATAATGTTCAGGAATCACGGGAGTTTAAGTTTTATATAAATCAGAATCACAACAGTAGTATTACAGATTATTTTTATGATAAAATAGAATACACTAAAATAAATTAAAAAATATAAACTACAACAGGTCTAATAAATGCTATGACAAAAGGTTCAGAACTCAGCATACGAGTATGCTGTGAGACTGGGGTCTACACAGCGCTGTTTTTCAGCCTTAAGGGTACACTGCATTACATCACGATATTATAATTACATAAATATATACATAAATCATGCCTGTTTCTCAGATTGGTAGGCAGAGACCACTTCTTTCCACCTGCTACGATCCTGACAAAGCTATTTCTCTTCTTCCACATTCATACATCGAGTCATGCATGCACGTCGGTTTCGGGTACTTAAGATTCGGCCCTTTCTACAAGGCTAACATTTAGTCGTACTTTTAATACAAAACAGGGATAATTAACTATTATATACATATATATATGAAAGTTATACAACATGTTACAAAATAATCCGTAAAAAAAAATTACAAAAGTAGTGTCAACCCTTATTAAATAACGTCAGTTCAGTATCTTAGGTATACAGTATACTAGGGTTGACACTACTTTCGTAATTTCTTTTTTACGGATTATTTTGTAACACGTTGTATATTGCAATATCGTTTATCAATTATTTAGGTAATCACAGATAATCAGAGACAGACAGAGCATTCTGAAAACCGCATATTATTCTGAGTTTAATATTTAATTGAATTTTTGGTGTACATATATAAAAAAAAAGGTTAAGAAAAAAAAGAGTTTGTTCCTCAACCATCTTTTAGCTGCTTTTCGAGTAGTGTTCCTCTGAATTTTAAATTTGAAGGTTGGCAGCGACATTTTAGTGCGTAGTGGGGGGGTTTTTGATGCTCTAAAACTGAAGCTACCTCTGAAACCCATACATTTGTGTTTAGGCATAATGACTTTATTGGCGTGCATGCTTCTTACCCCACGATCTCTGTCAGTTTTATTACTAGGCTAAGTAAATTTGTCAAATAAGAACCGGCGTTGAACTATTTCATACACTTGCATTGTCAAATGAAGCTCCCTTCGTGCTGCCATTTTTAGTGAACCCTTTTCATTTAGAAAGGGGGTTATGCGCGCGCGCTTTGGGACTTGATAGCAAAAACAAGTGCATAAGTGCATCCGTTTTGCACTCTTTGTATAGCTCGTGTTGTTTTTGCATGTATCCCAGGTCCGTACACCGTGTCGCTACTACTGTTTAAATGAGAAAGTACCATATAGAACGAATGGCCCTTTTGTGTAACACGAATATTATCAACTGCTTTTCCCCATACTAGATTACCGTATGACATAACACTGAAAATAACTACAATAAAGTAAGCAAGCTGTCTCAATATTGATAAGTTGTCTGATTTTCCTAACAGCGAAAGCTGTCCAGCTTTAGTTACCTGCTAGTACTGCTATATAGGGACTCCATTGCAAATGCATGGTGCTTGGGTGCATGGTGTTTTATACAAAAGTAGAAGTGTCGACAAGTACAGCCAATTACAGATTTTCTCTTAAAATTCTATCGAGAATATTAATAACGCTAGAAAATTAAAGAATATTAACTCGAGTTAATATTGGTCATTTTTAGTAGTAAATGTTGATAAAAAATATCCTGCTGCTGTGATCCGTATTTGATTGCGATTGAGGTTTATTTATTTATTTGTACCAGTTAATACCTATAGTGGAGTCCTAACTACCAATTAAACTGCCAATGAAAGTAACACGTATACCTGACTGTTAATATCTTTAGATAGAGGATGAAATATTGATGGGAATATTGTTACCTATAATTTGTTGATTAAAAAGGTTGAATATATATTCATCATCATCATGGTATTTTAGGTCCAAATAGTGATTTTGAAGGTGCTTTTTTCACCGGAGACACGAGCAGTGTATTGGATTGGAGTAAGAATGAATTGCAATTCAATGCATATTTAATTACGAATCTTTAGTAGTAAGTGTCTGGATTAATTCTTCATAATTTTCCTCTACAAGCACTTTTTTCTCCTCTTCATCCTATTTGGTTTTGCTTTGTTCGGCAAGCGAAGAAGCGCTGAAGCGCCTTGAGTCGAAAGTCCATCCTGGCGTCGCACGCTGAATTCAGTCGCATTTATTCCGTATGCCACTATAATAAGAAAATCTCATGAATCCAATCCAGTAACCCACCGTCCACCGAAGTGGACGCTCAGCTTACTTGAACGTTCTGGCTTCAAGTCAATTATTTTTTCATCAGAAAATGTATTGTCCATAAATTACGTTGCTTAGTCGTAAGTTTCCTATTAAAAAGTTGTAAACTTAAGGGTTTGCATCTTGGCATTCAGAGGCATCAGCATCCACGTGGGCAAAGCAGCTTAAACTTCCGTGCCCCGCGGACCTTGAGTCGGCGTCGCGCTTTGGTCACACGCACCCATTACCTACTCCAAAACACAAATTACAAAAGTTTACTTCTTTAACTCCACAGTTATGACGTGATCGAAAGAAAGGGACAGGACAGGGTTAACATACCATCAATTTCGATATGGGGATTAAACACACGGCGCGATCCTCTCATAGCTGGACGCTGTTACGTAATAATCTGCCAATCCACAACTATTTAGCAATAAAGTGTAAACCCTAAGTGTGATTATTCTAGGTTGATCTTTATTTGCTAAATATTTGTGGGATGGCACATTTTTGCGGAACAGCATCAAGCTATCTTTATATGTTTTCGTTATTAAAACATAAACCCATAAACATTACCCTTGAAATATCGAGAAAATTTTAAATGAATATCAGTTGAAAGTCAACGTTTTTTAAATCTTGTAAATATTACTTCTTGGAAAATCATTTCAATATTTAGCATTCCACAACTACAATGATTTATGTGAGGAACTATACGTAATACGCTCACATACGGATGCAGGTAGATATTCATTTTTATATGTGTACTTTATGTATTTTACGTGTATTATATGGGCTAAAGTTGTTACACATAACATTTTAATACCTAAGTTTGCAAGGATGTCATAGCAGTAATATTTCTGTAGGTATGTACAAAGAACCTTATATCGAAGATGGCGGGAGCTTTACGCTACGCTCGCCTTATGGCCGAACCCTATATTCAAACCGCGGACAGATAGCCTTACTTCGGATTAAAATTTGACACATTTTGTATGGGCAAATGTCAACGCGAAGTAAACCTTATCTATCCGCGGTTTGAATATAGGGTTCGGCCGTTAGTCATCAGGGCTGGAATTCTACAAGGTAATAACGATATCGTTTTTGACCTGTGTCCGTATTGTCAACATTTTGATAACTCTTATGTCATTTACAATAATGGCGACTGTGACATAAACGATTCTTAAACGTGTCAAACACGATATCGGTTTAACGCACCTGAATAGAGGCCCAGATCCTAACCTGACAGAGTCGGTTTTGCATTGACATTGATTCGCTCGCGGCGCTCGATACCTTCACTAGAACTTTACGCAATTCATAGGTTTAAGTAAAAAAAGTATGACTAGAGAGTATATGCCCTTAAATATTTCTATTTTGTTTTAATATGTCGTCTACGTTATAGATATCAAATTTATGAATACTTAACGTTGGAATTATTAAGCCTTATACTTTCTAATTTTTATGACTAACGATACTTGTGAAAATAAATGATATGGAAATCAATTTTTGGCTTTTAAAACTCGATACAATAATTTTGTGGGTGACACAGGGATCCCCAATAATAAATGAAAAATTCCTTTACAAATTTGTGTATTTTTTTTAATAATATTATTAACTATGAAATGAAAGAGTTTTGTATTAATATGTTGAAGAAATAAACAGCGATATTTAGTAGGTCTGTCTCTTGAATAGTTTATGAAATGTATTTTTAAACAATTAACTACAGTCCTCGTACTGTTCTTCTAATAATTGTTTTAATTATGTAATGAATAGTCGATGAAGCCAAATTACTCCAAGAGAAAATACTAGTATTTGTACTGAATATCTATAAATCGTTCTCGGTGAAATGGAATTCGATACATAGTTGTCGATATTTCAAGGGGCACCACAAAAAACCTTTCGAAATATTTAAAAGGACCCTTGTTTTTTTTGTTATTTAAAGGTTTCTTCCATCTCTGTCGTACTGCAGGGTAAAATCTTCTCTTAATTAAGTTACGAATCAAATCTAAGAGTACATACATCACTACATTTTCTACGACAAGAAGATTTTGAAAAATAAATTATTATGACAACCAGTCATCAGTTCTAATTGTATTTTCACTGAAAGTGTTTTTCATCAAAAATATGATTTTAATAGAGATTACTCCCTCAAAATAATCATGAAGACAATGATTAAGTGTATAAATAAATAATACGACCATGCTCAAACTTCAAAAGTATCACGTACTTGTGAAGTTTTGAAGTTATGGAGTAATTATGGTAAATTGATTTGTTTGTATGAGTGGCGAAATGTAAAGGTACCGACTATAAACACTTGCTAAATAAGAGCGCCCTGTTTGCAAATTTTTTTCACGTTGACGTGATCGGCACCTTAAGTTTGATGCTAGGTCACAGCATGTACGTAGGTATAAGCATAATTTAGTTATTTTGCGAAAATTGGTGAATAAAAGTAAGTCATCATTTATTGAGATTAACCAATCACCTAGCCCCTGATTTAGTTGTCAACTAAGGATAAAAATGTATATCTCAAATATTACGATCATATACATTTTTATCCATTTTCGAAAGAGAAAATGGTTTGAACTTGTGGAAGGTATTTATGTATGTTATAGAAAATTCACTCAACTCAACTCACGTATTTTTTTGATGATTTGCTCCAGCAAACATGACATGACAAGTGCTTTTGGTAAAGTAAAGCACCCATGCGCAGGCGCTCGCATGCATGGGTGAACATCGCGAAAGTTTAAAATGTACAATTAGTAAACCACCTGTCGTGTAAGCATTCAGGTTTTTCAGCATTTTAAAGATCCGAAAGAATCCGAAGACTTAAACAAGTGAACCCACTGTGAAAGTGGAAAATGTTTGCGAGACAAGCTTCTGTATTGATTTGAGAACTTTAACAGTAAGATCAAAAAGCAATTTCCCCCGCTCTAAGTTGTCAGGCCGAGTTATGGCGGGCTACGTGACTGGACCGTGGGTTTGCTTTGAAAATATATTTTATTTGGTTTTACGTGTTTCCCCCACAAAGATTTTAACTGTTTGAATCTTTAATATTTATCCTGTATTTTCAAGCTCAAAGTAAAATTAAATATAGGTCCTTGTTTAGTATATTAGTTAATTTAATCTGGTTTATTAGTCATTATTAAGACACGAAAAAAATAAAAAATAATGAAGTAGTAATGATATGTATACAATATCATAATTCAGGGCCTCTATTCTACTGCGTTATAACGATATTGCGTTTAACGTGTTTTAGAATCGTTTATGACTCGGTCACCATTATTGTAAATGACATAAGAGTTATCAAAATGATGACAATATAGAAACACTTCCAAGGCAATATTCGTTTTTACCGTGAGAATGTATGTGAACTTACACACTGAATTAGGCGTGCTACGCCAGATTTACTGAGAGCAGTATGCGCTACGCCGTAGAGGTTGCTCATAGGCTATGCATATTGTGAGGATTTCTCAAATAATTTGTATATACTCGCGTCCTACATCACCGTATTGACTTACATCTTAAAATAAGTTCAATTTGTGTTTTTCGGGTTCCGTTTTCTATTAATGATCCTCCTTTATCCGTCTGTGTGTCAATTTCGCTGATTTACGTGATTTTACAGTTAAAATACTTAACCTCTACAAATTTTAATGCGTAAACACGAAAGATAATTTCTATTTTCAACAATTGTTTGAGCTACTTTTTAGGGTTACGTAGTCAAACTAGGAACCCTTATAGTTCCGCCATGTCCGTCCGTCCGTCCGTCTGCAGCCTAGCGCAGAGACTATCATATCTAATATACATATTAGTCACGCCTACAAAGTGGTGCAATAAAAGGTAATAAAATATATTTTTTAGGGTACCTCCCCTACACGTAACGTGGGGATGTATTTTTTTTCTTTCTATCCTATAGTGTGGGGTATCGTTGGATAGGTCTTTCAAAATATTACGGCTTTGTGAAAACAGTTTTTCGATTAAGTTATACGTTTATGAAATATTGAGCTTTAAAGCGCTAATTTTTGTTTGAATCAAGTGTCCGTCAGCCTCCCCTACCCCCCCTCCTACAGCCAAAACTACAAATACTAAAAATCTGAAAAAAATCTTAAATAAAAGAACATATTTAGGTAACGACATCATTGGTTCTTGAGAAACAGGTGATTAAAGTGTTTATACCTACTAAAATCATCTAAGACGGCACCAATTGACTTTAAATAGAAAATTTGTTATTACTTGTTGATTTTTATGTTTGTTTGTCTTAACGGCTTCGGAACCCTATACTGAGCATGCTCCGACATGCTCTTGCCCGGTTTTTGTTTTTATTATTTTATTTTGATTAATAGACCTGAAAGCGGCGACTGTCTTGTGAATTTTGCTATAAGAGGTTGTGTTTTGAAGTCTAAAAGTTATGAAAAATTACAATTAATTTCTGTAAAAGTCGTCTAAAAATGTATGAATTACTTTTTACCACCTTGATTAATTTTTAGTGTAAATAATAATTAACAAGGTACATTAATACTTTATAGAAAATGAGAAAAAAAATGTTTTTGGTCACAGCTACTTAAGATTCTCGTTTATAAAATTAAAACAACAGTGATAAATTTCAGTTCAAAATCAATCCATTACCATAAAAAAAACTTCCAAAAAATGTTAAAAATGGCATTGTAATAATGTTTTAAAACAACCTAAATCTCGCATTATAATACTCGACAAAAATAAAAAATTGCTCATTCATTCGTAACTCATTTATTCGATCATAACTGAAATGATACTTTATGATGTGCATTAAAACTTAGAGAAAAGCAGTATTTTAACTGTAAACTCACGAAAAAAAGCAAATCCGCAAAATTACGTATACGGCCTCTTAACAATCGCTATATAACTTAACCCGTAAGCTGGGCTGGGGCAGACACATAAAACTTATGTTGATCTTGGTTACATTTACGCACTTACTTAGCATTACAAATGTAGTAAAGCATTTTAAGGGCCTGTTTCACAATCGACAAGTAAATTTGTCTGTCAAATGAAGATAGCCCTCTCTTTGTCTATCTTCAGGTGTAAGAACGGGAAAGGGCTAGATTTATTTGACATATATGTTTTACTTGGCGATTGTGAAACAGGCGGTAAGTGTTTTTAATTTAACTTAATACTTTTAATCGGAAATTATATCTGGGAGTAAGTCGCTTAGATTAGGTATTGTTTGCGTTTGAGTTACGTGTTGTTGATATTTTTAGATATAAAATTATTTATTTTTGATTTTTGACTACCTATTCAATACAGTTTTCCGCAACAACCAAAGGCATTTTTTCAAAAGCGTTTTACAGCGAATGTGTCTCTTCATGAGTGCTTGCCCCAGATATAGTTGAAGAGTTAAATGCATTGCTTTGGTTTTGCTAAGCTAAACCAGAAGGGTGCATGTTACTACAAAACTACTAAAACATACGCTCTTTTAAGTTCAGCACGGGTAGCACAAGTTGTATTTTCTCGCTTGTCGCTCAGTGCGTCTCTATCGTTACAGGCTAAATAGAAAGGGATTTCCAAGCGACAAACAAGTCGCGGACCACTTGTGCTAGCTCTCCTGGTCGGTCTCCATTTCTCCCCGCGACCTCGTCATCTGCAATTGTCGGCTGTCGATGAGCATTCAGAGTCGTTTGCAGCCTTCCCTTCCCTCGGAAATTTACTCTGTTACTGACTACGTGACTGTTGACAGTTTGTCGAAGAGCTGTACAACAACCTGACCCATGGAAGCGCAAACATTGTTGTATACAGTCGTGTCGGATACGTTGGTGGGATGATGAGTCGGAACGGATTATTATTCGTTACTGGTGCGATTGGGGGTTGCATTTGACTGCGCAAAACGTGGTTCCTTCGTTAGACGAAAATGTGCAATATTGTTAGCCAGCGTGCCTCAGATATTAAAATAACTACTTCTGACTGCATTTTTAACCAAGTTCCTTTTTAGGATTCAGTAACTCAAAAGGAAATAACAGAATCCCCCATAGGGTCACTTGCGTGTCTGTCCGTTCATCTGTCACAGCCAATTTGCTCCGAAACTACTGGACCGATTCAGTTGAAATTTCGTGCACATAATGTGAAATTGGTGATGGACGGAAACACGAACATGTAACGTAAATAAATGAATTTTAAACAGGGGGACGTAAATTAGAAATTTAAATGCAAACTGTGTGTCATATCAAATAAAAGCGTTGATTGTGAGAACCTTAAATATATTTTTTTACAATTTTAATATAATTACTTTTGAAGTTACATAAGAAAATGGGTGAAAATTGAACATTCCCTCTCATCTCCGATTACTGGGGCTAACTTTTTGAAAAAAAATAGTATCTAACTTATAAATTACAGGAAAACCTATAAGAAATCTATGGTATATAAAGTAACAGGAAATTTCTCAAAACGTACGGAACCTTCTCCACTCGAGTTTAGCTCGCACTTGTTCTGTTTTTTATAAGACCCAGTGTAATTGGGTTACAATCAAATGTGAAAATAATGGTAAGTAGTGCTAAGTTAAATTCAGTCTTTGGATTTTTAGGAACAATTACGCCTTATTCACCATGATTTTATAAGCTCGTTTGTCTGTTTAACACAAATACAATTTAATCGATTTTAAAATATCTTCCACGGGGCCTAACATGGTCGTGTTTATCGATGTGGATAAACGTGGATAACACATCTGTCACTTTCTGACCAGTATGTCAGTTCGACAGTGACGGAAGCGTTATCCACGATTATCCACATCGATAAAGGCCGACCATGTTGGGCCCCAGAACTTTAAACAAACCTCGGAACTGGATGATAATACAAAGTTATGGTCTCAACATTGTAATAAAATGAAACTATTTTAAAAACTTCTAAAAACAAATTGACTATTTAATAAATATAAGTATATTTAAATTGTATGTTTATATTGTAGTTAACCGGGACATACGTACTACATAAAAACATTAACTGAAAATTGATTGAGTGACTACGAGTATTGTCACACGGATAACGTACACAAAAATACATTTTAAACTTACCACCTGTTTTACTATCGTCAAATAAAGCATATCTGTCAAATAAATTAAACCCTTTCCTTTTTTTACCCTTGAAAATAGACAAAGAGGGCTATCTTTACTTGACAGATGAATTCACTTGTCCATTATGATACTGGCCCTTAGTATTAATCTTATATATAAAATTCTCGTGTCACAGTTTTCGTTCCAATACTCCTCCGAAACGGCTTGACCGATTCTCATGAAATTTTGTGAGCGTATTGAGTAGGTCTGAGGATCGGCCAACATCTATTTTTCAAAACCCCAAGTGATATGAAAAAAAAAATTGCAGCGGGCGAAGCCGCTGGCGGTTCGCTAGTAAAATATAAATATATACGTATAATAACAAGTGCCTTGTAAGTTTAACATAAAAGTGCACCAAGCAAATATTTTCGAATCAAGAATTAGTTTTAGAACATTAACTTTATTTCATATCTTTTAGTGATCATAATAATAGGGTACTGGTATGTCGTCTGCATCTCAATTATTAAGAAACAAGCGACGCCGTGGGAAAGTCATAGTCGGGTCATATACACTCTTAAAAACAAAAGTTGTCTCTCCTGTGCTCAATAGTTAAAAGCATATACCTAAGTTATGTATTTATATGATAGTTCTAAAGCAGTCCTGACGGAGTTTTTGCGGGAATGGGCTTAGCCAGAAAATATGGCCTTAAAAACGTTAACTTTCGGTGTGTCCACAGGAAAGACGGTAACCTAAATCTGTGTATGGCCCCGTCATATGTTTAAACCATTTGATACCTTTGACGCAGCACAGTCAAATGCAGCGACCATTAGCTCAACTACCTTAATCGAGATATCTTATCGCCTCCTTTGAAATAAGTATTAACGTTGAGGAGTACCGGTGAGCATCAGTGGTCTTCATCATCAGTTCTATTTCACCTAATGATAATTATTGAATGCAAATGCTAGATTTGTGACTGAAAATACTAAAATCGCTATATATATATTGCTATAATATGTATTTGAGGAGTTCTCTCGATTTCTCCAAGATCCCATCATCAGATCTTGACATGCCGTAAACGGGACCAACTAGAATGTGTAACCCTTTGAAACAAAAAATCATAATTCAAATCGGTCCAGCGGTCTTTGAGTAATCGGGGAACATACATAAAAAAAAACAGGACGAATTGTAACTTCTCCTTTTTTTGAAGTCGGTTAAAAAGAAAACAATGGAAAAGTATGTCGCCTACGAGGCCGCAGGCTAATACAAAGTTCCATTTTCAAAACAAGTGCGCAAATAAGAAAGCGCGTTCGAGTGCAATTGCGCATGGGAGGCAGGGGCGGGCGGAGGCTGGCGCCGCGGCTCCGGCAGCGGCAGTGCGCCGCCCGCGCCCTGCCCGCCGCCCGTGCCCGCGCGCCGGCCGCTCGCCGCACAACTTTTACTACTCGTCAATTACCGCATCAACTCGTACAAGTGTGAGTGAAACTTATACCGCGCGAGCCCCGGAACATGCAGTGCAATTTAAAAAGTTCGTATAGAAAAGTAAGCGTGATTTAACATAATAACATAAATTAGAGGCTTTATCAGATTTGTCTGAGGCGCCGGAACATCGTCCGAATACGGGATATTTATGTGTATCATATTTCCTTTGAGTTTTCCTCTTTTTCCTTTTCACGGCCTACATGGAGTAAAGGGATCTTTGACGTTGCGATGTTTTTAATGTTCCTGTAAAAATGTTCACGCAAACTGATGTTGAAACAAAATGATGAGTTGTTTGTTAGCGAAACTTTAATGTACATATAAGTAATTAGCAGGCCGATTTTAAAGCAAATTGAACGTTAAATCACCTACAGGTACATAATACTGTGATTATAATCTATATTATATATATTAGGTACTTCAAAATATCTGGATATAAATTAAACTCAGTAATGTTTAGCAGACCCGTGCAAAATGTATGCACAAAAAGTATATTTGTGTTAGCCCTTGCACACTCGTAAAAGTCAGGCATTCATCACGATTCGTACGTAACATTGTTTGGAAGTTTACATTGTTTATTATTAAGCTGTAAGAATTCTATGCAACTTAACGCACGTATTATCTCTAAAAAAAATATTGATGATTAATAGCAAAATTATTTGCAAATAATTTCGTAAGGTAAACGTTAAAAAGCTGTCTATGTACTTACGGAGTACTCGTCGTCGTAAGAACTGAGTTCATTTACTGCAAGCGGCCTTAGAGTTGGTTTTTATATTTCTTTTGTTCGAGCAATGAATCGATGTGACTTTTTGCACTAAGATAATTGGAAAGTACCAATACCAATGGGTTACATTTAAGCCCTGGTTTCTAAACAGTTTTCAGTTCAGTATTAAATTGAGGGAGAATTCTATGCATAGTGGAGGTGTTAGTTGTTGTTTGTTGGCAAATAAGACATACTCGTACGTGTGACAGTATAAATCGTGCGGCAGCCTTTACTCCTTACTCTCCTGCTTGAGCTTCAGAGTAGACTTACTTAGGGTCGATGGCTTGCGTCCGCCGTGATCGTGCCTGCGACTGAGCTGCTGTTGCCCGTATGATGGATTGAGGCGTAAAGGCGGTGACTCATCGCTAAAATGACTCAATACTTTTATAACAGCCTCTATGAACCTACAACCGATTTAACAGCAACGGAATTCCGGCGATTGTGTTCTCTGTTTTTTGTTTACATACGTAATCAGCACGAAAGACAACTGCGGTATTCGCGTCATTTATTCTGCGTTTATGCTTACTATTTGTAAAATATATTTATTTTGTGAAAAGTATCGACTTTCAGACACACACACACACATTTCTGTATTTATATGATGAAATTGAACTTTATCCTTGATTTTCCCACGCGTGTGGAATTAGTTTTATTCGATATTCTCGAGTGAAAATTGTTGCGAGCAGCTAGAGATGACTCAGTGTAGATGTGGAGGTATTGGACGGAGACGTGACCGCGCCGCGTGCGCGGAATAACAACACTGCGACAGTATTTGTGCGGGGAACGTCGTACATCGTGGGCGGAACGTCGTATCTTCCAGAAATGGCAATAAAATGTTAGATTTGGAGAAAGGAATGTTAGATTTTATAAAAGAGGTGCATCGGATTTGAATCGTTGCAAAGAAGCGAAATATCCCATAAAAACTTTAATCACACTATTTTTTTTTATACCTATTCGATTGTAAAAGGCGGAGAAGTGGAAAAAAATACCTACCTAGTATGAATTTTGCATTAAACGAATATTTTCAAAATCTTATCAGATTATAAATAACAATAATCTAAAGCACGGATAATTACAGTGTTATATTTTAACATAAAATAAACGCGATAAAAGAGCTCCTGTTTCATGAAAAAATGGCGGGCTCCGGGGCGGCATTAACCACCCGCGGCGCGCAGGGAACTCGTCTTAGGATTTCATCACACCTGCTGCAGGCACTGATACCGTTATACAGTATGCCACCAACTTATGTAAAGGTTTACTTGTTAATAAGTTTTAATAAATTAGGTCATTGTGTTTTAAGTATAAGCTTATTTTTTTTGCGTACTGGTATTGAGCTGCTGAACCGTGAATAGAAAATCGATTGAAATAAAGTGAACTGTTTTGTCTCTCTTGAACAAAGTGTGAAACTAATAAAGCGATTCCCGAAACAATGTCGATATCATGTTCCTGAAACCGCATCGCAGGTATTCGCATATTATTTCAGACCGATTCATATCCGGTCTGTTTTATGCAAATTAAACATTTCATCACGTTAGGTTGATCGGTTTTGTTGAATTTGGTTGATTTTTTTATGCGTAGGCTAACCGGAACGTTGGCTCGTATTCAAATTGATTAACGTGGAAAAGTTATCTTGAGTACTTGTGCGAAAATTTCCATCAGCGTGGTCTTTCAGCTCGGATTGCCATCCTGCTGAATAGATCTCATTCACTCGCGGCGATGGCAAAACAAAAATTATGTCAGGAGGCGGCCCGCGCGCGAGGGAGGCTTACACTCTGTTTTTGATTAAACAAATTGTCCGGGCACTTTATTGCTCCCTAGCGCCGGCTCAGCTGCGACTGTTGCTCTTTTAACAAACGACA
This sequence comes from Acleris holmiana, assembly GCA_949316455.1. NCBI lineage: Eukaryota > Metazoa > Arthropoda > Insecta > Lepidoptera > Tortricidae > Acleris > Acleris holmiana. The sequence goes on from OX438762.1 coordinate 18,024,313, forward strand.
CCATCGGTATGTTTTGTTTTTGTTGCAAAGAAGATTAATTTCAGATAAGAGCACGTGTGTTGTCAGCATTGCTACAACACAACGCTAACCTTTGGCTGTTATATTATTAGAAATTTGGGAACACTGACAATAATTTAATGGGCCGTTCCGATTTACATTTCCTTATTCTGTTGGCAAAGAAAGACAGAGGGTAATAAAAACAAAGTATCCGTACGTAACCGTGCTCGCAGACCGTCTGTCTGCCGGCTGGGCCTTCGTCCGGATAAAATTGCCCGGCCAACCGGCTCGCATACAAACTAGTTGAGCCGTTGTCGGCCGGGCGCGTGTTCGGTCGTCGGGAGATTAATACAGAAACGCGATTAAAAGGTCCTTTTGTCGATGCATATCTTGATGACGCAATAAATAAATTAAAAATATAAATAAATACATTTGGTTTTTTTTTTGTACCTGCGTAAATTTTGTCTAATGTTTAACATAGATATTATAATGTTTTTAAATTTCAACCTCGAATTTAATCTAAACTACGGTTTCTACTTGATTCAGAACGAAAACATTTTTCAAGATTAGATAAAAAGTGGGGATTAAATGTTCAGGGTTAATAGTTAACAAGCAGCCCAATTTTAGTTACAATATGTAAATAATTGATAGAATCATTTATATTTTGAAGAATTAAAGTAAACAAAAAACCTCCGTGGAAATTAAAGGAATAATTAAGATATTTTTTTATTGTACTTTACCAAAGCAGGTGCTTTTTGAAAAAGAAATAATTAAAAGTGAATTGGGGTAAAGTCGAAAATCGCGGTTTCCTGTAAAACAGGAAGTTACTTTATACATTGCACGGCAACACTTTTCTAGACGCCATGTTATCCCTTCACCGCGTCAGTTCTCTCCGGTCGCTAATATGCTTTGCGATATAACCCCAAATTATTTTTTATAGATTAGGTAGTTCGTAATCCGTACTTCTGTTTTACTAATATTGTCTTGTCTACCCTGTCCCTAGAGTGTATACATAATGTTAAAGATATTTTAATTTATTTACAGGTGCCCACACGATGTTAGTTTGTAAACAAACACAGTTTTCATTTTATGCATGTCATATTGATGTGGTGGTTACTTTAGTAAAATTGTCCTCCAAAAAGTGATTATACCGGACAATAAGTCATAATCGCAAAAAGTAAATTTTACTAGAAAAATATTTACTGGTTTTGTTGAATATCTTTGCAACCGGTTGGAGTACTAAAAGCATTGATATATCAAATGAAAACTATTTATTTATGGAATATAATTTATATATTAAAACTTTATAATACGCATTCAGTATTAAGCAATGAGAGATGCATTTTACAGATAATGAGTTAAAATGTATTCCCAGTATTAGTGACTTACTGGATTATTGTAATAAATATTTTAAAAGTATTTATTTTTTACTGCATAAAATTGAAATTTATAACACATTTTTGTTCGAAGGGACGTAATAATTATGTCATCACTAAGGTTTTTATAATAATTTATAACCAGGCAAAATAGCTGCATTATATGATAGCTTTGTTGCTCTCGGGAATATAATAACAACATATTCAACGAATCGTGTCGTTTGATTGAGAATTTAGCAACTTCCTCATCAGTCAAACAAATTAGTACACAAAGGTAGGTGCCCTGTTGGAAAAAGTTGCAATAAACATGATGCCGCGCCAAAAGAAAAGAAAATTTGAAAGTGTTATCGAAATAATAAAATAACAAAGTCAGACCGAAACATCATTGTGACTCATTTGACATTTATCATTATGGTAATAATGGCATTCTGTGGGAACTTTTCCAAGAAGTAAACTTTTTTGTGACAATTAGGCAGTAGCAAAAACTTAATGATTAAATTGCACTTAACAGTTAATTCATACATAATGATAATTTTGAGGCGGTTTGAATCAATTCTATGGTACCTACCATAATTCTACTGGAAGTGAAATAGATGACTTTGTACACGGAAATGTAAAGATAATGTAATTAATTCCCAATGTACCTATCACACATCTAGATACGAATTTCTAGGTCATTTAGACATGCGCACTTAAACTTAATGGTTTTCTGAACCATGTATCTTGCGTATCCAATAGTTAAATACGTAAATAGTAGAATAAAGCTTCCGTATCCTATTTTAGTACAAAGGGACTGGAAGTAATTATTACTCTTCTCATTAGTCTCTTTAATCATAATATTACTTTGGTTTCATTAGTCAGGCACTCGAAGAATGTATACAGTATTCTTAAAAAAAGGTACGTACTTGGTGGTGTTTTTGGAAAGGTAGGTACTTCACCGTAGTTCTCGAGGGCATATTTAAAGTTTAAGTTGGAGCATATATGAACAAGTTCAGTTGCAGATCATGCATGAATCTTGAACCACCTGTGTTTACGAGTATGTGCACAGAGAGCCGAGCGGTGTCGCAGTCGCGTGGTCGGGTGCCATTACGCCTCAACCCTTTGGTGTTATTTATTGAGGAGAGCACAACCGGCGACAAAATGTACTTCTGTTGTTCCGAAAACTTCCAGAGCTTTTTAACCAATTTAAAAAAGGTCATATCAATTTTATCAATAGGTAAACATTTATATAATCTTTAATTGACGTCGTAATAACGTGATTTAATAACGCTCACATTTAACAGACTGACGAGTATCTATGAAATTAACTAAAATATGAACTGAAATTAATTAATTTGTTAATAAAATTAACAAATTAATGTAACTAAATTATCACGGAGCGTCACTTGAGAACCTACTGCATTAAAATTAAAAACGCTATTGCGTTTGACGTGTTTTAGTATCATTTATAAATCGACCGCCACTACTGTCAAGTATGTAAGAGTTATCAAATTGTTGACAATACGGAAGCAAAGAGATAGCGAAGCGATTGAGCTGGCGTAGCGGTTAATTCATAGAGTCATTAAAAGCTCAAAAAGTTGGCATTTTACTATATACGGGGTCCAACTGGTGTGAATTTACTATTTTTGGGCAAACAATGATTTATTTGGAGTTATGAACTTTTATAGATGCCATGACTTTCTTTGTAGGTACTGAGTGTTGTTTAAGTAGGTAAATAAAATAAGAATAAAATTAGAATATTTTATTTTTTCTTCTACGATCTAAATAATATACAAATTCAAATTTATTGGTGTTCAAAATCGATGAATTACATTTATAATCTATAAAATCCGATTGATTATTATACATATAAAATCAAAATACGGCAAACATTTTGGTAGAACAACAATCTATAAAAATGGTTGATATCAATGGTAAAGCCATCACAAATAGGGAGCTACGGCACTATCGTTAAAAATTAACGAAAAGCTTTTCCTGATGGTAAATCGATACCCCTAACCGACGGGTTCGAGTCCTATTTATGTCCGAGTACGAAGTGGCCGGAGACACTGCGGCTGTAGCGGGCCACGAAAGTCTGTTCAAAGCCGTATACAAAGTCACTGGTCAATTTGATACAAATTTTTATCACTCTTGACATTATAGATGCTGAGAATGCTACTCGTAGGTCAATTTCCTCCCTTACGAGTAATTAAAGCTGTATCATTCACAACGCTGTAGCTACCCTCCATTTGACAAAAAAGGCATCAATGCAATCCTTATAAATAAGTTTTGATTGTGATCAGAGCTATAAATCTGGTAATGGGCACTCGATATGTGGAGCGGGCGTGTCCTAAATCACAGCCCATTTTACTTACGGGCACTGGTTCAAAATTGACTTGCAAAATTTTACCTAAATCAACTAATTAACATACAAATATTGCAAGTTAATATAAAGCTTTTAATAAAGATATGGCAATTAAATAATTACTGTGATAAACATGATTTATTTGCAGTCATTTGATATTATTTTTTATTATGATACCGGTGGTTGAGATTCATTTATATTTACCCTAAACTCGGTCAAACGTTATTTTCGAAGTTAGTTAGCGAAATGGGGTTAAAAGCAAGGACGAACGTAAATGATGCCGCACCCTTGGCGCCAGGTGGTCTCAACTATCGTAAATATATCGGGTTTTAATTACACTACACTGCAGTTTAATTGGTCGAACGCACGAAGCCGTAACTCGATCCAAGAAATCCCCGAGGTATTTACTTAGCTTTGTCTACAAATACATAGCGACGATCGCAGTGAAATTTTAGTACTTACTTATATTTACGTATTTATAAGCGTTAGGTACGGTTAGATACTAAAGTAGCTGAGCAGAAACATTGTGAACTCAAAATTAGATAACTTAACTGGGTCTTACCTTCTTTACGCTTAGGCTATAAATATCTCGTAAAGAAACAAACAAATCAGTAAATCTAGATCCGTTTGGTTCAGTGGTAGTGCGCCCTGCTCTGTGCTAAGAGGCCTAGCTTTGCGTGATGAGTAATTGGATACAAGTATTACCTACTGAGTATCTTTTGGTAATACCTAGGAACCATTGTACTTGCACAAAATTCTACACAATTTCTATTATTATCTGCATGTTTGCAATGATCGGGTCTGACCAGTAAGCTCTGCTGCCGGTGGGCCTACCATCACGGACTATTGCGTCATCGACTTAGATAGATCGATTCGCAATGGCGTACATAGGGCATGAGAACACATTCTCATCAATATTAATAATTGATTTTGTACAATAATGTTTTATCATGGTTTAGACATCAGCACACACACCACACATTTACATATGTTTATTAAAGTTTTCCTTCTTAATGTGTACACTATTGTTTTGTCGAGCGAGCACGACATTAGGCATCCGGCGGCGATAGCATCGACACTTTTTTCGAATCGATTCATCATTGGGGCTAGACAAGTTGCATTCGACAACCGTTCGCGATTATGTTTCGATAGAATAATATATGGCATTCACGTAAGCCACCGAAATAGTACCACGTGACTATCGGTGACTTACGTCAATACCATACATTTATCTACTGAAACATAATCGCTAACGATCGTGAAAGCCGCGATCACCCGGTACCTATTGTTTCAAAGAGAATCGCAACTTACTCGTAGATAAATTCTATTGGGTAGTAAACCAAAGTTAGTTCAGTAAAATTACAGGTAGGTACATTTTACCTTGCGAAAGTTGGGGTATACGCCGTTGTTGTAAATATTTTACGACATTTTTCCAAGATTTTTGAACATGTCTTTGCAAATTCGTGACGCAGCTCGTTAAGGTTTTTAGTATATGTATATTGCAACTAATAACTGTCCGAAATTTTGAGCAATATACCTACTCCTACTCTAACTACTCATAGTTTGAGGTGTTCTATCTCAGTCCTCGTAAACTGTAAAACATAAAGTTTAGGATATATTTCATAAAAAGCCTACAGCACCATTCGATTATCGAACCACTCGCCACCGGACATTTCCTCCTTTAACGCGGCTTGAAAAGAGTATTCACTGGAAGGTAATACCTTGGCTGGTCCCTGGCTTTGCTGATGTTTATGGGCGGCGGTAGCTGCTTATCATCAGGTGTTTCATCTGCTCGTTTGCCTTTTCAAAAATGTATTTGTTTGGATATCACGTTATGTTTTTAAACAACTCGTCCTTTCGGAACTATCAGTATATTTTGATAGATGGCGTTAACGTTTTTTCAGTAACAACACTAATCTGGATGAGTACCTAGAACTTAAAAGTAGGTACCTAATAAGGGAACTGTTACTGTTGTTTCGAATGTCTGCGCAGAACTTATAAAAAATAGAAAATCGTAATAATCAACTTTCTCTTAGCCAACACAAACCTAATTACGCTGATCTTCTGTTCCGTAGTGCATTTATCAAGGTCGTAAATCGTGGAGTGGGATGTCGATGTTATGTTAATTTATGACCTGCCCGGACAGCGGTCATTCCGGATCACGTTAATACCTGTTGAGTTACAGGCCGGCTTAACTGGCCCGCCGCCCGGCTTCAACTCAATGTCGGTGCTCCCTGTAATGAGAATCAGGGGCAAACGCAAAATGTTGCCGTACCTACTGCCCTGCCAACACCCATGACTCGGGCAATTTTATTGTGTAGCTCCATTTATAGGCACTAAGTTTTATCTCTTCTAAAATAATTACAATCTATCAGAATGATACAACTGATTAATTTTATATTTAGTCGTATATTGTACCGTTATCGCAACCCCGTACCTTACATTGGGTAGTAACAGTGTTTACCTTTGATTAGGCCAATGCCATTACATTTCGTATGCCTAGAATTTGCTGATACTTCCAATAATTGAATGCAAGTACGCAACTTTAGGTATACAGGGTCGCTCTTGTAGATCGGTCAGTGTGGGCAAGTCTGAAACTATAAAGACACAAAGATCTGTTCTTATGAACCATGTCATCGATTTTAGTGACAAGAAAAACTGCATTCATCGATTAAAAAAAAAAAACTAGTACTCAGTTCAGGAATTGAACCCGGAAGTTTTGAAAAATAAAACGTACATCGTTTCTAGTTGGATATCGATTGTGTAGTTATCAAGGTGTAAATTTTTCTATGAATATGATATCTAGAATAAAAAATGCATTGTTTTTCATATTCTTTAATTTGATTGATTATGTCTTCAAAATGACAACTAACACAAATTCACTACCTAAACATACAAAACGCAATAGGAAGTAAAATCATTACCTACCTAAAAGAGTTCAATGTTGTATTGAAAAAAATGGTTTTCATTTCGAACACCTACTAAAATTTCCGGGTTCAATTCCGGAACTGAGTAAAAGTTTTCTTTTTTAAATCGATGTATGCAGTTTTTCTTGTCACTAAAGTCGATGACATAGTTCATAAGAACAGATCTCTGTATGTCTTATAGTTTCAGACTTGCCCACACTGACCGGTCTACATGGGCCACCCTGTTTACCCGAGGCCTTTGGTGTTTGAGATGTAATTCCTGGCGTCATCAGTTATTCGCGAGCACCCACTAGACGCCCAGGCGCCGGCAGTGCCATCGACATTTCCATAATATCAACACGGCCCACTCCCGGGCGCCTTCAATGACAGTCGTGCAAGCTAATTCCGGCTACACTGCCCTGACTTGTCATAGTTAATTTGTAATCGTGGCGTGGTAATCTCCCCGCGCCATATTTTCATTACTTTCCCTCAAATATTTCCCCCTTCTAATATAGCTTAATTTAATCAAACTTTGCTTACTTTGCAGCAATTTAAACCGCAATTTGGTACGCAGGAATTTATAATTATGCTTCTTGTAGCGATTGAAAGAGCAAATAAACGACGAGTTAAATAGAAGCGCCGGAGGAAATTGCACGGTGTGTCGCTTGCGACGCTCACCTCCCGTGCCGCGAGGCGAGCTACCCATGGACGACATAAGTAACAACTAATCATTAATAGATCTTGCATTAACTTTATAATATCATGATATTACTGCATACAATATTGTAATTAGCTATAAGTATACTGTAGTGATCTATCGTGCTAATCCCGCCAACCGTATTTCAATCATTTAAAACAACATGTCGCCCCGAATTAATTAATTCCGCGCCTTTGATTTTTGCCTCCACTTGGAGCGACAAAGTTCTATTATGGTAAAAATGCACCCCACTCGAGTACCTTATCCATTTATCCGGGCATCATTAAGGGTATGATCCGGTAGCGTGAGCGGATAACTTATGGTCGGTCATGGAATCTGCATATAAATAGGAAAGAGGTTCATATCGGAGGGATTACGGGCCGCGGGCGGGCTTGTTATCCGTCTTCACGGCTTCTCCGCCAAAGTCATTTCTTCCTACAACGGTTAAAAATATTCAGTAAAAAAAATATTTAGTAAACATTCCTCAATATAAATATGAAGCTATTAGCTGTTGCCCGCAACTCGGTCCGCGTGAAGCCGTAACGTTTATCGCTCTTCCCTCGGGATTGAAGAATTTTCCGAGATAAAAAGTACCCTATGTCTGACATGTTTTAGTATCGTTTATGACTCGGTCGCTATTATTGTAAATGACATAAGAGTTATCAAAACGTTGACAATACATAAACACGACCAAGACGATATCGTAATTACCGTGTAGAATCCCAGCTCTGTATGCTCCCAATTTGAATAGGGAAAAAAACTGAATTAAGTTTCATTGGTACGACCCGTTTATTAAAATTTAAAAAAAGAAACTAAACTTTTTAACATTTTAATACTTCTTGTATGGTTTAGATTGGTTTTTCAACATCCTCATTTTATTTACGTAATACAACTATGAGGTTTTAAGCTTCATATCTTATGAAAAAATAACACGACAATTGTTTCGCGTAACCAGTTATCCTTTTCTTTCACAGCACTTTCCAGAGAGCGAAAGATTTTTTTTATGCTTGTTCCCTATTGTGACTTTCGACCTTATGTAACCCTATCGAAACATAAATGCACACGTAGGAACACTAACTAGTGATCCCTCGGTAATGGAACGAGCACCCTACGCGGAAAAATAATTATAGGGCGGCGTGGCGTAAATTCGGTTTTGTCGCAACGGAAACATTACTCGTAGCTTGTCGTATTTACAGCTTCACAGCTAACGCGTTATTGAAATTTTTCGCACACAATAGAACTTTAGCCTGGTTTCTAACCGACTTATTTTCCTTTTCACTTCACCAAATATATGTATGCCTGCAACTTAGTCCACGTAAAACTGTTTTTGGTTTTTAAGGAACTATATTTGATTCTGGGAAAACAGAACTCTGTGTTCAAAGCCGGAAACGCACATTACTTTTTAGTTTATTCGTGATTGAAAGACAAACATCCTAACATCCTCACAAACTTCCCCATCGTCATCCTTATCTATCATACAATGTTGAAAATGTAGTCGCTTATTATGACAGTCTGTCAGTTTATCCGCTTATAGTTCCTTTACCTATTTATTGGTTAACGGCAATATAAAGGGTGTCCCAAAAAGGACGCAAGATTTGAAATTGATGAAAAACACTTTTTTTTTTCGTTATAATATATTTGTATATAAAATCTTGAAAAACATAAAATAGGGTTATTTGTGGAATAATACGTCAGGCAAATGTCCTCCGAGGCTTTGCTGGCACATACGCACTCTTTGTCAAAATTTTCTATGACCATTTTGCATAGATGCGGCTGAATTTCTCCAATGCAGCGTCGAATTTCCTCTTTTAAGGGGGCACCGAGCTTTTTGCGCTCATTAACTTTAGGTATTTTACACACTCTGTGTATGTGTGCGTATAGCACACCAGCAAGGAGCGAGCTGGAGCCATGCGCCGGCCGCGCGCCGCGCCTGACGAGCCGTGCGCCGATCCACTAGGCGCGGAGGTTGCTACCAATGTTTACAAAATAAAAAAACATAATCGATTCCGAATACTTTTATTAAAATATTGACTATAAGAAGTTAAAAACTTTTTTCAGTCTACATTTTTTTTTTAAATTTGTTGTTTACTGTCGGTAGGTAAGGTAGGATTGAATTACTTGTATGAGGTACAGTCACATCACGAGATTGTTGAGCCACTCTAGAACCCACTCACAGATAGATAGATAGTTTTTAATTAATGTCGTTTGTACATCTAAGGTGTATTTAGCTAGTGTTAAGTTACTTATTTATAATATTTATTGGGCAAATTGTTCGGCTAAAGAGAATAAATCATAAGTAAAAGCCGTACATCTTCCAATCGGCCATCTTCCCTCTCCGAAGGTTACCGGGAGAACCCTTTCATAGAAAGTTGACGGTAAATTTTGACGTAAATAATTTCTTTTGCGTGACTTGACGCTGTCATTAGGACAGAGTTCTATGGTGGCTCAACAACCCCGTGATTTAATGTGACTGTATATTGAAATGAAATAAAACCTAATTACCTTTATTGACAATATTCTAAGCACAAAATAAAGTGAACTCAATACCTAATGTAAAGTAATAAGAACGGCTGAGTAGGGCAAAAATCCCAGTCATGGACCCTTTCTTCAAGATATTATTTTTAACTGACTTCAAAGAAAAGGAAGTTCTCAGTTTGACCTGTATGTATGTATGTATGTTTGTCCGCGATTATCTCACGTTTGGCTGAACCGTTTTTAATGCGGTTTTCAGAAAAGTATTTGTTTCACATAGGAGAAGGTTTTGGTATTTTAACCGTCTTTAAAAAAAAGGATCTTAGTTTGTACGAATGTTTATCCATGATTATTTCCGCAAAAACTTCAATGTCTGATTCTGATCACTATAAAGTATAAAATTAAATTGATGTTTTAAAAAACTAAAAACTTAAAGCTGCTGTATCAATCACATATTTAGAAGTTCCTACTTAATGTTTGTATGTATATAATGTAATGAATAATGTACGCAGGTATCTTTAGAAAAAAATATTAGGACATAAGAAACAACAATAATCAATATCGGATTTTACTTCACGGCATTATTTTGTCTGTGTGAGTAAGCAATGTCATTGTCTATTTCTCCATCCACTGAAAGACAAGAAATTTGGTCCATTGGCATCCTGTAATAAAACAGAACGTTTTGATTTAACTATAATTTATTTATTAACAGAATTAGTTTTTGGATGAAATTTTGTAATCCTCATTCTATAAAAATAATTCGTATTTGGGACTTACAACTCCATTGTGTGGTAAATTTTATAATCGATTTCAACCAATTCATTTACTCTGTAAATTGAAAAAATATAAAGATAATGTGGAAATTCATACTAAATTTATTAAAATGTTTTCCTATACACCTCTTACTATTTTTACGCATACCTCACCACCGGTTCATTAGGTACCTAACTCTTCGCTTTGTAGCGAAGTGCCAACAACTGGAACATTAACCCTATAAATAAAAAAATATGAATAATTTTGCAATTTTACTCATTTGTTGAAATATAGTTGTTAGGTACTGAGTATACTTACGGAGTATTCTCTTTGTATTCAGATTTCTGGAGATGTCTTGCTCTAGAAATATTGAAACCATCCCAAGAAGTAACAATATTATATAATTAATTATAGTAAAAAAACCTCGGGTCGTTCTAAGAAGCTTGTTTTGCCTGTAAATGTGTTTTTTTAGCTAAACTATTTTTATATCTTGGTAAATATTCACCATAGAAGTGTATTTTTTATATACCTACCTACTAATTGAAAGAACTTCGCGTGTTGTTTAAAATTAGTTGTGTAAATAAACCAATTTTGGCCCAAAACATCAAGACTACAACTAAACGATTACAAAGTCTTAGTAATACAAATCGATACATCTCGAAAATCAGTCTATGTTGCTACCAATTTATTTTCTCCTCCCTTAGCGTGGCATTTTGACAACTGTCAAATCAGGTTTCTTAGAACTACTCCACTATCAGTAGGTTTACGATTTTAACTAACTTTATTTCTTCACGCAAGCGTTTAGCATTGTGCTTTTGCCAACCCCTTCTCTTCCTTTCTTGGTTGTGTTTGTTCCCCATTTAAAATAAAGTGAATAATCACAAAAATCGCGATAAACGCAACCAAACAACTTGCGACACAGCCTCCACCTCCGACGGCCGAAGCCTGACTAATGCGGACATGGGGGAAACGTGACGGCTCTGGCTAAAATGGACGAATCGCGTGCGAATTTAGGTATTTCCTTCATATTAGTAAAATAAAAACACATTTTCAAATCTAAAGTGTAGAATATATAGAAGACGTGTAGTTTGTTGTAAATCCAAAACTGATGATCTTCCGTGAAGTAATTACGCCGTACTAAGTGTTTATTTTGTTATGTAGAGGTATCTTTGGATGTTTTTTCTATCGAGGGAAGTACAAGTAATCGTGTTTCTAAAGTATATGATATATAGAGTGATTCCTTAAATATCTTACATATGAATTGCATAACTAAAGCTTCAGTAAAAACAATGCAGCAGGCGATCAAACGAACGCATTTTTTTCGTAATTACGTATCGTTGCCTCGGCGCACTCTTAAAGCATGAGTTGTTGTGGGCTTATTGGCATAGACTTTAGACTTTAAAAAACCGCATAAAAAGAAGTCTAAAGGCGTTAAATCGCAAGATCTAGGGGGCCAATTCTGATCACCGAATCGAGAGATCACACTACTAGGAAATGTTTCATGCAGTAATTGCATCGTTTCTCTGGCTGTGTGGCAAGTGGCCCCGTCTTGTTGAAACCACATTGTTTCCACATCGATATCCTTTAATTCGGCTAGAAAAAACCTTGTTATCATGTCGTGATATCGAGCTCCATTAACAGTAACTGCTTGACCGGACTCATTTTGAAAAAAATATGGTCCAATAACGCCTCCAGCCCAAAATCCGCACCACACAGTGACCCGTTGTGGATGCATTTGTTTTTGAACAATCTCATGTGGGTTCTCGAGCCCCAAATGCGGCAATTCTGACGATTAACAGAGCCATCGAGTTGAAAATATGCTTCGTCGCTAAAGATGATTTTGTTTGAAAAATCTGCATCCCTGTTTTGGCGGTCGATAATCCATTCAACGAACTCTCTTCGCTGTCCATGATCACGAGGCTTCAGTTCTTATGTTATTTGAACTTTGTAAGCATGGAGATGCAGATCTTTAGTGAGTATACGCTGGAGAGAGCTTCTTGAAACTTGCAATTCTTGTCCACGATGCCTAATGGATGTTCCTGGATATTCACGGACATTCTGACGCACTGATTCGATATTGCCATTTGAACGGCTGGTTTTTGGACGACCAGTGGAATGAACATCATGAATTGATCCACTCTCCCTGAATTTTGCAACCAATCTGCTCACAGTTGATAAAGTCAAGTCAATATTCCGACCATATTTTGCACGGAATTTTCGAACCGTACACGCCAAACTTTCATTACTTTTGAAATATTGATCAATAATAAAAACGCGTTGATCTTTCGTATAACCCGCCATTTTTACAAATCCTAAACATTCAGCTATCAAATAGTTTTTTTTTTTAGGGTTGCCAGTACAAAAATACAAAAATGGCGGCAAATTGAAATCTTGCGTCCTTTTTGGGACACCCGTTATTTGCCGTCATACATTTTAATTTATTAACAAAAAACACCCTTTTTTTAAGTATTAAAAACCGAAATTATAAACCTTCTCATCCAATAACAAAAATAGAAGTAGTAAAATTCACTCCTTCTATGGCAGATTTTCGACATGATTTTGGGGTATTAGGCAATGTCCTGATAATTTAACAAAAATGTCTATAAATAAAAAATATTCTTGCTCGTTTTTTCTGATAGTCATAACATTCCTTTTTCATAAATAATTTAGGACCTATAAAGTTTTTTCTTTATTTTTATTTCAAATTGAACTTCCCTAGTAAATTAATGAAATTAAATACAAATTCAATGCTTTAGATGTGTCGTAGACGGACAGCGGCAAATATATTGCCGTCTTGTAACTCGTAAAGTACGAGAACGAAAAAAATATTATCTTTCTCAAAAATCACCTAAATATATATCTATACATACATTCTCTCGAGTGAATTCCGACCTAATTGCCATCCCATGTAGGTCGGAATTCACTTGAGAGAATGTACTAGGGATACCGACATTTATTAAATTCCTGTAATAAGACCAAAGTTAGCGATTTATACTTATAAAAAAAAAAACATTAAAGGGTTAATCAATTTTTACCATTATTTACAGATTGTCTTTTGGGTGATTTACGCGTTTATAAAACACATGTATTTTCTAAAACCCAGTTAATAATAATGTAGGTACCTATATAGGATACTCGCAGTAGTTACGATGAGACTGCATCGGTAGTAGTGAGCTATGAGATGTTTATCGTGTAAAGTAATATATCAGCTGCAATAAGTGTCATTTATTAGAAAAACATCAAAACTATACCTACGAAAATAGAAATATCCGTCCAAGACGCAAGTACTAATACTACAAGTAATTTTGATTTAGTGTTGGTTAATTTAAATCTATTTAAGGTAATAGAAACCTGAAATGTTATTTGACGTTACAACCTTCTTTGACGTACCTAACTGAATCTTATTAACAGGTTGTCTATCATTTTAATTCTAGGCTGTGATTCCACACTGTAAAAAAGATATTGCATTTGATGTGTTTTGGTATTGTCTGCGTTTTAAAAACTCTAAGTACATGACAGTAATGGTGGTCGAGTTAAAAACGATAGGTACTAAAACACGTCAAACACAATATCGTTTTAACGCAGTAGATTACAGGCCTTGATCGAGTGATGAAACAATATGTAGCTCTGGGTTGCATTCGGACGAGTAGTTTCAAATAACGTCTGTTATATCTGAAAACCTGTTTTCTTATTACATTACCATATGAAGGGATCATAAGAAAGCAGTGACCGCCACTTTCATCAGCATAACAGGAGTCAACCCCTACGCAATTAAACCGTGATAAATGGATCACGAAAAATCTAATCTAAATATTTAATCGAAAATTCCCCTACACGAGTGCATTGAGTGCACTTGTGTGCGTGTAAAACTAAGACTCGCTGACATTGTGCAGTGTCGGAGCTGCGCCGTTTATGGGATGTACAAGTACAGTACACTCTGCTTCTTTGAAGTAACGCCATACCTTTAATGATTTTGCATTTGTACGTTCATGTTGAATTGAGTGCAAATGTAAGCTAAGTAAGCAAGGCCGTTTATCAGTCGATTTAAATATACTCGCCACATCACGTCCGTAAACATACTCGTAGATACTCGCCTGTGTTCGATATGTTGAGTAACCCATAGTGTACGACCAGATATGCAGCACCTAATACAAAATGTTTGTCTGTATTCAGCGGATTGGTGAACACAATTCTACCTATCAGACAGGCAGACAATAACTGCGTTGCTTTTTACCCGGGGAAATTCACAATATTCCCGGGAAAAAGGGGTATGCAGCCAAATAAAAGTCAATTGATTCACACGGTGCGTCTATTATCTCTTAACTTTCTTAATGATGTGCTGCGGGTATGCTTCTAATGGTTCCGGACCCAAACGGGAGCATAATACGAAGCCTACGCTGTCCATCCGTCAGTCCATCTGTCCATGTGTCTTGCCTTTAAATACTTCTTTATTTTGAACGGTTATAGATAATCGGTTCTTTCTTTAGACAAGTTCTTCACATTCATAATTCGATTGATGTAAAAGTGTTTAGTTAAAGTTAGACTTTAATAAAAAACTAGCCGAAGTATAGATTATTACTCTTGTTTTTTTTTTAATATAACATGGAGTAGGCGAATGTGCACACGAAGCCACAGAGGGATCTGTGACTTTAAGACTAAAATATGAAGACTGCAATCTTAAGACCGCAAAAGAATTGCAATCCCTAAAGACTATGTTGGAATGTCTCTATTCTGATAATTTTACCCGTTGTGTTACCCCGCACTGGATCACAACAATGGAAACACTGCAGCTTGGCGGCGGATTACAGCATAAGATGGCGGTAGAGATCTGGACGGACCTTGCACAAGGTGTATTCCAATGGTGATATAATGTTGAAATTGCTTTAAGTTTTTCATAATCGTTCACCTAATATGTAATTTATTTTAACTTTTAAAACAATCCCGGCCATCTTAATCTCTGTTATTATCTAAATATTTATTCTCCTTTTCGATCAATTCGATATTGTTTAGCAAATATAATTACTTACAGGCCGATATTGAATTGTGCATCATGTCTATGTGTGCGTGCGAGCGAAGACGAGTGCAGGAGTGCAGGAATGCAGTCCCTACTCGCCTGGGGAGCCACCCCTACATTTGAATGCAAATAATATTTCTTTTCGACAAATATTCCGGTGTTAATACGACGCTAAAATGTGTAGACGCCCCATTGTGTGCATTGCGCATTGTGTTTTATTAGTTCCCCTTATTGCCGCGAAAAGGGCTTCGACTAGTTTGTTTTGTCACTGATATTAGTTCTGCCACCGCTCCGTTTGGATTAAGTCGTCACTCATTCATTAAGCGGTCTTTGTGGCGATCACTCGCTCAGTATCGATAATTTCCCTTATAACACATAGAAAAACGGTCGTATTTCCTTTTTTAGCTGCACGGCCGAGCAAATTAACACTTTAATCGAAGAAACGACATAAAATAATACAAGATGTATAAAATAATAATAGTTAAATCTAAAACTAAGCTTAAATAACGCGACACGCTAGCCTAGTTGGTAGTTACCCCGCCTTCAAAGCTAGGGTCCTGTAACAACCTACACTGCCCTGCTAACATAAAAGGCAGTATCTCAAACAAAACTTCTGTAGCAAATGTAACCTTATTACGAACGGCTTAGGATTGAATTTGCTTTGGGCATTGAATCAGAGATACTGCATTTTGGCTTAGGAGGGCAGTACAGTACCCATAGTACAAGCCTAGAGCTTAGTTTGGGACTAGGTCAATTTGTGTGACATTGTCCTGTGATATTTTTAACTCTAAGATAAGTATAGGTAACGTACTCTTAAAAATAAAAGTTCTCTTTTTTGTGATCAATAGTTAAAAGCTTGTGTGAATATAAGTTAAGTTTTTATATGACAGGTCTAAAGCAGTCCTGATGCCGTCGCATATGAGGGAATGCGCTTAGCCAGAAAATTAGGCCTTAAAAACTTCAACTTCCGGCGTGTCCATAGGAAAGACGATAACCTAAATCTTGTGTATGACCCAACTACAAAAATACTCCAACAACACTGGTAGGTAATACTGCGCTTAATCTAGATTTTAGTTAGTAGGTACATTTTTATCCTATTGCGAATTATTGTAACGGACTTCACTGCGTTCATGGAGTCGAATCTGTTTTAAAGGCGTTGCAGCTCCCGAATAATTTCCTAATTCCGGTTCTACTGCGCAAATTTTATTGCGTTTTGGTTTCCCTAATGCTAAATTGCGACGTAAACTTCGCCTTCCTGACCCATTTAGCCGAATATCGTTGGGGAGGTAACGCGTCCTGTATCCCGAATTCTCCAAGCTATTATGTTGTCGTCTCTGTTCTATGGGTAGGGTGGGATCGAGCCAGAATATTTTCCCTTGTTGGGGAAGTCTAGTAACCCCATTAAGGAGGTGTACCTTTACAAAGGCTATATTCGCGGGCGCACGGTGCCTCTAAATCACTTAAGACGGACGGGTCGGGGGCGCACAGCTAGGTGTCTAAAGTTTATGTTTTTACTTATGAAAGAATGGGGTAGTGATATAAATTATGTTAGTTCAACATGCTACATTATTTAAGTAACTGGCTTATCGTTTAACATTCTGAAAGTCAAACGTTTGTAGTTTATTTTCCGTCTGGCTGTTAATAAACGAAGTGAATTCAGACATAATACTCGTAATAGGTAAGGTACAACGACTAGTGCATTACTTACGTTGTGAAAGTGCCATGAAAGTAGTCCGTAACCAACCACTTTTCAAAACACCTGAATCCACGTGGAGTAATTTAACTCTTGAACTTCGACAGTAGATGGCTTTAAAGTTAGGCCACACAGGCAGACTAGAAAGTGCACGCGTATAGGTACTAGCTGAAAATTATAACCTGTAGGTATGGAGTCAAATCATTTCCGTTTGCCGCATGTATTTTTTACTGAATTCGGCATAAGAGTTTTAAGGCATATACTTAACTTACATACACTATACCTGTTATAAAATATTCTCACCCGGCAACCACACGGGAAAATCAAAAAGCAAAAATCCCTAAAACAGGCTTACGTTTCCATATATTATCTAACATATACCTAGGTGCTTCCCCTTTACTATGTGATGACACAGATGACAATACGAAAGTCAACGTTAATGTAAACGTGCTAGGACAGTTTATTTAGTACGGCCGGTAAACATGGCCACGCGGGGCTAATTACAATCGCCAAACACATTTATTTACTCAATAGAAGAAAAATGCTTTTTATCACACTTGCTCGGAAAGGGTGTTTTTACACGCAGGCGTATAGACCAGTTATAGCCGAATTACCTCCCGTGAGAGTTATGAGTTCTATTTAAAATATAGAACCCACTCGCACGGCATTTCAGACCTAGGAGGTTCAAGAAGCAAGAAGAATCAGCCAAGGTTTATTCCCTATATTCAAAACTTGGCTACAAACAAACCAATTTTAATCTAAGTATTTAAAACTTATACGGTACATTTAATTGCATTGTATTTATGTATATAGTCACTACTTTGTAAAAAGCTCGTATCTCATTTCGAGATGTACGATTTTAAACTTAAAACTGGTTTTTCCAAAGTGGTGACCATATTTTACTATTATTATAGAGACATTTGCAAATAAACATTTCATTTTTTATTTTGAAAATGGGTACAATCTGTAACTATGACCTGTCAAATTTAAAAACTAAATGCAGTTATGGCATTATTTGAGGAAGACTATATTTTAAAAAATACAATCTCTTCGAGCGAGTCGAATGCCATACATTTGTTTGATTGTTGTTTTATTTAATAGTCATATTTTATTTTATTTCCTCGAAAATGTGATGAAAAACGGGCAATAAGGGAATTACAAACTCAAGTCATTAACCCTGGGTTCCTATATTCAAAATACCCTAAAATTTGACACATTTTGTATGTAGCTGATGTCACATTTTAACTAGACGTGTTGAATATAGGAACCCAGGGTAAATTCTTATACCCTCGTTCGTCTCCTTCTTACGTCCCTCGATTCACAATGTGCTAAAAATATTAAAAACCCGCCTAATAAAAACACAACTAAAAAGCGAAATTCAAACTCTTATACCTAATCTATATAATAATTGTAAGAGTTAGGTATGTAGGTGCTTATATAACTTGGTACAAATGTTTTATTATTTATTGCTTGTTCCCGCCTGCAATATTATTTCGTTATCAAAGTAATTCGTCTCATTCGATTTTCGATCAATTCTTATTTCGTCTTATTCTGTATTGGTAACTCATTTTTTATTCTTCTTTTTCAATATCTGTCCCTTGCTTATCTCATTCTTTTTAAGTTTTTTTCGTATTTCGTCACGGTGTTCCTTGGACTCATTCTTCATTCTTCCCTTTCAATTTTTGTCTCATTCACTTATTCGCCTCAATTTTTTCGATACGGTCGATGCTGCCTATACTCATAATTATTCTTTTTCATTTTCAGTCAAATTATAAGATGGTCTCATTCGTTTTTCGTTCAATTCTTATTTCCTCTTACTCTGTATTCGTCACTCATTCTTTATTATTCGTGTTGTGTGGATGTGTAAACATTAAAAAGAAAATTCACCAAGTAGGTATACTCTGGCTACATACATTTATTACTAGATTTATAACTGTATGAGTAACTAGCATTTGCCCGCGACTCCGTCCGCGAAGATTCTGTTTCATTAAACTCATATAGATCGAAGCGAAGCGAGGGCAGGTCGCTAGTATAGAAATAATATAGCCTATGTACTCACGGAATGTAAATTGTAATTAGCTACTCGTATCTGAAGTATAAGGTAGTTCCCCTTCAGGGCCCAAGGCATCAGGAAAAATCGATCCATAAATAGGCAAATTCAAAAAAAGTCAAAAGCCGTAAAATCCAGAACTTACATTTCTTTATTAACTTTAAATACCCGATTCGGTCAAAAATATATGAATAGCGAAAATACCTACATCAAACTGGACGACTAGCGAAAGTGCCTAAAAAAGAACGAGACGTGTTGCCAATAACGCCAAAAAAATAAAGAGACCAATAACGAATGTGACTAAAGATAAAGTGCGAATGATGCTAAAAATGAAAGGGACAAACAAAAACAAAGCCCGTTACGAAAAACGAAGGAGACTTATTAATAATGAGACAAGTCACAGAATTGGACTTGGGAAGATAGAGACAAATAGCGAACAAGACGTATAAATAATAAGTGACTAATACAGAATCAGACGAAATAAGAATAGAGCGAAAAATGAATGATCGTCTCATTAGGTACTCTGATACCATTTTTTCTAATATTCAAGTTATATAAATACTTACCTACCTACATTACTCTTAATTTTCATATAGATTATAAAACTTGTTTTTCGTTTTTCAGTTGACATTTCTATTGCAATCGAGTTTTTTGTTTTATTTAATAATATCGTTTATTTTATACTTTGCACTTTCAGTTTTAATTAATCTCAACATTGTCGTACTTAAACTACACCATTTACTTAGTGTAGGTAAGTTTTTCTATTAAGTATCTGTCACTGCAAACTGTTTTTCAACCATAGATATAGATTGTTATCATTTTCGCACTCGCCTTTTTCAAAGCAAGCCTACCTTTTGTTACCCTTTGATACCTACCCCACTGGAGAACCAAGGAACAAAAAAAAACCGTCATTTTTATTTTAAATATTACCCCGTAACACTCGCGCCATCAAGACGAATCTAATACCGTATCGATTATCAAATCAATATCGATAATCAATCGGTTGAGCCAACGAGCGAACATAGAAACGGACATACATACAGGTTAAACACATAAGCATTTTGGGCTTCGCCGCAGTCGGGCAAGACTTCGTGATCGAGGTAATTCACGGTACGGTAGGGTTTTGATCAATAAGTTCGGCAAGTGCCCAAGTACGAGCTTAGATCGGTCGCTCGCGCGGCGTGCGCGCGAGCACCTTTATTAAGGACAGGGTTGGGATTCTACACGGTAATAAAATAACGATATCGTCTCTGTCGTGTTTCCGTATTGTCAAAGTTTTGATAACTCTTATATCATTTACAATAATGGCGAATGTGACATAAACATTTCTAAAACACGTCAAACGCGATACCGTTATAACGCAGTAGAATAGAAGCCCTGTACGGATGTAGTGCAAAATGATTTTCACCTTTCAAACCTTGTTCAGTGGTATTGATAAAATTATCAATACCACTGAACAAGGTTTAAAAGGTGAAAAATGGTTGATGATGTAAAAATCCATTGAATCTTCGAACTCGAGAGAAGGCAACATATTATATTAACTGATGGCTCGATAGCGAATTCTGGAAATAAAAACTCTGGTACCACATGGCCACTGCAAATGATTTCAGCATCAATGGTGGCGTCCATCCATTCATCCAAACAAAGAAGATAATCACGTTTTAGATTGGCCTGACTGATGAAAACAAACGCAGCTTTTTTTCTTGTCAGATGGTGATATCACTGCTGAATGCACTGAAAAAAATGTATGGTTGGTTTTATCAGATTCCTAGTAAATTGTATCAAAGTTGACAGTTGAATTCGGTCCTATCACGAATTTCGGTTGATTTTACAAAACTGTTATGGTTAGTAATGTACGAAATTAATTTGGTAGATTAGAACTTAATTCTTTAGTAGACTCTTATCTTTACCAAACCTATACATGTAGTTTTTACAAAACAAATTTATAAATGTTACTAATTTTAACTTGTAAAATTTACCAAACTATTACTTTTTCATTTTGTCAACTCTAACAAACAATGTTTCAGATTCCTAGTAAATTTTATTAAAGTTGACAGTTGATTTCGGTCCTATCACGAATTTTGGTTGATTTTACAAAACTGTTATGGTTAGTAATGTACGGAATTAATTTGGTACTTTAGTATAACCTACCAGATGTGTAATGCAGTTTTCATCAGTTATTTTAGTATAACCTACCAGATGTATAACGCAGTTTTCATCAGTTACTTTAGTATAACCTACTAGATGTGGAATGCAGTTTTCATCACTTACTTTAGTATAACCTACCAGATGTATAATGCAGTTTTCATCAGTTACTTTAGTATAACCTACCAGATGTGTAATGCAGTTTTCATCAGTTACTTTAGTATAACCTACCAGATGTGTAATGCAGTTTTCATCAGTTACTTTAGTATAACCTACCAGATGTGTTATGCAGTTTTCATCAGCTACTTTAGTATAACTTACCAGATGTGAAATGCAGTTTTCATCAATTACTTTAGTATTACTTACCAGATGTGTAATGCAGTTTTCATCAGTTACTTTAGTATAACCTACCAGATGTGAAATGCAGTTTTCATCAATTACTTTAGTATAACCTACCAGATGTGTAATGCAGTTTTTATCAGCTACTTTAGTATAACCTACCAGATGTGTAATGCAGTTTTCATCAGTTACTTTAGTATAACTTACCAGATGTGTAATGCAGTTTTCATCAGTTACTTTAGTATAACCTACCAGATGTGTAATGTAGTTTTTATCAGTTACTTTTAGTATAACTTACCAGATGTGTAATGCAGTTTTCATCAGTTACTTTAGTATATCCTACCAGATGTGTAATGCAGTTTTCACCAGCTACTTTAGTATAATCTAGCAGATGTGTAATGCAGTTTACATCAGTTACTGTAGTATAACCTAACAGATGTGTAATGCAGTTTTCACCAGCTACTTTAGTATAATCTAGCAGATGTGTAATGCATTTTACATCAGTTACTGTAGTATAACTTACCAGATGTGTAAAGCAGTTTTCATTAGTAAATTAAGTTTATTTAACCTGTTTTTATCAAGTTAGTAGTGTAGCTCTGACCAGTCCTTTACTAGTAAAATCATTTAATTTTATCTACGTTTGTCATGTAAAATGTACCAGGCTTGGAACAAAAATAATGCAAACAGATATTAGTAGATTTTGCTCGTAAATGACTGGTATGAGCTGCACTGCTAACTTGATACAGGTTAAATAAACTTAAGTTACTAATTAAAACTGCACACTTCAAACTTTGATAAACTGCATAACACCTCAGGTAGATTTCATTTACATACATAAACGGATTAAAACAAACTATATCTGGATAAATAGACTTATGTCGAATTTCACCAACAACTTAACAAATAATTAAGTGTTAATAACTGACAAAATGTAAGAACTAACAGTCGATTAACATTTAACAGCGTTTGGTGAAATTGGTACTAAGTTAAAGTTACTGATGAAAACTGCATTAGGTACACATCTGGTAAGTTATACTACTAAAGTAATGGAAAAAATAACATGAATTAAATTATGATACACAAAATTCAAGCATCGCTTTTTTTAATCTGCATATAAATAAGGGATTCATATTATTATAAACTGTGGTTCAAAATTAAATACCAGGGTAGGTCCATAATGTCATATAATTTAAATATTAATTTCAAACAAGTAAACAACAATATTGATGACGTGCGATTTGATGTCTTTGACATGGCAGCCTGGCTGCGGTAGCCAGTCCAATTGGACTGGGTGCCACAGCCTGGCTCTTGTGCGCGCTAGGCCTTACCTTTAAAAATAATAAACAGTATTTTATTCTATTCACTATAAAATATATCAAAAAAATATTTTATGAAGACGCCGACCGCTCTCTGGCGCCCTCATTACTATAATTGTGTTTTATGGTAAACTATAACATTTTCTCGAAATTTTGTGGTTTTATTTTGTTATACAACTCAATACACAACTAATACGATATATAACAAAGCTTTATAATAACAATTCAGTTTCATGTTGTGACCTAAACGTAAAATGGTGGCCACTTCGGTCCGTTTAGGTCGCTATACACCGATCTGAATATATAGCATATACATGCTATATGTTATACATAGCATATACATGCTATATGTTATATATAGCATTAGTTGAGTTTTGAGTTGTGTAACAAAATAAAACCGAAAGATTTCGAGAACATGTTGTAGTTTACTGAACTCAATAATGACAGCCACTGGGCGGTCGGTGCCCTCATAAATACATCATGTTTTTAAAATAATACTCTCCCAGTCTGCAAAAACTGTTTTTGGGAACATTAAAGACTTACTAGTGGAAATTTAAATTTATGTTTTAGTTACTATTCAATTTATATTTTAATAGTAACTAAAACGACAATAAGATTCTCCTGTGGCAATAACATGAACATTAGTGGGAGAAATGATTAAATTTTCCGGCTTCAACACCCCCGTAGAGTTGTCTTCTCCTTCAAATTGATAAGCTTGAAAATGATCATTAAACCCAGAGCATATTAATAATTTACATAAAAAATACAATCCCTCAGAACATTTAGAACGAAAAATACTTTCCAACTTTAAACAAATAAAATCTTCGTCATTCGTAGTAACAATTATCATTCCGGGTATAAATTTCGTACCCTTGAAACGTACCCATTGAAAATCACATGATAAATCAACATCTCTTTCGTGGATACAGTTAGTTTGGGAAATATCCGCATGCGGCTCCCGTAAATTGACTTTTCCGAATTCCAGTCTAGGGTCTGTGCTGTAGAAATACTTTTGTATGAATGTCCAAATATGTATCACTTCAGCTGGATACTCCGCGTCCAGGCAGTGAAAAGTTTTAATCGAGGGCTTTTAAAACCGAGTCAACTTTGTAGAGAATGTTGTCATATGCAACATAAAAATCCTTGAGCGTGTCAATTGTGGCTCCGACAACGACAATTATTGGTTGACAGCGGAGCCCTTTAGCCATTTGTGTTTTCTGCCGATAATTCAGTTGGGTGAGAACTTCACTTTGATTCTGGAAATTAAAAAGTTTTATTAATGAAAAACCGGGCAAACAAAAAAAACTATCTCGAAAAACAACCGAGTACTTATGAACTAATTTTCTATTTAATATTACTTGGTGCTGGGCCTCTATTCTACGCGGTAAAACCATTGACAACAGGAACTTTTTTTAAAGGTGTTCTGAAAAAAAACATGCTTATAGATAGAGGTTTGACTCAAAAGCATACTAATTTTGTTTCATTATGTACCGAGAAAATAAATAAACATATATCTGATAATGGCTAAAGAGCTTAAACGCCATATGGTACCTTACGTCACAGCTAGTGCTAGATTTGAAAAAACAAAACGCGGCTACAAACAAAATGACGTCATTCCGGCCACTAGTCAAAAGCGGGCGTTTCAAACGCTGATAATATTCAATATTATTTTCTCGGTAAGTAATGATCAAAATATTTGAAAAAAAAATAGTATGCTTTGGAGACAAAGTTCTATAAGCATGATTTTTTCCAGAAAACCTTTTAAAAAAGTTCCTGTTGTCAAAATAATTGCTTCTGACATGCTGTCGTATCGTCAACTTTATGATAATTCTTAAACTAGACAGTAAGGGCGCGAGTACACGGTGCCGCCTCTGCACCGACGGCGGCGCGGTGGCGGGCTTTACGCGTCTCGTGTACATAGCGCAGAGGTGCGGCGGCGGTGCGGTGTCGGTGCGGAGGCTGCACCGTGTACTCGCGCCCTAATTACGGCAGAGTTCAAAACAATACAATAACATGCCAAAAGCAATATCGTTAAAACACTGGTTGTCCATATTATTTGATGAACTAAAAATTTATAATGCCATACACACAAGTAGTTCTTTAATAGCTATTGCACCATGTCATAGACGTAAAGAAAATAAAATATTTTTATCCTTGCTTTACATGTTAGGGAGGTATGTATTTACCTACCCTAACCCTATTTTTTTTAGATTTCTTACTAATAGTTTCTGAGAAATAGTGAATATGACATACAGACAGACAGACGGCCATGGCGAAAATAATAACAAAAAGACGATATTTAAAAGTAAATAATACCTTGGCATGAAGAATAAAACTGTTCATGGCTTCTTGAATACTGGGTTTGAGGCTTTTTTTTTGCCATCTGTGTCTTGGCACTGTATCCTTACGGCTGGTACTATTTTGTAGCCAATTAAAGCGCAAAAACAGAAGTCTAACATCTGAAAAAAAGTACGTCATTAATAATAATTCTTGGTTAAGCAACCACAAAATAAATAGTTTTGCTTCAATTTGTGTTACAACACATTAATTTATATTAGAAGCCATTTAACATTATTTTTATTTATACTTCCAAGAAAGGCCATTTAACGTAAGTATAATGCTCGTACTAACGTAAGTATAATACACGTATAACAACAACCAACCTTCACTTGGATTTCCGTCTATCAACTGAATATATGATGAAGCAGCTTTTATTTTCCTAAAGTGATCTAGTGATTTCTGCATAAACTCAGGCCATTTCACGTACAATAGTAGTTCAGATCCTCTGAACTTACTTTCGAAATCCAATTCAATCTGAAAAAAGTATAACTTGGTCATTTCAAAATAAAGTACCTGGGCGTAACGGAGCTTCACTCGGTGTCTTTCTACTGAGACACGGAGAAAATTAACTTGCCTAGCTAGTTAGCTAGTTAATATCATCGACATCGTTCGAGCCTAAATGTTTTTGTGCATAAATAATAAATAAGTAAGTAAATAAATGGCAAGGGTCGATCTTATATTACACAAAATAACCTAGTCTAGTAGGCTTGTTTTGGGTACTAGACAACGATCAACATACTTACAAGACAAATACTTAATTTCATTAATTAATACCTTTTATTTATTTACGCGTGCTCAAATATGCGCGCTCATCACACAAACATTTGCCCTTACCCGGGATCGAACCCGGGACCGCTAGCTTCGTAAGCAGGCTCACTACCAACCAACTAGGCTAACCGCGTCGACATACTAAATTAATGTAAGTAGGTATAATAATTTATTTATAAGAAACTCGCGTCTTTGAAACCAATAAAAACAACTTACCAACTTATATCCAAAACTCAACTTTTATGCGGGCCAATCGTTTATTATGTCGGTTATATTTGTGTATTTCTGAGTTAATTCTTTAAGGCGCAAAGTCGACAATTTTTTTTTTTCGAATGTTCAATTACTTCTCCTATTGGTTCTTTATTATATTTTAGCCAAACTTTTATCTCCTCGAATTCTTCATGGGATACTGGTAAGACAAACGATAGATCATAATTATAATAATTATCTGTCAAAACGATTGGTGAAAAAAAAAACAGTTTCTGTTACGTGTATGGAATGCCCCCCCCTATAAATATTTTTGTTATTTAACTACCAAACTAAGTAGCGGCTTGTACAAGGCACCTATACTCCAAATTTCATCAATATACATCTTGTACTTTATGAGTAAAATGCCTGCGACATACGGAAGGACGGACATGACGAAACTATAATGGTTCCGTTTCTACCATTTTGGCTACGGAACCCTAATAAAAATTAATGTACCTACAACGGCGAACTTATCTGCAACATATTGTTGAAATATGTGCAACATTTAACAGAGAAGACACAAAAACTTACTTTAAATTGTACTGTAAGTCTATCAGTGCAAAATGGTTTATTTCCGAATAGGTTTGCTCTTCAACATCGGTAGTTGCTGACGCCGATGGAGTATCAGATGGAGTGTCGGCTCTACTGCTTAGTAATCCACTCTTCCGCAATACCCTCTTGTAATTGTTAAATTTATCCACCAACTTCCCTCTTGCTGGAATGTATTTATTTATCCCATACTTTTGACTGGGTAAATAGTAAGTTTCCTATGAAATTAAATTATTAATTAATTTGTACCTACCTAAGCGACTATCAAGGCCAGGCCTTAAAAAGCCTCTATAGGGGTCTCCTGCGCAATCTATAATGATTGTTTGCCATAACTAATTTTTCAGCTGTCAGACAACTTTTTCAGTTTTCCAAAAATACCATCGGTTAGGTTAGGGTTGTATTCTAACAATTATTGAAAAAATTAAAAAGTCTGACTCAGCTGAAAACTAGTTATGGCAAATGATCATTATGGCAAACGATGCGTTAGGGCAAACATTATAATGAATATAGACCCCTCTATAGAGCTAAAGTAACCTGAATTTATGATACCACAAATTCAGGTTACTTTACTAACTCTATAGAAATATAAGCAAGTTGCTTAGTAAAGTAAGTTAAGCTGACAACTAACTGCGCTCAGCACCTATCTACTCGTTGCACTTTCAATAATAAGACACAAAGAGAAATTGCACTTAATAAATAACAAGGATTTGGGCAGGATTAATAAATAAATATCAAGAAACCTTCTTTCACAAATTGATTTTAGTCCAAACTTAAGTCCAAAATTAAAGTTATAGGCTTGTTATGTTAGGGGTATTAGACAACTATAAACATGCATCCAAGACTCAGGTACAAATATCCCCTTCCGGGGCAGTGGTCCAACTGCTCTGTCCAACTAGTTGGACTACGGGCCTTTACTAGGGGCCGTGGTCCAACTATATTTGCAGTTGGACCACGGCACCATTATAGTTCCCAGGTTCAATTAAAATAATTTCAAATAATACAATTACAATCACTACCCAACTTAGGAAAAACCCAGATTAATGTATTTGTCATTTTATATACGTATATATGTATAGGCCATGCTTTAGAAAAATTACGATGAAATAATACCTATACTTTACTACTAATACTTTGTTGTTTGTTAATACTTTTTTTAATACTTTGTTGTTCCAGTTTTGTTTTGTTATTTTTTTAAGAGAAAAGGATTTTACTATAAGTTCTGTATCAGAAATGTTGTAAAACTAATTAGTTAAATATAATAAGGTGTTGTGGTTACAATTTCAGTTGTATTATTTGAAATTATTTTAATTGGACCTGGGAACTCTATAATGGTGCCGCAGTCCAACTGCAAAGACAGTTGGACCACTGCCCCGGAAGGAAATATCCATGCTCATCAGTTCATCACACATTATTTCAAATATTTGCCATTACCAGGAATCAAACCCGGGACCGCTAGTTTCAAAGGCAGCGTCACTACCAACTAGCTCAAAACGTCGTAAACACGCATTCATCAATGTACGAGTATGTAAATAAAATTACATTATTTTAACAATTCAGGATAAATAATATATTTCATCAATTTATTATGTATCATTCGACTTCACAGTATTTTTTACCTGTGATATAGATATATGGGTCATTCTCAGTTAAGAGGTAAAAACGATGTCCCGGATAAATAATCATACTTCTATTGAAAATTAAAAGAATATTATATCACAATCTCTTAATATAAGTGCTCAACTTTATGGACAATCAATTTCAAATAATAAATTAACTTAGTTTTGTCACAATTTCACCTCAAACATGCAAAACTTCTCTCCCCTGGCCTGTCCCCAGCTAGTATTTACAGTAAATCAGTAAGTTTACGTGATCTTAAAGCCATGGAAACATTTTAAGTTAGTCTGTATTAGAAAATAATATAAAGAATGATTGTAATGATGTAACCGAAGTAACTATTTTTTTTTATTTTAATAGAATATATTCACGATACATTTTGTCGCCGGAATTTGCGTCTCTTCCCCTGGCATTCAAATAATCTAAAAAATATTGTATTTGCGATCTTAATTATTGTAATATTAATGCTAATCATAATTCATTTGATCCACAAATATAAGCCGACGTTGTAATAATGATCTTTTTTCCACATTTTGTCACTCGTATTGATCCCTTTGTTCATCAATTTTGATGGCATCTGGTGAAATAGTCTCTCCCCTGGTCAGCTTTATTTCTGGATTAATTTTTCTAAATACTTAATTATATATTTATATTGACTTTAATTTACTTATAGATAACAAACATACTTCATTTTATTAACTAATATTAAATACTTTTGAGATATTATCGATTTTCTTACTGAAACTCTCTCCCCTGGCTTTCTCTCCCCTGGCACAACATTTGCAAAAATGTTCAGCAAACGTATAAATATTGATTTAAATTAACTATTACACTTAATTACACTTTCCATTATTCAGATCTGCAAAATAATCCGTCAATTTTTTATTTTTTTCTTGTTTTTCAAAAGGCCAGGGGAGGGACTAGACTGTGCTCAACAAACACTATTTTCTGAGGTAAAAAAGAATAATAAAAAAAAAAACATTAGAAAATGCATATACATGATTTATAAAAATCTGACAAACATTTAATATATGCATTTAATTATATTTTATGAAATTTTTTCATAAAAGTCTCTCCCCTGGCTTTCTGTAAAATGATAAAAAAATTAAAAATTGACTGGTCACCTAGCACATATTAAAAAACAAGTTGTTTTGATAAATCTGTAAAAAAATTCAATCAAATTTCAAATTTTTTTGTCATGCCAAGTTTATCAGTAAGCTATTACCTCTTAACTGAGAATGACCCATATGTCAATGACCAATAATGAAATTTAAGGCTGTTTATAACTTTATACACACCTACTTGCCTATAGAAAATAATAAAATAATTCATAGCAGCATAACAAACTAGCTACTGAACTAACTACCTAATGTATTACTAGTGCACAATCACGAAGGAACGGATAGGAGTGTTGATCTAGGGATTTAGTACTTTGATGTAAATCAGACATTAAGGTAGTTTTTCACCAATAAGGCGGGTGTTGTCTGTGTGCGAGCATTACGTTGCTACATTAGGGAGATTTTGGAACAGGAGAGATTCCTTCTAAAAGTGCACTGATAATACTTATTTTCAATACACTATCTAAAGGCACTTCCGTCAGTATACGGCATTGTCCGATTACACTGGTGAAATCGCATCTATGGATGGTCTCAGTTTGAAATGTGGTAGGTACCTTGAATTCAGTTGGGACTAAGGAAACAATTTGAAAAGAAATATCTTCAAATTGGTGTCTTTTCATCGTGCCATAATGCTTCATGTAATATTCAACTACTGATTTAACTAAGTAGTTTCGCGCTGAAGTATCTAACTTGGAATTTTTTTTAACGATGCTAGACACAATTCTCCTGCACTATTGCTTTTTAAAATAGTATTTAAATCATCAGTCTAAACAAAAAAAAACATACATCAGAATAAACAAAAAAAATATTTTAAATCAACTTAATTTGTCACAAATTTTGACTTTTTTTATTTTTTAGCCTTGCTGTGAAGGAAACCTGACGAAGAATGACCGCCTAAGTTTATCTTTTGACATTAGCTTGAACCATGACGTAAATAAAATTAAAGGATAAAACCACTTACATGAGATGTTGCATTTATGGAAGAAGCAATTTCAGCACTGCTCGTGCTGGCCGCGGGACTTGGTGACGACAAATCGCATGTTCAGAACTATAGAGACCTAATTCAGAAATTTTAAATTTCGAATTAGGTCTCTATAGTAATAAATTTATGACTTGTAGTTCGAAAGCTGAAATTTTGAATTGGGTCACTATTGTTCTGTACATGCGAAATCTCTAGAACATGACGACGTGTCATCAGACGCTGTGTCCTGAAATAATATATAGGAATAAGTTTTATTAAGTTAACACACAAAACCTTCATTTAAGGTAGGGTAGGACCGCACTAGGTGTGACGGGTGGCGCGTGGCGCGCGCGCGGGAGCGCGCGCGCTGCCATCAAGATATCGAACGTTTCGGAAGAATCCAATGGATAGTCCAATTACCTATCGAGGAAGGCTTTAGGCTGTAATAACATCACGCTGCGACCAATAGTGAATTTATATGGCAGAACAACGTTTGTAGGGTCAGGTAGTGTTATATATTCACGAACAGAACGGAACCAAACAGAACCAAACAGCAATAAGCAAGAGATAGGTACTTACATGAATTATGTTTTGCAGATTCATCACCCCCGTTTGAACAGTACTCGTTCCTTCAAATTCGGAATAAGCTCCTTTAGTTCTGCTTCTTTTATGTCCGATAGAAGTCTGAATGTAATTTGATTTTCTAAAAAAAGAGGCAGTTACAAGCATAATTTGCAGTAACTAGGTAGGTAAGTATACCTAACCCACAAACCTAAAGCGTAAAACACACACACAGAGCGCGGGCGCGGGTCGGGCGCCGGGATGTCAGAAGTGCGGCGGGTGTTCATAAGTTACCTAAGTATATGGATGCCTTTAAACACACGGCATGCGCGGGCGCATGTCGGGGCCTGCACGAGAGCCGCGCTCTTTGTAAAATGATTCATCATCATCATCAAGGGCGTTTTAACGCTGTTAAGCCAAAATGTTTCTTTTCACAATTATTTATATTGATTGATTGACACATTCATTGGGTATTTGACAGACAATGACTTAAATTGATTGATATATTGTACCGTTGTACACTATTATAACAGCAAAGCAATTATAAGTACAAGATGGTTGCCCGCGTCTATAGTAGGTAGGTATTGTATGCAGGTGAGGAAACTATAAATTATCATTATGAAACTGGTAGGTAAGTAAGTAGCATTATAATTTATATACATACTTACTTAACCTACCGTTCATGTAAAAAACGATATTTACCTAGTTACCACATAAACGTAGAAATGAGTAGGTATTTAAATTGAAATAATGAAACAAATAGCTAAATACCTACCTATTTAAAAGAAAAACCATCATTATAAATATCAATTGCTCGATCTCGAGCCACGATCAAATCAACCAACACCTATCACACGCTTCAGCTTCACTGGCAATAAAATTATAAAGATCTCGGTTTGTTACCTAGGGTTATCTTTTGGCACTAATTAATTACACCACGCACACACTTATAGGTACCTACTATCAAACAGCTAATATTAGTAGCATTAGCAAATAGGTATTAAAATTATAGAAATTAAAATAATAGGTAGGTAGGTACCTAGTACTGAGTAATAATAATATATAAATACATACAACATACAAATTTATCAGTAAGTAATAATATAATGATAATGAGGTGTTACTAAACTTAATCTATTAACTAACCTTCAATTTTTTTTTATGGTGGGTTCAGACAAACCCCATTCTGTTAGATATGCGACTCCAATATCGTCTTCGGTATCACTTTCCATAATTTCTAATTTTCCTTACAATTTTGTCAAATTTTATACACTTTTAAAGTTTTGTGGGATACTTGGGATAGGGGGCAGAACACGGCACGCCGGCGGCATGACGCCGCCGGTCGGAAGCCGGAAGCGAAATGGAACGGAAATTCGTTCGGCGCGCGCGCCAGACCGACGCCTTGAAATGACCTGCGCTTGCGTCATAACTGCGTGAACGCGAACCTTACTTCCATCTCGCTCTACCATTCATCGATTGAGATCGATGGAAATATGTGAGAGTAGGACAGACGTTTTTATGAGGTTGCGTTTAGGTTTAGTAGATTTTGACAAAGTATAATGGTAAATTCAACCAAAGTAAATTGTTGTGTCTAAAGTCGGTACCTTTTAGACTTTAGTTTCGTAACTCAATAAACAAATCAATTCAATTTACCATTATTAGTCCATAATCACGTAGGTAGGTACTTTTGAAGTTTGAGCATGGTCATATTGGTCATATTATTTATTTATATACCTACTTAAGTACTTAATCATCGTCTCCATATTGTTTATTGTTTATGTAGAGTGGTAGTAGGTATGTAGGTACACCTATGTTGTCTTTTTGATGAACAGCACTTTCCGTAAAATAAAATGAGAGTTGACAACCGAGTTGTCATAATAATTTACTTTCCGAAATATTCTTGTCGTTGAAAATGTAATGACGTTATACATATTTGATTGATTAATTAATTAAGAGAGTTTTTTACCCTGCAGTAGGTATGACAGAGATAATAATAAACGTTTAAATAACAAAAAAAATCAATGGTAGGCTACTTTTAAGTATTTCGAAAGGCTTTTTGTTTTGATAACGCAAACATAATTAAGATGGCTATGAGAGGATCGCGCCCAGTGTTTCACCCCAAATCGAATTCGATGCGTTAATCACGTCACACCTACATACCTAACTGTGGAGTAGGTGCTTTGAATTTGAATGTTTTGTAATAATTGGTGTTTCGGAGTAGGTAGGTACTTAACCCACCAGGGTGCGTATGAATTTTAGCCCGTACCTAATGCCAAAAAGAACAATGTAAGAAACCGTATAGGAAGGTACAATATAACAGGTATTAACTATAAGGGGGATACAAGGTTATTGTCCTTATAATTTGTGCCCAAATGCACCCTTATTAGCGATAATATGGCTCTTATAAGAGTATTATTTTTGGCATTAAAAGCCACTACAAGAGGAATTTTTGTTTGTTGGGTGGCAAGCACTAGGTTTGTGTAATTTTGTATGGCTGACGATAGGAGCACATAACGATGAAAATTCATGGCATTTAAAAGGGCAACTAAATCCAGACCGCGAAAGCTTTATAATTAAAATCGTTTGTCTCAAAAACGATAAATCATGTAACGAAAAACATCTGGATCGCGAGTCTAGTGTAGAATATAGGTAGTACCTATAATTAAATATTTACAACGGGTTATCAATGTTATCATACATACACACATATACTCACGCCTTCATTCCCAGAGTGGGGTAGGCAAAGCTACAAAATTACCAACAACTCTAAAAATATATTAATAATTCTGTACTTAACTACATTTTGCATAATAAGGCTAAGATATTTATTTACCAGTGTATTAGTGACAGGTTGCAAGCCCATCACCAAAAGTACCTACTAGGTACAAGCCTATCACACAGGTAGGTACAGGTACAGGTCTACAAGTTATTATTTTTTGATAAATGGAATTTGCTTTTGTTTTTTAAATGCTTTCCTCAACATGACAAACATTCAGTTATTTTTTATGACGTAGCCAATTTTAGTACTCAATGAACTGACTATCTTCTATAATATAAAAATGAATCGCTGAATGTGTTGCTAAGCGCAAATCTCGAGAGCCGCTGAACCGATTTCGCTAATTCTTTTTATGTTGTGTTTGTTATTGTCAGGAGAAGGTTCTTAGGAAAAAAAAAAAAAAAGAAGGAAAATTCGGAAATTTGCAGCGGGGCGAAGCCGCTGGCGGGCCGCTAGTAGGTATAATATAATAACCAAACCAAAGTGCAGTGTCGTTTGTTTAGTTACATGTACCTACTACTCTTTAGTCACTTTAACCATAGGTTTGGTAGCGATTGCAGCGTGACCATTTTTTAGGGTTCCGTAGTTAAATTCTTACTTATCTATCTAAGTTTATTACTTGTATTATACATATAAAGTGACCCGCCCTCGTTTCACTTTGGTGTAGGTAGGTAGGTATATCAGTTTTTACAAGCAACTTGCACTGTTCGTATGTACTCGTAAGTAGGCAAGTAAGTAGGTACCTACGTAATATGTTTGTAGGTAAGTTGTCCGTCAAAATTTGCAAGGAAGATATGAACTACTTCCCGGTAGGGCTTCCGTTCCGTAATTACGTAATGACGCAAAGATTTTAGACTTCTTACCAGGGGTCGGAATAGGCAGTGCCTATTTGCCTAAACTTCGCGGGAGGACGTAACTAAGAGTGGTTACAATTACCAAAAATAATGATTTTTTTTATTGAATGCGGGAAAATAATAATATCACAAGTTAAAAAAATTTATTGTATACTTTCGTGCACTTTGTTATGGAGCGTCCCCATTATCAGCGCGCATAATGCAGGTAGTAAGTACACGGCTAAAGGAGTAATGAGATAAAATATTATATATTGCGAAAATTAAATACTTTGTTAGATTAATTACATCAGAAATAAACCAGAAATGTCATTTGTTCATGTTAAATTGTATACGATAAATGTTTTTAGCATGTAATATTGAGTTTTAGTATCAATTTCCACATTTATGTATTATTAAAAAATCCCGCATTCACTAAAAATAAATCATTATTTTTGGTGGTTGTAACCACTCTTAGTTACGTTCTCTCGCGAAGTTTAGGCAAATAGGCACAGCCTATTCCGACCCCTGCTTCTTACAAGTCCGTAATTGAAATGTTAAAATCCGTTATACTTAAGTCTAGGATTCTCTTATATAATAAAATATAACATGGTAACTGTACATAAATTATTGATCCATTATATCCCAAATATGCGACTTAGGCAAGTTGGCAACATTAAAAATTATTCTAAATAGTATGACATAACAACCCGGCCCAGCACACTGTTATTAAATTGGTCTCGTAGTTACAATAATCCGTTCTGGGTAAACTTAACTGCTTTCCTGGTTGAAACAAACTAAAAACATTGATAGAATTAATAAGGCAAAAATTTTGTGCAACTTTTGTAGAACGTATCATATTTTTTGTAATTTTAAACCGGAACTCTGATAACGGCAATGCTTTGATCTCAACCGTTTTAGTTTGGTATTTTGTACCAAATAAGTTTATTGCTTATTAACATGTGCTTCTGTAAAACTAACCATAATTTGTGATTAAAATTACCATAGTAATATGATAGAATTAACCAATCTAAATTGTTGTATTAGTTTAGTAAAAGTTACAAGAATTATTAGTTGTTTTTACCGGTAGTCAGGTGGTGATTGCAGCGCCACCATGCGTCGGTAAAAGGAACACTGTTATTAAATTGGTCTCTTAGTTACAATAATCCATTCTGGGTAAACTTAACTGCTTTCCTGGTTGAAACAAACTAAAAACATTGATAGAATTTACAAGGCAAAAATGTTGTGCAACTTTTGTAGAACGTACCATATTTTTTGTAAATTTAAACCGGAACTCTGATAACGTTAATGCTTTGATCTCAACCGTTTTAGTTTGGTATTTTGTACCAAACAAGTTACTTATTGCTTATTAACATGTGCTTCTGTAAAACTAACCATGATTTGTGATTAAAATTACCATAGTAATATGATAGAATTAACCAATCTAAATTGTTGTATTAGTTTTGTAAAAGTTACAAGAATTATTAGTTGTTTTTACCGGTAGTCAGGTGGCGATTGCAGCGCCACCATGCGTCGGTAAAAGGAACACTGTTATTAAATTGGTCTCTTAGTTACAATAATCCATTCTGGGTAAACTTAACTGCTTTCCTGGTTGAAACAAACTAAAAACATTGATAGAATTTACAAGGCAAAAATGTTGTGCAACTTTTGTAGGACGTACCATATTTTTTGTAAATTTAAACCGGAACTCTGATAACGTTAATGCTTTGATCTCAACCGTTTTAGTTTGGTATTTTGTACCAAACAAGTTTATTGCTTATTAACATGAGCTTCTGTAAAACTAACCACAATTTGTGATTCAATTACCATAGTAATATGATAGAATTAACCAATCTAAATTGTTGTATTAGTTTTGTAAAAGTTACAAGAATTATTAGTTGTTTTTACCGGTAGTCAGGTGGCGATTGCAGCGCCACCATGCGTCGGTAAAAGGAACACTGTTATTAAATTGGTCTCGTAGTTATAATAATCCATTCTGGGTAAACTTAACTGCTTTCCTGGTTGAAACAAACTAAAAACATTGATAGATTTAACAAGGCAAAAATGTTGTGCAACTTTTGTAAAACGTACAATATTTTTTGTAAATTTAAACCGGAACTCTGATAACGTTAATGCTTTGATCTCAACCGTTTTAGTTTGGTATTTTGTACCAAACAAGTTTATTGCTTATTAACATGTGCTTCTGTAAAACTAACCATGATTTGTGATTAAAATTACCATAGTAATATGATAGAATTAACCAATCTAAATTGTTGTATTAGTTTTGTAAAAGTTACAAGAATTATTAGTTGTTTTTACCGGTAGTCAGGTGGCGATTGCAGCGCCACCATGCGTTGGTAAAAGGAACACTGTTATTAAATTGGTCTCTTAGTTACAATAATCCATTCTGGGTAAACTTAACTGCTTTCCTGGTTGAAACAAACTAAAAACATTGATAGAATTTACAAGGCAAAAATGTTGTGCAACTTTTGTAGAACGTACCATATTTTTTGTAAATTTAAACCGGAACTCTGATAACGTTAATGCTTTGATCTCAACCGTTTTAGTTTGGTATTTTGTACCAAACAAGTTACTTATTGCTTATTAACATGTGCTTCTGTAAAACTAACCATGATTTGTGATTAAAATTACCATAGTAATATGATAGAATTAACCAATCTAAATTGTTGTATTAGTTTTGTAAAAGTTACAAGAATTATTAGTTGTTTTTACCGGTAGTCAGGTGGCGATTGCAGCGCCACCATGCGTCGGTAAAAGGAACACTGTTATTAAATTGGTCTCTTAGTTACAATAATCCATTCTGGGTAAACTTAACTGCTTTCCTGGTTGAAACAAACTAAAAACATTGATAGAATTTACAAGGCAAAAATGTTGTGCAACTTTTGTAGGACGTACCATATTTTTTGTAAATTTAAACCGGAACTCTGATAACGTTAATGCTTTGATCTCAACCGTTTTAGTTTGGTATTTTGTACCAAACAAGTTTATTGCTTATTAACATGAGCTTCTGTAAAACTAACCACAATTTGTGATTCAATTACCATAGTAATATGATAGAATTAACCAATCTAAATTGTTGTATTAGTTTTGTAAAAGTTACAAGAATTATTAGTTGTTTTTACCGGTAGTCAGGTGGCGATTGCAGCGCCACCATGCGTCGGTAAAAGGAACACTGTTATTAAATTGGTCTCGTAGTTATAATAATCCATTCTGGGTAAACTTAACTGCTTTCCTGGTTGAAACAAACTAAAAACATTGATAGATTTAACAAGGCAAAAATGTTGTGCAACTTTTGTAAAACGTACAATATTTTTTGTAAATTTAAACCGGAACTCTGATAACGTTAATGCTTTGATCTCAACCGTTTTAGTTTGGTATTTTGTACCAAACAAGTTTATTGCTTATTAACATGTGCTTCTGTAAAACTAACCATGATTTGTGATTAAAATTACCATAGTAATATGATAGAATTAACCAATCTAAATTGTTGTATTAGTTTAGTAAAAGTTACAAGAATTATTAGTTGTTTTTACCGGTAGTCAGGTGGTGATTGCAGCGCCACCATGCGTCGGTAAAAGGAACACTGTTATTAAATTGGTCTCGTAGTTACAATAATCCGTTCTGGGTAAACTTAACTGCTTTCCTGGTTGAAACAAACTATAAACATTGATAGAATTTACAAGGCAAAAATGTTGTGCAACTTTTGTAAAACGTACAATATTTTTTGTAAATTTAAACCAGAACTCTGATAACGGCAATACATTGATTTCAACCAATTTAGTTTGGTAACCTTAACAGCGTGGATCTTGCTTAATTTATCAAATTTTCCCTGTAAATCAGCTAACCTTTGCTAGTTTGGTAAATTCAACAAATCATTTTTTTCAGTGTGCAGAGTAGGTATGTAAAAAAAAATTGCCTTAGAAGTAATAATGGAGAACGGAATACGAACATGTGACACGTGATGACATGGACATGTTTACTTCGCAACACCGTTATATAGCAATTTGTTCATTTTTATTTATTGAAAATACTCGATAATCTGAATTTTCCGCCTATAAGTGGTCGACTCGGATCAACGAAATTTTTACGTATTTCAATTTGATGCGCATTTATTAATATAGATGATGCACATTACATACAGCGAAAACTTGAACTACTCTGATATTTAAAGCTACATTTGTATCGTAAATGGAAACCGATTCGTTTTTGATGTGGTTTCTTACGGAGTAGGTATTTGTTTACAAGTGAGTGCCAGAGTAAGAGTGCCTCTCGTTACTCGAATCGTCGTATTATCAGAGCAGCGCAGCTTCTCTTTTGGCTGGAATGTTTATTTTCTTCTTATTAGGGAATTAGGTTAACGCAGAAAAGCCGTGAGATATGAGACCGACTCATATGCACCAGTTTAGATAGGTGTATTTAAAATTATCCCTGAGTCAAACAAAAGTAAAATATGGCATGCATTGCAGGCAATAATAGTGTCGTCACAGTATAATAATATCTAATGCAGTACCTCAACTCCGCCTTTTATCATAAATAAATACCTACACTTGATCGGAGCGTCATTGTTATCAATCATACTATTTAATAATGTATGTATATTAAATAATATGTGTGTGAGTGTCTGTGATTCCGCGCGTGAGTGTGTTTTCGTGTGCGTGTGAATTATAGTATTTTGATGTGTGC
Organism: Acleris holmiana; assembly: GCA_949316455.1. NCBI lineage: Eukaryota > Metazoa > Arthropoda > Insecta > Lepidoptera > Tortricidae > Acleris > Acleris holmiana. Next base: position 18,063,885 of record OX438762.1, read on the forward strand.
TGGCCGCCATTTTGAACTTTGTAGATATGTAACTATTGGATCAAAATCGAGAGGTACAGTTAGATACAACAGAATCACAGATTAAATAGGAGTCCCACAGAATGAAGAAGGGGCCGCCATTTTTAACTTCGTAGTTCTTTAACAGATTGCGCACAAAATCAATATTATGAGTTTCTTTATGATTTCTGAATACGAATCTGTAGTCAGAACTAAGAAAAATGGCGGCCATTTTGTCGGTTAGCTAACAATACCACGTAAGTCAACGATTGAAAGCGCGAGAATTAGTTTTTGAACTTCGTATTTCTTGAACGGATTGCATTCAAAATCGATATCTGGCATTCCTCATGATTTCTGAATACGAACCTGTAATCAGAATGAAGAAAAATGGGCCCCATTTTGAACTTCGTAGTTTTTGAACGGATTGCGTTCGAAATTGACATAGGATGTAGTTTTTTGATTGAGCGTGACCACTAAAGCCGTGGTGACGTAGATAAAGGCCTTTAGCTCAATAAATAAATCCACGTTATAGTTGTAGAAACAAAGACATATAGTTAAGGATTGGTGTTAGGGGTCTTACTTTATTTTTATTTTTTACTTTCAGTTTTCGTGGAATTTATCCTAAACTTTTAAAGCAACTTTTAATATTTTAAAGAAAATCAAAATAATGTTTCAGTAAGTAAATTAGCTCATTAAGTGTAAATGATCTACTTAATTCCTTTTGGTAATTAGTCAGGAATAGAGCTGAAAGAAAGGTAGTGAATATATTTTCTTGTTTTAAAGGTCGACGTGAAAATTGACGATTTAGACCGCTTACTACGAGCCCCAATGCAATGCAATGATCGTCTAGTTGCACTTCAAAATATGATATTTCATTCTAAGACTGATATTTAATCTCCGATTGACTTTGATGATTAATGGAATACGCTAAACACGAGGTCATTACACCGAGTTTAATCTTGCGTTGTACAAAGTGTGTCATTTTAACGAATTTAATGTAATTCTATCATAAAGTTCACATCTTGTAAGCAAAAAATTACGTCTAGTTCATATTTGACGCAAAACAGGTCGTCTATTTAAAATAAAAACTGCTTTTTAAGTGGTTTGATGTAAAATAATATTTCTAATTGAATATATAATATTCTCTGTCATCTAATATGTCAACGGACTATATAAAAAGCCAAATTAAAAGTAAGTTATCATTACTTCATAATCATTATTCTATAAAAATGGCACGAGGTAAACCAGTGACTGAAGAAGTGCGGAAAGTTATTATTTCCAATAACAATAAGGGCAAATCTACTTACCATTATGTCCAAGGACGTTTCGTTGCCAAGATCTACAATTCAAACGATCATCGAGCATCACCGAAAACACGGAACAGTGTCCTGTTTAAAGAAATCTGGCCGTCCACGAATAACCAGCAAAGCAGAAAACAGGATTCTGAGGAAGATAATAAAGAAAAATCATCGTGCAAGAGCAGGAGAACTTACTGTACTATGGCGTGACTCAATTAAAAAGAATATATCAGTCGATACCTGCAAGAGAGTACTGAAGAAAATGGGCTACGGTTTTTACACAGCTAAAGAGAAACCGTTATTTACTCAAAAACAGAAAACCAACAGGTTGAAATTTGCTAAAGACCACAGAAACTGGACTGCCGAACAGTGGCGAAGAATAATATGCAGTGACGAATCGAAATTCGATGTCACAGTTGGCGATGAACGAAGTAAAGTCATTCGGGAAAAAGGAGAGGCATTTCATAATGACTGTCTCAAGCGAAAGGTGAAGTTTCCAGCATCTTTGATAATTTAGGGCTGTATTTCGGCACAAGGTGAAGGCCGTCTGCAATTTATAGATGGAACCGTCAATGCCGAGAAGTACAAAACCATCTTGGAAGAGAGTTTGCTGTCGTCTATACCGAAGTTGAAACATAGAAATGCATTTACTTTTCAACAAGACGGTGCCTCATGCCATACCGCAAAAACAACGATGGCGTGGCTGAAGTCCAAAAAAATCCCTACCATATCATAGCCGTCCAGCAGCCCGGACTTGTCTCCCATAGAAACTTTATGGTGGAAAATGAAGAAGAAGTTGCGAAAGGACCCTTCTAGGTCAAAACCTGACCTTAAGGAGAAACTTACTTGTGTCTGAAATGGAGTAACCCCTGAAGAGTGTAGAGAGTTAGTAGATTCGATGCCGTTCAGGATCAAAGCCGTTTTGGATGCAAAAGGTGACGCGCCACTAAGTGGTAGACGTTCTATTCTGCGTCGGTGGAACTGAAGACGAACTTTTTTGCGGGTGATACGTTTTGCAAAATAATGTTTCTTTTTTTATGACTGTGGAAAGTTTTTTTTTCTGTTGGTAAATAAACTATTATTTATAATTCATATGGTTTCTTTGTTACATTTTCTCCTCAACATCTAGGTCTCCCTGAATTTTACTTTGAAGTTAGGTTAACATTTTTGATTCCTGCTAGACGAACTTATTTGCATTGGGGCTCGCAGTACTTAAAAAAACATGATCTTGTAATTTTTTGTAAAAAGTTACCCTTTGAAGGTGATTAAACTAATAGCTGTACTTTTCACGGAAGTCCTGTCTCTCCGCAGACAAAGTCGCGGGCGGAAAAGTTGTCACTTATAAAAATGCAAAACCGTTTTGCGAAAATGCCCACAAACAGGAGCACTTTAGTGCACGTAGTGCATGTGCATCGCTGTAGCACGTCGCCGTCACTTAAAAACCGCCTTCCGTCTCCGGTCTGAGCCTCGTTCACACTTGCAGCGCAGTATTCTCTTACGCAACCGTTAAGTTGGGACCGTTATACTATATTAAAGCACGTGAACTAGGGCTTCAATGTACTATAACGGACTTCAATTGTTGACGCATTATACAAAACATTTTCATACTGATGTGAAAAAAACCTAATTTTATAAAATAATTTTGGGAAATATTAATAGCTACTTATTAACTTTCCACAACCAAGTTTTGCCCTCGGGTTTACATAATTCCGAAGTCATTATCATAATACCTATTAATAATTTCGAATAACATTATCTTCTAAACATTGCATGACAGCAACATACACAGCCGCGCTGTCGTCGGAGCAAAAACGTTACGTAGCAACATAGAATGACATACTATAACTAGAAGGATTGAACAATTTATTGATATTTAATATTTTGATACCTGTTAAAAAAAATTTTATTGTCAAGAAACTTACATTCAAATACATTGCCCATGACCACCACACTAGGCTCAGCCTGTCACGTGGGGTCCATTTGTTAAGATTACCCTGTACAAGTATAAGTCCTGCGCTATTGCTAATTACAGATGGCTTAGTTAAGATAAGGTAGTTATGGTAACACTAATTTACTAATTGTATAACACATTGATACTTAAAAATTAATAGAACTTTTAAATTAATGTGTGTGTGTGTGCGTGTATGTTGCTCACAATTACCACGCAACTTATCCTTAATTTTGGGGAATGTGAAAAAGTCATTGGGGCTTAAGTCGGGGCTGTATGGAGGATGGTCCAGTAATTCGACTTTTTCACCGTCCAGGTACTCAGTTGTTTTCCGAGCGGTGTGAGGGCTGGCATTGTCGTGGTGAAGGATAATGCGGCGACTAGGGTTTTTTTTTCGGAGTTCAGCAAAGATACTCGGCAAACTTCAAGAGGAATAGTAGCCACGTGACCCGATTTGGAGACAAACGTAGCCACCATCTTTTTGGCCGTTCTGCGAGAACGAATAACTTTTGTCGGCTTGAGCTCATCTTCGTAGACCCATACTCGAGTTTGGTTTTTGTTTTCAGGCTCATATGCATATATCCAACACTCGTCACCGGATACAATTCTAAAAACTGCATTTGAGCTTCCTCCGTTGAATTTATTCAAAGTTCTGAGGCACCAATTGACACGAGTCGTTTTCTGCTCCTCAGACAATAAGTGAGGGATCCAACGGAAAACAACTTTCGCACGCCTAATTGTTTCTGTAAAATGATTTGTATCTGACTCATTCCAATGCCCAAACACTCTTGAATCTCCCGATATGACACATGTCGGTCTTCCTTTATCAGCTGACGCACAGCATCGACGTTTTCTTGCGTGACTGCCGATTTTGGTCGACCTTCACGCACGTCGTCCGTGAGGGATAGGCGGGCACGTTGAAGTTCTGCATACCACCTGTATATTGTCGTCTTTGAAGGTGCTTCATTACTAAAAGCAACAATCATCCGGTCTCCACATTGTTTTTGTGATAATCCACTTTTAAAGTCGTAATAAATCATAGCTCTTGAATTTTCACGGGACAATTCCATTTTCAGCAGCGACTCGACGACTTCAAAAAACAATTGAAACCGAACCATCGCTTTTTTTTCTATGTGGCCAGTGTGTTAAAATAATGAAACTTTAGAGATTATAAAAAGGTATGATATGTGTCAAAAATATGTTTCTAAGTATTAGATTCCCGAAACTGTCAGTGCAGCCCTCGTATTTATAATAAAACACAGCATAACAGTAAAACATTACATACAGCACTGGGGATTACAAAACTAAAAACAAAAATCGGTAACAAAGACCTTAATAATATTTAAAATAATCAATGATATAATACGATCGGTACCTATTCACGCGTGAGATGGTGATCGCGCTCTTTTTGAACTACTCCGTAACTACCCTTTATCAGCCACGTCACATGACAATTAATAACGGGCCGTTATTAGAAATAACTAAACACATCGGCCGGTCCCACGCAGCAGCGTCAACTTGTAATTAGATTACAATCGAGCCCGCTACATGTTCGTGTTTGACTCCACCATTAGGTAACGTCATAATAATATGTGTGCGTATACGATACCCATCGGACGATGTTCCAATTCAATACCGAGGCATGTTTGTGTCAATCAACATTTTGTGAACAGTGCGAATCTACAATAATGTGAATACATAATAATGACTAGCCCGAGACGGTCTAAAAAGAGTGGTGCTCAGTGTTCGATACAGAACTTGGACTGGGACTCACCCTCGGTGGCCACGGGAACCGTGAAGCGCAGGTCATCCTGCCCGGAGAGAGCGGGGAAGAGGGCGGAATCGCTGCAGGAAGCCATCCCTGAGGCGGACACTTCCTCAGAAGCCGGTAGCGCATCCGGCACCGGTGACACCAGCGACAGCGCAGACTCCCTCCTACAAGTAGAACAAAGAATATCTTCCATCATTAATGAAAATAGATCCTCCCAGAGCAACTCGGAAACTTCCGACATAGACATAGTGATCGACAGTATTCTTGCCGCTGAAAATGACTTCCCGTATACTCAATTTGGATTTATATCAGATCGTAGCAAAACTTTTATTAAAGTTGAAAAACATTCGACACCCGAAGAAAAAAATGAGGCGATTTCTGTTGAATCACTTATTGATAAGAAATGTAGAGAGAAGAGACTGAAAACTCCAACACCATATAAAAAGTTAAAGTCTTTGGAAGTTGAAAAAAATGATGCTAAATTGCCTAAAGAATTGGTTAAAATAGAAGAGAAGTTAAGTGTTTTGCCTATTTACAAAAGTACGATACAAGTGCCACAAGTCGATTTAAGTCCCAATACCCAAAAAAAGAAAGTGGTATCAAAACTAAAACTGCCCTTTTCACCAGTGAGGACGACGATGGAAAAGCCTAAAGTAAACTTCTTCCAAAGCAAAAGCAGTCTGCAGAGTAAGCCGTCACCGCTTCTGTCTTCACCCATACGTAGAACCATATCCAACGAGTACGTTCGTTTGAAATTTACTAACGATACGGTCGTCAGACGAACTATAGACGGGAAATCAGTGCCTAAAATAACACCTAAAATACAATCCATAATACCAGAAAGTCCAGTAGATAGCGAAGATCCATTTCTAAATCTTAGTCCAAATAAAAAATATACTGTGACTGTAAATAACAAAGTGCGATGTGATAAAGATAATTACGTTATATTCGATCCACACACTGGATTTAAGCCGGACCAGCAGTCCAAGTCGCGTATACCTGTGAAGTCCCCAACAGGGGAGAAGTCTCGGGTACCCGTGTCGTCGCCGGGCGAGAGGCCCCGGGCGGCGGCGCGGACGTCAGTCATCGTGAGCGACACCGACAGCGGCATCCTGTCGCCCAACTCGCCGGAGCCCGGAGAGGAGGCGCGCGCCCACTATGCCAACGCGACTGCCTTCAGTGAAAGCGCGAAGAGATCCGCCGCAGACCTAAACATCAAGATTCTCGACCCGGGACTTGCTAAAAAAGCCGTCGAACAAATAAAGGTGAGTGCGCTATTTAACATTTTGGTAAAAAAATTAAAACGGCCAACACTTGCAAAGGCAAGGGGCGAAGCCGTGAAATTCCGAACTATTTGTGTTTTGGGCAATAATTCAACTTCCGCTCGGAAAGGCTCATTCTTCACGCCGCCGGTTAACAGCCGCGCACCCGCTCTGTTGCCCGTTTGATTTTACTTTTTGCGAGTTTCGCACTCGATACCAGCGAATTTTCACTGTAAATACGTCAATGTCATATGTATGTCAATGTTGTTTTCTTTGCCGTCGGTGTTATCGAACCGTAAGCTTGTTTGTAAAATGGCAGCTCCTATTATTGTACTATTAGGTGGTGTACACATATACCTTGTTATATGTGAAGGTTAAGGTTAAGGTAAAACAGAACAGCTGTTAAGGTAATAGTATTATTGTATTAATACTATGAAAATATTTTTCGCTGATAAAATGACCAAAATAAACCCATTTGACGGAAAAAAGACATTGATCTGGATACATTACCATCGTAAAAATCATGTAGGGTCCAATGATTTCTTAACAGCATTTGAAAAATCTATTTATTAAATGGTCAGTTAAATTCAGTCAGAGTCTCGATGTAAGTGTGACATGCGAAGTTTAGCGACAGATTAAAATAAATAGCAATCAATCAATACTTTGGTATACTCAGCGAACGTATTTGTTTTAAAAATAAGTGTAGTCATCTGGGCTGTGATTCTATACGGTAAAAGCGATATCGCGTTTGACGTGTTAACTTATTGTCAACGTTTTGATAATTCTTATGTACTTGACAGTAATGGCGGCCAAGCGATACATGTCAGACGCAATATCGTTTTAACGCAGTATAATAATTAATAGAGGCCCAGACCCTCTATTCTACTCGCTACCATAACACGTCAAAAACAATATTGTTTATATTGTCTTTGACGTGTTATGGTAACTATTACCTAATTGTTTTTAACTCGCCCACCTAGATCTGCAAATGTGTCTCAGTCTATCAAACTCGGGGTTTTAATTATGAATGACTTTTATCGCTGTTCCCTCGGGGACTGTCCGTTTTTTCGGGATAGAAAGTATCCGTATCCTAGATATGTGCTATTCCAGACTATAAATCTATCTCTGTGCCAAATTTCATCCAAATCTGTTCAGACGTTCTGGCATGATTGACTAACAAACATCCATCCAATCTTTCCAATTATAATATTAGTAAAAATATTGCTATAAGATTTGAAAATTGTATTCAATTATACTTTTTTTTTGCTCCAGTGATATTGTTTTTTCATAATACGAGTAGTAGAGTATATTCTACATAGGATCCTGGCTTCGAGTCGTTTGCCTGTAGAGTTCGAACGTTTGTAGCTACCTACGAGATGAGTCGTTCGTTGCCTGGAACCTATTACCTACCTATCAAAGTGTTGAGAAGTGGGTATTAAGTGAAAAACCGGTCAAGTGCGAGTCGGACTCGCGCACCGAGAGTTACGTACGTCCTCCTTTTTTCGAAGTCGTTTTAATGGAAAATCGTCCATTAATCAGAAGGGGTAAAAAGAACGGTCATGTTTTCTAAAAAGCCCGCGGTCATCTGTGCAAACTGAACACCTTTATGCTCGGCATCAGGTAATATGTTTTTTGGACGTTTTGCTTTTTAAGTATTCAACTATGTGGTCGGCATTACGTAATTTAAGTTTTGTACTTTTTAAATATTTGTCATTTTACATACCTACTTAAACTTGTTGTTATCCAGCCGTGTCGCTTTATGGATTTTATGCTAATTGTGTATTTTACGATTTAGGCGTCTTCACAAAACGGTCAATTTACAATATAGCCATTTTGCTTCTCGGTTAATTTGCGTAACTCGATATTTTTGCTACATAGACGATTTGATACTGAGCGATGCGCTAGCCCAACTCACTTAGTATTTGTTGATTTTATTTAAGGCTTTTACTATAACCACAGTAAATTTCACGTTTGTATGTTTTACCGTTTTTACAATACAAGCAGAATAATAATACGTTTGTTAAAAACACTTCGTGTATAATGAATGGCACATGGGACCCCTAATTATTAAAAGGTTACCCGCCGTAACAAAGTATACATATATTGAAGAAAAAAACAATCCGCTATCTTTTATGATTCTAAAGATACAGCACTTTTAAGCAAGGACACACGAACGGACTTAGTAATAGGGTCCCGTATGACGCACTTCGGGTACGGAACCTTGAAGCGGAGTACACTTACATTATGTAATCATTTTATTAAGAGTTAAAATAACGCTGTATAGCGATACATGTATCTATCCTTTTATAAACTAATGCCCGGCGGGTCATAAATTAGTTTTTACACTTTCCAAATCACGGATGAATTTGGGTTAGGACCAAAAAGCTGCTCACGCTAACTCACGCTAAAATAATTAAAATTTTCTATTAAACTTTTCCGTAGTGCTTCCTACATAAATTAGCCATATAATTTGTAAGGATACTTTTCGTCGCACAACGGAACTTATTCCATCTTCGTTGTTTCTATGGTTAACTACTCGTAACTATGGTCCAACTTTTTGGTCATTACCCATTTCCGAGAACAATTTTCCCCGAAAAGTATTGCTACATCCTACACTGATGCCAAACGCGCCATCTGTTGTGTAATAGTAAAACGACATAGTTAAATTTTGTAACTAGTTGTTTGTTTGTTCATTGAGAAATAAAGATAATTTTCTTTTTTGTTTGCGAACGTATACATTTTTAGTACTAAAAATATCCTGTCGTTAAACATAATTTAACTGATACTAATAGCGCCATCTGGTTTCAAGTAACGCAACTATTAATGCAACATTTTTTACGGAAGCAAACATCACAGCGGCTGAGTAGTTTAGCTACTTACCGCTTGATGACGCTGTACACAATTTTTTATGAAAACACGTAAACATTTATATTAAGGCAATTAAAATATCCTGTTAAATAAATATATTTAACTGTTAAGCTCTCATATGCTTGGGAGCAGATCTGCTCACAAATTTTGGATTTCTTTTAGTTTTTTTTAAGCTTATTTTTCAGACTATATCGTAATCCGAAGACCAGAACTTGCTATAAATACCAGCTTAAATAAGTTTTATTTATATTTAACCTACACTGTGGTAACAAAACCGACAGAAATTAATTTCTTCCTCTCATTATTTAAAGTTTTTTTCGGTAAACAGCATTCTAACTTTAATATCATATTGGTTTTATGAATAAAGACACTAAGTATTTAAATACAGATTTTAAAAATACCCTAAAACGAAGTAATTTTTTGGTCGGCATTTTTATTAGGGTGTGCTATTTTTATGAAACTCCACCTCCCGCATACGAGAGGTTAATAATAGCGCCATCTGTTTTTGAATAACGCCACTATTTATGCAACATTTTTGACAGGAGCAAACATCACAGCGGGTAATTAGTTTGGCTACTTGTCACTTGATGGCGCTGTTCACAATCTTTCATGAAAACAAACTTACTGCACTTCCGCTGCGCGCCGTGTTTGTATGTTGTGCAATGAACGTAACACTTTTCTTACCACTAACTCATTCATTACTCAAAAGATATGGTGTAGTTAATTTCAAGAACTTTCCGTTTCGTAAAAATCCATAAAAGTAGGTCTCCGAATTGTATCAATAAAAAGATAAAGCTGAAGTGGCGGTTCTTTGTTACTGAGGTTTTAAAATAAATAATCCTAGTGTTTACTGCTTCAGTAGGGCCGTTTCTTCTAATAAAATTAGTAGTCCATTTTGTTCCGTACTGGAACAAAGTAGGTATTTAAGATAATTATTTAAGTAGGTATTTCATACAAGGCAACACAAATTTGAACATGCGTATTTTCCTCCTTTTCCTATTTATCTACAATTATTTTGATTGGGTCTGCGACAATCTATAACAATCTAAACGCACCAATCGCGAGCACGCGATACTAGTGTCACCAAACAGAACACGGCGGAAAAAAGCAGTCGAAAAAACTAACGCCGGCCGCGTCGCGAAAGCAACAAAAACTTTTCACCTACTGTTCAATCTTCTCTCTTTCACTCTGGAATTCGTACTTTCGAACTTGCGACACCCGTGTTGTAGCATGAATTTATTAGATTTTCTTGTGACATGTGCCGACTTGCACTCTGATCTGCAGCCAAGGCCTTGGAACCCGCGGTCACCGGGAGGATCGTAGCAGCAAGTCGCTAGACCTAGTTTAATACGAACGTAAAACTTGTCTCTGTTACTACTAGACTCTGGACTAGTTTCATTGATTATGGTTTGAAGAATACTCGTACTTAGCTTCACATGACTACCGCATGTAAGTAGGGTCTGGGGCTTATTCCGGGCTTAGTAACTTATATTATATAGTAGGTATTATGTTCTATCGACTGGGTGGGTATTTACTTTAAATTTACGATGAGTTCGTGGTCAATATTTATTTATTTATCAGAATACAAAATTTGAGCACAAAAGGTGAACTTACCTAATGCCTAATGGAGTGGCAAAATGGTACCCATAATTTAAAACTCTTTAAAAGGCAGCACATTAACAGTTGACCGCAGTTGCAAGTTTGTTAGGCTGCCTGACAGTCCAAAATCTGTGAAGAAATGTGCGAAACGTTTAGAGACTGCTCCTTGCGGCCGCGGACTGGTCCTTGCTCTTAAATCAGTCATTGCTGTCCTTGGAGACTATTAAGATTATAAGGCCAAAGCTTTTCATTAAGGTACAACCGACTACAAAGAGACGTATGCGCACTTTATCGTCTTCTAACAAATAGGGTACAAAAGCGTTCATTAAGTCAATAATGAAATTAAATGTTCATTGTAATCGTTGCACAGGTGTAACTGAACGATGAAAGTTGTAATTGTAAAACGGATTTCGGAAATATAGATTTTAAGGAGGTTATTTTTTACTTTGATATACAGAGTGTCCCGCAGAATTTGGCGTAAATATTAAGAGATAAGATCAACAAACTTTTAGGATAAATGCCACCTTGGTCTAAGCTACAGCTATTTTTAGTTCCTACTTACCTAATTCAATAACAATAAGGCCAGCGGTAAGGACTCTTCACTGCTCTACATTTTATTGCATAGAAGAAAAACAGGTACCTAAGGCGGCAAAATCCAAATAGTCCCACATGTAGGGTTAAAAACTGGTTGAAATGTCATCATTGTTATACCAAGTAGGCGTCGGGACGCATCAGGATGCATCATGTTCTTATTTGTAATTTAATGTGAGGTCGCGGCCGCGCGTCGGGAGCTGATTACTGCTGCGCACGCGTGAGGAATGGCATTAGGTGGACATTCCTCGGGTTCGAAATGGGAACTTTCAATTATATTTTGTCTTTAAGGGTCTTCAATGAGATACTTACAGTACCTCTCAGGGTATATAGGTCACGTGACCAGTGCCTGTTCAGTGTGTAAGGATACGTTTCCAGAACTTTCTAACTTGCGGTTCTTTAATGATGTCTATCCGCACGAAATAGCATAATAAACATTTTAAGAATTAACTATTAGATATTGTAAAAACCGGGTCAGTAACGTGCGCTGGGAGCGGGATATAACAAGCAATTAGGTAAGTACGAACGAACCCAGTTTAACTGCAGAACTATTCCTAAAGTCCCTGTGAACGTATTACGGTTGCGTTTATCGCGGTGGATAAGGCACCCGTTACCTTCGCACTGTATTTGTCAGAAAGTGACGTATGTTTTATCCACATTTAGTCACGCGATAAACACGGCCGTAATAAGCCCCCAGATGCGTTATACGATAAAAAAATAAAAATGTTGATAGTCCAATTATTATTTTCGTTCTTGTTGTGGAGATAAAGAGATATTGTGATTAACTCCTAATAAATAAGAAATAAATAAATAATAAACTTATCTCTTTTTTCATTCAATGTGTTTCTTATTGCAACGTTATAAGGAATACTAAAACGGGTTGAACTGTATTTTTAAACATTATTTGATTAATGGGCTGCATTACACAAGTGCGAGTATCACAGCCGTGTAACTCTTAATGAACCATCTCGACACGGGACGAATAGTAAACTTACCTCAGACCACTTACGATTTTTATTTAGTATTTTAAGCTGTATTTTTGGTCATTAATGTAAATCATCGAAAGTTGCTGAAAAAGGTTGTACCCAAAGAAGAGGGGCACTTTTCCGCAAAAAGTGTGTACCTAACTATTTTTAACAAGACAATGTACCTATTGATGGACACCAGATTAAAGGGCCGAAAACAAAATCCAGAAATATGAAAAATCTTAAAGTAATTAGCCTGAATTTCTTCAGAGCTAAAACCATTTTATATCCTAATCCTTTTTGATTGCAGTTGGATTCAATTATAAGATATAGAGCGTAAATCCTCGGACATCGCCGGTGTAGAGTGTAGGTGTGACACCTCGTACCCAACATATTTTATTGGTAAAATCTTTTGATGCAGAAAGACAGGTTCAAATAGTATTTCCGTTAACTGATAAATGTCTGCTGCATAACAATTTACGTATTTTTACGGCAAAAAACGACTTGGAAGTGACGTCTTGTAACAAGCATTTGTAACAATTCGACTGGTGTAACCTCGTAAGACTACTAGTGACAGTAGTGACAAAGCACAATATTGATATTACCAACAACAACAACAGCAACACACAACTTTGTTAAGGTGGGAACTAAGTTCTCAAAGCAGTTTTTCGTCTCTCCTGAAATGTTTGTTAGTTTGCATATACGAGGGGTCACATCTAGACCGACGTCATACATACATACATACATGATATCACGCCTTCATTCCCAGTGGGCAGAGCTACAGAAATACCAACAACTCTAAAAGACTTGTTGATAATTCTGTAACCACATTTTGCACAAACAGGGATAAGATGTTTACCAGCGTATTAGTGATAGGTTACAAGCCCATCGCCTAACAGTACTACAAGCCTTTATATTCCCTAGTCACCTTTTAGGACATCCTCGGGAGAACAAGGCGGCGTGGCACTATATTCTAACCCGGCAACCACACGCAAAAGAGCTTATATAAAATACTCTCGCGGTCAAATAATACAGGTCAGAGTGCAGTTTTCATACTAAAGAGGCTGTTTATTTTATTCATCATATGCAATTTAATGCAACTTCATACCTAATTTTCTTAGGCATCATTGTGCGCATTAACAAAACTGAATAAAAGCAGATATCTGAATATATTTGTCGTACGTATGAGTTTTTTTACAAAACTAAAACGATATTTATTTTATTTTCCTGTAGTGGCCGTAAATTTAGGAGGCTTACTGAAGATTACTATTATTAAATGTTTGACATAGAACATACCTACTGTTTAAGATATATTGTTGTCTCTATACAAAAAATAGTAACTTTTCTGGGGCTCTATTCTACCGGGTAAAGCCATATTGCCTTTGAACGGTTACCCCAGCCCCGGGCTAGGCTGGTCAAACAGATTCCGTTTGACGCACTTTAAAAATACCCCTTTAAAACCCCTCAAGGCGCGAAAACGTAACTGGACACCGTTTAAATTGGCAGGAATATTGTGCCTGTTTTTGGATATCATTTGAAGCTAACGAGAGCCCGGGGCGCCGCGAACACCGGCGAGGGCCCTCCACGTAGCTGGATGAACCACGCACCCTGAAAGCTGGTTTCACTCTCAGTGAAGGAATTCTCTGAATGTAAACCACTAAGTCGAGCGTTTAAAAAATGTTAAAAGAAACCTTGTGAGTTACAAATAAATGGCAGACAGGTGAAAAAGGCGGTTCCTGTAAGTAGGTACCTAATATTATAGGACGAGGGACCGCTCGAGAAATGTTTGTAAAAAAAACGGTTTTCAACATTTTGGTATTCTCATATAAATATTTTTTCTGTGATTGCAGTCTCTAAAAAAATTAGTGGGTTATCACTGGTCGCGGACAATAACTGTATGAACCCTACCTACTTTAGGCATTTCAAATTTGATACTGATTTTTAATGTTTGAGATTAATATTTTTGCACTATAACTGCATTGTGTAAGTTCAAAGACGTTAAGGTTAGCTATGTCTTATGTTTTATTCTAATGCAAAAATAATAATAGGGATGCAAAACCAGCCCTAGCCTAGAGTTGCAAAGGACTGGATAGCAAAATATCAGTTGCTTTGATTTTTTTTGGAAAATAATTTGTGCTATTTATTTGCTTTGGTATATCTATAAGTAAGTAGCTCAGACCATTAGGACAATTTGCAAGAGTGGCTTTGAGGCGCAATCAAAGGGGCGCCGCGGGCGCCGTAACGTGATTACCGCGCCGACGACGAGGCCCGCACACATACAAGCGCCCCCGACTGGGCTCGTGGGGGACTGCGGGACTGGAGACCCTACTGTGGCCGTTTGAATACTCAGGGCGCTGAAGACGGCCAGGCCAAACAATGTCCAGGACACTGAACACAAGCTGATCGAGTCTGGTCGCAAACCAATGTTATCGCGGTGGTTATTATATGTCCTGAACAAAGAATACAATTAATTAAGCCGGCCAATAACGACTCGTACTCGTACACGAAGGGTGCTCCTTTCATTTTTATTTCATTTTAAATTTATTTTGTTTTTATTTAATCTAATTTTATTAGTATGTGCATTTTTTAAAAGCTCATTTATTGTATTACAATACAGTTTGTTAAAAACATTGTTTTATTTCCAAGATCAAGACTGATTGAGCCAATCCAGTAAAAGTACATGTGCGTTTTCTCGTTTAGTTTTATTTAAGATCTCTATTATCATCTTTCCCTTTCATGTTTAGAAACAAAAAAAGGCGTAAAATTCCGTTTTAAATGCATTTTTGTTGTTATAACATGGAACAAACTAAGTATACCTACATACAGAACTTTTTATTACTTTCGCTAGGCCTTTCACTTTTCTACCAAGAAAGAATAACCCTGGCGACAGTTCTGTTATCTTCGTCGGTCTATGGCTTTATCACGGCGGCTTCCGGCCGAATCTTGGGCCTTAAATAGCCTATTTCTCGACTGAGCGAGGGTGCATTTGCATTACATCCCCATCTATAGCTATGATCATACGCACAAGCAGGTAGGCAGTAACTCGGAAAAACCGACAAACGTACAAAATTGTGCAGTTGCGATTAAAGACCGATATAGGTCCTTCGGTATATAAAAAGCTGTCTCTATTTGGCACGAGCAAGCGGTCGGAGCGGAAGCGCGGGTTCATTTAACAGTCGTGAAGCCCGTAAATACCCGGTCGCGGAGGATCACACGCCGCGGCTCTTCTTGGTTTAATAAGGCATGAGGCGGAGGAACCTGCGCCCTCCACTCTCCGCAAATACGCAAAGTAAACTAATGCATTATTAAACCATCCTTCACTTGCCGCTCTTCGTGGCTCCCAGGTCTTTTTTTTTGCTATATAAAGGCAACTTTTTGCATTATGTTTGTCTTGTTCTAGCGGGTGACGTAGTTTTTTACCCACATATAAAACGCACTTTTTTTTTTTTTAAAGTACTGATTGTTACTTACGAGTATGTATAGGTAGAAACGGGTTATTCTCATGTGAAACTTTCAACTTTCAACCTACCCAACCCAGATATATGGAAATTTTGCCATAGCCTGTATATCTGGGTTGGATGGGTTGGAAGATGGGAAAACCCCGAATAAACAAATGAATGGGTGTGAAAGATTATAAGTTAAATATATAACCTAGTGAAATTTAATATATTTTATGATATGATAATTTCAATGTGATCGTTTGTGCGAGTGATAGCTATTGATTGCATTGAGCCATCCAACGAACGTAAGATGGTAAGAGATATACTAACACTTTTTTTTGTTTATTACTTACCTAAAAATAATGTATTTCACCTCGTAGTATTTGGCTACTTACTACTACTACTTTTAAACTATTGGATCTACAGAAACAATTCTAGTCTCATTAGTATGGATAATTTAGTTTTCTTTAAAAGCACTACCTAAATTTAGTCTTTAAAGGTTAAAGTTGCGTTCGGCGCTCGAAGGTCACAAACTTGGATTATTATTGGGCCAACATCATGTTATCACGTCTGCAAAAATCAGAACTACCGGATTAGACGCAAGCTCTGATATATAAAGTTACTGGACTAGTTAGTATAAAATAAAAGAATGAAACGCTATATTTAAACTCTTCGAAAAACGGTCAGTTTTTTACAAGTGGGTTCATAAGTAGGTAGGTAAGGAACATAACGAAAACAGTTAAAACGTTTATGCTTAAACTGATAGAGGCAGGCTGATTGGCAAAATAAAAATCAGCGCATAAAAGGCTATACAATTAGGTACATAAAATTAATTTCAGGCCATGAGGCCCTCAAACAAATATCTCATAGGCTTAATAAACACATAAACAAAGAACCTACTCGTATCATGTTCAGAATCAATTCCATGCAAAATATTTAGCTTACTCGGAAAATTACGCTTTTTTAAGGGAATTCTCTTTGAGCGTGCAAGTCGTGATGTGTGATTTATGACGGTTCGGTTTTCGGTTAATGCTACAGCTGCTAAGGTTTGGATTTGGGTTTCAGCAGACATTTCGAAATGCCAGAGTATCGTCCATTCAACACCGTATGATTCTTCTCATTAATCTCTCTTAATTAATTTGGTTTACTCACAAAACTTAACAGCTCACATAAAAGACAATAAAATATCCGTATCCTGTCTGGGATGTATTCCGGTTGTTAGGGATTACGGGCTATAAATTATTTTCTTTCGGCTGAGTTATAGCTGCTCGGGCGACAGACCGTTGTTTTACGTCTTTAATGAGGTGACATATATTTTTCAAAATAAGTGTGTTTATATTTACCACAGTAGAATGCAAGAAAAAAAAAATGGGAAACGGGTACATACTGGTAACTTTAATATTTACAATTATCGCTGTCGTATTTTAATGCTTTTAAATTATGTTTTATGTTTCCCAGCCACACCGTTCATTGTAATCTAAACTTAAAAAGTTCGATGGGACGATGAAGAATTTAGCTCTCGTGCATGTTGCATGGCTTCCTGGGAGTCTCTTATGAAAGCCTCTTATCTCCTGTCGTGTTGGAAAAACGGCAGAATGTTCTTCTCTATAACAAAAGCTCATACTCTCAAAAATATTAATATAATATTAAATAAATTTAAAGATACTCGTAGTTGCAAGAATGATCATTGCCTAATATTTTATCTCAGCGAAGCGTAGAATTTCATATGAATTGTAGACGAATTTATCTAGATCTCTCGGTAGTTGGGGAAGGGTGACAGCTGTCGTAGGGGCGATAATTAGTATGATGGCGCTATTCTAAGAGCTGGAGTGGCTGCCCTTCCTCCGGGACGGCTAAAAATACCCCAATCAGTCAAACGGGAGCGCAGCGCCGGGCTCGCACGCGGCGAGTGTTGTAGCGCCTGCCCGAGCTGCACGCCGCTGACGTCTTACATCATTATCAAAAACCTGCGGGCTTATACGTACCTACTTACCCCCTTACTAATGAACGTGGAATAAGCTTGGAATAGTTATGCCATGCTTTGTCCTCATCTGTCGAATTCATATGTCGCAATGACACCCCCACTGCACACACAACACACACTACATACTAATGCATACTAATGTTTGGCTTTTAGAGCTGAAATCCATTTTTAACTACCCAATACAGTTAAATATCGGGCCTCTTAAAATTATTTCACTACTTAGTTGAGTACCTCGATACTTGTTTATCAGCAAAATATACTTGAGCGCAAAGAAATCGAGCCACTTAGTATTGAATTTCCATAGAAAGTGGCTCAATTTATTTGCTCCCAAGTGTATATAAATGGGAGTATTAAAATAAGGTAATCACGCGGAAAAATAGTTTCATTTTGATCAGATTGGTACAATCCTTTGGGGCTTTAAAGCTCCGCTACGGAAATAGAATAAATTCGATTCCGTTTTTTAATATCACAGACAAATCATTTATTTTAAGGAAATTCAGCATCTTAAGCTTAAAAAGAACGAAAGCTTTATGCTATGGGGCGTTTTCAAAAAAAAACCTATATTAAGGACGAAAATTAATAAGAGTATCTTTTCCATTACGTCACGAAAATTAACTATTACTGCTTTAAGAGAAATAGTGGCATCTGAAACAAAACCCCTGTAGCAAGCTCGACCATATTACTAACAGGTGAGGTTTGAATCTGCGAAGCTTATTTAATTTGTAATACCGTCTATTGGCTTATGATTATGAGGGCAGTATATAAATACTTATATGACTAACTTTCGTGACGTAATGGAAAAATCACTGTTGTTAATTTATGTCCTTAATAGTAGGTACTTTTTTTGGAAAACGCACTATGGCCGATGCCTTACATTTGTGTGCGTGCGAGTAAGCATAGACTGATAGATGACAATAACAACCGAGCGTCAGATGATCTGAGGCCGCATTGCTTCCAAAACCTGACAAGTTCCACGCAGTGAAAAGGATAGAGATGTACCTAAGACTATATATAGTTCTATCCCTTTGTATGAAATATAATGTTTTTTTTTTATAATTTATGTGCTCTGTACTTAAAATAAAGGATGTCTATCATTTCATCGAAACACCTTTCATCCTTTTTCATCGAATTTCATTTCATCAAACGCTATTTTCTGCTGAAACCATAATGTTTTCAGGGTATCTTAAACATTTAACCTTACCTAACCTACGTAATTAATTTTAAAGTTACCCTGTAAATATTATCATTTCATCGAATTTCATTTCATCAAACGCTATTTTCTGCTGAAACCATAATGTTTTCAGGGTATCTTAAACATTTAACCTAACCTAACCTACGTAATTAATTTTAAAGTTACCCTGTAAATATTATGGTTTCAGCAGAAAATAGCGTTCGATGAAATGAAATTCGATGAAATGATACATTCGATGAAGTGATGAGTTACCTAAAATAAGGTTAGGTTAGGTTACTTTTTGTGGTCGTAGGACCTTGTGTAGGGTCCGTCCGGATTGCTACCACCATATAGGTATTATCCTTTAACGTACCGCTAAGTAGCAGTGTTCGACATGTTGCACCTTAATGAAACATAATATCTTTGATGCCTGGGAAGAATCACTTGATGTAATTGGAGTTTTCTGTGATTTATCCAAGGCGTTTGACTTTGTTGATCACGTTACTCGTACGTTGGTGCGAAAGTTAGGCTACTACCGAATCAAAAACGGTGCACTTGATTTTACTCGTATTACGTCCTACCTTGCTTACCGAATTCAGCGGGGGACATTCTCCTGGATCAGCTGCGGCAGTGCCTCGAGCCTCATTTATGGACTCATTATTGTTATTGTTTTATATACGAATATATCAACTATCTCCCGTATGTTATGCAATAAACATGAAATAGTCCTGTTTGCCGATGATGCTTCACTTTTATTCAAAGTTGATAGGAAACAGGCTAATTTTAATGACATTAATAATACGTTGTATACAACTGTTGACTAGTTTACAGCCAACAATTAACTTTTAAATGCCAAGAAAACCAAGTGCATAAAGTTTTCTCTATCAAATATGAAAAACGGGAATGTACCTAGTTTAAGACTTAAGGATGAGACAATGGGATTCGAAGATAAAACGGTATTCTTGGGTATTACTTTGGACTAAAAATTGCAACGGAATGCGCATATATCCACCCTTGCAGCTAAACTAAGTTCTGCAGCGTATGCAGTAAAGCGAATCCGACAACTTACAGACGTCGAGACAGCGAGACTGGTGTATAATAGTTATTTTCATAGTGTTATGAGTTACGAGCTTTTGCTGTGGGGAAAAGCGGCTGACATCCAGGCCATCTTTGTCATACAAAAGTGGGCTATACGTTTCATTTATCAACTGGGGTCTCGGGTCTCACTCAGAGATAAATTTAAAGAACTTAATATTCTTATTGTAGCTTCGCAGTACGAGTATAACTTTGAAAATATCATGTATGCACGGACAAATACATGATCTTACGGCATAATCACGACGTTCACAAGTTCAACACGCGAATTAAAGATAAACTCATCGTCCCAGGTCACCGTCTTGGTAAAGTAAGCACATCATTTTTGGCGAACTTAATACGTTTCTATAATAGAATATCTACTGATATTGTTAATATGCCGTTCAATTAATTTAAGTCTCGCATTAAATTACTGAAATTGTCTCAGTGAATGAAAGTGACAAGGTACTAAAGTGTAAACATATTTGTGACTTCGACCGTACAACCAGGGGCAGGCGCGGCGTACTCCGCGATTTACGTTCATCGCTACAAGTACATGCCGGTTACCCGGATCCCGGGTACTATTCAGTGGCTGCCACGCTGCGCATCGGATCGTACGCGCACGCTACTTCGCGCGCACACGCTTACGTAAATCGTAAACATTCGCAAGTGAACGTGCCACATTCGTCTGTTTGTGTGTTGCATTGTTTCTGTTAATTATTTATTAATTTATTATCGTCCGTCCTTAGTAAAATAAACTTAATCAGTAATATATATCTCTTATCTTGGGATTAGGTCATTATGTGAGATTGTCCCCTGACATTTAATAGTTATTATTTTAGAGATAAATAATGAACCAATGATGTATGAATAATATACATTCATTGCTTTCTAACGTAAGACATAAACATACATTATTATTTTACTTTTAGTCGTTAACAGCCTTCACTATCGGCGACGCAGCGAGTGAGCCAATTCATTTCCACCGTTTGTACACAGCCTTACCGTTCCGTTTGGCTTGCGCTGGAGTCGACAACGTCAGAGGACCATAAATCATAATGTTACGGCTAAGAAAAAAAGCGGCTTTTGTAAAGATCAAAGGAGTGTGTCTTCTGTACTTGCATCTATTCTGTGCCAGGGGACTAAGAATCACAGAACTATAAGTTCTGTGCTAAGAATAATAACGGCGTGAATGACAAAGACGTTTTTAAGTAGGTAGTGTGAGCTACTACTGAATTTAATATACTTTTTTGTACAGTAATAATAGCTGAGCACTGAGAGCAGCATTTATTGCGAAATTCCTTTATGCCAATTATGTATAAGAAAATTTTGTAATTGTTTTAAATTTAAGATACATGATTTTTTAGCATTTTTAATGATTGTTTCTTGTCTGCACAAGGCAATAAACATGAGAACGCATTGGGATGTTTCTCGTCGGACAGGTACTTTTTTGTTTTTTTTTTGTCCGGCAGGATGAGCATGTCATGCTCGCTCAAAGGTCTTTGCATACGGCGGCGTTGTTGATCAAGACGCCACCTTCCCGAACACATGGTTAAGGGGGGCGATGGGTGATATACGTTGGAATATGTTCACTTTTTGTGTTTACAATACTTAATAACGTCATTCAATTGTTTTATTATACCCCTTTAAAATTATTTTTACTTTTGGAGGTCAAATTTTGTACCTTCACTTTGTCACCATCAGCTCTTTATTTTTATAAAGTTGGTTTTGAACATTACTGAATGAGACGTAGGAGTCGAAATTAAGGGCTATACAGGGTAATTTTTTTATCAGTACACAAATTTTAACAAATGATTTTGTATCGTTAATATAATATATTACGACAAAAAAACGAGTCCAAAATTAATTTTTTTGTTGCAAATTGTCCCTCTTTTACCTTCTCGTGTAGACACAAAGTCACACTAGAAATGATGACATGGGTTGTCAAGCTGTAGGAATGCGATACACTGTATTGATATTCGAAATTTGAAATTTCATGTACCTACAGCTTATCAGACAACAAGCCCCTCTCCTACTATTATTCTAAATTTGAATTTTCATTTATTAACTTACTTAACAACACTCCCCTCTCCGCGCACCCCTACATTAGAGGGTCCATGAATATCGTTAAGTTAGTGGAATCATTGAATCGGCAATATCTCTAATATTTTTTAAGATAGAGTAAAAATAACACAACAGTCATGTGTTACGAGTATTGATTAACAATAGCGAAGCAAATATTAAAATTTGTGCACCTTTTAAAAATTACCCTGTATAACAGGGGAAGCGGTTATCAGTTCTGAAATTTGGTCGAAGACCCTTGTCAATTAGAAGGCTCTGAAGCAAAATTCCTGCCGCAAATTCGTATTTTTTTTCTTTAGCTTATTTTTAATATTTTTACATAGCTTTGAAAGAATAATGTTAAATAACTCTCGTGGATAATTTGAGTTCCATTAGTAAAAGCTAATGTCACTGCTATTATTTGTAGGCGGGTGGATCAACATTTTGTTGTTGTTATTCTGTCCCGTAACTCAGGAGACAACAGTGATAGAGTTTCTTAGAAAAATGGTTTAATACACACTACTAAATATCCTTGAAAGAAAACCCATACAAATGGGCTTGTTTATTGCAACAAAAACTAATGTTTGGTGGATTAATACTTTAAAATTACATTTTGTAAGAGTAACTTAAGAGACGTCACCATGGCAACGAGGTACAAAGAAAAGTTGATTGACCCAGGCCTCAAAAATCTTGAAAAGGGTCGAAATACCTACCCAAAATTTTGGTGACAGGCTCCACACCGCTCCAAATAATTACAAAACTCACTCTTATTTTGCCGCCTTATAAAATTGTTCATAAATATGTTTCTTGTTTAGCTATCGCAGAAAAACAAATGAATAATGTATGTATATTTTTTCAATAGTTTAAGGTTGATTAGTGCCATGGTATAGTTCTCATTAAAAGAATATCATTATGTTGATGGTTCATGCCGATTGTTTACCAAAACTTATGGATCACCACTCGTATTACAGACGTGTAAAAGAGCCCTCATGTGGCCAATTTACTGAATAAATGATCCTTTTTATTTCTTGTGCTCTCCTGTTAAGGTAAGGCAACCGGTGAAATTACTAGCATAGAGACATTCCTTCTAAGTCTTCAGGATTGGCAAGGCATTTGCGGTCTTAAGATTGCAGTCTTCAGATTGTATTCTTGAGAATGCAAATGTCTATGGATTAAAGATCCCACTTACCATCAGGTGGCCTGGTGCGCTATTGCTTATTCCATAATAAGCCAATACAAAAAAGGTACCTTACGCGATCATAGTTATAAGTGGTTGCACCCGTGTATAAAAGGAATTAAGGTGATTAACTATACAGTAGGCCCTGTATCTAAAGCAGTAACAAAACCATTGGAAAATACTCTGTAGTGCTTTGCTTTTAGTAACTCTGTCCGCCGAGGGACGGCTGCGAATAGATGGTCCTTCGTTGTCCAGATCCAAATGCGTGGATCTTTGGTAACATATTAAATTCGTGTTGACACAAGGATGTACAGAAGATGCTACACAAAATGTCATGACTGACATAACTTTCGTAGGCCCTAGTAGGTACCTACTATTGATATTTACATTCAATATAATTCTGTAAAAAGTTTTCAGATTTCGGCTACACTTATTTAGGTACCTAAAATCCCATAAAGTCAAAAAAACACACTATAAATAAGACTGGTTATAGTATAATGTGACAATGAAGGTTATAAAACTTATAAATTATTAATTCAAATATTTTTTGTATAAAAAATATTTACTGCGAACTTTTTCCAAACGTAACCAAAAACTTTTCATTACATTGTAACAACGATTAAGCTGTGTGTTTAAATAAGCTCACAGTGCGAAAAATGATCTCGTGCAGCTCAGCTGTACCACAGACAAAATAACATTTTTTGAGGCTATTCTGTTTGCTGGCTGAAGCCGGCGCTTCCAGCGGGCCGTGTGTCAGGCGTGCATCTGCATCCCCGCGGGAGCGTGGCTGTGCCGGCGGCCGGCAGGGCGGATCGATCCGCCCCAGTCGCGTGCCGGTCGCTTCGCAGGACGAACGCCTGAAAAGCCTCCCTTCCCTTCGTTTAGGCGGGAACTCGTCCGCGATCTTTGTGCCAACCCTGCGGCTTAATTGACTGTGCGGCTAAAGTTTGGACTTAGTGGGACTTTTGTGGAGTTATTTTCGACGGATATTTATTTCAGTGACTGTAGTTTTTTGGTACACGTTAAGAGATTTCATTTAAAGCGAATGGTCAACTCAATATCACGGAGCGATTTATCTGACAACGGAGTTGTTTACAATTGTCATTTATGCCAATTTGTTCAATTTATGATTGATGAATGATAAAACTATTTAATAGGTATGAACTTCGCGTTAAGAGTATTGTTTGTTGTTGTGTTAAAGTTTCCTCAATTCATCTTTAGTCAGTCGACGAATGAAATACCTAAACCTAGGCGTTATGATTTTAACTATTAATAATGATATTTTACCAGGATTGATTTGTTATAGCTCTTCTATTTAAAAGGTCTCTTATCTCTAGGTACCTAGCCTTACTCGAATATTCCTTGATTTATACCTCCTCTTTAAACACTGCTATATTTATTTACAGTCGTAGTTAGTAGCTTAACGTATTGTACTAGGCAGGGATAATGACGATATTGTGGCTAGTTACAAAAAACATTCTACGTGTGCATAAATTCGCACCAAAAAGGATTTGGGCACATTTTATTTCTTAAATCGTATTTTTAAACGTAATAAATTTTAAAAGTAATTTATGCCGAGAGTTCTTTTATTTTAATAATCTGGCAATAGAAAACATGCATGAAAATCAGAATTGACTTCCATTGATACGATTTAGGAGAAAATGTATAAATAGCATATAAAACGCAATAAGTACACTAAGTCTTGACTTCTTCTTGACTTGTTTATTAAGATTTTATATTATAGAATCAAAACTTGTTAAAATTTGAAAGCTTCTGTTAATGTTTAGATTGTTGTTTTCGACATTCTCATTTTATTTACGTAATATTTTTATTCAACGGTATTGGCTTAAACATGGTAATTTACGAAATAAATGCAAATTTCTTTATAAGGTCCTTATATTTTAAACATGGAACAACAGCTGTGACCTCATTCCTGTCGTCGATTTTGTATAGTGTTTTTGCAGCGGGTTTGAACTATGACTTTATAAAGCTTCAAATCTTATGAAAAAAATACACGACAATTATTTCGCATATACAGTTATTTCTCTCTTTCATGGATAGCATTTTCCAGAGAGCGTTAGATTAAAATTAATGCAAGTTCCCTATTTGGCCCTTACAGTTCTAGACCGTTCTATTATTATAGCAAACCCAGCATCAATCCCGTGTCAGAAAAGGCGTCTCCACATCAGGAACTTGTCAGAGGCGATTAGTAACCCTCCACGCGACGTATGTTGCCGCCTTAATCCTAATACGCCCACGCAACACCCGCACAATTATATTTAACAATTTCATAGTTGAAGCTGCGTTGCTTTGGCTGATATACTTATTGTCAGATGAATCTAGCCGTAATAAGAGTAAGGAGCCGCGTACTTGTGATGTGTCTGGGAACTATTCACACAGCCTTTAATGATGTCGAGCTTGATTCATGTCGAGTGTTTGGGAGTATCGAAGTAGAAGCCAAAAAGCTTTCAGATTGGATTTATTAAAATTTGGTTTGGTTTTGGTTTTGGTTTTGGTTTGGCCATCGCAAATATGACTTATGGGCTTTATCGCACCGCGTTTGTCTAAATGTTGTAGTCGAAGGCGGTTGGTTGTATAACGATATTGACCATCGCATCAATTATATGCATACCATACACAAATTCTATTGTTAGTGGCATAAAGGCGTAAGTATAGATATTTATGACGTCTTGGGGAGAAATTTATATTTATGATTTTCACTGTACGCCTTTGCGATTGTAACCTATGCAGCTATACTTAAATGATTTGAGTAAATTTCCATTGTGCGTATAGCAGCTTATTCGACTGTAACCAGTAATCACCATTAAATCCTAATTATTTTATGAAGCCTCGTTAGCTTTAAAAACGCATAAAAATAGTGACGCCACAAAGTTTCTAATTAAAGATACAGTATCGGATGTCAGGACGGGATAAACTTTTGCAAAACCTACTATCCATTAACTGAAAGGCCACGGTTTCACGAGAAACTAAAGTAATAAAATCCTTCTTTTCTGTCTCTTATTGTCTTCCTCAATCGCACCGAAAACCTTAGGTTTAATTAATACGCTATTTTTTATTGTTATAGTTTAGTAAATAATGAATTCTTGTACTTGGATGTTTCCTACGTATTTAAATATTGATATCGTTGTCTAGTAACCATAGTAGGTACTCGTTCAAGCCTAGTCTAGTATGGCACTAGGTCAATTTGTTGAAATTGTCCCCTGAAATTTATAATAATTACTAGCGGCCCACCAGCGGCTTCGCCCCGTTGCAAATTTCTGACTTTCCCGGTGGATTTTTCAATTATTTTCGCATCTTTTAAACCTTCCCTGGACTATGAAAAACATTTTAAAACCAAAATCAGCCAAATCGGCTCAGCCGCTCTCGAGTTTTAGCGAGACAAACGAACAGCAATTGATTTTTATATATATAGGTAGATTATTTACTTCGCCCCCGCCGCATATTTCCGACTTTCCAGGTGGTTTGTTTTCTGTAATACAGTGCTGGACAAAAATAATCGTACACTTGCACCAAAAATAATGTTTCTTCTATAACTCCTTTAAGAATTTCACTACATATTAAGGAATATAGGAAAACTTGTAGCATATTTCATGGCTTATTACATACATTTAATAAAATATAAAGGCTGATACAAGATTATTTATTTACATGGATAATTATCGATAGCACTTAATTTTGCTCTGGATAAATTAAATCATACGGAAAACATAAATGCTAAATAAACTTAATCTAATATTTTGTGTGGCCTCCTTTTGCTTTCAACACCGCTGCTAATCTTCGAGGCACGCTTTCAACCAGTGATTATAGGTATTCAGGGTCGATATTGTCCCAAGCTTCTTCCAGTGCAATGAAGTAGGAATCATTGTTAATAATATTTGTTTTATTCACTTTGCTAACCAAATAATACCATAAATTCTCCATCGGATTGAAGTCGGGCGATTGTGTGGGGCCATTCTAGCTGTTGGATCCTTTTTGCCTTAAAGAATGCAGCAGATATTTTAGCTGTATGCTTCGGGTCATTTACTTGCTGAAAGATATATCGGCCATCGAAGTCGCATTTAAGCAAATAAATCTCTAAATTTTCTCGCAATATGTTAATATAACCTTCAGCAGTCATTATTCCATTAATTCGAGCTAAGCTGCCAACTCCAGACCAAGAAAACGAGCCCCACACCATAACATTGCCCCCACCATGCTTGTCAGTTTTTTGTATGTTACACAAGGCTTACGCCACACCCTAAACCTTTTTTGCCCAAATAGCTCGAATTTGCTTTCATCAGTCCACAATACTGATTTCCAGTACTCCAAGGGCTTCACAATATGCTTCTTCGCAAATGCAATGCGTTTTTTTTTGTTAATCCTGCTAATAAATGGACGCTTAGATGCTAAGCAGTTTTTGAAACCATTTACTCTGAGCCTGCGTCATACAGTTCGGGAACTGACCCTGAGATCCAACATTTCTGTAACAGCTCTTGATGATATTTTCGGATTTTTCTTCACTAATCGAACAATTCTAATATCATCTCGCTGAGTTGTTGATCGTTTGCGACCGGCACCAGGCAAGTTCACCACAGTTCCTTGTTGTTTATGTTTCTTCCAAATGAGCTGTACAGCTCTAACCGAGATGGAATATTATTCGGCAATTTTCCGAAACGAAGTTAGTTTTTGTCCATCACGCTTATAACCAGATTGCGAATATCAATAGAGTTTTTTTTTCTCGGCATTTTGAACATTGAAGTAATTACATGAAAATGATTAAAAATTGCCAAGAATGACACAATGACTCATTTGTTTTCATTTCCAGCCGGGATATTACATAGTGTAATTATTTATTTGTAATAGATAATACAATACTATTTTGTCCAGAACAAAACGACGTAGTGTAAAAATAATCAAGCACTTTAAGGCAAGATTAAGGAAAAGGAAATTTTGTTTTTATTTCATTAATAGTATAGGTCATTAAATGTACTACAAGTTTTTATAAAAGCCAACACAGAGCAAAGTTCACAAAAATTTGGCCGGGCAAGGTAAGTAAGTACAGTGCTGGACAAAAAGAATCATAAACTTTTCGTGTAGTGTATGATTCTTTTTGTCCAGCACTGTACTTACAAACCTTGCCCTGCCTATAAATAACACAACAAAAAAAGAATTATCCAATTTGGTGGAGTCGTTCGGAAATTATGCGACGTAGCTACATTTCGGCGATTATTTTTTATTCATAAAAGTCAAACTCGATTCTTGGCTTACATAAAAGAGTAGAGTTCAACGCATATTTAGTTTTAGTTTTACAAACAACAGAGAACACTGATCTGGCTTTGCCCCATTAAATATTTAAAACAGAGTAAAATTCACTATTAGCACATAATAGATCTATTAGTCAAATCTATTTGAAAATCTAATTAAAATGTTTTGGTAGGATAACTAATACGTCCGAATAAATCACATTTATTGTAGCTCTATCTATGGACAGCGTGTATGCATGTCTATGTAGTGACCGCCCGAAGCCCGAGCCTAAATACCCTATCCTGTAAGCGGCTTATCAGTTTTAGGATTATATTCGTATATAGATACATACCTATAATTATAGTACATACGAATCGTAGATATAAGTGGATTTGTAACAGATCGTTGTGTTTAAATTGTGGAGAGTTTTTTTTTCATAACGATGTACCTAACATAATCAAGGGTAACAAAAGTACTACCCATGCAAAGTTGCATAAATACGAGTTCATCAACTTTTTGCTTAAGTAATAGGATAGGGGGGTTTTCAAAACAAAAACATAGTTAAGGGCTTTAATTAAAACAAAACTTAATTGATTCCTTTGTGTAACGAGAGTTACCCATATAGTTTGTATGACTACCTTTCGTTACACTGTATTTTTTGTTATGAAAACGACCCATAATCATACTAAGTTTTGGTATATTGACTGTAGTCTGTACTCACCGATAGAAAAACGTTTAAAAAGGAAAATCATTGATACTTAAGTATTACTTGCAAATGATCTGCATACAAGGGACCTAATAATATTATATATAATACGTATACCAACGCTTTGACGCACATGAATTAGTTTTACCAAGTCACGGGGCAGTTAAACTTTCAAATCGATCTTGAAACAATTATTCTACTTTTATGGCACATTGCGTTTTCAGTAATCAGGGTGTTATCTGAAAAAAAATATGTCTGTCGTTGTTTTCAGTTAGTCCGGTATATTGCAGCGTAGGTATGAGGAGACACTAGCGATTTTTCAACGATAAAGACTTTCTTGGCTTATTGTAGCATAATTGCCGTAACGTAAACTTTTTCCTTTTCGGCAGCGGGTGTATTAATTACCATCCCTTTGGAGATACCTATAGGCGGCGTTCTGGTGCTCCCCGCTCGGCCCTTCTCGCGCAGTAATTTATTTTCACACCATACACGTTACTTACAAACTTTTCCCTACATACCATCCACTTTCCTTCCCAAGCTCACATCTCGGTAATACGAAACCTCGGAATTTAAACTTAAAGATCAGCATGACAAGGTTGATCTCCCAACTTTGCGTTTGGTAAAAATATAAATTTATATAGAAAAGTAAATAGTGGCATTTATTAGAATAGGTATCCCGCGGAACTTAATTAAGGCGGCGCCTCGACAACTGCCATAGCCCATAAGTTAACGCGGTGGCGGCGATGCCCACGGAAGTAATTATTCTGGCACTAGGTAAGTAGGATAAACATGATTTTATAGGTTGATCAGCCCTGTAAGAACGTTTAGCACTTAATTAGTTATACAATTTATATTTCAGTAGGTAGTTGGTTAAATAAGAGTCTGTCATATTATTTATCTCGCCGCGAGACAAAATAACCACAAAAGTAACTAATCGCGATTGCAGAAGAGCACTCAAGCTGGCGTCTCCGCGAACCGACAACGCATGTGCAAGTGTAATTCGCGCTCACGTATGCGCACTTGGGCATTACTTCAAATCAGCGCGTGACTAAAATACAAATGTGCGCCCTTTGCCACCTCTGGACGCAGCCAATTATATGATTATCGGAGGGCAAGCCCAGGGAGCGTTATCTGCGAACGTAACGTGTGAAACGCCCTGTCGGTTGGCACATCGCGAGCGCTCACGCCGGACTGACTGTCGCGTATAATAATTATGGCCTGCTTCAATGTTAAGGATCCCCCGGTCAACAAGAGTTAGTAGAACCAATGACAACAAGTAAATAATAACTTCTAATACTAACACTTATGTATGTAAAATCAAGTTCATCATTTAATTTTATACTCACAGTCAACACAGACGAGACGTATTAATCGTACTTTACAGACATAATAGGCATATCTTATTGGCATTGGTTGGTTTATGCCTAAGCTGTCCATACGAAGGTACCATACAATGGTATTATGTTTATACATTTCGTTACCAGAAGATTGTGCAGAAAACAGTTAAAAAGACCATCAGTCAGGATATTAGAGTATTTTCAGGCAGGACAGTTGCGCCGGTTCTTTTACACCTAACTGCACATTTTATTCGTCCTGGCGCTTTTTGACACCTTTCTCTAAGTTCAACGGAGTGTCACACGAACGTCCTTTGATCTCTTCTGTTCCAAATGTTTCCGATGGATTAGTGTTAAAAATAACCCGGTCGGTAGATAGTCAAGTTCGCGCGTCCCGGAGCATGGGGTGCGCGCGCTTCTATTTCTGAACCCAGTAAGTATCTCCATTATTCCTATTCATTTTGTTCAAAGACATCCTACAAACATACAGTTATTTAGTTCATTGAACTAGATCGTGCGGAAGATACGATCTCAAAGTAGGAATGCAAAGCGTTTTTCAATTGTAAATATCAGTAACATTGGATACGGTCGTGATGGCAGTCACTAGGATACGGAGGATATATGGCTTCTGCTGCTGGAAGGGGATAAATTGTATGTTATGTCGCCAATATTGTTTAGACTAAACTTTAAGGCAAGTTATTTAAAGAGTTTAATTATTCTGGAATTTGGTAAACTTACTCAAACGAGAGGAAACGGATTTTGATAACTTACAATTGGTGCTCTTCGTTAGTTTGGTCAAGCGTGTTTCTTTTAAGTGTGGTTTGTATCTTTCCTGACTTCATGTATTCTTTTTTGGAGAGTGACGAGGCGCGGCTCGTCCTGCTATTGACAAAACCTTAGAAGTGGGGACTTGCGGAGGAGACGGTGTTGCCATGAGGAAAGTAATCATTCATCACATAGGATACTGAATATGAATATCGGTAACGCAACTAGGGGGTAGGTATCGATGAGTACTATTATTATGTAGCAGGTTATTTATTAGTAGCTCAGAATAACCAAGAATAATCGTAACGAAATCGTAAATTAATCAATAAAGATAACCGCTGAGGTGCACGTTCCACAGCGTACTAGTTTAATTACAAACTTATCCATTCTCCTAGAATAGGGAACATGCATATTTTTTTTCTTTCGCGCTCTGGAAATTGCTATGAAAGAGAGGAATAACTGTATACGCGAAATAATGGTCGTGTAATTTTTTCATAAGATATGAAGTTTTAAAGTCATAGTTCAGACCCACTGCTAAAACACTCTATACAAAATCGACGACAGGAATGACGTCACAGCTGTTGTTCCATGTTTAAAAAATAAAGACCTTATAAAGAATTTAGCATTTATGACCTTATAAAGCATTTTGCATTTATTTCGTAAATAACTATGTTTAAGCCGTTCGTTGAATTAAAATATTACGTTAATATAATGAGGATGCCGAAAAAAACAATCTAAACATTAAAATAAGTTTTTTTTTTTTATAAGATTTGATTCAATATAAAATTTTAATAAACGAGTCTTAGTGTATTGCGTTTTATTTGCTTTTTTTTACATCTTCTCCTAAATCGTATTAATGAAACTTTATTCTGATTTTCATGCATGGTCTCTATTTTGTGAATCGTTGTTAATTCGTGATTTTCTGAAGTTTGTGCATATCTGTGAACTCGGATATGTAACGTAAATAACGTACGGAGCCCTCTCTTTGCGAGTCTAATTCTCACTGGTCCGATTTAAATTTATTTATCGTCCCTTGTTACCATAGTTTAAAACGCATGGATGTCGTCTTAACTTTACAAGTGCAAGATGTTTTAGAACTGTCTGTTGGAAATAGTGAAGTCGCTAATCGATCGAATTTCATATTTACAGAACTGCTATTGCTACGTGTAGTTGCGAGGGGACAATTATCAGTAAATTCTTTTGACAAATTCGAGTCTGATCCACGCTGTATTCGTTTCGTCCAGGGGACAAAAGCGCAAGTTTCCTTTTTCATTCGTGTATCGTACTCATATGAGAACTTACAAAGACAACTCTCTGTAGCTTGTGATACGGCTGAAACTCCGATTTGGTCTAGTAGATATAGGAGGTTGTGGAAGTGAGCAGGCGATAGTGCAGGGTCATTCGGCGAGGTCCGGCTTATAGGCGATTGACCGCGTGTACCGATATAGATAATCAGAGTCACGACTCGGCCTAAACGGTACCGTGTATGTACAACCTATACAAGTTCCATATCTCGAATTAGCCATAGGTTTTTAAAATGGTAGGTACTAGAGTACTAGCTGCCTAATCTAGAGATAAACTTTGGTTAAAATAACTTAAAATAATTCCCGAGAACGACATAACACTGGTTTATTCTTACCCCCTCTTCTTTTCTTGGTTGGTTCTTTGGTGTGGTTGCCGGGTTAGAATGGTGCCACTCCATGTCTTCCCGTGGATGTCGTAAGAGGCGACTGGGGGAATAAGGGCTTGTAGTAATGTTAGGCGATGGGCTTGCAACCTGTCACTAATACGCTTGTAAAAGTCTTGGCCTGCTTGTGCAAAATGTGGTTACAGAATTGTAAACAAGTCTTTTTGGAGTTGTTGGTATTTCTGTAGCTCTGCCTACCCCATTCTGGGAATGAAGGCGTGTTGTTTTGTGTATTCTTATCCTCGAGGAAATCGGCAAGGAACGTGTAATGAATTCAAAGACACCTATATTTCGTAGCTAGCTAGGTTTAAGATAATCACGCGACGGGCAGGAGTTTCATTTTGTTTAAATACACAATTCATAGTTTTATAAAAACTAATGGCACCGGTGCCGGTGGGATAAGGTAACTATTGGAAAAGAGAAATTATAGACTGCAGCTATACATGGATTACCGTAACATGGGGGGAGTTGGGACGAAACCGACATTCAAACTTTGATAAAATTTTATTTTTACATATGGCACGTTGATTTTTATATATATAAACAATATTCCGACCGTTGAATTTTAGTTTTTTAATGACTTATCTGTCGTTTTATTTTACATAATAGTAGCAAATCCCAGCTCACCCTGTAGTTGGGGTAAGCAGGGATAGCAATGATGTGAGGCGGGAAAATTGATAAGGTTGACGCTTTCAGATTGTGACAATAAAATGATTATCAAGAGTATATTTTATTTACGTAGTGAAATAATGTTTTTTTTAGGGCCTGTTTCACCCTCGACAAGTACTTAAATTTATTTGTCAAATAAAGATAGCCGTCTTTTTTGTCTATTTTCAAGTGTAAAATAGGGAAAGGGCTAAATTTATTTGTCAAAAATGCGTCGCTTGACGATTTTGACACAGGCGTTTATGCTCCTACACAAAATGATTTAATGTTTTCTGTAAGTTGTGACCTTTGTATTTGTTGATTTAATACAGATGTAGTGCAAAATGATTTTCCTTCGTACTTTATCGCAATAAAATGAAATGACAGATGTTGGCAGTCTCAATAGAAGTCATTTCAGAGTAATTTAGGAGAACCATTTTCTCATGTAAATTGCCAACTCTGGTCTACAAACACCAACCCCCCCCTCTATCATCCCTATACGTACACCCCGTTCGTAACACCAAATCTCCCCATTCATGACCCAACTGTCCCTGTCGTCGTCCCAACTCGCCCCCTCAATACACGTCTACTCACCCCATAAAAATACTCAAATACTGTTGAATCGTTTTCTGTGTTAAAACCAGTATCATAAGGAAAATATAACTTATGTTTTTTTTCTGTTTTAAAACAGCCTCGTAATTATATAAACGATGTCCGAAAGGTTAATTCGTCAAATCCCACATAAGTACGATTTAAAATTTAGACAAAAAACCGCTGTGTTTGAACATTGACTGTGGCAGTGATTTTTTTCTGAAGTAATTTTATGATTTGACTTCGTAGTGTTGCCAGAAGAAGAAGAAATATGCCTTAAATATAATGAAACTACTTTAAGAACATCATGAATTCATGAGCCTGAAAATTGTAATAGAATCTGAAAAAAGAAACAGGTAGATCTGAGTCATGCAGTATTTAATTTTGGATTTGCAAACTTCTGATTCCCTTACCCAGTAGTTCACCTTTACACCTCCAGACAATAATTAAAAAAAAATATGTTTATTATTTGTTTACAGTGTCAACAGCATATTACAATTCGTAAAAAACAGTAAATTTAAACAGAGAATAGAGCCAGTTACAAGACATCTACCGACAAGCTAAAATAATAAATACATAAAAGCTATAAATAAATATTTACATTAAACTTTAAATTAGTAGTAAGTTAATATGACCAATGCTTTTTAACCTTTTTATCGATTTAATTATTATTTGTTACCAAAAAAAAACAATTAATTGTCCATTAATTTATTGTTAAAATTGCATTTTTCTACTTCATGTTTACTTTATTTTTAGGGATCCGTACCCAAAGGGTAAAAACGGGACCCTAATACTAAGACTCCACTATCCGTCTGTCTGTCTGTCACCAGGCTGTATCTCATGAACCGTAATAGTTAGACAATTTTCATAGATGATGTATTTCAGGTGTCACTATAACAACAAAAACTAAAAACAAAACAAAATTAATATTTAAATACTACAGCAAACGTGTTTCTTGAAAGCGTAGGAGACAGATAGAATTACTTTCGCATTTACGAGTATAATATTAAAAAAGTGCAATTACGCATTAGTATGGATATAGCATTATACAGCACTAGCTATAGCCCGCGAGACCGTTCGCGAAGAGTCAGCTATTGCTGTTGCCTCGGGAATTATTAACATTTCCGGGATCAAAAGTATCGTATGTTCTTTTTATCGAAATCGGTTGAGCGGTTTAAACGTGAAAGCGAACCAGACAGACAGAGCCGCTTTCACATTTTTATTGTTAGTATAGATGGCTATACAGATGTAAGATAAACTACGTCTTTTTTTAAATGCACATATATTTTAGCCCTCTTTCTGCACCGTTAATTAAAAGAACTCGGTTCGCGTTTAACTTGGATTTTTTTAAATCCGTCGCAAGTAGTTGACGACAACGATTTACCGCGCACACAAGTGCCCAACTGTTCCAATACAGAAATTATATACTAGCTACTATGTACCAGGGCCTATATTCAGGTGCGTTAAAACAATATCGTGTTTGACTCGTTTAAGAATCGTTTATGTCACAGTCGCCATTATTGTAAATGACATAAGAGTTATCAAAACGTTGACAATACGGAAACACGTCAAATACGATATCGTTATAACGCAGTTGAATAGAGGCCCAGTATTATCACATTATCAGATGTAATGTTGTTTTATAACCACATTCCCTAATACCTGGGTAATAAAACCATCTCTGAGTTGGTGGTCGCGTGGAGAGCCGTGCGTGCCAACACTGCAGCACTGCCAACGAACAGAGGTTACATGTTTTACTTTAGCCGCGCTGTTATTATTGAGTTTCCTTTGTTGGAACAATGTCCGTGAAAGTTTAATTGGAAATTAATTACAACGTACGCAGTTGATTTCCCTGACATGCTAATAATATTTTGATTATGCGATTGGAAAGGTTAATCTTTGTTCCGATTCGATAAATTGCATTGCTTATAAAGTTTGAAGCGCGTGTTTTAATGATAAAGTAATGAAAGGTAAAACAGTTCCACAAAATAACATAAGAATAGTTTTAGTTTAATGTAGGTGTTGTGTTTGTTCTATAATGGGACCAGCGTCCCATTTGGCTAGTTGTACCAAAAAACTTTAAATACCTATAAAATTATGAAAAAGACTTTGGTGCAGTTTCTAAGCTAAAATGAAAAGCCGTATTAAAATAAAACCAAACTAAAAAAAATGTTAAAGTACGAGCTTGACTAAAACGCGGATGACACTGCGGACGGGAGGTGTTTGTCGAGCAGGCAAATGTGAACCATGTCTACTTGCGTTAAGATGCTAAGCGGTTGTGTCGAAGCGTGATCGAGCTGGCAAGGGCGGCGGTGTGTATTCACGCACAGATCGATAGGGCCGAGCGGAGCCTCCGCGTGAAAATTGCAAACCGTTGCCGGAAGCGTTTCAGGAAATATGTCTCTAGAAGCGAACAACCAAGTAACATTGTCATAAGGGTTTACCCTGACAGCTGGAGTTATAGGTACGAGTATACTTACGAGTACTTATATTTACATGCTCAGATTGTTCATGTTTACCTCCAGGAGTCCTTAACACGGGAACGTAAGTAAAAACTTGTAAATTTATGGAGGCGAAGTTGCTCTCGCGTCATTTCTCCCAAAAACTGAAATTATATTATTAACTCTCATCATACTCAACATTTTACTCGGAAGTCTTGAAGTTTTGTTTTCTTTTTATTGTCATTGTTGAACCAACAATTTTTAGGGATCCGTACCCAAAGGGTAAAAACGGGACCCTATAACTAAGACTCCGCTGTCCACCTGTCCGTCTGTCACCAGGCTGTATCTCGTGAACCGTGATAACCGGGCTCCGATACAACAAACGTGATTAAATTGCCGTTCTTTGATCGATATTAATAACGACAACAGGTACACGCTTGAAATATTCACAGAACATTTTGTTGTATATTCGCTACAAAAATAAATACTTAAATTAAATAATATATCAAATGAGGGGGTCCGATACAACAAACGTGATTATATTGCCGTTTTTGGATCGATATTAATAACGGCAACCGGTAGACTATTTAGTTGTATAATTAAACTAAAAAATATATTTACTAAGGAGGCTCCTATACAACAAACGTGTTTTTATTTAAAAGGTTTCAATATAGCGGTTTTTTTAATTACGAGCGAAGATTTTTCTAAGTCACTTCCAGCACCGTAGCGAGGAGCAAGGCTTCGCTTTCGCCTGCCAGGTAGGGAAAGATGGGGTATAGTTTACGAATATCCACCCATTTTGCCAATTCAAGGGGTCGCTATAGATTTATTTTCCTTGTCTTATTTTTCTCCATTTACTTGTTGGCTGGTCCTTTTTGCATTAACATTTAGAGTTTGGATAAATATTGAAATAATGTAAATATTGTTTTGATAAATAGCTAATGAAATCTTTTAACTTAAGGTACTTACTAGGAATATCCAAAACGTGTTCAAACTAACCATGTACGAAAGTTAAATAATGTGGATACAATATTTTATTTGTATGCGATGATATGGCAAAAAAATACATGGAGCGAAGATTTTCTAAATCGCAACGCACAACAATTCCGGCCAGCTTCAAAGTGGCCGAACCGAGCGAGTTCTACAACAAGGCCACGCCATTCGTGCAGCGGACGCTGCTGTTCGTGGCGGACGAGCGCTCGGGGCCCCGGCCGGCCGCCGGCGCGGCGCGCGACCAGCATGCCGCCGCGGCGGGCGCCTCCACGTCGGCGTCGACATCAACACTTCCCAACGAACACGAAAAATCGCCTAAAAAGAGCTCGTTTTTCTTCTCCCCTTCAAAAAGTTGCAAGATTCACGGGCGCAGTTTTTTCCGGCTTCAGACGAGCCCTAAAAAAGCGAAGGAGGAAACACCGAATGCGCCGGGCGACGCTGCCGCCGCGGGTCTTATTAGCTACGCGCCGGGCTGGTCGCTCAAGGGGGAGCACCTCATCAAGTGGCAGGAGTCCGGGAAGACCACCGTCGAGGTAATCGTTATAGACCAGGGCGGAAGCCTTTGAAAATGGTAAAAAGTTAATTAAAATAATAGTAGGATGAAACCCATTGGAAAAGGAAGAAAACGAAAATAATGAAATAAAAAAAAATACGGGCGATCTGTGGTCGGTTATCTCGATTTCTGGCAAAACTGCAAGTTCTATGAAAAAAAGTTAAATAGGAAAGTTGTAGGCAATAAAATTGTCTACATCTTTTGTTTCAACACTTTTTTCACATGAACTCAAAATGTATGTAAAAAAATCTAAAAACCAAGTTCAAAATCTATACTTTTTAAATTTTACAATAAGAAGGTTTTATTTCACGAAATTTGGTGAAAACTTAGCTTTGTATGACTCAAACACACTGAAATTTTCATTGTTTTTAAATGTTTTTTTTTCCTTATTTTGACTTAAATCGAAAAGCATCCTAGTATTCAACCGAAAATTCTTACGTCAAAATATCTGCTTTTTTGAAAAGACGGTTGGCTTTTTGTTCGTTGAAATCTCTACTTTCTGATGGTGTTAAAAAAATATACATTACTACGGTAAATGTTCTCAGAAAATGCAAAGCGTACTTTATAAATTATCTTAAAATAGCAATAAATAGGCATGTACGCATATAATTAAAGAAGATTCTACAACTATTTCAAAATTATGTAGATTTTTATTAATCGTTTCTTTGCATTTTCTGAGAATATTTACTACTTATAGTAATTAATATTTTTCATACCATCAGAGAGTAGACATTTCAACGAACAAAAAGCCACTTTTTTAAAAAAGCAGTGTTTATGACTAGTGAATTTTCGATTGAAAATTAGGGTGCTTTTCGATGTTAAGTCATTATAAGTAGAAAAAAAGGAATATTTTAAATAAAAAAAATACAAGGTAATTAGAACATAAAAAGGTAAGTTTTTACCAAATATCGTGAAAAAAAATATTTTTGTAAAAGATTAAATTAAAAACCAAAAACTAGGTTATTTGAATTTTTCACATTCCCCTTCCACTTCCCGACCTCAGATCGCCCGTAAATTATATTTCCTTTAATTTTTGTACATTCTCCTTTTATCCTACTATTTTTTTTTCGTCTTTTATAAATTATCGTCTCTGGTCTATTACTACTTTAGTTACATATTTTATTTTAAAGTATCTATTACTAAGAATGTTTGCAACGCAAATAATTTATAAAAAACTGTTTTTTTAAATAAATCATATTACTATTCTATTCAAACTTTTCACCCGCATTAAGTATCCGCCACCTTCTGCAGGATGAAGCACTTGTGATTCCGACTAAATAGGTATATACACACAAAGTTCCTCGCTCAGAGGGTCCGATGATGAGGGGCGTTATTTCGGAAAATGAAAACAAGCTAAACGTAAGTGACACAAGACGGACAATGCAAGGGGAATGACAAATTAACAAGTCAATGACGTTTAGGTATATAATAACGGTATATTAAGAAAAACAATACGGTAAGTATACATAAATAATAATAATAATAGGCATCATAAGAACGCTACAGCGATCATAATACCGGGTAGTTATATATTTAATTTGATTGTATTCATGGGGACGTTGATTTATTCCCCTAGTCTCAATATTCGCTCGCAATTAATCCGCGCAAAGTATCAAAACCATCAGGTCGGATATTAATCACGGTTGGTTAATTTATCGAGGCTGCGAACGGTGGACTCGTTCCGACATTTGCCCACCATAATAATACGATGCGAATTACTCGGCTCGCCACCCGCGCCTTTTCCTACAACTCCCTCTTGCAGTGCGGAAACATTTAGCACAAAGTGTCCTCAGATCTCAGATCGCTCCGATAGTGTATTATTTATGAGAGTTATTTATAAATGATCATTGAAACTATTATCGCTGCAACTTTAGCCATTTTTAACCGACTTCGACTCTACTTATGTTGTTGTTTATTTTTTGTTACTCGATTACTCCGCCAATAGTGGATCGATTTTGATAATTGTCACCAAGTTGATATCTGATGTGGGGATCCGTGAGAAATTGAGAGAACATATAGGCGTACAGTCAAGGACTTTAATTGTTATGACACTATGGAACCCTGTCATAATGACAGCGTCAAACCACATGAAAGGAAGCTAAAATTAATGATTTACACTGTCATCGTGACAGGGTTCCATAGTGGCACAACAATTAAAGTCATTGACTGTACATATATCGATTTTAGTATTTTCAGTAACAGCATTTGCATGCAGAAAGTATCATTTGGTGAAGTGAAACTGATGAAGACCACTAATGGCCACCGGAAAAAACTCCTCAATAGTACATATTTCAAGGGTGGCGATAAGATGTCTCGATTTAGAGTGACTTTGATGAAGCACATTTTTATGGTTTAAATACAATTGTGCACTACGAATTTCCCGCGGCGTTGCTCGCGGCGAGCGTGAAATATCCTGTGGTTCTTATTTATTGAGAAGTGGGAGTTCAGTGGGATTGTAATCACTAAAAAGTATAAAATAAAATAAAATGTTGTAAAACACAAAAAAGACCGCCTTTAAAAACCCAATAAATAACTTCTTTTCAATTTCTAATAGGTTAGTCAAACTGAAGTCGGCATCCCACTAATTTTTTAACCAATAGCCCACTCCAGTTTTACTGACCTATTAGCATTGGAAAATAAGTTATTTATTGGGTTGTTGAAGGCGGTTTTTTTGTTTTTAAATCTTTGAACTCTTAGTTCAGAGTTTATTTATTTATTTATTGTATTTTATTTCAATTTCGTGTTGGAGTTGTCAACACAGACTTTTCTAGTAAATTGTTGCGGAGGTCCGTTTTCTACAAAAGCCTTCGGGTTTTCAATGCTTGCTTGTTGATTCACTTGTTTTATCGTAATTCTACACTAAGCTGCTTCTGCCGGATACAATTATAACATTATAATTGTACCAGTGCTCCAATGCATCTGGGCTTTGTTGCGTTGCCTGCACACGCACACACGTGGAAGTTCATTACTACACAATGCCGGTGTCCCGGGCCCAGGGCGCAGAGCATTTGAATATGTATGAGTAATCAAACCCGCACCAGCTCGAAGCGAGATGACGGCGCAGGGCGCACCGGTCGGTCCTAAGTATACTTTGTTAAGTAAATCAGAGTATACTGAAATAAGATATTGCGTACATTATACGTCGTTATTGGGTTAATTAGTGATGGTTTGAGTTATTAATTAGACAGAAAATTGCAATTTAATAAATTGGATGAAATAATACTTGAAAGATCTTACAAACTATTCAACTCGGATACAAATTGAGGGTTATCTGCGTTTTGACGTGATCACTTTGCTTGTATAAAGTTAGTTAATTAGAAGACACAAGTTAAGATAACCTCTATACTAGTATAACTATTTAAGTTATAAATATAGTTAAGTATGATTATTTGTATGTCTTTAAATCACGGTACTATGGGAGTTCCGGACCTTTGGAAGGCGTACAAGGAGCTGAAGGCAACACGCAGAGGCCCTAAGGACAACTTTAAATAAGTAAAGTGGTGGGACACCAACCGGCGATTGTCCCTGAGTTCACACTATAGAAGTATGCTCCCACGGACAACTACCGGTTAGTGTAA
The DNA here is from genome assembly GCA_949316455.1 of Acleris holmiana. NCBI lineage: Eukaryota > Metazoa > Arthropoda > Insecta > Lepidoptera > Tortricidae > Acleris > Acleris holmiana. The sequence goes on from OX438762.1 coordinate 18,105,628, forward strand.
GACTATTTAAGAAGTATAGGAACATTAGGTAATAATAGATAATTATTAATGAGTGATATGATAAGGATTGGTGAACTAAGCTATTGATGAAACTAAGGCGTCTGCCTGGCCAATGGTAATTACTTTGGTTGAAATGGCAGATGGTGAAGAATGGTGATTCGCCAACTCAATGAAATGAGCCTCCCAAAATATCCGCAAATACATAGCAGCAGAGAGACAACAACTCCAGAGGGGCTAAGGGTGGAGAGGTGCTTCTGGACTTTAAACGACCATAAGGTGCCCACTCGCCACTTATGCAACACATCCGCCCTTTGAGCATAAAGCTCTTGCGGGTCCGGCCTCTGAATGGGCAATAAAGGCAAGCCAGAGGTGAGGGTCTGTTCCTCGTCATTGTACACTCCAGCCGACCGGTGAAGGCAAGCGTGAGGTGAGGAACAGGACCTTCCCTCGGAAGCACTCAGGTCCGTGGTGTGGCTACTCACCAACAGGTCACCACTAGCTGCCCTGAGGTGACTGCATAAGAATAAAAACTATTAGAAGGGGATTTTCGGCGTCGTTGTATGGATTTGACAGCAAAGCCGTCAAATCATTACCTACAGCGCCCCACGCCCCGCCTTACCTCTCTCGCGCCTGTCGCAAAATTAGGGTTGTCACAAGTAGTTATATAAAACTAACTGAGCCCGCAACGAATTAGTTTATTTACCTGTACTATACGATAAACCATAACCTTTATTTACACAAGCGGAGTGTGATTAAAAGTACCCAAAATAGTTAACGTCTCAGTGGTGTCGAAATCGTTTATCGCTATTCCCTCAGGAACCGTCCAAATTTTCGGGATAAAAAGTAGGTACCCTATGTCCTTCCCTGGGACTATAACTATCTCTTTACTAAATTCCATCTAAATCGGTTCAGCTTTTTGACCGTGAAAGCAGTCAGACAGACAGAGTTCCTTTACATTTTATAAAATTAGTATGTATAAATATATGTACCAATATTATAAGATTAAAGAAAAATAAGATGGTGGCTGTGGCGGCCATATCCCTACAATGCACACCTATCCCCAAAATAAATAGTCCTATGTTCGTTTCCCTCATTAGTAAAGTTTACTCTTCTCGACGAGGGAAAGAAATAACATTTATATAAGTAGAGTTATCAGTCTCCCCCAAGAGTGTTTTTCGTATTGTAGCTTGCAGCTCGCGGAGAGTGCATTAACCATGCACCCTTGAGAGATGACTTTGGGTCTATGTGATAAATGTACAATGAACAAATTGAATGCGAATTGAGATTTATTATTGTCTTCTACCTGCCATCAATCTTATATGTGTATGGGTACTTACCTAACTGTACAAACCGTCCTTAATATTTACTAATCTTTACTAATATTATAAATGTAAAAGTAACTCTGTCTGTTTGATACGCTTTCACGGACAAACCGTTTAACCGATTTAATCTTGGTATAGATACAGTTTCGAGTCATGGAAAAGCTATAGGTACTCGTAGAGTACTTTTTATCCCGAAAAATTGGACGGTTCCTCAGGGAATAGCAATAAGCGACTTCTACGCGGACAAAGTCGCGGGAAACGGCTAGTGTTCCAGTTAGCAGTGAGGGTGGTTCAACATCTTCTATTATTAAGAAGATGTTGAACCACCCTCACTGCTTACTGGAATTGAAGAAATATTGTCATTTTTGTGGTAACGGCATGGTAGGTTTGCTAACAGTGCAATCAACGGTTTTGTTTTTGTGCTGCCTAATTGTAATGCCATTTTTGAGCTTTTGAATATGCATAAGAAAGTCTTCATCTATTTCTTTGAATAAATATTATATTTTATTAGCATGTCATTATTCCGTGGTTAGAGCACAAGGGGCCGAATCTGCCGATGACAGTTTACTTGACGCTCTCTCACTGATAGCTAAGGTACTCAATTTAACATAACCAATTCTGCGTGATTATTTAAGAGTTAGATATAGACGGATTTCATTAAGAATGTAACATACTCTCTTCTAATCATACAATAGTCATAGTAACTATGCTTAAAATACGCCTTGCTTGACCATGTTTGATTGTTACATTTACAATTTGACAAAGTGCATTTATAACATAATAAAATAAAGGAGTGTAGAGTTATGTATACATTTTAGTAAGCAATTAATACTCAAAACCCAATCAAATACAAATATTGATGATTCAAGCACTCAAACAGCAATTTGATATTGATCAGTTTAGACTTCTTGTTTAGATGGAATTTCCCAATCATGATTTGAGTCAATGCCAGGGGCAATTTAGTTGACAGACATGTGGCAGTGATGTCACCCACACCGCTATGAGTCGATCGTCAAACGAAAAAATCCCGGAGGCACGATTGGATTGTGGTCAGGTAAGTTTGCATTGCCCGAGGCTCGCCTAAATTACACTGCACGTATTGTTGTGTTGTGTCGTATGGTACTTGGCTTGTATGACAAGTCGATTAATATCAAACAAATGCAAAAATGCAATCTAATTTAAATATCCGGATCTGCAGCTTATTTTGTGATCATAACAAGCTAATTACTGTAAGAAACTGGGTAGCAAAAACACGTCAAGCGTAGCATTGCAGCTGAAATGCTGCGTAAAGTTTAGCTGGCGATTTTGTACTTCAGTTTAATACAAGATTTTTAGAAATCCTCAGTGCCGGTTGTGACTTATGGTAATCAGGAATGCTCCTTAAAGTCCTGTTGCCTTAGTCAGCGCATCATTAAATTCCGTATATATACTTAGTTAATGTTTATACCTGGGTCCATAGCCGTTTAGTCCTACAATTACTTAATGCTGCTTTTATTTATATTTTGTATCCGTAGGTAAGCATATGTGGAACAGTTGTTTAACTGGGGCAATCTTTTTATCTTGCTATCATATCATAAGGGATGATTAAACAACGTTTTATTTTCCAACTCAGCGTGGATAACACACAGTCATGTTGGAAAAATAATAATTACCGAATTGAAGGAAGATGCGAATTGTGACATTCGGTATAATTAAAAAAAAGGCGGTGTAGTGCGAGTCGCGCACTCGCAAGATTCTGTACAAACTTATAAGAATGTTAAATTATATTGAGGAACAAACTTGACTTTGCCGTTGAAAAACTGTTGTTGTTGTTGCATACATCGACGTAGCTCGGGATTAGTTTAGGTACCAACTGCAAATAAGTTTGCAATCGCATATTTTTTTGTGATTGAGCGACAAACTAACGACTTTCGGATTTTATCCTTTACTTGTGCTGTATGACCTTCCTTCTTGCCAAATTTCAGGATTCTAGGTCTATGCGAAGTACCCTATAAAGGATAATGGGGCATTTCGGTACGAAAGGCCGTATCGTTTTCGTAGGTACTTAGAAGTTTGATTTTTTTCACAGCTCTAAAGGACTGTAGACCTGAATATTTTGTTTTAATTTCAACTCGTTACCGAGATATAGGGTCTTGACAGATAGACGGACGGACAACAAAGTGTTCCTATGAGGAATCCGTTTTTTCTTTTTGAGGTACGGCACCCTAAAAATTACAAAAACAGTAATGGTTCTCCTTGGCTTTTTCTTATAGGTTTTAAAGAACTTATTTTTTGGAACAAAGAGAACGCTATTGGTTTTTTGAGATTGCGTGGTATTTTATTTCATAGGAATCTGTTATCTATCCTAACTTGCTCTTACAGTTTACAACATACCTATACCTACATGTAGATATACAACACATCACAGAACTTGACGTTATAATTATATAGACGACACGCTAGCCTAGAGAAATATATACTTAAATACATAGAAAACATCCAAGACTCAAGTACAAATATTCGCGCTCATCTTACAAATATCTGCCCTTATCGGGATTTGAACCCACTTGATCCCAGGATAGTTTTTTGGCATGGATACAATTTCTATAACGAATGATCTCGTCACTAAATACCTAAAATCCATTCATACTATTAAAGGTGCTGTATACTTCCCATAGGTAGGCCATCGGCTCGTTGGTCTGATGATATTTGGCAGACGGACGGAAAAAGGTGGTTTCATTTAGCGCGAGACCGGGCAAAGTGAAAATGAAGAGGGTTCCTGGTTTCAGTGGCTGGATGTGGGCTTAAATGATGATGATGATACACCCCATCCTCATAAAGAATTGTTCTACTAACTTAATAGTGCCTATAACATTCATTACCTTTCGACAAATCCATCAGAGAGTGACGCATGCATTTGAAAATGTGCACTGGTTACTACAATACCCAAAGGTCAAGTTAGTCATGAGATTGAAAAATACCGGCCAATCATGAAATCGTGTTAGTTTAGTAAAATTTTGGAAAAAATAGTTATACATCATGTATCTACTGTTATGCGTAGGCATATCATCCCAAACCAGCATGGTATCCTTAGGGGTCTCAGCATAGAATCGAATCTGTTAACTTATACGGACGGAATTCATATTAGGCGCGTTACGACAACTATCAGGTGGACGCTGGACATTGAATAAAGTCTGTCATGAGCGGTTGCTTTTAAAGCTTTCATATCGGTATTCACGGTGATCTATGCCGTTGGATAAAGTCCTATGTAGAAAATCGTTCGCAGGCAGTCGCGGTAGGAGGTTATACTTCCCAGTATAGGACTATCACTTTAAGTGTCCCACAGGGGTCTCATTTGGGAGCTTATTTTATTTATGGGTAAGTAATACGAGATATAATAAGTACTTATCTTAATAACAGTCACAATATATACGCTCAATTGGTGTAAATGTGTTCAATATAACGTTCACTTGAGATAACAACAGTCACTTACTTTTAGAGTACCCCGACGATGTGAGCGAGCTTGAAGAAAAAAACCTCTTTTTAACCGACATTAGAAATAAGAGGAGGTTCTCAGTTTGACCTGTATGTATGTTTGTCCGCGATTATCTCGCGTTTGGCTGAACCGATTTTGATGCTGTTTTCAGAAAAGTATTTGTTTCACTTAGAATCAATTTTACCATACGATGTTAACCACTAAAAAGACGATTAGAGCTTTAACAGGTTGTCAAAATGTATTATCCAGCAGTCGATTAACAATGATTAAGTTTAACATCGTATGGTGAAATTGGTACTTAGGAGAAGGTTTGGTAATTTAACCACTTTCAAAAAAAAAGGTTTTTAGTTTGACCCGTATGTATGTCCGCGAATAGGTATGTCCAGCATTTGCATTCAAAAAGTATCATTTGGTGGCGATGAGATATAAGATATAAGCGACTATGACGAAGCACATTTAAATTTAAATATAAGTCTGACTATGATTTTCCCGTGGCGTTGCTTGCGAGATTGAAATGTCCTATAGTTTCTTAAATAATTAAGATGTGGTACTACATAATATTTTATACTTATAATAGATCAATAAAAAGTATATGAAATAAAATAACTGCATTAAAAAAGTAAAAACTGCCTTCAAAAACGCAAGAAATAACGTCTTTTAATTTAAAATGGTAGGAACGAGTTTTAGGTCGGTCCAACTAAAGTCGTTGTCCCACCATATTTTTTACGATAAGCCGACTTTAGTTGGACTGACCTACTACTCGTACCTACTATTTGAAAAGAAGTTATTTCTCGCGTTATTGATGGCGATTTTTTGTTTTTAAATCATTTATTTTCTAGTTAGATATCTTAATATATCTGAAACATTACGGGTTTCAGTGAAAGGTGCTTCTAGCGATGATTAGATTATAAATTAAAGTACATTTGAACTAAAAGTATTTAAATATGTGAACTCTGGGGCTCCCTTTAATTTTACTACCATATATTATGGTGGGTGTAGGTTGGTTTGTTGGTGGTGTTAGAAACGTAACATCAAACGTAGAAAATTGCATTATTAAAAGCCAAAACTTCAAATTATAAAGTAAAATAAAATATTTAAACACGGGGGCTAACATTACAGTAGGTAGGTACCCTTTTAACAAAGAATCACGCCGAAATTTTGCTGATTCATACAATTTCTAAAACGTACTTCATTTCGCTTAACTTCAAGTAGGATTTTAAAAGGTTCCCTTGGTTGTTAGACTATTCCATTATATTAGATTCCCATTTTTCAAAAAGGTTTTGAAATAATCACTCATTATTATCTATCATTGCCACATTTGCGGCTTTAGTGCTGTATGTTCACTTATTACTATACAGCACATTAAACAATGCGCATAGCTCTAAAGGTCCTTTTGGAGATGTCTTACTCGTAATTTGAAAGTTGTAATTTCCTACGTATTTTTTGTGGAGAGTTCGTTTTAACAATAATAATAAAAGCTATAATTTAATAGAATTACATCTGTAACTATGGTTACAAAATACAATTTTTAACAGCTTTTCTCAACTCTAGCGAAAATTTCATTTTTTAGAAAGAATAAATGAATTAATGAATTGTTTATTTTGCTAAACATCATGTACTTTAAGGTGGATTATCTTGTAGGGAGCTAGGGAGTAGTGAGTATCAATAATGTTCCTACCTTATTGGCGTAGGCATGCAAAAAAGATAACTTAACAACTACGAAGGAGATTTTTACAGCCTACTTACATCATACGAATAATAATAATACATTATTCATAATAAATACATCTAGATGTAACTTACACACAAACACTATACATGCAAAGTACTGCGTAATCAATTTAGGCTGTGTCATACATAATATATTTTATTCATTTTATTTTTTCATTTGTGTCCATGGGCGTACCTACATACACATATTAACATGTACACATCCATGAAGTTACGTATGTTAGTTGTAAATTGTAGTATTTTAATTTTGTATCCTCTTATTTTAGATTTCAAAAATCTAAAAAACACGTTGTGACATTATTACTTTTTAAGTTGTCATGCAATTGATGCAATTCTGTCATTTTTTTTAATGTTTTTTGGCTTAGGTATATTATTATTGTTAGGATACTGTAAGTCTACTATTTAAGCAAAATTTTATATATGACTTACAACTACGTGAGATAGTTTGTTTCTTTAATAAATAAGTAAATTAAATAAAAATAAAGCATTTCTCGCTTATCTTTCAACAACTTTACCTCTTAGTAGGTAATTCTTTAGACCACGGTAGTATCTTGACTTTAAAGTAAAACTTGATATGGGCAAAGAAATAAAGTAACAGCGGCTTTTCTTCCAAGCGACTTAATTTCGGTTAGATTTCGCACCTATCTCAAAGTGCTCATAATTTAAATTAGACAGTTCTAATCGATGTATACAAACCTATATTTTGATACAATTTGACCAATAGGACCGTTTATTGCAAAATGTTTTAAGTGTTGGACTTAGACTTCGATTGGATTGCTGATAGTTAAGTTCGAAAAACTTATGAGAACACTATGCTTGTGGTACACGTGATCTCCGCGTTTAACCATAATATAGTTCAAATGGAAGCGATTAATGCAAATTGTTAATTTGTTGGTAGGCAGACCACTCGTGATATCGCGTTACGGACAGCACGGGCCAGTAACTCGGCAGTGTCAATTAAGGCGCGTCGCCCGTCAAGTCGTCGTGCTCGTTGATTTAGATTTATTCTAACTGCTAACGAAATTATTGTTAATCGAGCACTCGCTGTTTGTTGCGCTGATGATTTATGTGCTGGGACAACACGGACAGTGCTCTTGATGCATGCCAGTAATAAGTAGGATGCAAATTATATTTAGAACAAAATCAACTTGCCACTTGAATAAAATTATCAAAGGAAAAAGCGACCGTAGTTTAACCGTGGGTACGTGCAATGTCCTTAATACTCTTATAGACTCGTAACAATCAGAGGGACTCAATCTTATTGCTCACAAAACAACTCATCTGTACTTTACAGAATAAAACATTGAGACATTAATTTTCAAGGTATATGTCATAATACCTACCAACTAATATGTTAAAGTTACAAGTTAGAAATATTATAGTCTCTTACGAAATACGTTACTTCCAATAATCTATAACGAGAGCCAATAAAAATGTCAGCAGTGGCAAAGCGTTAAGTAGCGTCAATATTGTCACCCCAGTTCAAGTCCAGTGTCGTTATTCTCGCTCGAGCGCGGCCAGTCAAAATGTAATCGATACTACTTTCTACACGTGGCCTTAGTTAAGCAGCGCTTGTGCTTGTCTTGCTTGACGGTGGCGTTGCGGTAGAGAATAGCACCGAACACGCGTCACTCTTCATCGGCACGGCACGCTCTGATTGCTAAACGCTGATGTGTCTTTTAGGCTTGATAAACTTATTTTAAACGTCAATTTCTATGTCCCGCATATTGAACTTGATTCCTGGTCAACATTGTGTACAAATATTAAATTGTTTAAAGTACTTACCCCTTGTTCTTCGTACATTACTCAGTTACATTACTAGCAATGTACAAAGAAGAAATATTCTTCGTACAAAACCGGGTAATGTAGAAAGAAACTTTCGTTCCTTGCACATTACTAGTTCCTTGCACATTACTAGTTCCGCTGGCAGTTATATTCAAAGAAGTAAATATTATTCCTTCATGACCCGGTTCCGCACGAAAAAAAATCTGTTCTTACTACAAACCAAGGAGGTTTTTCGAGCAGTGTATTTAAATGATTTATGTGGGTTCGTCTTTTTTAGTTAATTAGTCCACTAGAGTTTTTATTTATTGCTTCAGCTATAAGAACGGAAATTTCTTCGTACAAAACCGGGTCATGATGAAGGAATAATATTTACTTCTTTGAACATAACTGCCAGCGGAACTAGTACAATACAATACAATACAATACAAAACACTTTATTGTCCACCAAACAAAAACATTACACAGAATTTTCACAATTTAGAAGACCCAGGTAAACAACAGGCGGTCTTATCGCTGATTAGCGATCTCTTCCAGACAACCTTAGAAGGGATAAGGTGCAAGTTAAAACAATTTACACGGTAGGTGGTGCAGACCAATGTAATGTGCAAGGAACGAAAGTTTCTTTCTACATTACCCGGTTTCGTACGAAGAATATTTCTTCTTTGTACATTGCTAGTAATGTAACTGAGTAATGTACGAAGAACAAGGGGTACTTACATAGTTTGGCTATTATTTAATCGTAGTTTTTCTACAGCTTTAAGAGCAATCTGGAAGATTTTTCTGTAGTTATCCTAAATAGACTATTTCAAAGATAAAATAACGGTGGGTTTTTATAAGTTGATGATCGTGAACATTCATTGTCTTGAGTGCAGGAGGGGCTGGCCTTTGTTTAACACTCCTTACTCCTTAGTACCTAGGTTTAAGGTGTTTTTTTATTTTATTTTATTTATTAGTTTCTTTCTAAGAATGAGGGGACATGATATAAATTTAATCACACAATGGAATAATGTTCTCACCTCTATGCAAGAGATTTCGTTGGCTTTGATACCTAATGTTTCTCTTTATTATTAAAATAGATTGATGAATACATTATGTTATTAGTTAAGTTGTACAAGCTGTAAGTTGTTATAAACTTTATGAAGCAGGGGAATAAATACAAATCCGTGCCCATGCGTTAGCATTCGTCGCGCGCGTCATTAACGGTTCATTACATTTTGAGCCAGTTTAATTGGCTTACAGTTGTGTGTCGTGCTTTGAATGCAAACTGTGATCCATGTCATCTTTAGATCTACCTATGACACGTTAAAAATGAGGAAGAAATGAAACAAAACCGACCACAGATTTAAAAAGCGTTATTTTTAATAAAAAGGTACTTGTTATAAACCAGCGTCAAGGATGCGTCAACTAATGCTATTTCGGTGAAACCTTATTAAAAATGAAGTTTGCAACAATTATGCTGCACGTTTAAACCCCCTACAAGGAGGGGGGTTATAAGTTTAACGTATACAGTGTGTTACTGGCATGAAGGCTTCTGCTTTCACTAACGATAATATGTTGTTTAAGTAACTATTTGCAGGTATAATTAAGTCGAAGTTAACTAACGTAACGCTGCAATTTAACTTCTTAGATTTTAACTATCATCAACGTACTGGAGCTATGTGTAAGTATCGTAATCAGTATCGTTATTATATACTTGGTACAAGGCATACATTGGTACAGGGGCAGAACATAGAGAGTTATTAATACTCCTTGAATTTGTCAGATTTGAGAAACTAAAATGACAGAAAATAATCGTTGTCAAATACCTTTCTAATCTGTGGTTGTCAAACTTGAACGAAAGTCAATGCCTCTCGTAATAATTAAATGTTAAATAAATAGTGAGTTTAACTAATGGCCTACGACGCTCGTAAAATGTGCGACATGGTTTTGTTGTACGGCGAAACACACGGCAACGCAGCAGAAGCGTTGAGGTTGTATCGTGAAAGATACCCGAACAGGCGACATCTTCACAATCCCAGATTCATATTAGAAGCCGTGCAACGAGTTCAGACGTCAAATGGGGCTGCTACGGTCACTAAACTTATAAACAAGTCTTAGTTTGGTCACGTGACTTTATTAATTTATTTTTTATTAGAAAACAAGCGTGTACTGTTTTATCTTGTTTTAATTAAAATAAATATGTAGGTACATTAAGTTGTTGCCCATTGTTACTCTAAATCAATGAAAGCCCTCATGCCGGTAACACACTGTATATCTGTGTGTGTGTATGTGTTTGCATTGGTATCGTAGCTCCCAAACGGAAGCATAGATCTGGAAGCGGCTTTTTTATAACGATATGTTATTCGACGTGGTTCTTAGACTGTTTAAGAGATATATCATCACTAAAAGAAGGGGTTTGTTGTTGGGGGTTTTTATCTCTTTACTTTTATTTTAAATACTACTCGTTTAGTTTAGTTATTTTATTATTTACGAGCATCGAAACTCTGTTCAGATTTTCTACTTACTTCTTTTATTACTTTGTCAAAAGAAACTTCTAGTGACGTGATTTAGAACCAAACTAAAGAAAAATTTATTGTCAAAGTATTACATCTCACTTTAGTAGCGTCACTTTGCCTGGAGCTATTAGAATATCGAAATCCATATACACGTCACCTTGAAGTGACAAATTATCTCCAAAACATTTGTCAAATTATTATAACATTTATAACTAAGTTCAACGTGTCGTATTAAAATGAGCGAAGACTTCATTAACCTTATTATGTGCCGGGCTCCTTGATTTTTCACACAAACCACACCTAAAATCTAATAAATAATCGTTGCTGGTTTTACCAAAGAAGTCCATCAGCGATAATGGCGCTGACAGACTTGCACACATGCGCTAGGATGCTCGCGTAAATGCTCAAGTCTATCAGCATCTGTATGTGAATATACCTCATGGACCCTGCTTTATAAAGCTACAGATTATAAATTACAAGCGGAAGTCTCTTTCTAACTCCTTTTGCTAGAAAGAGACTTCCGCTTGTAATTTGTTAATTGTATCTTTATAAAACAGGGTCCTAGAGGGCTAGGGCTAGCACAAGTTGTCCACGACTTATTTGTCGCTCGGAACTCCCTTTCTATTTAGTGTAACGATAGAGACGCACTGAGCGATAAACTTCAAAATACAACTTGTGCTACCCGTGCAGGTGCGCGTTTATTTTAATTTCCCATAGTCATACATAAATGCATGTGCTTTATTTTAATTAATTTAAATCGGTGTTTTGCTACAACTTTTGCTTTCTCAAACTTGTATGTAACTCCGTCACACTAGCCAAACGGATCTTTGTTACTCTGACTTTAAGTTGGAATTTGGATAAAGCGTAAAAGCATCATACGAACAATTGAGGTTGAATGCGGCCCGCCTCGCGCGCTTAATTGTTTTGATCACTCCGCGTTATTTTGATTTACGCCTCCATGATTGCTGCTCGATACGTGTACTTTGTTGGGCAAATTAACATAAAACTAAATTAAAAGTAAATATCGGTAAGGGATACGCACTTTACTTGAATAATTCCTGAGATAGTACCTACCTCATGTATTGCAAAGTAGAGCAGCTACATATTGCTACAATGCGAGATGGCTCGAATTGCGCGGTTAATTCAGGCGGGGGTGACTCAGGTGTGACTCACCGGCAGACTTCTGCGTCTAGTCTATTTAAGCCATCCTCCAACCGATACGTCCTCCGAGCCGTTGAAAATGTATCGTGTTGGTCTATGTTGTTGTATCATTCATGGATATAATATACCTAGTGTTAGTATTTTATGTATAACCACACAATATCGAAGCGTCCTTGTTCTGGATTAGACGTGATAATTGGGCAATGCGTGAAGTGTGTAAGGTAAATCCGGGATAGTAGCCGCATTTTTTGAAATCACTCTATATCTCTTATAATAAAAAAATATAGAAAGTGAAAAACTCTAATATTTAAAAATCTGGAAATATTAAAAATCTTTAATATTTCCAGAGTAACTATTAGTGATTTTTACGGACCTCTATATTTTGGGAAATCTAACCCACATAGGGGATATTTGCCAAGTCCATATAAATTACATTTGGGATAGATGTCACGCCGAGAAACATGTCATCAATCCGGCAAAAACTTTGATCGCATTTTGGCTTACCGTGCAATCACACAGAGACATGCGATGCGACACGGTCAACGTAGTGGGAGTTGAAGAGAAACCCTTGCCTTTCGATAGATTTATAAAGTAATATGCGATTCTCCCGCGAAACTAGAAGTAATTACAATCTGGACAGATCCCGGATTTACCCTAACTTCCAATTTCAGAGTAAAGTTTTGTATCATTTTGTTTGTGATCTATGCTCGCCTGCTCGATATATGTAATTATAGTACTAACTTCCAATCTCTGATTTTTAAAACGCGAATTGCAAATATGCTATGCGACTTGCAGTATGTGATACTTTTTTTCTTTACACGAAAACACAACTAATGATCTTTCGCAGAGCAGAGCAAAACCTGAGGTTATGAACTTGCTTGCATTTGCAGGCAACTCCTTAATCCATCCGATCGAAGCCAAAAGTTTATTTAATAAATTATTAATGCACTTATATAATACTGAAGTATCTATCTGTGATTTCGAAACGAATGCCATAGTTAAAATGAAACCCGTTATAAATATTAATGCTATGCCCATTGGCCATGCCTAACCCAAAAAGTCGCAAATTTAATAAAAGGTACTGACATGTAGCCTCATTTGTTTTAAAATCTTCCCAAAATTTAAAAGAATTAAAAATTGAAAAAAGTTCACTTTCACGAATGTATAGTTATACTATACAAAGTAACTTTAAGGGAAGTTCACCTTCACCAATGTTTAGTATACTATACAAAGTAACTTTAAGGGAAGTTCACCTTCACCAATGTATAAGTATACTATACAAAGTAACTTTAAGGGAAGTTCACCTTCACCAATGTTTAGTATACTATACAAAGTAACTTTAAGGGAAGTTCACCTTCACCAATGTTTAAGTATACTATACAAAGTAACATTAAGGGAAGTTCACCTTCACCAATGTATAAGTATACTATACAAAGTAACTTTAAGGGAAGTTCACCTTCACCAATGTTTAGTATACTATACAAAGTAAATTTAAGGGAAGTTCACCTTCACCAATGTATAAGTATACTTACTATACAAAGGAACTTTAAGGGAAGTTCAACTTCACCAGTGTATAAGTATACTATAAAAAGTAACTTTAAGAGCTAATCATAAATAATAGTTTAAAAATAAATATTTTTATTGAATTTAAATATTCTCCTAAACGCCTCGACAGATTTCAATGAAAATTAGAGAAATGTATAAAAAAAACGTTTTTTTTTTGTCTACGGAACTCTTTGGTTTGGCAATTGCAGTAATAAATCCATGAAAATACTTGAAAAGCTATTAATGCCATTGCCAAACTAAAGCGGAGCGAATAATAGCATTTAATTAATCTTTATTAGCTCAACTAAAGCCTATTTTATGTCCCTAGAGAGTGCCTGCCTATCTCATTTAGATACCCGTCACTAATAATTTCAGCCACCTGTTGCTCAAGCCAACAAACTGGATACGTTGTAAGTTTTGTCCGGAGAAACATTAGTACGGTTGGCTAGTGTTTACACGGAGCCGGGAAATGGCTGGAACCGCTGAACACCAGGCATTGTTACCGGCGCGCAGCGCGGCGCTGGACAATAGGGGTGGCAGGCTAGCTAACGAGGGCTGCGAAACGAGATAATCGTCGGTAACCCAACGATCATACTCGGAACTGATGTGATGTTACATTGCAAAATTTGATTGATTTATCATTTTTTCCGACAAACCGGTGAATAGGAGCGGTTTGTATAGAGATAGCTAGTTAGTTGTAACTTACAATCGGCTTATATCGCTTACAACTTGAAAGCCAAGCCCATCGGCCTATTAAAAACACAAAGTGGTTTGTAAGCTCAATTCTTACGGATTTCTAATGGCGGATTTTAGGTGCCATTATATGAGGCTTGATAAAAAATGTGTTATCTGATTAATTAAGGTTCAAAATGGTATAGAAAAAATGATTGTACCTACAAGTCGTAGTTTAAAAAAGTTTAGTATTTAAAACACCATAGCCGACGCGTTCATACGAAATTTACGAGATTTGTATGAACACATCAGCAATGGTTTTTTAAAATTAAACTTTTTAAACTATCATAATATGTACGAACATTTTTTACCGTTTTGAACCTTATTTAATCAGTTAACGAATTCAATAATAGCAAAATAATTGGTCAACTAGTTCTTGATTGGTTGACAATTTTGGTGAGTCACGTTTGTAGGTAATCGTATGAGATATAAGTATAAATATGATACTTTATTTGCCAATACTGTAGATACGCTGAATTGGTTAGTGAGTGTTTTTTCAGTTTTGTTATGAACCATGGCACCATGACTATATCTCACGAAAGCGTTTGAATGGCGACATTAGCTTAGGGATAGCACTGCACCAGGTTTGAGTCTGCGCAATTTGTTTACGTAATGCCCAGTCCACTTAGCGGTATTTGCCCAAATATTCGGGTTGCATCTTTTTCCTTCCTCCTGCAAGTGAAGAGGGGAAACGACGCAAAGCGAACACGCAACCCCAAGTGGAGTGCCACCATAACAGTCATCTTCAAAATATTTAGAATAAATCCGACTATGTTTCGACCAAGACCAATTTAGTCGAGAAATAGCTTCTATCCAACTTTGCTTCATATTATCGTTCTCAAGAAATCTAAAATAAACCATGTATAAATATTATTATTGGTTATCTTAATAAATAATAACATTAAACTTCGCAACTGATTTATCGATACGAAATTATAACGTCACTACTATAACATATTACAAATCAACAAAATTCTAGTTAAATATTGCTTGAAAGATATTTCGAACACACATGTTTACTTCGGATAATGATATTCTTCATTTCTACGCTTTAACAATGCTACCTGACGATAACAATCCGAAATATATTCAATATGCCGCCTTACCGGTGAAAGCTAGTTTTATCGATTTGATTTTTCTTGCGGGATATATGAGATCTGCATTCAAACACAACACACACCATAATAATATTGCTGTTTATTGTTCTTCACGTTTATATAAAACACCACATAATATTATATTGTTGATAAAATAAATTCTGACAAATATGAAGTCGCAACGGTAGCCTGCGAATGATAAACAATACACAGGACTAAAAAAACATGACATCCGTTTGACACGTAGCTTTTGCCTAGCTCAATACCATAGAAAAAAAATAAGAGATTTTTTTTCAGAATTTGGCAGGCTATTTTACGCCCATCGTGACATGATGGTCGCCAGTTGGTTGAACAGTTGGCGACTAGGCTTGTACGGCTAGTTTTAGCAAGAACTGGATAAGGTAAATGCAGCTATTAACGACCCTCGTAAGGCAATTTTGAAATTGATCATACTTATTAGGAATATTGGTAGCCGTCACAGTATTTTTATTATTTTTATATGGTAATATTGAATATTGGGTTTATATTTACCACGTTAAATGCTTCAAAATAAAGCATTTTCTTGTGAAAAATAATTAATAAAGTGGGTAAGTCGATTGTTTCTATTACCGACCCATAGTAACAGCTGTGAAGCTATTAACGTTTTTTTTTTTGCAGCTATTAACGACTGTCAAAAAATGATACAACTGTAAATGGTGAAAAATACTTTAATAAAAATACAAAAGATCCCTTATTGGACTACTTTCAGAAAAAAACACTGTTATAAACCAATCGGTTTTAATACCATCGCAGAATTAAATAATCTGTTTTTTGTTGACCCATCCCAAAAGTTTCAAATTAACATACACGGGGGTGTTTCAGATTGGCCTAGGCATGAGGCATCTAGATGCTCAATTATATCGTCAAATTTTGGACCACCAATGTACACCAACATAAATAATATTACTTAACATGAAATACTTAAGTATAATAATTTGTGTAGGGTCGCTAATAGTTACCCATCGTTGCTATTACCGACCCACATGGGTCGGTAATAGAATATGTAGGTATAATAGTAAAATGTATTACCGACTCATAAAAAGTACATAATATTTATAATCAGTGGTTTCCTGACTGTAAAAGAGACCGTGATTGATTATTTTTTTTTAAAAACATTTAACTACGAAAACAACGTTTTATTAAATTATGGTTGGTTAATTTTTGTCTCTAAAGTAAATCGAGTTATGAATAATGTAGTCATTTTCAATAAATTTACAACGCAAAAACAAGAAAACTACACAAAATATTGTATAACGCTAATTGATTTATATAAAGGCTGATTGTTTGTTATTAAAATGGTTTATACAAATACTTGGATAATTGTCAAATTTCAACAGAAAAGATATAAAAACGAAAGTCTACGTGGCGGCCATTACCGACTCATGGGTCGTTAATGGCTGCAACTAGTAAAATTGAAGAAGCTATCACCGCCCTATTTTCAGTTAAAGTTTTATCATATAAAGTGACGTTTTATCAATAAAATGCATTACAAATTCGAGAATTTATAAGTAAATGAATACATTTAATACTACACGATAATTGTAGATATCGTTTATATGCATTAAATGTCTTAAGCAGAAAAATTGGGTACTTACCTGCCGGAACAAGGGCCAGTACGACAAGACCTGCGTCCACGCCGGCCGCACAGAAACTGATGTATTTTATCTCCTTTTCGCACTGCCACGCACACTAAAGTAAGTTTATCCGATGCTCAACAAACAAACGCGTGTATTTCTTCTATTACCTGTGGCTCAAACAGTTGCAGAAACGTTAAAATTTAGAATTACACTAATGGGTCGGTAATACCTGCAGATTTTCGATGGGTCGTTGATAGCTGCGTTTACCTTATTATAATCTTTCCTTTTACCTATAACTTATTGAACATCCATATTGAAATTTTCGAGACAGGTAAAGATCTGGCGCTTTCGTTTTAAGGCCTTCTA
Organism: Acleris holmiana; assembly: GCA_949316455.1. Classification (NCBI taxonomy): domain Eukaryota; kingdom Metazoa; phylum Arthropoda; class Insecta; order Lepidoptera; family Tortricidae; genus Acleris; species Acleris holmiana. The sequence continues at coordinate 18,122,953 of OX438762.1, forward strand.
TGCCTTTAGCTCTTATTGTATGTCCGAAAATATTTTTTTTTATTGAAGCTTTGGCTACTAGGCCATCAGGTTAAAAATAATTTAAAAAAACATGTCACTTAAAACATACCATTAACCTATTTACAAAACAAAACACGAAAATTAGTAACATTTTACTTTAGTTTTAGAAACTAAAAGTCTACCACAGGTAATGTTTGTACCTTTCATAGCTTAGCTTCTTTCTAAGCTTATGTCAATGTCACGTTTACATTACAGACTTAGACAACCTTTTTATATTATTCATTAAATTAATAGTTATTTTATTTGTAAATGTAATTCTAGGGATGAAGTTTAAAAACCCTGTGTATCACTTTTATTTATCTTCGTCATTGATATCATTAAGCATTGGTCTTCTGGCCACGTACCTATTGTACAAGTAGATATGATTAATAACAATTCATAAAAAAAGGTTTTTTTGTGAAACAGCCGTACGGTTTTTGATAGTATCTATTGGCAACAATAAGCATACTTATACAGAATAATGCATACTTATTAATTATGTGAAAAGTAACAAATAAATACACGCGCTCATCACACAATAATTGCCCATACCGGGAATCAAATCCGGGACCGCTATTATCTCAATAGGCGAGTCACTAACTACACCAACTATGCAAACCGAGTCGCCATATTCCCTTCGGAGCAAAATGGACAATACGCAAAATGAACATTACACGCAAAACGTATGTATATACACTGGTAAAATGAACAATAAACAAAATGTACCTACACAACGCAAAATGAACATTACACGCAAAACGTATGTATATACACAGGTAAAATGAACAATAAACCAAATGTACACAACACAAAATTTACACTACACGCAAAGTGTACGATACGCAAAATTTGCAGCATGTAAGTAGTTCAACACGCGAAATTCATACATTTTGCTTGTTGAAATATTTGCATACTACACATTTTGCGTGTAGTATCCATTTTGTGGATGTGCTTTTTGCTTTTGTAAATTTTGCGTGTTTTGCAATTTGCGTTGTGTACATAGGTACATTTGCTTATTGTTTATTTTACCAGATTGTACTTTTTGCGTGTAGTGTATGTTTTGCGTATTGTACATTATGTTCCGAAGGGGCCAATTTGCTACCTAATATTTCGTAATCTGAAATAGATATAGAAGTCCCACCCAGGGAATAATTAGATAGGTAAAATTAAATTTGACGTCGTTTGAACGTTTATATGTCAAACAATTGTTTACGGTTGTTGTGCCGGTAATCGACGGGTTACCTCAAACGTATAATATCAGTTATTTGTTTAGTATTGTGTAAAAATAAAACTTAATGTAAATATTAAAATTAATTGAACCATAAAAAATATTTAGAACAGCATATGTTAGCCGAGTTTTATATTAGGTCAGCGCAGTATATCCCAATTACCGACATTAAGCAACGCAACAAGCGGTCAATAAAAGACGCCGTCAAGACTCGACACCTTCAGTGCGCGAGCCACCGTCGCGATGCTGACGCGACGGTGCTTTAATCTCAGAATTTATCATCAAAAGTGGCGCATTAAGACTGAAACAGCCGTAAAAAAGAAAATGAGACTGATCTATTTATATTTTGAATATCACCTAGTTCAGACGAACGGCGTTGATAGTTTCGTTCGTTACAACCGATGAACTTTGCATGAGGTTCAAATAAATAATTAAAACCTAATCATAACATCTAGGGCCTCTAATCTATTCGGTTAAACAATATTGCTTTTGACATGTTATGGTATTGTTTTAAACTCTGCCGCCAATATTGTCAAGTAAATAAGAGCTATATCGTAACGTTTTGTGTGATGATGAATGAACGGCCTTCATCTGTATTTTAATGCTTTTTTTTTGTTTACTCTTTGTGTTGCTTTGTCCTTATGTAAATGTAGTCTAAAATTCACAGTGCTTTAGTTCTACTGTTATACTGTGTAATTTCAATGAATAAATAAATAAATAAACGTTGACAATACGATATAACATAACAAAGGCAATATGGTATTACCGTGTTAATAGAAGCCCTGTATTATCTAAATACGTATCTATACAAATCTACTATCCAAAGATGGACTATCCAATAAGATATCCTTCACTTTTCCTATTTTATTTTATTTTATGGTTAAATTCCACGACTGATAGTATAAAGAAGTAATTTGAGTTGCATGCCTACTAAGCTACGTATTTTGTTTATAGATATTCAAGTTCTTGTAAATTTAAAAATAATGACTAACATTTAAGACTAAACTACTAATATTCTATCAGGGTACGCTGTACGTACCTTTATTACTTTAAATTTATAAGATTTGCTTTAAGCCCTTTAAAGTCATGCATCGAATAACGGCAAATACCCTGTATATGTAAATGTAGGTAGGTAGTATTTCATGTTTTTGTTGTTGGGATTAGGTACATGCATGTACTCGTAACTGTAGGAAAAATGTCAATTTAGAACTTTGTTTTATTAATCCCATCTAAAAATGTATGAAATATTTTCTGACATAATGTTACAGATACTCGTATACCTAGAGTAACATAACTTAGACTTGGGAACCCTAAAAGGATAATATATCTTATTTTAAAGGCCAGAGCGACGTTGACAGGGTCTTCCCGCTAATCCCCGAATTATAGTTAATTGAGGCTATAGATGGTGAAGTATCAAGATGGTGAAGCCGACACAAACTCGATCATAGGGCGGAGAAACAAGCAGTGGCGAAGCGTCCATTGATGTGGGGCGGTGGCGGTCGTGGCGAAACGAACGAGACCGAAATAACCTCAGGCTTCCTGCACTCACCTGTTATCCGTGGACACGAAATTGGGGCGCACGCGCACGTATCTCGACGTACTGATGAACAACGTACGGCCCCCGCGAAAATAGCGACAGTATATAGTAGCAGGTACAAATATTTGAAAATCTGAAAAAAAAAAAAACTTGAGGGATTATGTTGAATACACTTTTTTAACTTCCGAGTTTATTTTCGACGTCGCCAGGGCAATGTAAGTTATGGGTCGGTTTTCAAACGTTTAAAATGGTATGAAGTGTAAACGCGATAAACTAACAACAAAATTAAAATTATCCCACTGTCACGCTCCAAGAACGAAAGTCATAATGATAAAATTGTATTCATAGGTTTTTTCTACCCCAAGATGATAAGTCACGCTTCCCTTTATCCCGTACACAAAAGGTCTAAATACATCGGTAGGTCAAGTGTCGGTTTCCCGGACGCTAGGCTTGGCGTTCCTTCAATAACAAAAAACCGCGGTTTAGGGACCCGTGGTGTTTAAAATTAAAAGTTTAATTCTCTTAAAGCGACTTCTGAGCTCAGTCCTGTGCTGCAGTTGTATTGCGATTGCTCATTTGTTGTAATGGATCACAATCTTCTGCATAAGTAAGGGCCTGTTTCACAATCGACAAGTAAATTTATCTGCCATTTAAAGTTGGCTATCTCTTTGTCTATTTTCAAGTATAAGAAAGAAAAAGGGCTTAACTTATGTGTCTAATATGCTTTACTTGTCGATTGTGAAACAGGCGGTAAGTCAATTTATATTTAAGTGGATATGTCAATCGAGGTGTTAAGTGCTTGCACGAGTATTACTATCATGGGAATTTGGAGATAGATATCATATTTTATGGAAATCATGACGCCAAATGCTTTAATTAAGTAACCCTCTATTTGGTTCGCGCTTTTTGGTTCGTAGTTTGGACGCGGCTTAGTGTCAAGACGACGGAGCAGCGGGCTGACGCGGGGTAACGTAAATGGAACACATGAAATTAACATGCGCGTGGACATTAAAATTTTATTACACGCATTCGTATCATAGACGCAGCGTGATACAAAGCTCTTTTGCACATTTGTTGTGTATTACTATTTTACTCATAAACGCAAATTATCAAATAAGCTTTCCCTGCCCTTGCTCTTGTTCTTTAGGAATTTAATTGGATAAGATCATTACCTAGACGCCTTTTTATAATTTACTAGCTGTTGCCCGCGACTCCGTCTGCGTAGAAAAATAAAACATGGCCTATGTTAAACTGAAATAAAGTAGCATTCAAAAGATAAAGAAATTTTTGAAATCGGCCCAGTAGTTTTGAGTTTATTCGTTACATACACAACATACATACAAATCTTTCCTCTTTATAATATTCGTATAGGTAGATAGAAAAATATATAACAATTATACTGGGCAATTATAAAATACAGGGTCTAAAATTAACTCTATCGTAGTCCTGGCAAACAACTGGTTTGTTATATATCTAATTTGGAAACGAATGCCTATTATGCACGTTATGAAAATTCGTTCCTTTGATTTCATCACTGGCATGCCTTTATGTTTCTCTGTTTTGTCACAGTACACGCTTTTGGCGTCCGTCGTCTCTTTCTAATGTCGAGAGCTTTGGGAACGCTCTCGTCAAAGCTCTGGGTCGGGCTGTGTTGTGTTAGTCAGAGAGGCGCGCGCGCACGGACTGAGCGCCTGTCCGGACCGCGCTGCCACGCCGGACGCCGGCTATATCTGTCGCGTCGTGTGTCACGCCGTCGCGCACACGCAGTGTTACAATATTGATATGTGAAACTTTGCAATTTAGCCGCGATCAAACTTTCTGGACACATTAGACTAAGTATCTCACAGTTTGTAATGCAGTGATAAATGTATATATACAAGTATCTACCACCACCTGTAAACTTTTATCATAAATAGTAAAGAAATGTTCCTTCGGTTGCACGTGTTAACGGAATAAAACTACTAAAAGATTGGCCCCGTCATGCACTCATTAGAATTTTACACTAGTTTTTTTTTTACTAGAAGCGGAAAACAGAAATAATTAGTTCCCGCTCGAAACTCAGCTCGCGGTGACGGATCGTTAGCCGTTTATTGAGTTTCAATTACAAAGGCAATGGTTAATTAGCTCGAAATAGATGATCCTTTATTGTTTAGTACGATTTGAGAATAACTAGAACTAGAACTAGTATGCCCCTTGTCAAACATTTCGTATCACTGGAGGTGGACTGTCCAAATGTTATTTATTTAATTGTGCTTGTAATATTCCTCCTCGTGTTCATAATACCTGTGAATAATGTAGGTATCACCAGTAACATCATTCATGCGTTTCTGGTAACATATGTAGATGTGTTTCCCAGCCTTAGATCAATAAAAAGATTTTAATAACACTTTTATAAGGCTAAACATTGATTTAAGTGGTCCAAATCGATCTTACCCACCTGGCCGAGATTAGTGAACACGTAGGACACGTGTGCCCGTCCACAAGAAATATAGTAGTGTTATCGATACTCATTATAAGTTTGCCTGTGTGCGTGTCGGTATTATATCTACTCGTACCTACGTTTGATATGTAGATATTATGTATAGTTTGATAATGATTGATAGGTACTTTGTTGCCACTCCCTTCCGTCAACAATGGATGTGCTAAAATTATTTATTTTCGTTTAACTCGACATCTCCTAGTGATTAACGATTAGGTTGTGACGACGTATCATCAATGATGGTCCTATACGTATTCGGTTTAAAGTAATTTTAAGGAACTGCTGGCGGTTTCATTACAACCATGAGCGCGGTATATAAATCCGTTGAGTTTCTTTCTTAATTAATACATTTATGTTTTATTTACAAATATGAAATTATAAAATTCCGATTATCTTTACCAAGTGTTTTGAAAACACATAATCTTATCAGTTTTGAAAAAAGATTTTTATAATATTATGATTAATGCTTGTTTAATGTTAATTAAATAGGTAGGTACCTATGTTATATTAGAGACATTATTGTGAAGCCACCATAATGTTTGAATAAAATTATAAAACTTAACGAATCCAAGTCCAATAACTTTACTTAATCGGTACACGGTACCGTAAGGCTTCGTGAAACCTTTAGACAAAACAACACAACGGATGCAGTGGCAGTTCAAAAAGCCCGTTAATGCACCGATCACCTTAAAGGTACTGCTTCATTGCGACGCCCACGGCTGCGTGCGCCGGAGTCGCAGTGGAACCGTTCGCAGCGCACTTTCAACTCCGACACATCCCTTTAACCGTCATTTCCAATGGGTGCTATTTGTATTAGGCATAATGGACCATAATTCTGTAATATATTTAAGAGAACTGTAAAGTGATGACGTCATCCCGTCACAAAGATTCTGTTGAAGGCAAATTAACCAACATAATAAACCGGGCAAGAGCATGTCGGATCATACTGAAATGTAGGGCTCCAAAGTCCAAAATAATTGTATCTTCAGGGCTAACGTGCTGTTGTTGAGAAGCGTAATTTTTCGGCAATAACTTGAAAATGGTACGTCCGACAACGTTGAAAATAACTTTCTTTGAAAGTATTTTTTTAATGATTGGGGTTTTTTGGACTTAGGTACAGATAAAAGGGGGGCAGGCAACTTTTGCAACTTTCGGAGCGATTATTTCCGAAAATATTTACTTATTCAAATAGAAAACTCGAAATGTTTTTAAAAGAACGTTCGAAATGTGTCAAATTGTGTCGTTGATGTTTGTTGAAAAAAAAAACAATTTCTGTTACAAGTATGGAGTGCCCACTCTTGTTTTTTTTGTTGTTTTTTTACTATCAAACTAAGTAGCAGCTTATGTATAAGACACCTTACCTACTCTAAATTTCATAAATATTCATCTTTAGTTTTTGAGTAAAATGCCTGTGAATCACAGGCTGTGATATACAGACGGATGGACGAACGGAGATGACGAAACTATAAAGGTTCCGTTTTTACCATTTTGTCTACGCAACCCTAAAAGTATGAATTAAGCATATAATTGTTCTTAATATAATTGGGTCCGCCTGAAAAAAAATTAAGTACGTGCTTGAAAACATAAAATGTCCAAGAAGATATTTTTTTTCTTAAATTCAAACACTTTTTCATAACACCAAGTTAAAAGTCTAGTGGGTACCTACCTACTTAGGTATATCTAAATATAATTATTGATATTAAAATTATTATTCAAATTATATTTTTTTATTGTTAAAATGCACAATTTATCATAAATCATAATATACTCCGTACAATAGCTTAGGAAATTAGTAACACTCGTACGAGTATATAAGTAGGTGCGTGTATCTCAACGTACATTATATTGATAGGTACATTTTTAATTCGTGATTGACTACTTACTAGGAAATTGTCTCGAGACTTTGGTCTGGCCGTTGTTTATTTTATGAAACATATCCCGCATTGGGGCCTATCTCGCTGCCACATAAATCCTTTTACGGTAGCGTTATCTAGAACTCTTTTAACGGATGTTTTGTTTCATATTGTACTTTAAATGGCTGTGTTTTATGATTATGTCACAGAAGTTCGTTGCTCCTTGGCGCACCTTCTGCGTGGCTATTTATACGGTGCGTGTGTCGAACTTTTGACAGCAGTGTAAACGAACCGCCGAATCGGATGTTGATGGTCTGTGGGCAAGCGCAGCGGCCCTGCCACGGGCCCACGTCTGCAACACACCGGCACAAACAAATAATTATTACCTACGGTGATTGATTATTGGGTAAAGTTTGTGAAATGTTTTTATTTTAAATAAGTTTTTACTGATTTGAGGGCTTTTATACCCACCCGCTGCATCCTCTTACTTTCCTTAGTTGTCTTATTTTTCCTGGGTTAAACTATTTTGGGTCGGCCAAAAAGAGGGGTATTATTTAAGTCTCGTGGACAGCTACGTAATATTTGTTTATAATTTTAAGGTTTATAATTTATCATGTAGGTACGAGCGACCGCCACCCGCGACTCCGTCCGCATAGTAGTATTTTAGCACTTCTTCCTCAACAAATTTTTATCCTACTCCTACAAATAAAGTAGGTAAATGTGAAAGTTTGTGAGGATATTTGAAGTCAGTCTCTCAAGTATAAATTAGAAAATAAACACGGATGTGGACCAAATAATGACTATAATGATGACATACTCGTACAGGCAACCAGATTTAAAGATCAGGGGGGTTATCATGAGCTAGCTTTGCAGTTCTGTTTACGGTCAGCGTAAAGGACAGAGCTATATAACTGCCGTAGCTCTGTCCTTTTCGCTGACCGTAAAATGAACTGCAAAGCTAGCTCATGATAACCCCCCTGGATACGGATTTTTAAGTTTTACAATGGTACCAGGTTCACTGGTCGTCCATTCTCGTGTAAGTTTAGGCAGAACCTAGTAATTAACATTATCTTTACTCCCAAAGAAAGTCTTCCTGGTTTTAAACCTGTTATGAAGAATTACATTTTGTAGTTGACCTCAGACCCTTACGTGCATAAAGACAAAAGTATTAGTAAGCCCTCCCACTGAATGGTTCTTAGTCATTGTTTCAAACTTAGCAGAGTAGGTACTGCCTATTTCATTTCAATGCGATCGTTCAATGGCGCCTACACTTCAATATCTACGTATTACTTGTTTAATAAGTAGATAAGGTATAGCTACACGCAACAATGTTGTTGTTCATAATCATACATAAGTCTGTTAAAGACTAACATTTAATCATTTATTTATAATTGAGCCAAAATGTCTTTTACGTCACATAATACTAGGCAACTTTTAAACGTGGTCTAGCGTAGAAGTAGGTATCATAATTATATAAATTAGCACAGAATCTAAAGTAGCGCAACGACAAAAGCAAGTAACTACCACCACCTAGAAAGTGCCAATTCGGTTTAAACAATGAAAGTCGTAAAACGTAACCAGAATTAGGCCCCTAACACAACCGGCCTCTACAGCTGTATTACTCACACTGTTTCTAAAGAAGGTCTATTCTTGTACCTTAATTCATGACTTTCTATATTTGGCTCGGACCCAATACCCGTGTCACAAATCTAACTGAGTACTTTTTAGATACTTTGTATTTGCAAAATGCAAATAAGCAATATGTTTAGTAAACGCACGTAAACCGTAGACGAAAGTGGCGGTTAGGTTTATACATACATTTCTTAGCTCCGTTCATAAGCGTGAGTGACCGATCGCTAGAGTAAATATTCCTGGAACAGTTTATCTCACTACAGACGCCACCACTCATTCATGAACCATGACACACGGCGGGAATACCTACGTGTCATCTGTGTTTCCATTTAACGTGGCAGTTCTCGTAATGCTGGTTTATCTGACGCATTGTGTCAACGCATCTCCAAACACGCTTTGAGATGAGGATGAAAAATACGGGCGGATTATTCTAATATATGACGGCGAATGTTTTCCAGTTTGTTTCTATCACGCGTTATTTATTGTTAATTCCGACATTTATAGCTTTTTAATTGTCCCGGCTTTAATGTCTTTTGTGTCCAGAAATCAAATGCTAAACAGCTGTGACAGGTGGTTAAATTAATTGCGAATAAGTAGGTTTAATATAAGTCATGGAAACCATTGGTCGTGTGCGGGTGGGACTGTGACGACATGATACCCGCGTGTATTAGGGCTCCCCGCTCCATCCAAGGCTCTACTGATGACGTCACCAGGCAGACGCGCTCTATTGTTCAGGTAACAAATTACTTAAATATTTTCTGGTTAATTCTGCATTTTTGGGGAATAGGCTATTTAGGGTCCTCTTTTTAACTAAGCCTTAAACCATATTCTTATCATATTGTAAACGTTATGGTATCTCTTTAAACTTGACAGGTCTCTATTCCACATTATTTTTACGCTCGAACCTCGCCTATTAGTAATATGAAAAATAGTTATATATTTATATACTGCCCTCATAAGACAACAGGCATTTCAAATTAAATAAGCTTAGCAGATTCGAACCTCACCTATTAGTAATATGGTTAAATGTGCTACAGGAGTTTTATCTGAGATGCCACTATTTCTTTTAAAACAGTAATAGTTAATTCTCGTGACGTAATGGAAAAGTTACCGTTGTCAATTTTAGTCCAAAATTACAGGTAATTTTTTTGGAAAAAGCCCGACTAATGTTTTTCTTCCTTTAGCGATTTTTGAATATGTTATAGATATTATGAAAAACTAGGTCTGTACGTTTTCTTTTCCAGGAAAATATTTATGGGAAACAAAAAAATACAAAAACAAAAGCGGAAACGTACAGACCTACTTTTTCATAATAAGTGAGAAACGTTATTGCCCAGAGTTAAATTTGTATGGATTATTTTTGACAGCTTCGCGATTTTAGCATCGCTTCATAATCCTCTTAAGACAAGTGAAATAGAGGTTGGCATGTATCTTACGTTGGTTCAACCAGCTTCAGCCATGTTCTGGGAAACCTGGCTAAAGCTGTTATGGAGATCAGATTATATTACATACATAGAAATAAACTGAACTTAGTCGACAGAAGGCTGCTTCTGACCTCAACGTCTATGCCAATCACAATTACGGCCGCTATTTCATTTAATTTCGTCCCATCTTGCTTCTAAGAAACATCATGATTACGATAGCAAGCAAGATGGGGTAAATCAAATTGAATTAGAGCTGCAGGCCTGCTCTGCGCTGCGAATGTGTATTTGCTGCTGCTCCCGCCAACCGCCTTGACTTCAATGATGAATGACTTATGTCGCATTTACTTGCAATTTAAATGTAAGTATAGATGAATTCAAACTTTTCACTGTGTGCAAATAAACCGTGCAGTCTCTTGATTCACACTCTGTTATCCGTTTGTAGTTATTGTATTTTTTTGTCATAGGTACCTATTATGTAAAGTACCTACCTTGCCCGTTTATCAACATTATCAATCTCCAATATTTTTCTGTAAAAAACTCGGACGAAGTACGAGTATTTCGTGCATAAAATATATGAAGTACCTATCATTATATCGATATTCAAACGTATCCATTCTGCCACACCAGACCAAACTAAATTGCGTTACCGTCCTGTATTAACAAAGGCACGGCACGTTCCTTCAAGCATTGCAATAAAGTGCAATGTTTTGACGAGTATTGTGCAAGTTAAGGCGAGGCCAGACTAGCATAGCCGCCTAGCGGGCGGCACGAGTCCCGCCCAGCAGCGATATTAAAAGCCAAGCGACCTCATTCCACTTCCGCACTTAACGGATTTAGGCTGTTACCTAGCATACGACGGGTTTGACGAAAACTCTCAGTAACACGCTGCGAGGGTAAAATTACTCAACTTTGATGGTTTTTTTTTGAAACATGTGTTCTTTGCCGACTGTACTTTTTAGTGCACATTAGGTTACAGGTTATCTGAATACACACACACACACACACACACACACACACACACACATATAACATCACGCCACCATCCCCAGAGTGGGGTAGACAGATCTACAGAAATACCTCAATACAACTCTAAAAAGACTTATTGATAATTCTGTAACCACATTTTGCATAAATAGGCTAAGATGTTTACCAGTGTATTAGTGACAGATTGCAAGCCCATCGCCTAACAGAACTAGAAGCCTTTAATCCCTTTAGTCGCCACTTACGACATCCACGGCAAGACATAGAGTGGCACCATTCTATCCCAGTAACCACACGGATTAGGTATCTGAATATTGAGACTTAAATCACAAATTGGGGTGGGACTTCGTTAGGTACAGCGAAGATCCTGTTGACTCCTAATACTGACTCTATCATCAGATCAACTCCTAGACAAAATAATATTGTACTGTCCTCGTTAACGGGAAGTAGTTAAAAACTGCCGTACAACATTTGACCCACACAAGCTGGGGGGTGATTCTCTCAACACAGCGCTGCTTCAATCAAAAAGGTGAAGTTTTATCCGGCAAGTTTAAGAAGTCCTGTCGGAGCGTACAAAACACATTTTAGCGCGCGCCTTCTCAATAAGGCAGCTTTATACGACACTGAACTACACTCACCTGCCTGCTGCCTAATTGAGAAGGTACGCGCTAAAATGTGTTTTGTACGCTCCGACGGGACTTCTTAAACTTGCCGGATAAAACTTCACCTTTTAGAACGACGCAGCGCTGTGTTGCGTGAGAGTTTGAGCTGTAATATTATGTTTTAGCAGTGCTGAACATATTTACTGTAATGCTCAATGCGTCTACGTTTTACTAATGCTATGCTAGGACATATAGGTAGTCGACAAGATCAACGCCCAGCCAACCTAACATGACCTCTGAATGCACTAGAAATGGTCAACGCGTTTGATCGATTTAATCTGAATACTGACTGACGCACTACTTGGAGAAACCACTACCGCAGATTATGTCTGTGTTCAGGGTTAAGATTCTACACGGTGAAAACGATATTGACTAAGACGCAAAAAGTGACCGGTAAGTATAATTTACGTCAAAAAGACCCGAAAATATACTAACGGATTGTTATAAGACCGGCCCAACGTGTTGTTCCATATTGTCAACGTTTTAATAACTCGTATTTAGACAGTGACAGTGATGGCGGCCGAGGTAAAACAATACTAAAACCGGTCAAATGCAATATCATTTTAACCCGTAGAATATAGAAAGAGGCCCAGAACTTGCTAAAGGATCAAACCGGAATGACATAGGGCTGGTTCTGCCGCATTTTATTAGAAGATATCAAACCCCATCCTCTTAAAGATATAAAATATTGTACATGCTATAATTTAGGGTCTTTTGCCACAGAATTTTTGAATTTCACAAAACATTAATATTGCTAAAATGCGAAATATTACTTTTGTTGTAGGTTTCTAGGAGGTATTATTTGTTTGTTTTAAAACGTTCAATTTCTGTTTTTTCGCTTGAGTTAGCACAGTAATCATCTGGTTTCATAAGCTACGAATATCGCAATGCTACCATACTAACTCAAGTCAAGCGTCCTTCATTACAAACGATTATTTGCATCGTCTCATTCTTTATTGGACCATTTAATTAACATACGGGAAGCTCAGGTTACGCTTGGAAATGGATCTCGAAGTCTGACCCGAGGTCAAAGGCTTGGAAGTTGTTATGTTGGTTAGCACTGTGCTCCAAGTAACCGTTGTAATGTAATGATCAATTTCGGTGCTGAGGCAGCTGGGCCTGGTCGTGCCAGAGGGAGCGGCGCCCGTTTACGCGCTCGGAACGCTCCCACCGCCGGAATCCTTACGCTGCTCAATAATATGCTCATCCAGGTGCCGGATGCCGATATAGGTAACAAATTCGTCAGATAGATATGCTAAAAACATCTTTCTTAAATTTATCAAGTTTAAGTGTAAGTAAATAATAGTACATTGTGCATTAAGGGAAGTAGGAAGGGGATAACTAATGAGAGTATTAGAAGCCCGACGCCGTAGGTGGAGGGTTTTTAATGACTAGAGTTTGTTATCCCCTTACTGCCCGTGATACACACAGTGGTTTTCATCACATTTGCAAGGAAACAATAAAAAAAGACTATTAAAGAAAACAACAATCAAAAATGAATTGCACTCGAATCAAAGACCAGTCCTATCGGTATCGGTAGTCGGTCCTATTGTATACTAGGGTACACATTGTATATTGTATACTATTGACTCTTCTTCTTTTTTATTAATGGCGTGGAAGACCATTTATTAAACCTACTATTGACTCAAATCTTCTTCTTCTTCTTCTTTTTTAATTAATGGCGGTCCACACAGTGATTTCGCCAATGTCAAGTGAATAGAGTAAATCAGTAAACAGAATAAATCAAAAGTAAAAGCCGGGCATTCTTCAATCGGTCATCTTCCCCTTGACTCTTCTTCTTCTTCTTTTTTTATTAAATGGCGGTCCACACAGTGATTTCGCCAATGTCAAGTGAATAGAGTAAATCAGTAAACAGAATAAATCAAAAGTCCCCCTTGACTCTTCTTCTTCTTCTTTTTTATTAAATGGCGGTCCACATAGTGATTTCGCCAATGTCAAGTGAATAGAGTAAATCAGTAAACAGAATAAATCAAAAGTAAAAGCCGGGCATTTTTCAATCGGCCATCTTCCCTCCCCGAAGGTTACCGGAATCTTCCCCCTTGACTCAAATCGCAAAAAGAGATTGTCAACATGACAACAAACGTTATTATCTCTATATATTTTTTTTTTCTTGTGTTTTATCCCAGAGGGAAAGCAAAGGACATAAATTGATACAGCCTAGTATCTCTATATAGTTTGTGATGACAACTCAACTTTTTAATATAGTCGTCCACAGATAATGCTAAGAACTGCCATTAGTTTTCATACTTGACGGGCCATATTGCCACATTGTACCGATTTCCAATATAAAATTTATTAAAAATAACTGCAAATATCTCTGATATAATAGTAAAATTAAAATATAATGTAATTAAATGACGCGGATAACTGTAAAATTGGTTTGTAGCCACGTTTTGAATATAGGAAACAAACCTTGGCTGAATGTACACCTCCTTAGTTTGAAATGATGTACTAGTGGGCTCTATATTTTAAAAGTAAACCCATAACTCCCTTGGAAGGTAAATAGGCTATAACTCCCTATACGCCTGCGTGTTATGACACCCTTTCCGGGGTGGTGAGATATGGTGATGAAATAGTTTTTATTGATATGTTTTAAGTAGGTACTTAACTGTGTTGTCCGATTAATTTAGTTTAAAAAACATGAATGTCGTATAAATCAGTGGAAATGCACTCTTTGCGTAGTATGTGTAGTGTAAAACTTTTTTTTTTTAAGGACAATCTCACACAAATTGACCTAGTCCCAAACTAAGCTCTACGCTTGTACTATGGGTACTGTTAGACAACGATAAGCATACTTAAATAGAGAAACACATACTTAAATACATAGAAAACATCCAAGACTCAGGAACAAATATTCCCGCTCATCACAAAAATATCTGCCCTTACCGGGATTTGAACCCAGGACCGCTCGCTTCGGAGGCAGGGTCTCACTCCCAACTAGGCCAACGTGTAGCCGAAACTGATAGAGTAAGAAATGAAAACATCAGAGAGAAGTGTGGACTGGGAGAAAATGTAGTGACTAAGATTGAAAAGGGCATTCTTTGATGGTTCGGTCATTTGGAAAGGATGGATGAAAAAAGATTGACGAAAGAAATATACAGTGCGATAGTGAGTGTAAGGGTCGGAAGGGGCCGCCCTAGGCGTACTTTTTTTAATCAAAACGGGAAAAACTGGAAAAGGGCTGAATCTTAAGTACCCGAAACCGACGTGCTTGCATGATTCGATGTATGAATGTTGAAGAAGCGAAAAAGATTTGTCAGGATCGTAGCAGATGGAAAGAAGTGGTCTCTGCCTACTGGGAAACGCGTGATTTAATGTAAGTATGTACCTATGTAAAAAACTGTAAAGTATTGACTCAAAGCCAAATGAAAATAATGAAATGTATAGATTTGAATACGTTAAGTTGCTGATTATACTGACAGTAAAAGGTAAATATAAGGTAGCAAACGAAATCCATAAACCAAATTTAGATCGTAATCTCTTGACAATAGCGTCGTCTGGATATTTTTGAGAAGTTCGCGGTACAATTTCACAAGTATAATAATTCTAGATTAATTGTGAATTTGGTGACATTATAAGTGAGTTAAATTTATTTATTCTGGCTATAAGGAAAAAAGTAAGCTTTGTATTATCAAGTCTCATATTTCATTTTCGCTCTCATTTCCGCTACGTAGAGGGATCTTCTGCGGAAACAAATTGACCAGTTAGCTGCGTTAAAAAAAAAGTTTAGTTTCTTTTCCTTATATTTTATTTTTTTAATATACCAGTTTGCCATTTTCGAGAGGAGGTTCTCGGCAGAAATAATTAATTCCGTTTGGCACGGCCGCCGGGGCCCGGGGAACACACGCCGCCTCAACGAGCTGCTGTTTGTTTTGCTGTCAACTTACGCATTGTAAGCGTTAATTACATTTCAGCGAGAAGGAAGGTATTATTTATAATTATACAAATTGAGGGTCAGTAAAATTGATTTTCTCCTGGATTTAAGTAAGACGTACCGGTAAACTTTCACAATCTTTAAAAAGTTTATACTTAATATACCTAAACGTTTAAACATAATATTATTATGTTAAAACCAATTGTGCTATCCCATAATTTTATAATGTACTAGCTACCTGTCAGCGGCTGCGCCCTACTGCAAACTTTTGACTTTCCCGATGGATTTTACATTCTTTTTCTTTCATAAGAACCTTCTCCTGACGATAACGAACACAAAAAAAAGAGTTTGCGAAATCGGTCCAGCCGTTTATGCGTGATGCCGTGACCAAGGAAAATAGGGATTTATTTTGATATATACTTAGATAAATGGTGATTCAAAAACTATTTCGAGAATTGGGGTTGTAATGCCATTCCCTGTCATCAGAATATTTGTCAAAATTAGTATTAAAGAGTTATTTTTAATTAATCATTTGACATTATTTGACCTCTAATGTAGTGACGTCACAATCTTGATTGGTAAGTCCTATCTGATCTGTGATCATGCATAGTACTGCATATTACATATACATACATATGAGTCCGAAATGTAGTAATGGTATAATGTGTATCGGATTTTCTCTTATTTATTTATTTTTTATTTTAAAGCTAATTAAAATAAAGACAATTTCTAACATGATCTTTTAAAAAAATGGATTACTTAATCCAAAATATATGTCTGTTTTGGACCCTCCGCCCGTAGTCTATGGCTTAATGACATTGACATTAGACGCGATCTGACAAAAACTCACAATGCTGTCAGGCAAAAAAACAATAACGTTTTAAAGAAACTCGTAGGGGGGCCATTTGCAACGTTAAAAGATGGCGGACGTGTAATTTGTTTTAGACTTTAATTTTTGGGTAATTAGGTGTTCAAAGTTCTTTTCTGATAGTGATTTGTACTTTTTATGCCTTTGTGTCGCACAGTGATTGAAGACTTGGACTTATTTCGTGTATCTGGCATCTTTCTTCTCGTTTCAAGTGGACTCGCAGTGGTGCAGAGGTTAAAACTATCTTGACCTCTGACCTACAATTCACCGTACAACGTTGCCCCCAATCTTCCTAGAGAAGATTGGATTGTGTTTTATTGCTATATTGATTTATAATTATATATACTTACTTGACACTGGCGAAATCACTTCACGTGGAAACGCCATATCCCCGCGGTAGTAGCTGTTCAAGTCGCCGCGGGGGCAAAGAAAGAAGAAGAAGAAGAAGAAACTCGTAGTAACGTACTCTCAAATAGTTTTCAAGAGTGTCTCAAACAAACCAATTTTGTAGCGACATCATAACGCAATTTTCGTAAAAAAATATATATATACTTATTTAAATGCAAAAACCACGAAATTAGTGTCTTCGATACTTAAGTCTAATTCATCGAAAAAAAAAACATAAAAACTAGGAGTTTTTTTCTGGGATATCCCGAAAACGTTCCAGGTACCTAATTTGTGTAATAAGTAAATCAAAAACTTTGTACTATCGTTGCTTGGTGAAACGTATGTGATATTTTTGTACGCACGACCCTATAGATCTACTTGTAGGGCCCTACCCGTGGTCCCACTGCTCGATTCGCTTTCGTCAGAAATCAGTTTTATTCCGCAAAAGTAGTTAGGCTAGGTTCCGAGGAGGCAGGGCTCCGTCAAAAAGAGCAGTGGGTCGAAGTAGTGTTACCACAGGTCGCCACCCCTAGTTGTGTAAATCAATGTACGTACTTACCTATATTGTACTTAAAAAACACATCAAAGTGACTTATTAAGTTTATCAGCGACTGTTATTTATTAATTACCTACGCTGGTTCCGAGCTCTTAACGCGTTTTTCGTATCCAACTGTAATTAACGATTTTATCCAAGGTTTTAAGTAATTGTGTGTAGCATGAAGCTTTGTATTCTATGTACAAATCCATTAAGTGGCGGAATTTATGTGACTGCGCTCAGCTGCACTGCCCTTTGGCAATAAACCGATACGAGGGCAGATGCCTTGGGAGAGCAGCAGCTACGGTCGGACGTGGACGTAATGCGCGGCGTGGTACTAGCATAAGCGACAAGACACAGGCTATTTAATAGCTTATGCTAAACATTTTTTATGCGTGCTTAACACTGACCTATATGTATAATGTATCGATCAGTTTAGAAGCAGCGTATTTGTATAAAGTTCCAACAACCTACCCGTACTCTCAAGATAAAATTCAATATGAACTAGAAACTCTAAATGGAATTATAAAGGATTTTAATTAGTTAGGGTTCCGCACATGTGATAAAAATAAAAAAAAACAAATTGTTTATTCAGTAGATAGGCCCCCATGCGGCTCTTTTAAACGTCGATAATATGAAGTGAATTTACTAGCGCTTCAGATAAGGCCATCATTGCGGAGAAGAAGCGCCAGGAAACTCCAGCAGAAGGTCATTTTTTCAAACAAAAAGAACAGTACCTAATACTTAAAAATAAGTTACATTACAAGTACTTAATAAAGTAATAAATAATAATTATTAAAGCTTGAACAAATAAAATCAATACAAATGTAAGACTAATAACATTAAACCAAAAATAATAAGTCTAGGAGAACAACACGACGAGGTCTCTACGTCAAATGCCATAACTAGAATAATAAACTGAAGAAACCGTCCTTGCAAACGTGAACAGACCGGACCCCACAAACAGCACCCGTTCACAGTATGACGCGTATCTCAGCCATCACCTCTCTCAACCATGTGTTCGGGAAAGTGGCGACCCGATCAACGACGCCGCCGTAAGCAAAGACCTTTAAGCGAGCATGACATGCTCAAGCTGCCGGATAACATAGAAGTAATTTTACGTGAAACAGCTGTCCGGCAAGAAACGTCACAGTGTGTTCTCATAAAAGCGTCACGTACGCAAAAGAACTAATAAAGATAACAGACAAATACATGATAGTAAACATAAAAAGTAGTGTTTGAATACACAGCTTGCTTAAGGCCATGTTTAAAATACAAATATTATAAATATCCTTAGCTTACGAAATTACCTTACTTTGATAATAGCCTAGATACTACTTAAATACATCTCGGTCACCAATGAAGTCATTTACAGTATAATATGAACTACCCAACAAGCAGCGCTTGATGTGAGACTTAAATTCATTAAACGGCATATTGACGATATCAGATGGTATCTTGTTGTAAAAACGTATACAGTTCCCCGCAAACGAAGTGCCTACCTTACGGAGACGGTGCCCTAGAAGAGCAAGCTTATCCCTATTTCTAGTATTTAAATTGTGAACGTCGCGGTTATGCCTAAACTCATGAATGTGTTATACATGATATTCTCAAAAATATACTGAGACGCAACTGTAAGAAATTTAATTTCTTTAAATTTATCCTTGAGTGAAACAAGACACCCCAATTGATAAATAGCTCATACAGCCCGCTTCTGTAACACAAAAATGGTCTTGATGTCTGCCGCTCTTCCCCGCAGCAAAATTCCGTAACTCATAACACTATGGAAATATATAGTATACAAGTCTCGCCGTCTCGACGTTAGTAAGTTGTCGGATTCACTTTACCGCATAAGCCGCCGAACTTAGTTTACCTGCAAGTGTGGATATATGCGCACTCCACTGCAGTTTTTGAGTCCAGAGTCCTTCAGCCTAATTCTAGCCGCATTCACTCTCTTCACGTTCGATAAGTTGTTGGCCGTAAACCAGTCAACAATTGTAGACAACGCGTCATTGATGTCTTTAAAATTATCCTATTTCCTATCCGTTTTGAACATAAGTGAAGTATCGTCAGCAAACAAAACTATTCCATGTTTATCGTGCAATACATATGGAAGATCGTTAATATAGATTAAAAATAAGAACGGACCCAAAATAGAGCCTTGAGGCACTCCCATAGCAACAGATGACCCTGAAGTTTGTGTCCTGTTAATGTCTGCCCGCTGAGTTCTGTGAGCAAGGTAAGAGATCAAGTGCACTGTTTTTGATACCATAATAGCTTTACTTCCGCACTAACGTCACATGATCAACACAATCAAATACCTTGTAAATCACAAAAAACTCCAATTACATCCAGTGATTTTTCCCAGGCATCAAAGGTATGTTTCACCAAAGTGGAACCGGCGTCAGTTGTTGATCGTCCCTTGGTAAATCCGAATTGACTGCCGTGAAGTAGCTTATATTGATTAAAGTGTGATAATAATTGATTTAGAATTAATTTTCAAAGATTTTACTTAGTGCTGGTAGTATCGAAATAGGTCTAAAATTTGTGGGGTCTGATGATTGATGATGTCCCGGAACCCTCATAGGACTAATTTTAACTAACTCTGTATCGATCTGTTACATCTCCTTTTTTCTCAAAATTTACTGGATGGTAAATGTTAAAATATTGGACGTGTCTAAACTAGAGCCTTAGCGTATTTCTTTTAATTGTATTTATAGTATCAAAAACTTTTAAGAAAAACATGGAGGTAAAATAAAACCAAAGTATTAAGTAATAGTCTCGGCTCTGTATCGCATTCACCTCTCCCTGGCATAACACAATATACTTACTGAGTTACTGACTGGTGCCAAAAAGTTAAGACTAACAATTTTCCCCCTCACCTCATTGCTATCCTACTTACCCCAACTACGGAGCGAGCTTGGACTTGATGCTATTTTGTATTTATCGTTAAAATTATGAAATGAAACGACAATCCGACGGATAATCATTAAAAATTCTATTAGAAATTTAAGAAACCCCCGACTCCAAACAGTCTGTAAAAAAACCTCTAAAAAGTAAAAAATAATATAATGTATCCCTTTTGTGGCTAATATAACTTTAATTATAAGTAAGTAGGTATTAATATTTTGATCCAAGCGTCGTCGCGTAGGAAGTAAGGGCTGATTATTTGAGAAGTAGGTAGTTAACTGAACACTGACACTAACTGAACTGACAGGGGGTTAAACCCTAAAATCTCAAGACCTCAAAAACGGCTGAACCGATTTTGATAAAACGTGTCTAAGAACCATCGCTAAAAAAATAGCTATCAAATTAAAAAACCGCATTCAAATCGGTTCATCCATTAACGAGCTACGGTGCCACGGACAGACACACACTCTTACTCATCAAACTTATAACTTATAACACCCCTCTTGTTTTATCGGCGATTAAAAAACTAAAATTCATACGGCCGGAATATAGTTTATGTTTAAAAATTTACGTGCCCCAAGTAAAAATAACTTTTATCAACGTTTCTTATTAATTCTGTGGTTTTTCTATACATGTGCAAATAAATTTAGATTTTAGGGGTTCATCTTTTTATGGCCGAAAAAGTTAATGATTATGACCATCATCATTTTATTTAAAGTATTCACTGTTTACGTAACCCAAAGTGCCCGAGGTTTGCCATAAGGACCGGTCCTACCCGCTGGCATCCGTCCGGATCACGCAACATTTACCAACAAACTAGCATAGCATCCACCAATTACGTTTGTCATTCATACGAGACTAAGTTTTGCCCGTTATTTAATTACCCCGTATGTCCGACTCTCTACACTTGCACCATCCCCAGTGCAGAAAACATTTTACGCTAATGCTAAGACCGTGTCCGAAGCTTTTTAAGCAAATAAGTTTTAATTTCCTTTCTATCGTTCACTGCATGAATTCCAAAAAAAGCAACACTACTTAATGGCAATTAAACGGATTGAAGGGAATTATTTTACTTTTATTTGTAGAGTTCAGTTTATGCCGACAGTACTAATCCAATTTCGGTATTTTCTTATTACTTTTTGCCTACACGCTAGACATGGCTGAGTTCCTTTATTGGTTTGGGCATTTATTCTAGTTAGTTTTGGCCCATCTGGTTTTTATACTTTGTTGGCATTGTGGTACTTTTTGTACACTTGGCAGTTAGCGCTACTTAAGCCCGATTCGACCAATGTTTTTTACCGTAAACGCTTACTCTGAGATTAGTAATGTCAAAAAATACAGTTTTCTATGGCATTTTGACATTATTAATCTCAGTAAAAAGTTTGATGAAATCGGTGCTAAAACGTCAATAATATGATTACGGTATAGAAGCCAGATGCGCAAGAACCAATTGAAATAGAGCGCCAGGCGCCTGGCGATTGTCTATTGGGACACATACCAAGTTTCCTTCAAATTTGATCATTAGTTTAAACGCATGTCGGAAGTCTAAATGGGTAGTTTTCAAAATAATTTCCCCTAGGTAAGAACAAAAATTAAGAAAATGGTAACTTTTACACGTGGGTAACAAAAAATAGTCATACATTTAATTGGTTAATTTTCGTGACTCACATGTAAAAGTTACCGTTTTTTAATTTTAGTTCTTAATTACTTAGGTACAATTATTTTGAAAATTACCCAACTATAATGGTAAGTTTTAAAAGAATCGGTATACTTTTAATGAAAAAATCACGTCGTCTAAGGGCGTTGCATCACTACATACCTAGTATAAAACGAAGTCGCTTTTTCTGTCCCTATATCCCTATGTATGCTTAAATCTTTAAAACTACGCAACGGATTTTGATGCGGTTTTTTTTAATAGATAGAGTGATTGAAGTGGAAGGTTTATATGGATAATACTTTAATCCGGATCGAAGCGAGGGCGGGTCGCTAGTAATATATGTAAGTCTAATACGAAAGGGAAGTAAAATGTTCCTTTAGGCTCTTTCACCTCACTTGTAGCTAAGAAACGTGACATGTGAGCATGTTTTGGTAGCGACGGATACAACACATTGTACACACGACTACGACGAGATTGAGCAACAAAAACGTCCGTCCAATAGATTTATGACGACCGAAAGCTATTCGAGGCCGATTCGAATAAACACCCGTGTGATAGCCGATAAAGCAACGATTGATATTTATTTTATCTCGTAGGGTAAAAAAAACTGGTCTTGTATCATGTCGTAATTATTCTTTTAACGAGTTTGCCTGAACTGATAGCATATTTAATTAGTGTATACATTGTAGCTACCCGTCAGCGGCTTCGCCCCGCTGCGAATTTTTGACTTTCCCGGTGGATTTTATATTTTGTTTCTTTCATAAGAAAGAAACAAAATGTAACATCCTACTAACGATAACGAGCACAAAAAAAAGAATTAGCGAAATCGGTCCAGCCGCTCATGCGTGATGCCGTGACCAAGGGAAATAGGGATTGGTTGATTTATTATAATAATAACCAGAAATAAAGTAAAAAGAATCAAAATAACCGTTTATATATCATGTCACATTAAATTTGACTTTAGATACTTGCATTCTTGCATGTTGTCTTGTCTGGAACGGAACCCTGGAGGGAGAGCGGCGGCGGTGGGCAAGCGCGCCTACAATAGTCACGCACTTTTTCTAGCCGTCAAACCTTGATACGACAAAAAATAAGTCTTGCATGTGACAAGGTCTTAGCTTATCAAAAGTATTATTAAGAGTAGGCACAGAGTAGGTAATAATAACCATTTACTATTGTGTTCACTGAAAATAACATTTTCCTTACCTATCATGTCTTAAACTTGGCATTAATGATTCATTGTTATGTACATACCTACCTACTCTTTCAATAAATACATCGCTGTTTCGAAGAATCTCAATGACCAATCACCTTGAGTGGCGGGATGAATCGAGCTTTCAGAAAGTACAGAAATAGTAATAAAGTTGTAATGATGCCAAGCTTTATATAGAAAAATATAACATAGGTACCTATATCTTCAAAAAAATAATTAGGTATACCTATTATGGATACAAGTACCATAAAGCTGACCGTCAATGTCTATCGACTTGTAAGTATGACGATGATGATGTCGCAACCACGCTGTGCTCTGTTTGTTTGGCATTCAATGATTAAAATTTATTTTACTAGATCAAATACAAAGATTAGAGGGAAAAGAGGATTTTACTCTAGAAAACAACAAAACCTATCGAAACGAGGTCAAGAAAGAGGATGAAATGTAACCATAAGGAGTACGGGACTATCAACATAAACATAATACACATACGAGTAATGTCTTTATTCATACGATTCAACGAATTACATCATCACAATTCATAGGATGGTAGGTATAGTGAGGAGTTTAGTAATCGAAATCTCATTAGCAGCCGAGCTGTATTCCAAATCCATTAGCGTAAGAGCTCCTATTCAGATCACTCAAGCCGTTGTCATTGAAACGCGGTCAGTAGGTATGTTGTACATTAGCGCGTTTACGCGTACGCTATAAGGCCTATAAGTGCTATAACACTAGTGTGACTTGAAAGACAATATTGCCGACTTGATGTATTCCGCACCAGGATGGTTACCACCACGGAGCACTATCGATACTTCCATACTAATATAAAAAATTTGAAAGTTTGCCCCGTGTGGTTGCCGGGTTAGAATAGTACCACACAGGGAATATGGGCTTGTTGACAACATCTTAGCCTACTTGCGCAAAATGTGGTTGCAGAATTATCAACAAGTCTTTTTAGATTTGTTGGTATTTCTGTAACTCTGCCTACCCCTCTCAGAATAAAGGCGTGATGTTATGAATGTATGTAAATTTGAAAGTAACTCTGTCTGTCTGTTTGTTACGCTTTCACGGATAAACCGCTGACCCGGTTTAAATTAAATTTGGTTTGGCGATACGTCCGAATAATTGCACGGTTCCTTTGGTTATTCGCTATAACGAAATCTACGCGGACGGAGTCGTGGAAAACAGCTAGTATTGTAGTAAACAGCAGACTGCAGCTCCATCAAAACCAAATCGAGAGTATTTATGGCCGTCCCTAGCTAAATAACGTAACGAATTTAAATTTTAGTAGGCTCAGTCTTTCCGCCGACTTAATACATACGAGTGTGACATCAGTCGTATGTTTTTTTTTTATGGCATCAAGAAAGCTAAAGAGCACACAGGCCACCTGATGGTAAGTGGAAACTGTGACCCATAAACATTCGCATTCACAAGACTGCAATCTTGAGACTGCAAATGCGTTGACAACCCTGAGGACTAAGATGGAATGCCTCTATGCTAGTTATTTCACCGGCTGTCTTATCCCCAAACCGGAACACAACAATACGAACACTGCTGTTTGGCGGTAGGTTAATGGATAAGATGTTGGTAGCGATCCGGACGGACCCTGCACAAGGTCCTATCACCCGCAAAATCTCTGTAACTCAGGGAAAGCCAGGGTAGGTATACCACAGCATTCCAACGAATCATAGAGCCGAACTGATCCAAATCCCGAATTAAGTAGTTTAATTCCGAAACTACTCGTAATTTTTCAATCGTAGATTCTTTTATTTAGGGTTCCGTACCTCAAAAGGCAAAACAGAGCTTTTACCTACTTATATGTTCACTTTGTTGTCAGACAGTAAAGGAAAATAACTGAAACTCATTACCTATTTTGGTGCTCCATCACAAAAGAATATTATTTCCGAATGCAAACTTATTTGCAATTGGTTCGCGACCTATGTCCGATGTATGGAGAGAACATTTTTCAACGGCAAAGTCAAGTTTGTCCTTCAATACAATTTAACATTCTTATAAGTTTGTACGGAACCCTCGGTGTGCGAGCCCGACTATAGTTCAAACACAACATTGACTACGTATATGTAGCTATTAATTTATGCATGTAATAATACACAATAGCTCCATCATATCATAACGTAGTTCTTGAAAAATATATTATATCTATGTACTAGTTGCCTGCCAGCGCCTTTGCCCCCGCTGCTTATTTTCAACTTTCCTGGTGTTTTTTCTCTATCATACACACCTTGTCTTGACAATAACGAAGAGAACAAAAAAGAATCATCCAATTTGGTGAAGTTGTTCGGAATTTATGCGCGTTCATACATTTTCGGCGATTTATTTATTAAAGATCGTACCCAAAGCGTAAAAACGGGACCCTATTACTAAGACTCCACTGTCTGTCTGTCTTTATGTCTGTCACCAGGCTGCATCTCATGAACCGTAATAGCTAGACTGTTGAAATTCTCACAGATGATGTATTTCTGTTGCCGCTATAACAACAAATACTTAAATAAAAAAAAGGTAATTTTTTTGCCGTTTTTTGCTCAATATGTATTTATCACGGCAACAGGTACAGACGCTTGAAATATTCAAGAATATTCAGTTATTATCACTTTAAAAACGAATAACTAAAATATAAAGGGGGTGGGGGGTGTATTTTGCCGTTTTTATTAACGTCAACAAGTGGAAATATTAGTTGTATATTGACTTCAAAAAAACAATTAAAAAAAAAAATGTGCTTTTTCTTACCGTTTTTTTCTTGGTCCTTGATACAGACACCGGGTAAAACAAAAATAGGTAGTGTCTAATTTTGTATAGACAATGGTACGGAACCCTTCGTACGCGTATCCGACTCGCACTTGGACGGTTTTTTTATTTATACCGGGTGTGGCCTGTAATAGGACCAAAAAATTGAGGGATCGTTTCCACACCACAAAACTAACAACATTTATTCTACAACTTTTGAAAATAACTTATTGTTAACTAAATATTAATGAATTTAGATTTTCCAAGCAAGCAATGTAATGCGAAAACTACGAAATTTGTAGGCTGACATTAGATGTCAACTAGACTATTTGGTGGAGTACATTGAAAATGCTATTTTGTTTGTTCGAAAAAATCACAAATAACAAATTAAATATTTTTTTTAAAGTTGTAGAACAAGATGTTGCCATGTTTATAAAGTAGAAACGATCCCTCAATTTATTGCCCCTATTAAAGGCCACACCCGGTATACAAGATTGATTGCCCTTAAAGGGCGTCATGGACTGACCATATACCTATCTTGTAACATCATTTTTTGAATGTACTACAATTTTAAATAAGAAAGAAATGAAATAAATAATGTCAGAGATGTACTTATTCGACAAAAACATTTTTTGTAGGTATTTCCAGCATAAATAAGCTATTAGCGAGTGCAGAGGTCAAGTACGGCTGGTTCAATCCAATCGAGCGTACTCCACTTTCTGCTCTCCGCTGCTTGTGATAATAACACCACAAAACGGCCGGCGACGCCGAGGCGCGCCGCGATTTTCTCACTCGGCCCCATTCTTCTGCAAATTATCTAGTATATGTATGATGAATTCGTTTAAGGGATTAACACGTTTAAAACTTAACATGTAGACCATCCGTCAGGATCTGAATTTGTAATTTATTTGTATTCATAGTTCACTTAAAAATATCATGTTAGAGTTCAACATTTCCAACGTAAAGATGCGTTATTTCGTTAATAATGTGATTTATACCTTACATGGATTAAAAGTATTTTAGTGTTAATCTATTATGCGTCACCCAGACCAACATTCATGCATCATTTAAGTTTCAAACCCGAAAGCAGACCTAACTTTGTTAAGTATTGGGAGGTATTAACTTTTGCAACTCCTTCGTGTGACTCAGAGGTTCCTGGAACCTGCATAAGGCATTGGACTAAGAGTGCATCACTCTTTGCTTTCTCGGTCAGTTATCGCTCATGTCGCGATAACTCTTGCAAGTCTTTGTCGATGTGCGAAAATACCTCGTTAAACATTTAGTGGCCATTTCGGGTTGGATACTCATCAAAGTTATCTGCACGAATTGGTTCCCAGCCGTAATGCGAAGTGGCTCTTTAAAGATGCTCTTGTAAAAACGTTTGATTGATGGTTAATGTAACCTAACGTTTTTTGGAACTTATTAGATAGGTGGTAGTGTGGGCTGTATGACAAGCTTAATCAATTTAAGTTGAACAATGTTAAGCATTTAAAAACATCGGATTACTTACTATATTAAGTGTATAATTCGTTTATATAACTTTATTATTTTAGTCAGACGAGCGAGACCGCAGCGTTGCCATATATCACCGATATCTTCACGAGATCTCCGCGAGGGTTGTTAGTGATTCCTTTTGTCAGATGGAGCGGTATGGAAATTGATTACTTAATTTTTCGTATCCAAATTTGGATAAACTTGGTTGCATAACTTAATTTACTATGTTATTTCGGCAGGCCGCACGGAGCCATGACAGCTGCAACCTTTGTATGTTTATGTTAAGGTTTTTTTGTTGTTGATTATTTACGTGGAGACTTTTCTCATTTAAAAACGAGTTGTTACGTTATAAGCTTAGCTTGAATGTGATATATGTATGACATCCTCTGACGCTTATTATGAACCTGTAAAAACATTAAAATCTGTCATGCCTAAAACGTAGCAGGTTTTGATACTGCATTAGGCTGCACTTCCACCAGAGCTGTGCGAGGTAGCGGAGCGGTGCGCGAGGAATAAATACACCAATAGGAGAGCTGCACTGAGCGAGGCAGTGTTCGCACACAACACATCCCCAGCAGGTCAGCACTCTGTCTGGAATGACCCGTTTCACCTGCTTGCAATTATCTCTTAAGACCGTAACCAGACCAATTGTTACGTTACTAATAGTTAATGGAAGATCGTTATTGTCCCGCAGATCTACACGGACTGGGCGAACCACTACTTGGAGAGGGCGCGGTCGCGGCGACGCGCGGGCGCCCCCGGCGGCGGCCTGGCGCGGGACTGCGCCGATGGGCTCCTGCTGGCGGACGTGCTGGAGGGCGTCACCGGCCTGAAGGTGCCACGCGCGCACCGCAAGCCGCGCAACCCTCAACAAATGGTAAGTTTCTGGAATTGGCAATCGACTCTCTTTATTATTCTGGGACTCTTATGTTTTTTTTCTAATGATCATATTGTTTACGTTATTATAGCTCTTCTCAACCATCAACAATATGAATACAATATAGAAGCAGGGTGGGCTAAAGGTAAAACAAAGAAAATAGGTCAGGCCAGTTATTTATTTATACAGGGTAGGTATCCTGTTTATAGAAATCATTTTTTATTGTCGTCGACGTAGTACTAACCGGTACCCTGCGCGCTCGTGTAGGCAATAGGCAAGTGGGTAGGCAGGTAGGTAGGTTAGTGCTTTGACCGACCCATTTCGGCAATTTTCTGGTTTTGGTTGAGTTTTGGTGGCCAACGGTCATTTTGATTATTGCCTGTACAAATCAGGCCAGGGGCTAGACGAGTCGATCAATGGTCAATGTCCAAGCTTTTTGATTAAAAATAATAATTCTAAAAATTATATTCGTTTACAGGCAACTCTAAAAATCGTTAGCGATTATATTCCGATAAACAAATGTATGGAATTGATGCAAGCCACCGAGATAGTATCAAACGATTGTCGAATGAAACGTGTACATATTTCGTATTAATCAGTGGAATTTATAAGGTAGGTTTTAGTGTGTTACCTGTAAACTAATATTTTTTTAAGAATTTATTATGTTTAATCAAAAAGCTTGGACAGTTATATTGTCATTGATGTTTGCTATTTAAGTATGTATTGCTTGTTTGTCATTGTCTACCTCCCAAAGTCAAGCGGGGCTAAGTTTAAGACCAGATCAATTTGTGTGAGATTGGCCCTTGATATATATATATTTATTCCTTTAATAATATAACATTGTATGTAATACGATTCATACAGGTGCATCCTGATGACAAACTAAATATTCCAGCCTGCCTCATCCATACTTTCTACCAATTGATCGATATCGAAGTGAAATCCTAACTTTTACTAGTTCAAGGACATTCTTTAACAATAATAAGAAATCATTAGTATGATGGCCGTGCCAATGCTGATATGTAATGCAGTTAAATAAAACGGTGTCTAAAATATAATATTAAAATGAACGGAAGGAAAAACTCACAAATGAATGATACAAGGATGCTAACTTTACGCGTGATATTTGTTTCTTGGAGTAAGACCCGAATTATTTTGGATTTATCTAATAACTTTACTCTATAACAGTACATGAGGATAGTAGATCAATAAACTGAGACTTGAAATAATTATTATATCAATTGTATCATCATCAATGAAAGGATCCAAACGTTAAAAACTTAAAACGTTAACCTTATGTATAAATACAGAAGTACAAAATCATCTTGCTACTTTGTTTGTACTAAACAGACTACTTACTTACATCATATTATACATATTTTCATCTGTTTAAAACGAATTAAAATCAAATGATGTTTCCTTAAGTACTTTTAATCCCGAAGCCGTCAAAACAGAACAAATATCCGGTGCGTTGTTTGTTATTGATCAGGGGCAAAAATGAAAGCGGCACTGGAGTATTTCTTACGCCCGAAATAGCTATCGGCTCACAATTGGGCAGGTATACACGCGCGACTGCCGTAGATGGACGGTTAATGGTCAAATGTAGCCCACAAACCCGAATCCTGCGCCTATCTGTGTGCACTGCACCGCGCCTGGTTTCCGGCGCCGGGTGCGCGCGGGTAATACTAGGTGGAACCTAACGGCTGCGTTAGCCCAATGAGGATAATTGCACTATGATTCCAGTTGTCAAACTTTTGCAATTCTATTTTGGTTTACTATAGGTTTACTATATGGTACCTTCATTTTTTACGCGAACAAGCTGTAGCGCAGAAATAATAGTTGAGGGTTAGAGGTTTATAATATTTTATATTATAACCGTTCCGTCTAATTGCCTTTTAAACATTTTCAATTAGATTCCTCGTGTTTTATTTTCACCTTTAAGTCCTCGCCTATGTCTATGTCTTCGTATATGTATAGGGTGACAGAAATGAAGTAATTGGCATTTACGGCCTTATCACTCCATTGTTATCATTGTTGCATGATCCCAGCATAAAACGTTATTTTCTCTCTGGTTAAGTAACGTCACGTACATCCTCTCACCTATATTTTATCAAAAAATAAGTATACTTGTATTTTTGTGAATTGTTGTTAGGAGGTTTACAAACCTGTGGAATTGTAACTACATTTGTATCGGAAGTCCGCGTAATTTTATGACTGTTAGAAACTTGTTTGCCCTTTAGTTACGGAACCTATAATTAAATGTCTATTATAAGTTCCGTTGACTATGCATGGATCGCATGAATACGAGTAGATCGACGAATTTAAAATGGGACTACTTGAGGTTACCACCTTACTCATGAAAAAATTATCATTAAAATTGGTGGTTAATTGGCGGAAGAACAGAGTAACAATAATTCGGGTTACCTTCGTTTCGTCAAAAAGTTTTTACCGAAACGGAAGGCACCCAATAATAACAGATTAATTAAGAACCTTCTCCTTTTTTGAAGTCGGTTGGTAAGAGTAAAGTGTGCTTTGTTCAGTCAATTACTTATATTTCTTTACTTAGATACATCCAAGTTCACAATTAACAAAGCAAGGCAAATCAGAATTTATGCTGTACAAGGTGCAATTACGTAATTTTTCACCTTCCAGTTAGAAACGTGTAAAGGTAACCCGAGGCCTGCGGTGAGGAGCGGCCCAGCCACATCCGCCAAAGAGTATTCGATATCTGATCGGCTTTGAGCTAATCACAACTAGAATTTACTCGTACATTGCATTAGTAAACCGTTTAGATTTGTATAGTCCATCGAGAAAGCCTGGCTAATTGTAGCCTACAGGGCCTTATAGCACAGTGTCGCCAATGAATTATACGCCAACGGTGGACGTTGGATGTCTCTATCAGCTAACTATAAACAATGCTTTCACTGTTTACACACATAAAACTAATTCACAATGTTCATGGAAATAGTACAACATCATACAGTCGTATTGAGAGCCTCCTCCTTTGTTGAAGTCGGTTAATAAGAGGTGTTGCCTAGTACTGCATGAGGTTGTTCTGGTTTATTTTATGATGTGTGTTATGAAGTGGGTATGGCAGTCCCAAGTTTTTCCAACTAAAAATCTACACCAACACTTAAATTCGAAGGTTTCGTTACTTTTCTGTTTAGTCAATTTTTACCACCATAGACCTGTGTTATGGCAAAACCTAATTCCTAATTCTATAACCACATTTTGCACAATCAGACCCAGTGTTAGACAAGGTGTATTCGACACTCGCTAGCGATTATGTTTCGATTGAAAAATATAATAATATGGAATTGACGTAAGTGGTCACGTTACTATCTCCGTAGCTTACGTCAATTCCATAAATTTTTCAATCGAAACAAGCGCTAACGATTGTCGAATGCAACTTGACTAGCCCCACTGGGCCTATATTCTAATGCGTTATAACGATATCGCGTTTGACGTGTTTTAGAATCGTTTATGACACAGTCGCCATTATTGTAAATGACATAAGAGTTATCAAAACGTTGACAATACGGAAACAGGTCAAATACGTTATCGTTATTTTATTACCGTGTAGAATCCCAGCCCTGTATTCTCTTACACACAGACAAGCACATTTAAATGACGTAAATATATAAACTATAACTTTCCCGCGGCGATGCTTGCGGCGAGCATGAAATATCGTATACCTACTTTCTTATTAATAGAGAAAATAATGACCACTAAAAACTGTAAAATAAAAATTAAATGTAAAAAAAAACCGCCTTCAGAAAGCTAAAAATAATTCCCCTTTTAAATAGTAATAGGTTGAAGTCGGCGTCCTACAATATTTTAAACCAAAAGCCGAGTTTACTTAGACTGACCCTTTACTATTTGCAAAAGGAAATTATTATTTGCCTCTTGAAGGCGGTTTTTGTTTTTTTAAACATTTAATTTTTATTTACTTCGGTAGCGCATAAAAGGCGTTTGGATTTTAAAACCACTCCCATAACCGAAGCGCGTTAAATCGCGACCGAAGTCGCGGCAAGAATGAGTCGTAAACTTTGCCCTACGATAAGCTGACATATTGTTAAACATGCCCTAACCGCTGGCTGAATGGAGGTGTAACGTTCGTGCAACATGATACTTCGCTGAAATGCGCTAGTTAATAAGAAAAGTAAACGCGAATTTGATTTTATGACTTGTGCGAGGTTTAATGTTACGCTGGGTTCGTATTGAAAGGTATTTATACTCGTAAAGGTACCAAACAACATAAGAACATAAATAACCGCGGTTGTGTTGGCAGTATACGTACCTATGCACCCTTAATCCTTATGTATGAGAGAAGTTTATTCAAATACGACTTCTTAATAGTTATTTAAAGTAGGTTAGTGATGAGCAACCATCCTATAAACGAATACAATTGGTGCACTTAATTGGTGATTAACTGATTATTATTGGTGTATTTTCGATAGCGTCAGACGTGTTCATCTTCTATATAATAAAAATAAATCGCTGAATATGTTGCTAAGCGCAAATCTCGAGAGCAGCAGAACCAATACCGCTAATTCTTTTTTTGTTGTGTTGGTTTTAGACAGAAGGTTCTTATGAAAAAAAAATGTAAAATCTACCGGGAATGAAAAAAAATTGCAGCGTTGTGAAGCCGCAGACGGGTAGCTAGTATTAAATAAAAACCGAACGAAAGTTCAAGGCGTTTTATTTTAATCCTAGAGAAAAACACAATATTCACGCACACATTATAAGAAAAAAATGTTCTATACCGATTGTTACATGCCAGAGTATAAAATGAATTCCCGGGACAAGTAAAAAATGTAATGCAAACAATTTGGGCCGTAAATTCTGAAAGAGACGAAAGATGAAATGAAATCTAAAAGTAACAAAATAGCCTTCAGGGCCTTCTGTGAATTTTGGGGAAGAAAGGTCGTAGTAAGAGTAACTAATATTTACCCTAGATCTTTCTACACACGTATACACAAGGACTTCGCATCAGCGCGCAAAACACGGGTCGGCTTATTTGTGCTTAATGACGGTATAAGCACCTAAGTCGTCGTTGATTGCAAAGCCGTAATGATGCCGAAGTGTGTCAACAAAAAGTGCCGAAATCGTACCGTGACGGCAAAAAAAGATGGTGTTACTTACCACCATTAACTAAATTGTATTTATGAAACGTAACACGCGAAAAACTGGAAATAATGTATTAAAACCGCTTAATTTTCATAAATGTTATTAATGATTGACATCTATTATGAAGTATTCCATATCTTTCTCTCACGCGTTAGAAAGAAAAGGCCTACAAGGGGTGATTCTCTCAACAAAAAGTGCCTTCTCAATTAGGCAGCAGGCACTGAGTCGAGTTCAGTATCGCATAAAGCTGCCTAATTGAGAAGGCACGCGGTAAAATGTGTTTTGTACGCTCCGAAGGGACTTTTTAAACTTGCCAGATAAAACTTCACCTTTAAGATCGACGCAGCGCTATGTTGAGAGAATCACCCCCAGGACGTGACAAGAACATAGTCAGAAGAGAAAACAATAGAGTAGCTCTTTTTAGTATTCCGTCGCCAAAAGGCAAAAAACGGAACCCTTATTATAATGGTTGTGATTTAGCTACCGTCCCACGAGATTTCGAGATAGAATTGGCGCAATTTTGTAGTAAGAGAAAAATCTAAAGTATTAGGTACGGAAACTAAATAATTTAAGCGATTTTCCTCAGATATTTTTTAATCTATTGTAGTTATAGGTCAGCCCTTAAGGAGATAAGTATATAAAAAGACAGCTCTTGCGCATATTGATGTTAGTAGTTAGTAATATACGAAACCCTCCCATTAAAGTTAGCCGGTCAAGTCTCTTTCTAATATCAGCATATTTACCCAAATTGACGCACACACAACACAAAATGTCAGCTGAGTCATAATATTTACTATCTGCACAAAGCCATCATACAGAGACGTGTTGAAGTCCGTCTACATTACAATGCCGGAAGTTTATGTCGGAAAAGATGGCTGTCTAAAAGACAAGGTTTCTCATAAATAAAAAAGAAATCGATTGTGACAGACGGGCAGACATTGAGTAAACTTCTTCTTCTTTTTTATTTATGGCGGTTTAATGAGTAAACTTATAAGCGTTCCGTTCTTCCTCTTGAGGTTGGGAACCCTAAAATGATCAGCTTTTTCTACTCCACTGCTACCTTGTTCCAGTCAGTTTTTAAAATCAATACCTAAGTATACGCAGCTTCGACTGCTTTTTTGTTATATATACATTTCAGATAAATGATAGACAATATTTTAAAGGACTGGTGTGTCAACGGCAATGTAAGGATAATGCAAGCCGAAGCTTCATAGGGTGAAATAAGATGAAGTGCCATGTTTGGGTTCTCTATCCTTTGACTGAATTTCATATGCAATTATTTTATTTGCCCGAATTTTATATGACGTAATGTTATATGCCATAACAATCATGTGCCATAAAGGCATTTTTCTGAAATCGTTAACTATTCATAATTGTAATAAAACAAACTTAACCTAAGCTTTTGGGCTCTATACGATGGCATGTAAAAATCGCCTAAGAAAATTACGATTTCAGAAAAAAAAAAAATTATGGCATTATGGCAAATGAAATAAGTGCAAATAAAATTATGAATAATGAAGGATTATGCCATGTTTGGGCTATTTTGTTGTATGACGTGATTTGTCCATGTGTATAGAATGTCATTGCTCTAGATATTAACAGAAACAAAGAATAGTACACTATACTACGTACCACTAAAATTTCAAGATTAAAAAGTAACCGTACCTTAATATCTGCGGATGGAAGAAAAAAGAGCAATAAACAATAATTTGGATTTTAAAAAAGGAATTTATTCTTGGCTATCCTTGTCTTGTCGCTCCGTGGTGGTTACGTGACATATACGAAATGGTAGGTGTGGTTACGGGGGTTTACTGGGTGTCCGATTTTTCGTTGAGCAGAGGATTAATTCGGAACTACCTCAAGCCGTATCATACAATATCAATCAATCAAAATGGTTATTCCCGTAGTTCAGTTAAAAGGCTGTTCTCGTTCAGGGGTAACGGGTTTGATGGAAATAAAAAGGTAACGTAAGACATCCAAACCAATGGCAAAACTCTACGCGCAGTATGACGCTAGGAAAGTCGCAAACACCTGGATAATTTGGCAGGAAGAAAGGTCGAATGAACAGAACGGGCTTCGAAATTAGGAACTGTAAGGCTGCTTCCTGACTTGTCGGTATGCTTGCAGTAAAACACGTAATCGGCAAGGGTTTCTAGGCAACCAGTGGCATCTACCAATCAATGCACAGCGTTTACGCCGCTTGTATTCGTACGTTTTACTGCAAGCATACCGCCAAGTCAGGAAGCGGCCTTAGTCTACCTATCACGCAGCAAAAACAAATCGACCTTATGAAACGGGCAATGCTTGAGCCTTAAATGATTTTATTGCTTCTCTTCAGTTTCAGGACTCGTACTGTACGACAGGGCTAGAAGCCTTGACAGTTGACGACTCTAATATTAAATTTTATTTTCCTTAAATCGACATTTACTTACACTAAAGAATTTAAGAAATTTAAACCGTTTGGAAAACCGTAGAAGTAACAAAAAAGGTGGAAATAGAGAGCGATTTCTTGCAGCGATAATACTGCTGTATAGGTACTGTTCCGTAAACGTTACGTGAGAAGTTTATGGTATGTGGTTCTTTGGGAATGCGTGATTGGCGATAGCACTTTGTTTTTATTTGGGTGGGACTTACGGCCAGCTGCCTAACTGAGAATGCAAGCGCTAAAATGTGTACTCTTTGACGCGACTACTTCAACTCGCCAGTTAATATGAGTTGCGTCAAGTTGACATGTGGTACGCTTAAGATAATCCACGATTTAAGTGTCCTAAATGAAGTATTTTATTGTTACAGCCTATCAATAATGTATATGTTTACTAACATTAATCGTCTCCTATCTACATTTATATGGTACAGAGTAAATGAAGAATAAATCTTCAGAACTATTCTACTGTAATGCAAGAATTTATTTTTGATTCTATTTGAAAACGCATTCCACATAGGACGTTTGCGTACATTCAGATCGTAAGTCAAACCATTGTTTGAACAAGTGCTGATAGAAATGGGTCAGCTTTGAAAGCTAGTGAGGGGTTATTCCGGATCCTGCCACATGGAGCGGTCCACATTCGATGTGATTGCACCAGGATAGGTAACCTACGCTTTATTTACTATGTCATTAGGAGTGAGGCACTGTTACGGATATAAGAACCTATTAGGCTTCATGAAATGAAATGGATTGGTTTGTTTCCCTAGACAAAACAATGTTTTTTTGTGTAATAGTTACAACATAAATTGTTGGCAGACTTTACCAACCACTATCATTACCCCTAAATAACAATGCTTAATGTAATCTGCAACCATAGGTCCTGCAACTGATGTAATTGTATGTAGGTATATCCAAGAAAAAAAAAGGTTTTTAAGTAAGTTTATCGCGTTTTCACGGTCCTTCGAAACTTTAAGACTTAAATTATACCAAGGGGTTATTAGGGCCTGGCTGGCGACGTCGTCTGGGGTGCCATATTGTTCTGCCGGCTAGTGTGGGCAGTAAACCAGCCCCGCTCGGCGCCCATGAGCATGCTCGATACAATAACTACCTACTACATACATAAATGATGTCATGTTCAATGGGTACTTACTTGTTGAGTAAGCGTATACAGAATTATTTTGAACAAAAAGTAGTCAAAAAATTCTTTTATCTAAAAACTCCACGTGATTATGCTGTTAATTGAAAAGAAGGTAAACAAAATAAAAAAGTTCATCTCACATGCTTTCATAAGTAAATTGTTGTTTGAAATATGGCAGCATTTCGATTTATCATCTGTTAATTAGTTTTTTATTGGATGTTTTTAGTTTTTCCATAGCAACATCCCTTTTAGTAGTTAATAAGGCACAACACCGGCCTCCCAGCGTGCCCTTTCATCACCTCTAAAGAACCCAGCAAAAAAATAACAGTAGAAATAGTTTAAAACGTTCGTCGCTTAATAGAT
This sequence comes from Acleris holmiana, assembly GCA_949316455.1. Classification (NCBI taxonomy): domain Eukaryota; kingdom Metazoa; phylum Arthropoda; class Insecta; order Lepidoptera; family Tortricidae; genus Acleris; species Acleris holmiana. The sequence continues at coordinate 18,160,425 of OX438762.1, forward strand.
CGGTAGCCAACATGACTGGGGACTGACTAAGAAATTAATTCTATGCTCGTCTCGGACTTATTTACTGCGGGTCTTATGCGGAATAATTCAATTTTATACTGGATAGTATCATTACTTGTCTTAAATTAAATTAAATTTTCAACCGACTTCAAAAAAGGAGGAGATTAAGTATACGTTCCACTTTATGTATCTTTTTTTATGTATGTTCACTGATTACTCCGTCAATTGTAGACCGATTTTAAAAAATATTGGTTTGATGGAGTCATATTTTGGAGGTGGTCAAATTATCACCAAATCTGAATCTGATGAGGGGATCAGTAAGGAATTGAGGGAACTCCTCAAATATTTTAGTATTTTTAGTAACAAGAATAGCATTTGCATTCAGAAAGTATCACTTGGTGAAGTAGAATTGATGATGAAGACCACAGATGGCCACCGGAACTCCTCAACGGTACCTTTTTCACGGGTGGCGATAAAGATAGTTGAGAGACTACAACGAAGAATATTTACTTGTTGAAATATGACTATGACTTTCCTGCGGCGTTGCTTGCGACGCGCTTAAAATAACTTAAAGCTTCATATTTCAACTAAGAAATGGGACTACGTAACGGCGTAATATGATCACTAAAAAGTATAAAATAAAATAAAAGTTTGAAACCAAAAAACCACCTTCAAAAACGCAATAAATTACTAATAGGTCAGGGCTGGGATTCTACACGCTAATAACGATATCGTACCTATTTGACGTGTTTCCGTATTGTCAACGTTTTGATAACTCTTATGTCATTTACAATAATGGCGACTGTGACATAAACGATTCTAAAACACATCAAACACAATATCGTTTTAACGCACTGAATAGAGGCCCAGTTCAAATGAAGTCGATGACCACAATATTGTCAACAAAAAACCGGGCAAGATCATGTCGGACCATGCTCAGTGAAACATGAAAAAACAACAAGTAATAACTAATATTCTATTGAAAGTCATTTGGTGCCGTCTTAGATTATTTTAGTAGGTATAAACACTTTAATCGCCTGTGTCTCAAGAACCAATGATGTCTACTTACGGCCGAACCCTATATTCAACCCGAAGTAAGCCTTATCTCTCCGCGGTTTCAATATAGGTTTCGGCCGTTAGTCGTGGAAGTTTTCCTTTAAAATTCGGTATTATGCTCTTTCATTTAAGTTTTTTTTCTCATTTTTAGTATTTGTAGTTTTGGCTGTAGTGGAGGGGACACTTGACTCTAACAAAAATTAGCGCTTTAAAGCTTATTATTTCATAAACGGCTCACTAAATTGATTTTGTTTTAATTAACCCGTAATATTTATGAACGACCTATCCAACGAAACCCCGCACAATGGGGTAGGCGAGAAAACCACATACATACATCCGCACGTTACGTGTAACGTACAAAATATTTTTTTTAATGATTTTACTTTACCACTTTGTTGGCGTGACTAATATGTATATTCATGCCAAATTACAGCTTTCTAGTACTAAGAGTCTCTGAGCTAGGTTGCGAACGGACGGACGGACGGACGGACATGGCGAAACTATAAGGGTTCCTAGTTTGACTACGGAACCCTAAAAAAGGCCGACTTCAGTTGGACTAACCTATTAGGTAGGTAGATACGCGTTTAAAAAAAATGTGTACATCGTTAAGGACAAAATTAAGAAAATTTTAACTTTTTCCATTTCGTCACGAAAATTAGCCATACGATACGATACGATACGTTAATTTTCGTGACGAAATGGAAAAAGTTTTATTTTTTTAATTTTGTCCTTAACGATGTACCTACAGTTTTTTTTGAAAAAGCCCACCTACAATTTTAAAAGAAGCTATTTTAAGCGGTTTTGAAAGCGGGTTTTTTTTGAAACATTTATTTTATGGTAAGTATATTAATGTTAACGAGTCATTCAACAAAAAAAAACTTTTCCTTACTCGTTATACTCGTTACCCATAGACAATGTTTTGGCAATAAGAGGTGACCGACCGAAAATGTTAAGTTAATAAAATTAATGATAGGATAGTAACTCAGAAACCGATGCCGAGTAGAACAATTTGTCAGTGACAATTAGGTTGAACTTTACTCGTAATTCAAAATCCGTGTGCGTTTTTTTACGAAGGTAGGTGTAGGCTCCGCGTGAGATTTTATCTAACTAACATGTAGCATAACAATAGGGAAGTTTCTAAAGGCCCTAGCCAAGATGCAAACGCTCTTTACGTTTTTCTTTTCTATCGCTCAACAGAAGACAACAGAAAATTAACTTATCAGAATCGCCAACAGACACAAACACCAGAAATGCGGAGAGACAGATGGACAATATACCAAATCATGTACCAAAGAAAAATAAAACAAATGATATCTCGTCATACATGCATAGACCGTCACACCGCTCTTAAACACCGAATAGCAATGCGCACCCCCCCCCCCCCCCAGACCCCTTCAAGCTGGCTGGTCACCAGCGATCTAGTGGAGGAAAACGACCAAACCCCCTCGAACAACAAACACAAGCCCGGAAAGAAGTCTCACTACATGTACATTGCAAGCTTTAACGTCAGATCACTTTTCTCCGACACTAGAATAGTTGAACTAAATTATGCTATCAAGGATCTAAACTGGGACGTTATAGGTATGTGTGAAACAAGGCGAGGAAATAAAAACCTAGAAGAACACAAAGACTTCATCCAATACTATAACAAAGGATCCAATGGAAACCATGGAGCTGGATTTGTGGTGAAAAAATACCTAAAAGAAAGTATAATAAATAGGCTTTAAAAGTTAGTATGACCGTATCGCCACCCTAGAACTAAAAATGTCCAACAATAACAACCTATCTATAATTCAAGTCACCGAGAGAGGCGTGCAACGACGATGAATTGGACAAATTCTATGAAACACTGGAGGTAGCCAGCCATGGATACGATATGCGCTAAACATTTGATCATTATGCGAGATTTAAATGCACAAATTGGGAAAGAAGAAGAGGGAGATAAATGTGCATTTGGGAAATACTCATACGGAAAACGATCAAAGCATGGTCAACAATTAGTTAAATATGTCTTAACAAAAGAAAACAAGAATAGAATAATTGAAATAAGTAAGAAAATTAACAGAAACATTTCTAAGGAGAAGGAAAAGCTTATTCGAAAGATATATTAAAAAAACTGGAGCAATAAAAAAAGCCTTCAAAGAACTCAACTCTTCATCAACAGATGTAGGACAATAAACGTAAAAAAGGCCAAACCATCTCGCGCTCTGACATTTTAAAGGAAGCCACTAGCTTCTACGAAGTACTCTACTCTACATGCAATATTTTGAATTTAAACAATTGTTTGAGCGAAAATAAGTAGGTACACTAAGGAGAATAAAGAATTCCGGAAATAATAATTATCGGAGATAGAATATGCCATTAAAACGCAGAAACAAGATAAAACTCGCGGTGAAGATAACATAACTAAAGAACTACTAAAGTCGGTCTCCGAACCTTTACTTCGTTCTTTTCAAATCATGTTCATTAATGTAATAGAGCAAGAAATGACGCCTAAACGATAGTCTAGATCAACCATCACCCTACTTCATAAAAAATGTGACAGAAGTAATTCGAATAATTACAGACCGATTAGCCTAATGTCTAACGTGTATAAAGTGTTCTCAAAAAAACTACTGAACAGGATAGAGAAACTTTTAGACGAAAATCAACTGCCAGAACAGGCCAGTTTCAGGAAAACGTTCTCGACCGTAGACCATATCCATGTAGTAGCGCAGTTAATAGAAAAAGTAAGAGAGTATCAAAAGACTCTCAGTATTGGTTTCGTTGACTTTACCAAAGCTTTCGACTAGAACATACTGCAATATGGAGTGCACTACTACAACAAGGGATTAATGTAAAATATGTCAAGGTACTACATAGTATTTACAGGCAAAAGCTCGGCTAAGATACGTTTAGAAAAATAGGGACCCGAATTTCTTTTCAAGGGGATCCACTGTCACCGAAACTGTTCTCCGCAGTCCTCGAGATGATTTTTAAAAATATAAAATGGACAAATGATGTAATTAAAATAGACGGTGAAGTATTAAGTCATCTAAGATTTGCGAATGATATCGCAGTGTTTGCTGAACAACCTACCCAACCAGAAATTATGCTTAACGATCTGGCACGTGAAAGTAAAAAGGTAGGATTAACACTGAATGCATCAAAACCAAAATTTTAACAAATGGCATGGAACTAATTATAATACTTAATGAAGAAAGAAACGAATATGTCAGAGAACACATATATTTGGGTCGGTCAATTATATTTGAAGATCTGACTAAAAGGAAATAAATAGAACAATCGGAATATCCTGGAAAAAAACTGGAGTCTAAGTGAAATCATAAAAAATAAAGAAATTAATGTAAAAATCAAACGAAAACTCTACGACACAGTGATACTTCCATGTCTTACTTACGGGTGCCAAACATGGTCTTTAAGAAAACAAGATGATACAAAATTAGCTATACACCAAAGAAAAATGGTAAGAAGTATGTTGGGTATAAAATATCTGATAAAATAAACAACCAAATTATAAGACCTCTGTCAAATGTCAGCGATGTAATCAAAAGAATAAGAAGTTTAAAATGGCAATGGGCTGGGCACGTATGTAGAATGGAAACCAGTAGGTGGATGAAAAAAATTAGCGACTGCACACCCAGAGACGGAAATCGAAAGAGAGGTAGACCTAGAAAACGTTGAGAGGATATATTTCAAGAGAAATGTGGACCAACCTGGAGGAGACAACCCAGAGATAGGGATGATTGGAGGAGACTGGGGGAGGCTTTCGCCACTGAGGCGACTTCCATAAGTACAAACAAGAAAAATGATAGTACCTACAAATTAAACACAAACATGAAGTAAAAATTGCATGCCAATAAATGAAATAAATAATAATAAAAATAATTTTATAATTAAAGCGATTATGTATGATTAGTTTAAAAAAAGGCTAGAAAAAGTAATGAAATAGGTATATTATAAACTAAATGGAATGGAAATATTTTGATAGAAACAAGCAATACAATTTGACTTGATTTTGAATTTGTTTTTTTTTTCATTTGATTTGTGTTTGACGACACGGTGGCCTAGTTGGGAGTGACCCTGCCTTCGAAGCCAGCGGTCCTGGGTTCAAATCCCTGTAAGGGCAGATATTTGTGTGATGAGCGCGAATATTTGTTCCTGAATCTTGGATGTTTTCTATGTATTTAAGTATTTATTTCTCTATATATAAGTATGTTTATCGTTGTCTAGTACCCATAGTACAAGCCTAGAGCTTAGTTTGGGACTAGGTCAATTTGTGTGAGACTGACCCCTGATATTTATTTATTTATTTATTTATTTATATATTGTGTATTTGAATTTTGATTTAATTTGTTACACTTAATAATTTGTTTATTTGATGTTAGAATTCAATGCTTTTTTTTATTATCGCTCAAAATGTATGTGATGACAGTTGTCCGCGTGGTTTATCGTAACGCACGAGAATGCCATCGCATACATTTTGAGTGAGAGAAAAGAAAAACGTTAGTAGCGTTTGCATCTTGCCTAAGGCTCCAGTATCCTTAGACGCTTCGCTAAAGTATTAATTAATGGGATGACAACTATATTTTAAACTGTCTGTATAAGAATCGAGTCTGGTTCATAATAGTACATTTGGATACAAGTGCGGAAAGTATGTCATTTTACACGAGTCCCGAAGTATCTTGGCCCGAGCTGTAAGCGAGGGACAAGACTCGGGACAAGTTAAAATGACAGTTCCGCACGTGTATCAAACGACGTTTTTTAATATATTTGCTTACAAATATCAATGAAACAAAAATAAATCAGTAAATAAAACTATTACAAGAGACAATTTTACTTTTAATTGACACAGACTTTATGAAATGGCAACGGTTGTGACCATTCAGCCAAATAAAAAAAAGTCTAAATTACCTATATTTAAAAATCAAAAAGTACAATTCTCTATTACCCAGCGGTAATGCATAAAGGTGGATTCACATTACGCCGTACTGGGCTCGGCCCGATTTCGGCATGGTGTAATGTGAATTCACCTTAATACGCAACTATCTATCATTCGTAATACTAATTCAGATTCAGCCATCTTGATGAGAGCTGTTTTTTTAATATTACCTAGATACATTTTATGTGTGTATGTATGTAAGTATTTAATTTTAATATTTTAAATTATATTACCTATGTATAGTCTCAATGCAAAATGACGTAGTCAAAAAGTGGTTGAACATGCAAACTCTTTGGTTGGATGCACGGCTTGGAAGTTGAAACAAAATTATTAAAAAAAATGGAAAACTATAACGCACTAGTGCGTAATATCCAACTTTCCGCACGATATACAGCTACGAAAAGTACCACTTTTTGAGCAACTGTGTTAAAAAGAGTTTTTTAACCTGTTAATTATTTGTGTGGTCAAAGGCTAACCAGCTGTTGCCTCCCGCATCCCGCCTTCGAACAGCGTGCTATACTATACCTAGTTCCTCGATGTTGTCCGGCGATCTTCGGCAGCGGCCCTGCGCTGCTCTCTGCTCATTCGCGCGCTCGCCTCGCCGGGTGACGGGCGGCATCGAACCGTGAGCCCGACTTCGCGAACGAACTCGTACCGTTGCTGTAAATCGATGTAATTGACAGTTACGTTAACTTTTACTCCCTTTAAACTTTACTATACTTCTGGTGTTAACTTAGACTTATGTACCCACCGTGATGGATGAGTTTATGTATTAAGCAAGCGTGTGTAGTGGTTTTCGTTCGTGGTATCATTGTGTTAAAAGTTTGTTTGTGCCGGATACTAGTAAATAAAGGTTTGTTTTTAGTTAATGCAATTAGTTAGTTTACTTTTTAAGTCTTAGTAAAATTTAAATGTTATTACCAAAGGCAGGTACCTACCTACTTAACTATCTTGAGGAACGTAGTAGCGAGCACCGTAAAAAATCAATTATAGTTCCGTTAATTTGTTGAATCTTGATTTTTGTGGGTCAAGAAAGTGATGAATGTTTTTATGCTTACGCGGAGGCGCGGCTTCAAATATTACCTACCTACTTACTTACCACATTCGCGCAGGCATTTTTCCTAGTAGGTAACTTATCTGCCTACGTTGGTAACGAAGACCTATAAGATAGGTAGGAACCTATTAGCTCTCACACCTACCATGCTTACTGATAAATAAAAAAACTTTCAAGAACATTTACTTGTCTCGCTGGTTGTGCACTGAGAATACACATAACTCCACCAGTATTTTTAACTATAGGTAGACATAAGGTGACATGAACACAAAGTCCGAGGAAGAAACACAGATAGGTAGCTACCTATTGTTGCTTGCTATAAATTGCCGTTAAATCTAATAAAAAATAAAATTACAGAGACCTAATTCAAACATTTTCAGCATTCGATTTTGAGTCATAAATTTAGTACTATAGAGACCTAAGTCGAAATTTAAAATATGTGGATTAGGTCACTATAATTCTAAAGATGCGAAATGTGGCCCGTGTAATGTAAACTGCACGTTTAAAGACAGAAGTGCCTTAGAACTACAAATACTAAAAATCTGAAAAAAAAACTAAGGAGCACACCTATTTAACCAATTTTAAGGGAAAACTATCACCACCAAGTAGGTCGACGGTTCTTGAGATACAGGCGATTAAAGTGTATACCTACTAAAATCATCTAAGATGGCACCAATTGACTTTACTTAAAAATAAAATTAGTTATTAGGTACTTGTTTATTTTTATATTTGTAGAACTTAACGGCTTCGAAACCCTACACTGAGCATGGTCCGATATTATTATGCTCTTGCCCGGTTTTGTGCCTAATATGAATTAACGATGTCCAGAGAGACGGAGACATTGTACCTATGTACAACATTGAATTGGTTCGGGATTACTAAAAAATCGGCTTTTATAGGTAAGTAACTTGTTTACACGATATGTAGTAGGTACCTACTTACTTACCTGTAACTTGTTTGCTGGTTTCTTGCAAAATGTAAAGTGATGTGCAGGGATTTTTATACAAAGTGGTCCAAAAGCCGTTAGGTATGTTTGATCAGAGCTATCCAATACTAGTCAGGTCAATTAATTACGGACAAGTGAACAGTGGGTAACGTTAAATCTTCAGTTAACATGACATGTTATTTACGTATAGGTACCTAGGTACCTATAGGTATGTAGGTATGTTTAGAAAAATCTCCTTTTTTTACATGTAAAAGCGAGGGGATGAATCCACCTACCCTGCTCACGTTCGTGTAAAATAGGGACGGTGCGGCAAGCTATATCCGTCCACAACGTCAAGGAAACCTTAGAGCTCTTGGTTGAGATGTCGAGATGAAGTGTTCCCCGCTTTCTAAGGCTTACTTATCACAAATTAGGTAGTAACGTTTGTGGTTGGCCGTTCATTACCTCTTGCTATAAATGATGTTAAGTACCTACCTACCTACTTAAAATCATATTAGGTATTTCACGTTGTTTTACTTTTTTAAACCTTAGGTAGGTACCTACTTCAAAATCTTTTTAAAGCAGGCCATACACGTTAAGCAGGCCATACACGTTAGGGTGTACCTGAGAGGTTTGCCTGTACAGGTACACCTGTCAGGTAAACCTGAGCTGCGTAGAGGACATACACGTAGCGGTAAACCTGTACAAACTCTCAGTCGAAGCCATGGCCCCGACAGCGGTGCTTGATATCGACGCAGTACCTAGCGTTAATAGGTTTATTGTTTGTTGACCGCCACACACGCTCAGTTTTGCCTGCACAGTTGAACTGCACAGGTATACCTGCACAGGTATAGGTGCAGTTCAACTGTGCAGGCAAACCTCTCAGGTACACCCTTAAGCAGGCCATACACGTTAGGGTGTACCTGAGAGGTTTGCCTGCACAGTTCAACTGCACAGGTAAACCTGAGCGTGTATGTTGCACAGCTGTGCAGGTTTCCACGCCTGTACAGGCAACTCAAAAAATATAAATTTTGATATTTTTTGCCTGTGGGTATACCTGTGCAGTTCAACTGTGCAGGCAAAACTGAGCGTGTGTGGCGGTCAACAAACAATAAACCTATTAACGCTACTGCGTCGATATCAAGCACCGCTGTCGGGGCCATGGCTTCGACTGAGAGTTTGTACAGGTTTACCGCTACGTGTATGTCCTCTACGCAGCTCAGGTTTACCTGACAGGTGTACCTGTACAGGCAAACCTCTCAGGTACACCCTAACGTGTATGGCCTGCTTAATACTTACCTCTGCTTACGTAACATTTGCCTGTTTAAAATTAAGCTACTGTATCGCTTATAAACTATTTTGCAGATGGATATACCTAGGTAGGTATCTATTTTGATAGCGCTGCAGTCGGGATAAAATTGGACGCCTTTAATTAACCTTAATAAAATAATAGAGCAGGCCTAGTTTGGGGCAGCGGCCGACATAGGTAGGTACCTATATTAATATTGACACGTTCTATAGGTACCTATTTTGTTTAATTTATTACATTAGAATAATAACGGCATTTTTTTCTTCTTTGGATTGAAATAGGTAACTGTAAGTAGGCACTTTAAGTGTTACTTGTAGTTTAGTTTGAGTTCCATACCTAGTTATTTCTCTATCCAAGGTCGTCTGGAAGAGATCGCTATTTAGCGGTAAGACCGCCATTGTATACCTATCCAAGGATTGTTGAAATTACATATACATTTACAGGTAGGTAGGTACATGCTATTTTTTATGTATCGCTTTAGTTTAATTAAAGGTTTATTTTATAGACATAATTATGATCTCTATCAGTACTTACCTACCTAACCCATACAATCTGTTTCATACATACAACAGGTACCTAAGGAATAATTTTATTTTCTAACCTACTGTTTTATTTAGGACGGTGCCCCGCGATTACGCAATAGAGATGTGATTGTAGGTAGGTACCTACCTACCTACAAAACGCAAATCGATGTAGGTATACTTACGTAGTTACCTACATAATAATGGTGACTTTTCAGTCACTCAAAAAAATGAGATGAGCTTTTGTAGGTACTCAAATTATTGTACCTACGGTGCGACACTGTCACTTTTGCAAAATTTTGAAAATTGAGTTAAGTATGCCATGACGTCGCTTTAAGTACCCTGTCCTTGAAGCAACTTAATATAAGCTAAACGTAGAAGTAAACATATCAAACAATCACCTTTTCTAGATCAGAAAGTATAATAATTTTATACCACACTAAATCTTTAAATGCTTCTCCTGGAAAAATGCTTTTTTGCATAAGTGACAGTGTTGCACCGTAGGTGCGTTATGTATTTTTACTTGTGCAATAAAGATTAAATAAATAAATATTTCTATAAAAGAGAGAATTTCTCTTAGTTGGCTATGTTGGTTGATATCTAGGTAGGTAGGTAGGTAACTAGCTACCTATTTCGGTCTCGAAACAAACGCTCTGAAACGCGTGCACGAGATATTAAGCTCCGTTGGCTCTAATAGGTAGGTAGGTACCTTCTTACCTATCGTCAATAAAATGTTTTAAGAAATCCATTTTTTATTTTAACAGTATATTTTGCTAAGCATAAGTGATAAATCACTATGACGTAGTGCAGCTGTAAAAATGATACATGTGTAGTCTTGTTTTACGTTGTCTTTCGCCCCTCCATCGGCTGCGCGGGCGCCGGTTCGCTCGCCTTGAACTGTTGTGATGAGTAGAGAGGCAGATTTAATATGTCAGGGAGCTTTGTGCACAATCTATATACAAATTTGAAAACCGTCCCAACTGCTTTAGATTTTTGTTAAAAGGCGTGAGTTAGTGACATTTTCATATAAAATATTACCACAACTAATTAAAGTATTTACCTATACGAATAGGTAAATAAAATAACCCATAAATAGACAATGATTTTAAACCATTTGTACCTAAGGTATGTAATATTAATTAACTTTTACTTGTTTGCACGATACCTACTAGGGATACCTACCTATATGAGCCTAACGATCGAAACGGTAATTGTGACTGGTTAAAGCTTGCGGACAAATTTAACTTTCTTGATAGTAATTTTAAATTGTGTAAACATAGCATTGTAGGCAGGTATAATATTGTTAATTAGGTAATTAAATAGTAAATACCTAGATAACATTCAGTCGGTACGAGTATACTTGAATGTTTTGTCTTTTAATGTTCTGTTCAAGCTGCCTACCTACGAGTATGTTGCTATTCGTGATCAGATGGGGTCGTAATGAAAAAGAGTATAGGTACCTGCCTAGGTAAGTCTTCATCAAGTGAAAAAGGGTTTAAGTCAAGTCGGTATACTTACCTACTTCGTTTATGTAGATACGTACCTACTTATGTGTCCTTTTTATTACGAGTTAAGTCGACTTAGGTATAGGTAGGTAGGTACCTATCCTTTTTCACTAGGGAGGGCCCCAGAGTTACTCTTGTGTGTTTTACTTTCAAGACATAGGTACCTAGTACCTATCGAACAGTTTAAAACATTATATTTTCCTACCTCTACCTAGGTAGGTAGGTACTTGCTACAAAACAACCACTCGGTCGCATTTTCGGGGATAAATTTCGGCCTTCATTTAGTTGGCATTTTGTGAAATGACAATCATCATGATTATTATTGATCTATTTCGCTTTGTTCGCCCATCGTTCTTTTGTAGGTATTGTTGACGTTATGTTAGCTCTTTTTGGCATTATCTTAATTTCAACAGTAGGTATGCCAACGAAATCGAAACAAATTGGCCAAAAACTATATATACATATATACCTAACCAATATGGGTAAAAGTCCAGTATTAGAAAAGGCACACACTTTAAAAAGTTGGTTACTGTTCTGTAATTCTTTATAGGTAAAAGCAAATTTAGCTTTTCTTGCTTAAAATTTAACAGAAGGTTGAAGAGTAGATAAAGGGAGACACTGACAAGTGTTCAATAAATACGGCATTTTGCGTAGGAACCTACCTACTTACTTACTTTAAGCCACTTCAACCCCGCGTATAATTATCCTTATTTAGCAAGCAATTTAAGTTATTAGATTAGGATATCCAAGCTACAATAAATTGAACAAGGGATCTTTTTATCAACCTGACATACCTATTATAGGTACACGCGCACACTTTCCAACCAAGTTTCCAGATGGTGGTTCATAGAAAAATCAGCTGATGACTTCAGTCAGAAATTTACAGACACATTGATCTCAAAATTTCAAGTTGTCCGAGTCCTCGGAACATAATGTTATACCTATTTTTTTTTAAACAGGAGACACGACTGGAGATTAAACTGTAGGTGGGTAGGTACGAGTATTGTAAATAATCGCCAGACGGCAAGTGGGAGTCGTAACGCGACCGTTGTACGTTTTTTGCTATCGGCTTGACTAGAGCGACGGTCACCGTCGTCACCGTTGAAGAACTGGCACTCGACCAATCATTACGTCAACTCGTACTCGCTACAATGACATCTTTCATTCATTATCCTCGTCAAATCTCGCGGCCTACCTCATCGTCTTTACATGTTGAAGCGCGTCGACCACATTTTCCTACCCAGTCTACCAAATTAAATACAGTTAAAAGAACCTTTCGCGTTATACGTATGTACGAGTATAAATAACAGTGTTTAACCACAGTTCAAGCTCGAATTATTCCTTACTATAGGTACCTACCTACTTGTTTCCAGCCTAATTGGTAGTAAGTAGTCTAGCCGCAACACCAGAGTAGGTATGAGTCAGACCCTAAAGTTGATCTGTTACTCAACGGATTGTTCAGAACAAACTCATTGTTAACGGCGTTTTTGCTGAATGGAATTATTATTAGAGGCCAACAGTCAATGGTTCCACGAAGTGTTTCAACAAAGTGCGCACGCAGGCACAACGCATTTATCTCAAGGCACATTCGAAGAAGACGCGCAGGCCGGTCCCACAAGCCGACTAAAAGTAGACCTATTTTATTTAGTTATTGGCTAAGTAATACGAGTAATTAAGACGAGGAAGGATGTATTCTAATTGATTTGTAGGAGTAATTAAGTATCCTTAAGGTCAAGCCCGCAAGTGATCATGTTTCCTTTAATTTTCCTAAACTGGTGGTGAGATCACAATGAGTGGTGTCACGTCGCAGGCTCAATTGTCACGTCCGCAAGAAATCTTATTCCGCCTACACTATTCGCAATAACAGAATATAGGCCACACGGTTTACCTCTTTAGTAAAAAAAACTGTAGCTTAAATACCAATCGCACTACAAATATTTTAAATCGCTAGATGTGTTTTTTCATCTTCGGCTGTTATTGACAAATTAATTACGTCCATCGTCTCGTGAGTTAATTTCTTGAAAACCATTGTAAAAACCTTGATATATAGCAAATAAAATTTAGTCTCGCGCACAGGACGATTTAGTACGGGGTAGTAGGTAGGCAGGGGCCGTCACAGATGCCTGCGGCTCGACCTAGAACCTCAGCAAACACAAGTATCAGCATGATGCCAGACATCCTACACCGACACCGCAGTCAAAACTGAACAAACGTGCACCGCGTACAGAGTTAAACCTTAACATGTGTTAGATGTTAGTGAATTAGTTTGCATGAAAGCGCGTCGGGCGGGCATGTGCTCGCCCTGAACTTGTCCATTTGAAGGTCAATCTTATGAATCGTCTCAATAGTTATCGGCACCTACTTGCGTCACTCTTCGCCGAGGATGTAGCGAAGTGTTACATATTCATCAGATGCCATTATCATTTACATTTTACTCGACAGGCAGCACGTTTATAAAAAACTATCTTTTGCCCACGACTCCGTCCGCGTGTAAGTCATTTATCGGTGCTCCCTCGGGGACTGTACAATTTTTTTCGGGACAAAAACGATCCTATAAAATTTATTCTATGTCCTTCCCCGGGACTCAAACTAGGTATCTCTGATATTATCTAAATCAGTTCAGAAGTTTAAGCGTGAAGAGGTAACAGACAGACAGACGGACAAACTTTATGCTATTGCTATTCAAAAACCTTTACGGCCTCATTGATTCGGGAAAAATCTTAACAGCGCGATGTAGGTAGGATTGAGCGTAATCACTACAGCGCCACCTATTGGGACGTTTTATGGCTAAACATTTTAATGGGCGCTAAGTCCTCTTTGTTGTTTGGTCACCTTAACTTTAATTTCACAATATCATTCAAAGAGGTACGTATAAATTATTGGTATTCGTGTTTCTATGTAACATCATGATTTATAAAGTGCATTACGTTACGGCTGCAAATATGCCTAATATTGTAACTTTCTAACATTTTTGTTTCTAAAAACGACGTTCTATTCATCATTGTTAGATGGCGTTAGGTACCTAGTCAGTTTAAAGTTTTACATTATCTTACAATATGTTGTTATAATAGATAGTCTGGTTTCGTGCATTTGAGTTTGAATTGATAAAAACACTGAATTTAAGTTCGAATATAAGAAATGATAAAAAACTCTTGAACAAATAGGTACGTATTATTAAGCCAATTTGGTAATTATTAAGGATTATGGACTTAAGTCAAAAACATGAAACACCTGTAGTTTTATTACTTCTTAGAGTAATTTCACAAAGTTTCTATAACGTAGGTAGTTCAATCCGGTAACTTTTTTACATACAAATTTATACCCACCTTTTACCTGCGCCTCATAAGCAGAAATGCCTTACAAAAATTAGTTAAGATAATAACCAGGGTCGTAATGTACATATACATGTATATTTATATTCAATTTCATGTAAATCTGTCCAGTAGATTTTGAGTAAAAACTGCACAGCTGACATTAATTCTACATTATCTAATATATAAAGTTCTCGTGTCACAATGTTCGTTCCCATACTCCTACGAAACGGCTCGACCGATTCCTATGAAATTTTGTGTGCATATCGGGTAGGTCTGACAATCGGCCAACATCTATTTTTCGACATGAAAGAGAAAAAAAATGCAGCGGGCGAAGGCGCTGGCGGGTTGCTAGTCAAATCTATAAAAATCATTTATAAGGCTTCAGTATCATTGATGTAGCTTTTTCAAATTGGCTATTTTAAAAAATGTAGCACTTGCAGACACGACGACTTTTGTATATACGGACTTATTATATATAATGTAGCTCATCAAATATTTGCGAACTAGGTACCTATCCTATAGCTGTTAAGAGGCCGTATACAAAATTTTGCCAGTTTTGCTAATTTTCGTGATTTTTCAGTTTCAATACTGCTTTTCTATAAGTTTTAATGCACATCATGATATATCATTTCAGTTATGATTAAATAAACGAGTTACGAATGAATTAGCTACTTTTTTATCTTTGTCGAGAATTTAAATTCGGAATTTAGGTTATTTTAAAACATTATATATTCGCCAGTTTCAGGTCGTTTAATCAAAATTAAATAATAAAAACAAAAAAGTATTTCATACATTCGTTGAAAATCTAAATTATCTTTCGTGTTCGGCATTAAAATTTGTAGAAGTAAAGTATTTCAACAGTAAAATCACAAAAATCAGCGAAATCGGCAAAATTTCGTGTACGGCCTCTTAAGGATAAAACTTGATAAACATGATTTAAAATTGATTTATAATTTAAGAATTTGGGGGTACTTAAAAATTAATCCTTTAGATAATTCATAAAATGCATTTTTAATGTCATGATTCAATTGTACAAACACTACAAACAATAGTAGAACAGGTATACCTGAGAGGCTAAAAGGGGGCATCATTCTTCTATAGCTACTTGAGACGACCCAGTTACAATTTAGTTGGTTCAGTCAGTCTAGCTCAGGAGCGTCTCTGTGAGTATTTAGGGCGCCGTGGACTCTTGGACCGCGGGCTACTTGAGAGCATTCCTTGACCACACAGTGAGTGCTCTGATATAAAGAAATTATTGTATTAACCTGGATATAATGTTGTAAGCAGGACTAATGCCCAGGCAATGCGGTCGTTGTCCAATTGATAGACTTGCCTAGTACTCGCAATAATAAGGTAGGTACCTATCATGTTATTAAACGTGCGACAAAAGTTCAACAAAAACATTGCGCAGTGCATTAAATAAATAAATCTGTATTCATATCTCTTATTTTACAATAGGTATACCTAGTAACACACTAGGTAGATAGTATAACACTAGACTAAACATATTTAAAGGCAAATAACTTACGCGCCTGAACTAGGAAGTTCTTGTGTTTCAGGCGTAATCTAGGTAATTGTAGGTAATCTAATCACAGCAATTTGACTGAGGGCCCGTTTCTGTAAATACCTGGGTGTTGTTATATTTAGGTATGTGCGTCATTTTAAGTTTCATTTAACATTAGGACGATTTTCAATAATTATTTAGGTAGGTACCTACTTACGTATAAAACCGCGCTGCTTTTAATCACAGTGTCTAGGCCTACATGCAAAATATTATCTTTTACAACAATTGGGTACCTACCTACTTATTGTCGTGGTGATCTCTTTTAAGAGTGGCCGTGAGGCACTCGTATTTGATATCGTGTGAGCTTTTTATCCTCACCGGTGAGATTCAAGAATAAGTCTAAATCCACAGAACTAGTTCTGTGTCTAAATCCGTAAAATTCGGCGACTAGGTGTGCGTTAGGCACCGGATGAGATCAACAAATCAACCCAGTAAGCAATAAAAAAAACACTGAAGTAAATAGGTACTAGGCACCTCTAATTACCTATTATTTTATTATCATTTTATCACTATAGGTATCCTTATAAACTTAGCGTCCCATGAATATGCACCTACATTTTTAGGGTTCCGGAGCCGAATGGCAAAAACGGAACCCTTATAATTTCGTCATGTCCGTCTTTTCGTCTGTCCGTCTGGCCATCTGTCCGTCCGTCCGTCCGTCTGTCCGTCTGTATGTCACAGCCACGTTACTCAGAGCCTATTGGCACTATATAAATGAAATTTGGAGGATAGATGTATTCTATGAACCGCTATACAATGATGTTGTAAAATTTGAAAATAAAAATTATTTAGGGGTGGCACTCCATACATGTAACAAGGGGACGAAATTTTTTTTTTTGAGTTACATCAGCGTGTGGGGTATTTTTAGATAGGTCTTCCAAAATGATACGGAGGTTTTTAAGTGACTTTTTTACGTAAGTGAACAGTTGGCGAGATATACGCTTTTGAAGTCGTAAAAATTTTGTCCGGGCGGGTAGCTTTTGAACTGTTAAATAGAACATTCTAATAAAAATTACAGTAGTAGAGCATACGAAATACTTCCAACCAAAATTGTTTTGAACACGATACGCAGTGTAGTTTTTGAGATTTTATAAACAAAAAAAATGATTTTCAACCATGAACGTTCATTCCTGCTACGGAACCCTTCACTGTGCGTGGTCCGGCATGCACTTGGCCGGTGTTTTTATTATTGAAGTTGGTACCGAAGTTAATAAGTTTCAACACTGCTGTAACTCTGCCTTAATCCCGTTTCTTTTGTGGCTTTGTTCGACCGTTATTGCATTTAGCCCTTAGCGAGTCGCAACACGGCATTAGAACGCAATCAGCTCGTACGAACATGGAGCCTGGGCCGTATAAAATGGTGACCGAACCGTATGCCAGGTCATTGTTTCGGCTTCCGGTACCCGTCGCGATTGCTCTATTACATTAATGGATGTTAAATACGCTAAATACCTACTTGTTTGTTATTTCGAGCAATGAGTTTTTCGACGAGCTCGGTGATGTAGGTATTGGTTTACTTGACAAGCTATAAGGTGCTAAGGTAAACGTATGTTTCGCCGAATCTGCCGTATCGCCGAATTTCTTCTATTTTAAGCTGTTTCTCTAGTACTTATAAGTATAACTGTTGATATTAATATCTACCTATTCCTTCCACTACGCGGCAAAGCCGATCTTTTGCTGTCTCAGTCGACCAAGTTAGTTGATCGCCGTTTTGTAGGGGAAACCTTGTGAAAATCGCTGAGGAATTGCGTATACTTAAGGTCATAAAACCGTTTTAAGTTACCTTTGTGTTTGAAAATATGGTTTTCCTGTGTTGTTATTTAATTAATTTTTGTATTCTCATGAATGAAGTGAATTTAGTGTAGTCATATTTATAGAATTGAGCAAAAGTGTGAATTCGGTGATGGCTCATTTTGACTGGAAGGTTTTAACGAACAGCGTCCGAAATCAGGGAAATATCTGAAAGTATTTCAAATTTAATGAGAAGGTAATTACCGAACATCAATAAACTAGTTTTTTTTAAACTTCGTTTGTAATTTATATTTTTTACGACTTTTTGACATTAAAATAAGCTTATTGGCAAGGCTATTTAAAAAACAACATTAAATTTATTCTTTAAGCAATAGTAGCAAATAGCATACGTATTTATCGTTATATTATAGTTTTAATTGTAAATAATAAGTCGTATTTGAATTGTTCCTTAACTATTACGTCTAAACACTATTTTATTAAATCTGTTCGCTTGGTAGGTTCCTCATAATTTGCTTGTCCACCGAAAGGGCCTTCGGTGAATAGTACCCATGGTCTCCGCTACCGAATACATGTCTGCCTGAGCCAAATTACTGCACGGTGTTCATTGGAATATCATCATTTATCCGTTAACAGCTAGGTCGATACTAAAATGTATTATTATTCGTGCATTTTTGCAAAGGCCAGCGCCACTAAAAATTTAAGCCGATTATATCTTAAAACTACTTCGAAATTAAATGACATTATTTTTTTACTAAACATTTATATGGAACTGCTGATGATGGAGCCGGAAGGTGGTGAAAATATCTCGATTTTTAAGCATTAAAGTATGCCATGTTTGGACTCGTTAGTGTCGTGTCGATTAGAATTTAGCTCACAGATAGTTAATAAAAAATAGTGGTTTCAAAAGCTGTGACAGAATCTCATATTTAATTAACTTGGCACACTGGCTTTGGCTGGTTGTCTTAGTTTTGTAAATATTAGTCATCATTCGAGACCATAGAGGTGATCAGATCTCCCGCAAAAGTGAATACCTACGTAAATCTCAAAATATTTATATACTTGAAAAAAATCTGTACATACGTAAACAAGGATATGCATTTAAGCCCAGTATAATATGAAATAAATGTATGAACATTTATCTAAAAATTTATATTGAAATAAATCCTCATAGGTGTGACTTGATGTAACGCCTTTTAAATAAAATTGTATATTAGACTAGCGGCCCGCTAGCGGTTTCGCCCCGCTGCAAATTTCTGATTTTCCCGGTGGATTTTTCAATTATTTTCGCACCTTTTAAACTTTCCCTGGACTATGAGACTATGACAAACATTTTAAAACCAAAATCAGCCAAATCGGCCCAGCCGTTCTCGAGTTATAGTGAGACAAACGAACAGCAATTAATTTATATACATATTTATACAAGATTATTACAAGGGATCGGATATTCAATAAGATATTTACCTAAAGTTTGCAAAAATCCGACAAATGTTATTCAAATATTTGTGGCCTTTAATAAAATTATTTTTATAATATATGCTCCGGGATTCCGGGATTGCATAAAACGATACGAGAAAGTAAAAATACACAAAACACTACCATTATTATTGTTGTCTCACTTACTGATGACTTTGATTTGAGTAAATAAATAAAATATAAATGTTTACTGTTTCACTAAAGTTTGAACACCACTCAACGCCAAAATTCCATACATTCCTTCCCTAATTCGGCAGCCCGTTTCGGTATTATGTGTAAATTATGTTTCTTAGTTCGGCAAATGGTACAAAACAGGGTAAGCGATTCGAAAAACTTTAAACATATTTCTAACCATTTAATTTATTTCCATGTACATTAAAATGATGTTAAACTTATCAAAGTTACCATTATACTACTTGTTGACCATAATCGTATAAAAATCCCAGACCTTATTAAAAAAATAAACGTTCATCCAGGTTTTAAGCGTTCGTCGAAACGTACGTTTACCTTAAAGGTTGTAGCACTGTACTGTACCGCACTGGTTAGTTCGAGCGCACGGAGGAATCTGGTCGTTACAAGAACATTGTAGATACCGAATTAGTTCTACGAGTTGCTTGTAAAAAGGGTTTGTCGAAAAACTCGCCCTTACCTCATTAATATAAAGAATAACATTACCTGAGTTCTGTCCTGACCCAAGTAGTATACTGAGTGGGAAATAGCTCATATAATATACGATATTATCATTGCTATTTAGATACATAAGTGAAATATTTAGCCATGACAAGTTCTATATAGGTGCAAAGAAGCCTTAGGCAACAGATATAGAACCACGGGGAGAAAAATTGCAGCCTATTTTTGGTTCTAAATTGAATCCATAAGAGATCTCACGATTAGGACCTTAAGTGGAAATTAGAACCATGGGTGAAAGTTATGCGCAGTGATCGACATCTGTTGAACGACGAATAATAATTTCAGTTCGGTCAATGAGTGATAATTGGGTCATACACACTGTTAAAAACAAAAGTTTTTGTTTTTGCGGGAATAGGCTTAGCCAGAAAATTTGGCCTATAAAACGTTAACTTACGGTTTGGTGTGTCCACAGGAAAGACGGTATCATAAATCTGTGTATGACCCAATTGCGTAGCCAAAGTACCTTTGAGTGTCGTGGCAAACATTAAGTCAATGCAAGTTGTGTTTTTTTAAATTGAATGTGGTCTGCCTTGATAATTTTGGATTTATACATCTGTTTAGTAAGTGATTAAAACTTCACGAACAGGTTTTGAATTAAATAAGCACCAAATTCTTGCAAATGTTTTGTTACCGTGAACCTACAGTACGTTTTCTTTGTAACTTTCGATGCGCCTTTGATTTGATCAGGTATATTCAAAAGAGTGCTAAATCAAATAAGGAATTGATACTGATAAGAAATAAAACTGTTAAAATCTGACCTTATAATTGTAGTTTACCAACAATGTTAAACTAACATCGTCACAACTATCAAAAGTCTGTGACTATGCGCCAGTGTGATAAAATTAATTTTTACGGACTCTACTTCGTAAATATGGCGAAACAAAAAAGATCTTAGTGTTTATTTTCACTTATTTGTTCTCTATTTTGAACTATCAGGTTTTAATTGTCACTGAATAAGAAGCAATAGTGCAATATAACGCCCTAAAGTCACTTATAACTAAGCAACTTTTACATATACTTAAGTGGAAACATACCCTTATTTGGAACTTTGAATTCCAAGTATGATAGAGTAGTATACCACCAATAGTGGCTAAAGAGATAATTGTACGGCCCTTCTAGGCCTTCAAGTTGCAATCACTTAGGTTCCACAAGGGTCATAAAATTATCTCTTTACCCACTATTGATTATAATATGCTACTCTATTACAATAGTAATTTGGAATTGAAAGTTCTAAATAAGGGTACATTCCCATTTAGGTATATGTAAAAGTTGCTTATAAGTGTCTATAGGGCATTTTAATTAGCACTATTGCTTATAATTCAGTGACAATAAAACCTTCATGCAAGTTAAAGTAACAAAGTAGTAACAAAAACGTTCCTCGGCAACTTCTGACTGGATGAACTGGTAACTATACAGTTTTGAGTTGTGTCTAAAGCTATAAGTTTTATCAAACACTGCTAAACCACTAATTTAGAACATAAAGCTACGAACTAGGTACCTAAGATAAGCTGCAAAATTCACTAATGTGCTGCTTGGGGAGTTTTTCAAATGGCGTGATATATCTGATCTATAGAAAACGAAAATATTTAGATAATTTAAGCATATCCTGAAACAATAACATGCATGAGCCTCGAAAAAGCTTTCCAGTTCCAGTGCATATTTCTCACGCCACCACTCCACTCGGGACTTACAAAGTTGAAGTGTTTACACAAAAGAAAACAAACCATATTTTTTATGATTTGTTCCGGCCGGTTCGAATCCGCGCCCATCGGTCGAAATGTAAAGTGGGCTAATTTTTACCGACAGATTTATGACTCTGTACGTTCTTTAGTAGGTACATTGTAAGGGGAAAGCTGTTAATGGGCCGAGACCTACGGGTGGTTTAACAACCGATAATGGAGGATTTCATAACATTTTCGAGTCGCTGCGTAATGAAACAGATAGTCTCGACTCGATGCCAACGTTATCTGATGCTATTGCGATCATAATAAATGCTATCTTTTATATTTAACTGGCAAGAACTATTTTAACCAAATGTAGGTAAAAATATGTAATAAATAACTTAAGCTGCATATAAACAAGCAATCTTAGATCTCTTTGCTATTAAAATGTTGTTTTAAAAGACAGTGTTCTCTACGCGGTCTGGGTTAGGGCATTTTTGCGCGCCGTCCGATTCGATCCGAATCTACTTATATACCTATGTTACCTACATACCTACGATCTTCGACGATATATTATACCTAATCGTACCGTCGTTTCAGATCGCCAATACTAATTTGTAACGCACAAAGTAAATTTAGATTTTTGACCAAAATAGTGTAGTTAACCGGCTGTACCTAGTTCTTCAACTGCTTTTTGCAACCAATTGAGTGAGTTTACATCAGATCAGCTCTTATTTTATAGACTAGACAAGAAACCTCCTAGGTTAAACTCTTTCACCGCCAAACCTCCACGGGTTATTTAAAAAATATGTTTTGCGTAAAGGCCGGAATGTCCATGTTTTCCGGTAACATTATAACTAACATACGAGTAGATCAGATCACTAAGCATGTTTAATTACATGAAATGTAGCCAAATGTATTTATTATATCTAGGTATGATTGTTGTTGCGTTGGCTGGAGCGACAAAATTTATTATAATTTTTATCAAAAAAATCAATATTTCAAGGAGCACAAGGTACCAGGGCTTAGTAATTCTACTGGATTAAAACGATATTGCCTTTGACGTGATTTGGTATTGTTTTTAACTCGGCCACCATTCCTGTCAAGTAAATAAGAGTTCGCAAAACGTTCACAACACAGAAACACGTCAAAAGCAATGTCGTTTTAGCGCATTAGAATAGAGGCCCTGAGTAATAGCAGATTGTGGAGAGCAGTAGGTACCTAAGTACACCACGTAGACCAAGACCCCGTCCTTTGGACCCAGAGCACAATATTATTTTACGTCATATTCACCACGTTTATAATTATTAGTTTCACTTGTACGTCACTCAGTTTTTAGTTTCAATTCTTAGCAATCAAGGAATTCCAGTTTACCTACATAATTATGGAACTCGATTTTTAAATCTCACTGTTGATAACTGAGCAATAGAATGAAAATTAAGTCACGCGGTGATATCGTTCATGAGTGGGATACTGGTTTGAACTGAAAGGGTGTCGAGAGTCAACAGTGAGATTAAAAAGCTCAAAGCTTAAGTCATCATAACTATTATAACCTACCCCATTAGATATCACAGACACCTCAACACCATCTACATACCAGACTTACATACTACACCTTAATTTAAATAACGCGTCTTGAACTCTTACGACACGCCCCTTAGACTGACAAGTCCGTTTTGCCTAGTAGGACATTTTCATTATGAACACAGCATTATGTTATGGGCTTACTAGCCAAACGCGGCTGCGGACTTCACTCATAGGCTGTCATAGAAAAATGTTTAATAACCGTTATACTATTCATAAGTACTTAGTACTTAATCGGTTTTACTCCATTCCGCGCCTGCTCTTAGGCCGCAGCAGGACAAGGCCTCGACACACATCGCCCGGCGCGCCGTGACCTAAGCCCTAATAACGGGTTGAACTTGACTTTCAGCGCGTGTGTGCGCGGCTTAAGGGCCGCAGATTAAGATAAGACTTATACAAATAACACCGGGCGAGTCATGTTTAAAATTTAAAAGGAATTTGCCTTATTACATATATACATACTATCACGCCTTCATTCCCAGAGTGGGGTAGGCAGAGCTACAGAAATACCAACAACTACAAAAAGAGTTGTTGGTAATTCTGTAACCACATTTTGCACAAACAGGTTAAGATATTTACTAGTGTATTAGTGACCGGTTGCAAGCCCATCGGCTAACAGTACTAGAAACCCTTTAAGCCCTTATTCTCATTTTGCCTTATTAAAGTTCCTAAATTATACATATAATGAAGAATTACATTTCCTATGAAATTACCAGAGTAAACTGGCTTAACAGCGTGTACCTATCCTACTAATATTACAAACGCGAAAGTTTGTAAGTATGGATGGATGTTTGTAACTCTATCACGCAAAAACGACTGAATGGATTTTGGTTAAATTCGGAATGGAAACAGCTTATACCTTGGATTAACACATAGGCTACCTTTCATATCGCTATTCCCTCGGGAACTGCTTTATACGCGTACGAAGTCGCGGGCGCAAGCTCGTATGAGAATAAGGCAACCCATACATCCTATTAAAATGAAAAGGTACCCTTTTATGAAACAGGTGGAATCCCAAAAAAAAATACAGAAAACCCACAATATTCAATATCTGCGCAAATAAGAGCGCTATTGCTTACAGAGTAAAAACATATGTTAGTAAAGAAATTATGTCCATTTGAGTTTTACATTCGTTTCTTTGAAATATCAGGGTAAGAGAAATAATTGGACAACAAATCAATGAGCTTATTTCTGAGTTGTTAAATTTAGTATTAATAAAAATTAAAGAACGATAACTGAAGCGTTCTAAGACACGACGCACAGCCGCCCTTTATAGATGAAGAACAGGGCCTCTGTTCAGGTGCGTTAAAACGATATCGTGTTTGACACGTTTAAGAATCGTTTATGTCACAGTCGCCATTATTTTAAATGACATAAGAGTTATCAAAACGTAGACAATACGGAAACACGTTAAATACGATATCGTTTTTACCGTGTAGAATCTCGGCCCAGCTTGACATTCTCGTAAAGTTACATTGTCTCGCGTTAATCAGTGGCCAGCGCGGCGCTTAGCCTCCCAATCGCAGGACCTCTCTTCCGCGTGGTCTTTGTTTATCCCTATAGATATCGTTAACGTGTTTCGTTAACAACGTGATTGCGCTAGAAAGAGAGAGATAGAGTGTAAAATAAAGTAATTGGATGGTTTTGGCACATGAGTAAAGAAACGGAACAGAGACTAAGCTTCTAAAGAGCGCGCAAAATTTATACCTAATTATGGTAGGGTTGGCACTGGTGGACAAAAATAAATAAAATGATATCAATCAGTTTTTTATTTATCTATTGATTACAAATTACTTACGCTAAAGATTTTGTTTTTATAACTTTTGTTTTTTAATAATTTATTATATCATTTAATTTGTAACTATACATTTGTAATTAATTCATAAAAAATATAGTCCTTTTCGAAAATCATATTTGGAGAACCCGGTTGCTTTAACTTTGCACCTCATTTGTATGCGGCGCCATACATATCAGTTGCAAACTTAACTTAATTCGGCTAGCTAAGATGGAATAAGTGTTTGTACGGAACCCTCGGTGCGCGATTAATAAAAAAATATTTTTTGCTCTTTAGTGATTGCAATATACCTAATTATTATTATTGAGTATTTTCATTAGCCTTCTAAGTATGGTTTTATATCATTAGTTCAACGTTACTAAATAATGCTTTTCCAGAGCAACTGCATGAGATACTACCATTTGTTGTACTTATACCAAAACCTTCTCCAGAATGTAACAAACACTTTTCTGAAAACTGCATGTTAAAATGCAAACGCGAGATAATCGCGGACAAACATGCAAACATAGCATCTCCTTTTTTTAAGTCTGTTAGAAAAAACATGAGCCTACGTATTTGCATGCATAAAAATAATAGGTAGGTGTAAATCCACTACCCAAACGTTTTCTGAACGAGATCACTCTTTAGCGAGAACACCGCGTTCTATTTACTGGTGAATTCAATGTTTTTATTCTGAAGTTTCTCAAGCAGTATCATTTTGGTAAGCAAAATTAGAAGTAAGTAGGTACTTATGTAGATAATAAAGATTTTACTTACCTAACAGAGTCCTTAGGATAGCCAAAATATGAGATGTCATTATTTTTCCTTGTATTGTTCATACATACAGTACAAACCACCATATTTTCACGTGCACAACAAATACATTGAAATCGAACACAACGCGGTGCGCGCCCTGCGCTTGTGAACAAACTGAACTAGTATAAACCAGTTTCTGCGTGTACGTGATGAGGAGTTTGGTCACACGCACACACGCGCATCGCGCTTGTAGTAGTGTACCTATCGCAGCGCGGTTGTATGAAGCTTAGTCTCTGTTCCGTTTCTTTACTCATGTGGTTTTGGTACTGACAACTTACAATATTGAGTATCCCCGTATATAAAGCTTAGGAGCTCCGATTCAAAGAGTCGGTGCAAAAAGTGTTATTTTAACGGCTCAATCTTAATTATACTGAAGAACCCAAATAATGATAACGTAATTACAGGTTAATTAAAGCGTGTAACTGAGCGATGTGTTATTGAGGATACGGATTATAATTAATGACTCTCCTTCAACCTTGATAGTTAAAGGTATTATTTTGGAAAAATTAGGTTCCGTAGTTAATAAAGACTGTACACGATAAAATCCTGCCATGCCTGCTCGAAGTATTTACTGTATATTCCTATCTTCTCATAATTACAAAAGGACGGCGAAAATGTAAGCATCTGAGCACTGCGCCGAGACGCATTATGGTTAGTGAAAATGAGTAATGTTTCAAAATATCATTCAGTAATCTTCCACATTTCACAAATTTTCTTTTGGCGACTAGGTACATACCGAGGTTTAGGTGCCTACTTCTCACTGCATTTTTTGTGGTCAAATGTTTAACCTAAACTAATATATGTCAAATACTCGTACCTACATGGGTTTGTTGGGCGTTTTTAAGGGGTTCCCTTGCATTACCATGAATGTCTGTCGGTCTGTATGTCTGTAAGTCTCTCACTTTTTCACAGAAACTATTAAAGTCATAAAGCTGAAGTTTCGTAAACATGAGGTCAGACGGGGCAAGTGCATCAAACCAATATGGCCAAATGATTGTTATACTTACCCCGTTTTTGCGCTTGCCACGTTTTTGCACTTGCCACAGCTGGGGCCCTAGTCCCATAGCATAGTGGAACAAGATGGCCACTTTTTTTCCGTTAAGTTGCTCACTCATGGTTCAATTGTTGTAAAGTTATGTTATATTTTCTTATAAATTGTGCATTGATTTGTACAGCAGTAAAGCGTTCTATGTTTTTAACTAATTTTTATATCTACAGGACTTGTAGAGTACGTCTGGTTTAAATGTTTTCTCGTATTCCATTTACACACTGTATATTTTGCTCTTTGATTTTAAGATAATACTTTAGTTTATTGGAAAACACAATAAATATAATGAGGGCGCTACTGGAGGCCCGGCGCCCTGTGAGCGGCTAGCGTGGACAAACGGCGTTTTGTACTAAAATTGTGCTACTTCATACATTGGCCTATAAGAGCTATTTGACCCGTAAACTTTCCTTTGTTTGAAGTCAGTTTTTTGTATACGCGTGTATGACTATTCCTATGTGTGCGTTAGCACCACATTCTCAGAAACGGATATGTTGATCCGCTTATGAGACCGTTGCGAACCAGGACTTTAGTCGAGGTGCGACCCACTTCCAGTTATACAATACACAACAATACAAAACACTTTATTGTCCACCAAACAAAAATATTACAGAGAAATAGCACAATCAATCAATCGTCATGTTTATTTATTAATTTTAATTTCTTTGCAAAATGCAAATGAATGTAAAAATACACAAATGGCATACCTAAAGGCATTCTCTACCAGTTAATCACATGGTTAACAGAAAATCACCAGTGCAATTACAGATCTAAACGGGTTAAAAATACATAAACATAATACTTAAATATACTATGAAAACAGCGTGTGATGACTGATGATGTTGGCGAAGCCTACGCTTAAGCACGAATTTGATGGACTCTTGTCGACGAGAGGGAGCGCACTTCAAAGACGGGTTGCCTGGAGGAAATACACGGTATGGCAAAGAGGAGTTTTGAGCGTTCGGAAGCAGGAGGGACGCAGTTCACACCCTGGGCGTGGGGCTCTGCAGTTAAATTTACATTTGAGATCTTCTGAAGCTGAGGGCTAGATAGAGTGGTTGCCTATTGCATATTACCAGGAAATAGGTATTTAATTTTCGACGTAGGTACCTCTACGGTTGTGCCATAGACACTGACAAGACTGGCACACCTTTAGTGCTGTAGATACTTATTAGAATAAGACGCCTACAAGTAAACTGTCAGTATTCTTCTGTTAACGTCCTTCAAAATCGTCCATGGTGGGTCTAATGTGAACAACCATTGGACCAAGCGTTTACTAACAGAGGTGCGGCAATAACTGTCCAATTAAGGCAGATAATAATGTAACCCTTGTAGGTGAAGTTGGCCAGGTATCCCGAGGCGACCTCGTGCGTGTGCGCAGGTTGCGACACGGCGGGCCGGCGCCGGCCCTTAAAAGGCGAGTCTCCTGATATCATAGGTCACTGGCTCAACCACCGAATCCTCTTGTCCACTTAACCCGTTCAAAACCGCGTAAGCTCACGGGTTGAACGGGAATGCTACATAAAATCACTACAAAAAAACAGTAATGTATTGTTGGAGGCTCCGTAATTATAATGCAATTAGATAGTCCCACCACCTTATGCGAGGGTCGCTTTGACGATTGCATGCTCCTAGAATAAGCAGATCCAGTGATTAATAGACTAATTGAACTGAAGATTGCATTGTCCTCATTCCAACTATTGCAACTTGCAACCAACAATCATCGTATTATTCGCCGCTAGAAAAAATAAATAAATCATTATAAGTATCAGGACAATCTCACACTTGACTTAGTCCCAAACTAAGAACCAGGCTTTTACTGTGGGTATAAGACAACGATAGACTTACTCATATAGAGAAATACATAATAAATAATAAACATCAAGGGATATTGTCACACAAATTGACCTAGGCTCAAACTAAGCTCTATAGGTTTGTACTATGGATACTAGACAATGATAAACTTACAAATATATACCTACAACGTGTTACAAAATAATCCGTAAAAAATAAATTACAAAAGTAGTGTCAACCATTATTAAATAATGTCAGTTCAGTATCTTAGGTATACAGTATACTAGGGTTGACACTACCTCCGTAATTTCTTTTTTACGGATTATTTTGTAACACGTTGTATAGAAATACAAAACATCCAAGACTCAGGAACAAATACTCGCGCTCCACAAACAAATATCTGCCCTTGCCGGGATAATATTATAAGTAGTGTTAAGAATCCGCGAAGTCGCGCTTCTAGTCTCTAGGCCTCCTTCAATTTGCCAATATTGACGCAAACGCGTCATTTTCAGTGGAGGGGCGTGACTTTGTAGATTATAATCACGATAGTATATAGTTGGTGAAATATTTTATTTTTGTACTTCATCACGCATTTCGGAAAGAAAGACTCGCACCCAGATTCTTTTTGGCCTTCCGATGCGCCGTATCTGACGCCAAAATCGAGAGAACTGGAATATCATGGCCCTTGCATTTGCAGTTGTCGTCTCCTTTTTTTCCACAACTTATCGTCTTGCGCCTATTTTGCGAGTGGTTCCCTCAAGGATTCACGAAGATTTGTTCACTCTCATAATATCGTGCCCCATACCTGCTTACCAGTGAAAAGTACCTACTATAGACAGAGTTATCAAGATAATGTAACACCTTTTAAACTGCTATTACGAAACATTTAGTGGACTTTCGCAACACGACACCACTTTCGTTAACCTTTATCTCAAAAGGTTTTACACACTAACCGCTATTATAGATTGCTATTTCAGAGTGTTACCCTGTGGTCCACGCACCGAACACGATTCGAGCGGCGTTTGCTGTTTCATAAGTTTGTTTACTCGTATGTGGGCTGTGTAATTATTTGTAGTCTTAAAATCGCTGGGCCTCTTTTCAAAATTGTTTACCCCTAGTTGTATAGGTAGTTAATATTATTATAGCCAGAGCCCGGAATGTTCGTAGCACTTTTGAGCTGTCATAGGGACTTCTCGTTTATCGACTTCCGATATACATGTGTATATCGATAAATAAAGAATACATACATACATACATAACATCACGCCTTAATTCCCAGAGTGGGGTAGGCAGAGCTACAGAAATACCAACAACTCTAAAAAGACTTGTTGATCTTTCTTTAACCACATTTTGCAGAAGTAGGCTTAGATGTTTACCAGTGTATTAGTGACAGGTTGCAAGCCCATCGCCTAACAGCACTTTAAGCCCTTATTCCCTTAGTCGCTTCTTACGACATCCACGGGAAGACATGGAGTGGCCCTATTCTAACCCGGCAACCACACGGGCTTACAGTAAAGAATACATTTATTAAAATACTAGCGACCCGCCCTCGCTTCGCTCCGGATTAAAGTATTATACATATAAACCTTCCTCTTGAATCACTATCTATTAAAAAAAACCGCATCAAAATCCGTTGCGTAGTTTTAAAGATTTAAGCATACAAAGGGACATAGGGACAGAGAAAGCGACTTTGTTTTGTACTATGTAGTTATGATGATTACGAGTAGAAGTAAACAACATGCAGTCTTATCGCGAATGAGCGATCTCTTCGAAACAAGATAAATTATGTCTATCTATTTCTTTTATAGATAAACTAATGATGAAACACGTCTTGCTAGCACTAAAACTGACTTTGAACATGAAATTGATAAATGTACACTATTCTAACCCGGCAACCACACGGCAAATACCGTGTGGTAGTTTAAGTTGAATGGTTAAAATAATAACGAATCGACAAAATGATAAAAAAGTAGTATTCAAACAAGGAAGCAAGGTAATAAAAACGTGATAGGTACCTACTTGTTAGTCAAATATCAAAACCGAAAGGGGGAAATCCTTTAGGTAGCCTCTCTTTTGCTCAGTCGCATTCCAGACAGTTATTTTCATTCTCATATCGTTTTAGACATTTCAACATAATTCAACGAGTAGGAACTATATATTTGCTATTATTATTAACGTAAAAATGTTGGTTGACGGGAAACACCTGAGTATGACAATCGCTTGCTGCTAATATCATCTAAGTATGTTAATTGATGATAATATATGATTTCGTATTTATACATACGTTACCTGTTTCAGTCCGCATATTATTATCCTAAAAAGTGCAAAATATGCTCACATCGTGAGCTGTTTCAATGAATAAAAATTTAAAAATGGTTTCTAAAAGTAGACGTGTGTCTTAAATACCATCGACGTAAGATAATGTCATCCTTACTAATATTATAAATGTGAAAGCGTGGATGTTTGTTACGCCTTCACGCAAAATCTACTTGACGAATCATCATGAAACTTTGTACACATATTCTGGGAGGTACTAGAAGTAACATAGGATACTTTTTATTAAAAATATATATATTTTTTACAATTATAAAAATTAAAATTGTCATGAAAAAAAATAGCAGCGGGCGAAGCCGCTGGCGGGTCGCTAGTTCTTAATAATTACGAATATACATATGTTTGTAACAATTACGTTACCTACCATTATGTAACGTGTACCAATCAATAAAAAAATATTGTTTGTTTGCGTGTCACGTAACGTTAAGGGCCGTTTTAGCGATTGCACACCATGCTACGATACATTAGGTATGACGATATTTTAATTTAGGGAAACAACGTTACAAATAGATGATGTGGGTACATTTCCTCTGTTCTATTGTCATGTGTTATACTTAATTGTTTACAAAACATATATGATTGTAATGATTCAATAAATACTCTGACTCATCACATCTCATCACACAAAAAAAAAACTATACTTACCGCGAATTGAAACCGGCACCTATAGTCCTTACAGAACCCATTTAAATTTTGTATGTGTCTATAGGTATCTGATAAAAATTATATTATGTGTGATTGTTCCAGTTGGAAAACGTGCAGTGCTGTTTGGATTTTCTACACGCCCAAAAAGTCCAGGGATTAGAACAAGTGACTGCTGTGGACATCCGTGACGCAAAGTTAAAAGCTGTACTTGCTTTATTTTTTGCACTCAGTCGTCACAAACAGGCGTCTAAACAGAGATCAGCGCCATCTAGCAGCAATGCTACAAACTTCGGAAAAAACTCGAGCGAAGATGCATCTTCGAGTTCCGTGCAACGCATAAAAGGTGGCAGCAGCTGTGATGAAATTTTAACAGCTTGCGGCAATAACATCGAAATGACAACATTGGCCACAAATAGGTAAGTGCTTCTATTTAATTTGGACTATACTACTACTATACAAATAAATAAGGGTTAACGTACAAACCAAAAGCTTATAGAACATGTAGAACACAAACTTTGATTATAGCGCCATCTATCGTTGAGTAGTCAAACAACGAGCATGTCATGCTCTTGTTTATGAAATTGGTTCTAAGTTTACGATACAGATGTCATTGTGCTATCTCATTAGGGGGAGACACTTTCTCGTTGCATTTTTAGAGATCAAAATACGTAATATTTTTTAACCCATGGGGCTTAAGCACAGATCCGTGCTCAAAATTTAAAAATCTTTTGTATTTTTAAGCTTAATTTTATGGACTATATCGTTATCAGAAGAGACTACTAGATCTTGGTAATTTTTTGACCTCTCGCTTACGAGGGGATGAATAAAATCTTAATAAAATACAAGTAGGGTCGGTAGGGTGTGCCGGTCGTCACGTTTAGTAATATCACCAATGCACGTTTTGATGAATCTCGTTTTAGATTAGGAATAATCTGTACGTGTGTTAATCTGCGTATAAGTTAATTTGACCTTGTTTATATACCTAAGTCTTATTCATACATAAGTTGTATTGTAAAATAGATATACATACTATCTTTTTCGCTATATTACTAGGGTATTAAAATACCTGGCGGGTCATTTAAAAAAAAATTACATGTTAAAGGCTTAGTGAAAACAAAATCACGATGGCTTCCTTTGTGTAACGAATGTTAGTCATACAAACTATATGGGGAACTTTCGTTACACAAAGGAATCTATTATGTTTTGTTTTAATTAAAGCCCTTAACAGTGTATTTTTTTTTTGAAAACAACTGGTACACTTTGATCCTATTAAAATATTTGTTTTGTTTGATAAGGTATACTCTAGAGACTGTCCTATTTTCACTAGGTAAGTCAGTCTATCTGATGAGGGGATCCTATTGAATGGACTTCAAGACTTTGGATTGTGATGCAACCTTATACCTCCATATAGCAGATAACTTCTTATAAAAGGGCAATAGGTCAGTCTAACTGAAGTCGGCTTTTGGTTAAAAATATTTTTTTTGTTTGATAAGGTATACTCTAGAGACTGTCCTATTTTCACTGTAAGTCAGTCTATCTGATGAGGGGATCCTATTGAATGGACTTCAAGACTTTGGATTGTGATGCAACCTTATACCTCCATATAGCAGAT
The DNA here is from genome assembly GCA_949316455.1 of Acleris holmiana. Lineage (NCBI taxonomy): Eukaryota > Metazoa > Arthropoda > Insecta > Lepidoptera > Tortricidae > Acleris > Acleris holmiana. The sequence goes on from OX438762.1 coordinate 18,193,795, forward strand.
AACTTCTTATAAAATGGTAATAGGTCAGTCTAACTGAAGTCGGCTTTTGGTTAAAAATATTTTGGGACGCCGACTTCAGTTTGACTGACCTATTAGAGATGGGCCGAATGTAAGGTAAATATTCGGCAAGTTTAGCGAATAGTTCGGTTACTTAATATAAAATGCATGTTATGTTTTTCAATCGTCGTCTAATAATTATTATCACTATTATCAGTTAGGTATTACTAAAAGGAATGGAATTTACATTTAAAAAAACCTGCCATGCCTTAAAGTGAATTTAAAAAAGCAATAAACATTGCGATCAATGTAATATGCCAAAAAAGGGAATCGAGATATAACCAAATTTAAATTGTTTTCTGGAATGCTATCTTTAAAGTCCTCCGACTGCGGTACGGTATGTACCGCATACCTGGTACCCATACGCAATTATTTGGTAATCTCTTGATTCCTATTTATTGGCATATTATCACATTGATTTCAATGTTTATTGCTTTTTTAAATTCACTTTAAGGCATGGCAGGTTTTTTTTTAAATGAAAATTTCATTCCTTTTAGCGATAACTGATAATAGTGATAATAATTATTAGACGACGATTGAAAAACTAAACATGCGATTCGATTTTATATAAATATACATACAAATATTACAATGAATGCTACTGCCATTTATTAACGAATAGTGGAACTGTGCAACATAAAATTTAAATGAGTGTTTCTTGTAAAGAACTAAAAATAGGACCGAAGTGTTGTATTATATTTGGAGCTTACTCTTCAATTTCTAGACAAAGATTGAAAAAACATTAGAAGATAACTTAAAAAATAATGGAGTTTGTTATTTTGATACCATTGTCACCACATGTTTTTTTAAAGACAAAACCTAGCTTATGTTTCTCGCGTAATTTTACGATACCAATGATACCCGATACGCCTATGTTTGGTTCAGGCATAAGGAAGTTATCGTGGAATAAAGAAACTCACAAATATACATAAACATTACAATCCTTTTTTGGGCAGTCGTGTAAAAATCCACCTAACTCGGCGCCTCCTCCCCCCCTCCCTCCGTTTAAAAAGGCATAATTCAACAGGTTGCATGAACCTGCACACATTATTTTTGCGAAATATATTTTACCAACTGTAATCAGTCAGAAACTAAAAAACTTTATTACCTATTTAACTTCGGTAATACGTATTACGTAGGTACTCAAATTTCATAACGACCGGGACCATCAATGTTGAATTCCTCGGACAATAATTACGCCCGGTTTTGCTTAGCTCAAACCCGATACCTCTCGGAAATAGTTCCAATTCTGAACAGAATTGGAATTAGACTGAGCTATACTTAAAATGTGTAAAAAAGTAGCGGCCTGGTACAAAATTGGAAGATCGGAAATGCCTCCAAGAGACAGCTATAAATTAAATTCTAGTCACAGCACACCAGACGGCTGCGCAGTGACACTTCTATTTTTAACTAAGCGCCCTCTATTGGCGAGCTGCCGAGGTGATTCTCGCCATTACGGGTTTAACTCATGTTAGTCATGTTCTATGTTTGTAAACAAACATGACCAAAATGCAAGACAGACTCTTTCTTTCCAAGGGGCCTAACATGGTCGTGTTTATCGATATGGATAAACGTGGATAACACCATCCGTCACCCTCGCACCGGCATACTGGTCAGAAAGTGACAGGTATTTATCCACATCGATAAACACGACCATGTTAGTCCCCCTGATCTCTTATTTTACTTCGATGTAGAGTTGTACCTATATTTACACTCAATCGCAACGCTAGAGGATAGTTTTTTTTTCTTACAAAATTGTTAAAATTTTTAGGTTGTGACAATACCTACCTACATAGTAGGTATTGTTTGTTTTTTCAAAACGGCCATTTAAAAACCACTTAGTTCAAGGGAAGCTACAAAAGTGTTTATCGTCAGCTCTTGCCGCTTAACCCCGCTCCCGGTCAATGCTTCCCTGATTGCGGGGACAATACGTCGGAGGACGTCACGTCAGCCGTCTTGAACTCACGACAAAAGACTAACAAGCTATTGTCTGACATCTAACCCACCGCCGCGACTCCGCACGTGCCCGCACCGCTATCTGAATTATGCATTATTCAAGGAGAATAATACGACTATTTTTAATTTGACAAAACTGTACGAGGGGTGATCCATAAGTTTTGATAATCGGTATAAAAAATGGGAGATAATTAAATCGTTATACTTTTATTGGAATATGCACACTTTCTGTGTTTGCAAAATTTAATAACGTCATTCATTTGTTTTATTTTACCCCTTAAAAAGTATTTTTACTTTTGGAGGTATTATTTTGTACCTTCGCTAAGTCATTACTGAATGAGAAGTAGGAGTCGAAAGTAAGGGCTACATAACGGGGGAAGCGGTTATTAGTTCTGAGATTTGGTCGAAGATCAGCACCCTTGTCAATTAGAAGGCTCTGAAGCACAATACGTATTTTCTTTTAGCTTATTTTTAATGTTTTAAGTAAAGACATGTTAAATAACTCTCGTACATTATTTGAGCTATATTAGTAAAAGCAAATTTCACGGTTATTATTTGTATGCCTCAATTATCCTGAAAATGGCCGAAACACACCCTAAATTTTTGTGACAGAGCTGGAGATATAAAAAACAACTACAAAGTTAACTTATTTATCCTTAATCAATCATAAACACATACCAAGGTTTAGGTAAGGCAATTTTCAGTACTGTAGTGGAAGTTTGGCGGTAAATAAGTAAATCACTAACAAGTTATACAAATAATATCACTTTAATGACTGTTATTGTTACAACTTAGTAATTAAAGCTAAACAATTGTGTTGAAGGTTGAAAAATGTAAAAGCGCGTAAACAATTTGATGCGTATCGGCGTCGAGCCGCGAGCGAACTGCCGAGGGGAGGGGGGCGCCACAGACGCGCAAGCATGGGACGAAGGAATTACATTGGTTATTCCAATTGGCGCGGAATCTAGTGTTATATACTCCCCCTTTTGACTAGGAAGGTGTTCTCACAATTAGTCAAACAGAATTAAACAAATCTTATGTTAAGATACAAAACTAACGGTTTTAAAAAACAAAATAAACGTTTTCAGAATCGAAATTAATGTTTAAGAAACAGAAGTTACTTGTACGTAAAATACTATCGTTTCGTTAACAACACTAACGTTTACGAGGTCGGCCTCGACGACGGACAGGAGCCACCGGCTTCGGGACCTCAAGACATTCATCCTCTCGACTGTGGTAACGTCGTAAATCCGAGATGTGGTACTTTCCAACTACCTCATCTTTCTTATCGGGGAACGCGACAAGGTAAGTGGTAGGACTCACCTTTTTTGTAACTATGTAGGGGCCATCACGCTTAGGAGCGAGCTTTGATGTGACACCCTTTGAGGCATTGCTAAGGATGTGAGTTTTCATCAATACTAGATCACCGACTAACAGGTCATCAGGTTGACGACGAACATCTTTTGCGGCCTTCTGAAGATCTTGTTGCTTCTCTATGCACTCTTTGCTGGCTCTAATCGTGTCTACAAGCTTGAGCAGATACGGTGTAATCTGTGGGACATAGTTTTCAGCCAGTATGACAGCGCGAAGATCACTTTGAGCATCAAGGGGAGATCTTAACTCACGACCATACATAAGAAATGCCGGAGTCTGCTGCGTAGACTTAGTGCGCGAGGAATTGAGAGCAAATCGAATGAATGCAAGAGCCTCTGGCCATTCGTTATGATGATCTTGTACCAGGATAGCCAACTGCATTTTTAAATCACGGTTTTTTCTTTCTACTGGGTTTGACTCGGGATGGTATAGCGGTACCAAATTTTGCTTCACGTTCAGAGCGAACATTGCCTTTTGCATCACGTCCGCAATAAACTGTACGCCATTGTCGGAAATAAGGCGTCTAGGCACTCCGAATCGTAAGAAGACTTCCTCGATCAGTACTTTGGCACAAGCTTCAGCTGTGGCTTCAACAAGAGAGAATAACTCTACCCATTTGCTAGCGGTGTCTTCTACTATAAGCACCCATCTCTCACCATTGGCACCCTTAGGAAGCGGTCCAAAAAGATCTACTGCTAATACCTCGAATCGTTGAGCTGGAACGGGTGTTTGCAACAAGCCCGTGGGTTTCTGATTGGACGGTTTATACCTCTGGCATTCAATGCAGGTCTTCAAATACTCAGTTACGTAACGACGCATGCCAGGAAAATAGAACCGTTGAGAAATGCGATGCAGAGTTTTGTCTAGTCCACCGTGACCGGAAACTGCAGTATCGTGACATTCAATCATAACTTGCTTTCTTCTCTTTTCAGGTATAACTAGCTGCGGTTCTTCGGTATCAGTCTCTGCATACCGATAAAGTACTCCCTTACTCATGTGGTAACCTCTTTCGGTCCACCTGTTGATGTCCACTTCTTCTTTTCCTTCTAGGCCGTTAATGATTTTCGATACCTCTGGATCGGCGAGTTGATCTTCACGCAGAGCGGCAGCTTCCCACCGCGGCGTGTCGACAAATACAGTACAGATTCCACAAGAGTCACGATCAACGTCTTCACACGGAGGGCGACTGAGAGAATCGGCAATGACATTAGCTTTTCCAGGGGTATAATCAACTTGAAGGTCGAAGGATTGGAGCTTCATCGCCCAACGGACTAATCTTCCTGTCGGCGATTTCAGGGTGAGTAACCACTTTAAGGGCTGGTGGTCACTAGCCACACGCACAGGATGTCCATCGATATAGCCACTGAACTTTTCGACTGCCCACACTACCGCGAGGGCCTCTCGCTCTGTTGTAGAGTAATTACGTTCAGCAGATGTGAGCAGACGGCTGGCGTATTCGATTGGTCGTTCCTCTCGTTGGGTCTCCCCCTGCAGTAGAGCCGCGCCTAACGCGTAGTTACTGGCATCGGTCCTAAGCACGAACGGGCGGGTGTAGTCCGGTTGAACGAGGATCGGTGACGAGGTGAGCAACGTTTTCAGTTCGTTAAACGCGGTGACCTGGGCTTCTTCCCACAACCACGACTGATCTTTCTTAGTTAACATTGTCAGCGGCTGGGCGACTTGAGAGAAGCCAGGAACGAACTTCCTAAACCAAGAGCAGGTCTGTAAGAAGGACTTCAGGTGCTTCACAGACGTCGGTTCTCTCATCTCCGTTATTGCACTGATCTTGTCTGGGTCTGGTGATATTCCTTGAGGCGTGATGATATGACCTAAATATCTGACACTCTCACGTGCAAAGACGCATTTGGCACGGTTCGCTCGCAGATTGAAGACGCGTAAGCGGTCAAAGACAGCACGGAGATCTTGAATATGCTGCGAAAAGCTGTCGGATATAAGGATTAGATCATCGATGTACCCTAGTATAGTCATGCCTTGAAGAGAGGACCCAGTACGAAATCTGTCTATTAATCTTTGGAACGTAGCCGGCGCATTCCGCAACCCGAACGGCATGCGCTTGAATCTATGAACTCCGAAAGGCGAAACGAACGCGGTCTTGTCCTGATCCTCTTCCCTGACAGCTACCTGCCAGTACCCGGAACGAAGGTCGATGGTGCTCATATAACAGCTTTTACCAGTGTACTGTAACAGGTCGTCAATTACGGGAAGTGGGTAAGAGTCGCTCTTCGTAATGGAGTTTAATTTCCTATAATCTACACAAAATCTATAGGTTCCATCTTTCTTCGGCACCAAAAGAGCTGGTGCAGACCATGCAGATTCACACTCCTCAATAATCCCATTCTTTAGCATCTTTTCTATCTTGGCCTCCATAATAGCTCGTCTGGCGGGCGTGAGTCTGTACGGCGGCACAGCGATTGGTTGGTGACTTCCCGTATCAATACTATGTTCCGCAAACGGCGTTGGACCTCCCCCTTCTCCAAAGATGTCTTCGTACTCTTGGAGAACAGCGGCAAGACGATCCTTCTCCTGTGGTAACAGCATTGTCCCCTCATTAGGATTAAGGATGAGATCGGTCGAAGAACAACCTACGTAGGCGCGAGAAGTTTCGGTACGTAAAGGGTGAATGTCCTGAGGTCGATCAGCTGTAAACCACGTGTTGGCGGGAATATTAACAACAAGCCGAGCTTTGCGAAGAAAATCTATTCCTAACAAGGTTTCGTTGTTAACCGCGTCCGGAAAAATAACAAAGGTGGTAGGTATAATCGAACCCTTAAGCGATACCTCAACGTCCGCTAATTTAACTTTCCGTTCGCCTACAATACCGTCGGCAAGTTTTACGGTCATCATACAATCACGCAATGGATGATTTAGCCTACGAAGCAGATTGTATAACGTGACACCTGCAATACTGCGTTTTGCAGCTGTGTCCATTAGACCGGTACCGCGATGACCGTACACTATGATATTTAAAATAGGACGACCACCGGTAGAAACATCCGACGAGCTAGGCAAATCCCGCACACAATTCGCTTGCGACTCATTAGAACATTGAGTAATCTGTGGTACATTATTTACAAAAAGATCATTTTCAGGAACATTATTATTTACATTCTGTTTTGAATTAATCTTTGACACATTATTGAGATGTCCAGTCTGAGTTGACACAATCTTTGATACATCATCATTTAAATGTCCAGTCTGATTAGAAATAATATTTGAAACATCATCATTTAAATGTCCAGTCTGTACATAATTAATCTTTGAGGCCGTATCAACACTATCAATATCGAGCGCACAAAAAGAGTCCTTAGGGTTAGGATTACACTTTTCGCAGTTAGTACGCGTTACGCCTTTAGCGTTACAACCAAAACACCGCAAATACGTGTTATCACTTTTAACTCTTTGATGTAATTTCGAACACTCACTACGATCATGACCACTTTTACGACAATAAACACAGAAAAGTTTGTTACCTTTTTTAGTAGTCTCGCTTACCACCGTACAGTCTCTGGTAGTCGGCGTCGTCGGCATCGGCGGCGGCGCGATCGGCGTGTGCGCGGCGCGCGGCAACGGCGCGGTGGCAGCGGCACGGTTAAATGGCCGCGCCCTTGACCCGTTGGCGTCGCTCGACTCGTTCGATGTAAGAGCGCGCGCAATAATGTTTGCGCTCGCAGTCTGTGAACGTGGTAAACATGAAGGTGCTTCGGCGAGCGATTCCTCGATGCTTATCGCCTTTTCTAAGATTGTCAAGGTCACTTATCGCTTCTCGTGTGACTCTTTTTCTAATGCGTTTATCCAATAGGCCGTATACTATATCTACTTGAAATGCCGACTCGATACGATATGGCATGTTAGCTATTAGCGCACGGAGGCGCCCTATGAAGATTTCGGCTCGTTCCTCTCCTTGTTCCGAAGCGTAGATTTCCCTGAGGATTTTATGTGGCGGTTTAGGTACGCCGAATCTGGCGCGAAGCTTACGAAGCGCGTCGTCCCACGATGTTATAGTGGCCTTGACCCCTCTGAACCACAGTGCGGCTTCGTCTTCGAGCAGCATAGGGAGGCCCTTCAATGCATGCGGGTCACTTACGTTTTTACAATCTTTGTATACTTCGACGCTGTCCAGAAATGCCTCTAGTTTGTCGGGATCCCGGGATAAGCCATTAAATCTTGCAGTGCAGTTCGCGAAGTTTCCAGGGCGGGCGCTGGTACAAGATGGCGTCGGCGAGTAGGTCGGTGATGGATTTAAATTGTCGGCGTCTCTCGAGGAGGCCGACGCTGCTAGCAAACTCTCAACCAATTGGCGGTTGGACTCCGCCTGAGCTTGCGCAAACGTCGACAGAAACGACGCCAATTGTCCTTCCGACATTACTGAGCTGCCATCGACGGCTTCCCCGCCGGATAAACTTGCTCTTTTTCGCGGCATTATAATGTTAAGCACTCACACTTATCATATCACACACAGTTTAACGTAATACTATTCACAGTATTCACCAAAAACCACCGGTTCGTAATCGTGAGTTCGTTTGTACACAATACCTATTCGCGTAGGTATGCGTGCCGCGAGTTGGTGCGCCAGTGTAGTGGAAGTTTGGCGGTAAATAAGTAAATCACTAACAAGTTATACAAATAATATCACTTTAATGACTGTTACTGTTACAACTTAGTAATTAAAGCTAAACAATTGTGTTGAAGGTTGAAAAATGTAAAAGCGCGTAAACAATTTGATGCGTATCGGCGTCGAGCCGCGAGCGAACTGCCGAGGGGAGGGGGGCGCCACAGACGCGCAAGCATGGGACGAAGGAATTACATTGGTTATTCCAATTGGCGCGGAATCTAGTGTTATAGTACCAAATTTTATTAACAATGCATCAGTACGTCCTCTTGATGACGTGGATAGAAAGGGAGTGACTACCGAGATGGCGACTAATAGAGAATTATGGAAGAAAAATCCATGTTTCGCCGACCCCAAATAAGTTGGGATAAGGGCAGGAGAATGATGATGATCAGGACTTCCTCCACACCGCTCCAAATAATCACAAAACTCGCTCTTATTTTGCCGACTTGTAAAATTGTTCATACATATGTTTTTTGTTTACCATGGAACCAATCAACCAATCTTTTAATGAGAACTATAGTTCTCATTAATATCACTATGGGGATGGTTCATACCGATTATCAACACTTATGGATCACCCCTCGTAGAAGTACCTACGTATGATGGTGAACCGGCTACTATGGACGCCACATCGGATCTAATGCCGTCCGTAATTCAATCGCCCAAAATGTGAATAGTGACTTTAGTTGTTGCCGAACTCGATGAAGTAAGGTAATTAATTGAAAAGCGGTTTAATCCAGAAAGCGACGGTTTTTTAATCTTTAACACTGGCCTGTTCATCTGTATTGGACGAAACAGTTTCGTATGTAGATCAATAAAATTATATTAGGTACTTCTATAAGCGAGCGAAGGTGGATTTAACTAGGTAGGTACTTAGATAAATTACAGAGTTGTGGGTTAGATAAATATGTAACAACATTTTACACTTTTTCTCCGAAATCCTTCAATTTAAATGTGTCCGACATGATACACGCGCAATACTAACACGACGATATTGCCTTTGACGCGTTATGGTATTGTTTTAACTCGGCCGCCATTACTGTTAAGTGAAGGTGCTATCAGAGCGTCGACGATACGATAACACGTCAAAGGCGATATGGTTTTCACCCGTGTAGAATCTTGGCCCAGTAGGGTGTTGTAGTGCAGATTTTGGTGTCAGAATTGTCTTTTGAGCGGCGCACCGTCCGCGGGGGGGGGCGATGTACGAAATCCTACAATTGACTGCCGCACCAGAGTCCCGAGCTAACTTTACTAGTAAGATTCCGTTACATTATAAAACTTTCTTGTACAAGAATCGGCAATTGTTGTATGCAACTATTTCCTGCCGGTACTTAGGGTAAGGTTTAGACTGAGCAATTTTATGATTTCCTCAATTGTATTATATGGAATGGAATGTGCAAGTAAGTTATAAAATGTAAATTAACCGGACGGTCTTTAACTAAACAAATATTTAATTATCTCTTCTCACTCAAGTCTTTTAACCCTTCGTATGCCGGAGGGGCTCGCACACTTGTATAAAAAAGACCCGTCGTATGCCGGGCTATGACGTCATCGGTGTCACGTGACAGAGTTTAAACGCTCCTGATTCCACGTACCGAACTACTGAATATTATCTATGGAAGATTGATTTTATTAGATTTTTGTACAAGCAAATTAGAACCCTATCTTAAAGATAGTATAATCCAATTTAAAAGAACAAGATTAAATCCCTTGTGGACGGATACGGTACTAGGCACTCTACGGCGTCGGGACGGATACTGTACTAGGCATACGAAGGGTTAATTAAGTTCTATGTGTTTAGGTACTTCTGTAAATTATTTGTCCTCGTAGTTATATTAGGATAGTAAAATAAAAGTTGGCGTTATTCGTAAAGGTATATTGCTTTATGATATGAATCTCAGTTCTCTCTCAAAAGGGTTTAGCGCTTTTAGTTTTCGCAGCTCTAACGCATACCAAACTATGGAACTAATCATTTGTTTCAAAAAGAATAACATGCTGAAACAAGAGTGAAAGCAATCAGAAACGAGTAAACCAGTTTAGGGTCTCATCAGTTTTTCTTATAGGTGAACAACCGGCATATGCGAACACAATGGGACCACTTTCCTTACAGGGGCACTCCTTGTAAGGTAGCGCAGTGGACCGACGGCCACTCGAATGTCGCTTAATGCAATATTTAGCTATACGCATGCACATTATTAATTAAATAACAAAAACATTTAAAAGGAAAGACTGGATGCCATGATCAAGGATTGTCAAGATAAGCCAAGTTTTTTGATGTTGCTACGTACCTACCTATAACTTGGCACCAGCTTGCACGTTTACGGGTGTAGTGGTAGCACTTGTGTTGAGGACGCACTCCTGGGATTTTGATGACTTCAATAATTAGAAGAAACTTCGCCAAATGCAGATGACGCCACTCTTAAGCTGCGAGAAGAATTACAAGAATTTAAGGATGGTGGCATCATCCTTGGTTTAAAATAGGTTGGGAAACTTCTCCGGATGTTTATAGCGTGTCGGATTACGGGGTGCTGACACCGAACACCCAATCAGTATAGATGGGGTGATAACCGCCTACTTACTGATTAAAGTGTAGAAATAAAAACAAACTGCCATACATTTTTCCTTTTTGTTTAACATTTAAAACTGTCTCGATTTTGAGATTGAGTTGGGTAAATCCGCTAACGTAATTTTGTTAGCAGATACATGGATTACCTCGAATTAAGACACATTATTCATGCGAATGGAATTCGTAGCCAGGCAACTATTCATTTGTAAGTTATTTTTCTATTAACTAGCATGTCGAAACCCGCCGTTACCCAATAATATTACGGATAAAGTCGATTTGACTAGCCAAAGACCGGCCGCCTGGCGTGCGTTTGTTTATGTTTCGCTCTCTTCGCTTCATCACTATATACTTAGCTACTATCTATCCCGTCAACAAACACTCGGCGGCTGCGGTTCCCGTGTACTCGTAGGACGTGTTTGAGCAGCGGGTATCCTCGGGCTGCCGCCTACAAAAACATTCCTGGTTTATAATATTACCGATTGTAACAATATCACCAGGCTTTGTGGAGCACTTGGCGGATCACATTATACTCGTACAGCTGTTATGCTGCAGCTAGCGACTGCTACGGTAGGTAGCTTGTTAGATACAGAAACCGCCTCACTTCAAGGTTTTATCAGGGAATCAAATTTTTTAATACTAAAAACACTGCTTACACTACTTCACTGCTTTTTAATTTAAAGCAATCAATAATTAGGCCATATTATTTTGGTAGTTAGTTGGTCTTAGATCAATTAGTTTATCATTATACCTTTTTAGGCAGTCTACGCAAAAATAAATTTCTGTCAAACAAACCACTTTTGGACAAGCTTTTGTTGCTCATTGTACTTTTTTGCAATCACTATCCTGAGTATCAAAACAAAATTAGCTGAGATCATGGCATTCATGGCACCACGTTCCGCCTCCATTATCAGATCTGCTCTTAAATAGATAATATGCAATGTTGCATTTTGCCCTGCTAAGCCAAATAACAGTGCCTCGTAGCAATCACAACCCAATTAATAAAAGGAGAAGATTAAATCTACTGGGTTTTATATCAGCGATACTGCTTGTTGGCTTAGGAGGGCAGCATAGCCATCGGGTTTATATCCCTATCTATTTCAAACTTCAGCCCATTAAGAGATAGCGGAAAGTCGTTCAAAATAGACTTGCAATCTTTACTAACCCTTAACTAACAAGGCAAGTTTAATAAAAGCTTGTAATAAATGCGGAACCCTAAAAATATGAAGTTATTACCTTGTTTTTGTGTTAGTTTGTTTATTAAATACAATAGATTCATAACTTATTTAGGTTGACAATCTACGCGAAAAATGGAATTTCTATTTAATTCTTTGTCGTTTTATAAGTATCCGTTTGTTTATTTATTATTAATTATTTTATTCAGTCTTTATTGCACAAATGGCGCATTGAATGATGAAATGTTTATCAAACATCAATAATCCGATCGCGTATCTCAGAATATCATGTTCGGATCGTCCCTATCTAAGATTTAAGTTGGTGACTGAGTATTGAGGCTACCAGTTTAATAGCAGTAATTGTTTGGAGTACCCGCAGTGTGATAGGTACTAGGGAGCTGTCAACGCCAGCTCTCGCGCGTTCATGGCTCGTTCGCTTTACGATCGGCGTGCTCTTGACAGGCAAGGCGTCGTTGAAAAATCCACTTATCAAACTGCACTTTTACGTCCTCGTAAATTGCGCCTTATGAGTTCAATGCTTCTCCAACTTGTAGTTTTTTCGTCCACGATGAAGATACATGTGTAGTACCACCAAACCAACGTTCTATATTGCAAGTACAGTCAGCAGCAGATGTAGGTGAGCAGTCGAAGCGCTCGAAATTATATTTATTCTACTCTGTTGTCAAAAGAATGAGCATGCCTCGATAAGTTTTAGCTCTTCGACTGTTTACCTACTCTGCTGATTACTGTACCTACCTATGCATTTAATTGCATTCATAAGGTGTATTTTCAATCCATATTGTATGTACGAGTAGGTACTTATTTTATGGGTGAATATTAAATCAACTTCCCTCTCTCTATTTACTTAATTAGGTGCCACTAAATCACTAGTCTGCAATTGAAGACAATTGATGACAGAAAAGTGGTGGTAGGGATAAATCCTGATTAATCAATTATTTATTTCCTATTTGGCGTTTCTACTTTTAACGCAGTCATCACAAAATATTAATTAGTTTGTTAACATGACGTGGAAATTATGTTTTATTCCGTACAGAAATCAAGCGACCATAAATATCATAATACATGTCACCGGCCTCTATTCTACAGGGTACAACCATGTTGCCTTTGAGCTGTCATCGTATTGTTTCTAACCCGGCCGCAATTACTGTCAAGTAAATAAGAGCTATCCAAACGTTGCCAATATGGAAACACGTTAAAGGCAATATGGTTTTAGCAAAGTTGAATAGAGGCCCTGATGAATCTGATAATAATTGTGGGTTCAGAAGCGTACGTACAGTTGCGAACTAAATTGTAAGTAACTTTGTTCTTCTCCTCTAGCTTTTAAAGCTGGTTGTGGCAACGACCGTTACCTAGAAGAAATATATTATTATTTGGATATTTCTTTATTTTTCTTAAGGTTAGGTTTTTACAATAAATATTTAAACGCCGCCGGCATCGGGGCAGGGCTCAAGATACCGGTGGTTAGGGCTGCAGTAGAAGGAACCTCATCACAAAACGTGCCGTGTCAAGGAGTGCTGTTTTTTGTATCTGGCCCTTGATCCAGAGAGAGTTCCTTAAGGTGCTGGTCGATACTCTTCGCTATAAAACCGTTCGCCGAAACAACTATCGGGACAATGAACGTCGAGTCAACATCTCACATAGCGGTCACCTCGTCAGCTAAGTAAAGGTACTTGCTGAGGTTGTCCTTCTCAGCCTTCATGTGGGATGGTGACCTCGACCAGCACTGTCCGGCGGCGGCGTTGAGATTGATCTGTTAACACGATATCAGGCTTATTGGCAACAATAGATCTGTCCGTGATGACAGATCGATCCCAATAGAGCGTAGCACGACCATTTACGAGAACGCCGGTGGGTACTTACAGTGCGGCACTTCGGAGTCAACAACACCATATTAAAGAGCAAGTTGCTGATGGATGACCCTGGCCACGAGTTTATGTCTGTGAATATTCTCGCCGTTGGCCAAATGAGAAAAACTGGAAATTATATGTCTAAGAAACTCGCCGGGGTGACGGCACGGTCGACAAATGTCGAACGTGCCGTCCCTCAGGGTATTTTCCGATAGTTGTTCGTCATTATAACCTCGTCAGCAATTGCACAGACAAAACCATCGGTTTCTCCAAAGAGGTCACCAAATCGTAGCCAGTTTACGGATTCCTACGTCGGGTCCTGTCAGGGCCCGGTAGAAGCGTTCCGTGCAGTTCTTTGCTCTTCCATACGTTGTTGCGGTCCCCAGTGTTGTGCCAGTTCTCGTTTGCCAAGGAGAGAGGCGTAAGGCTCCGACTACTGCAACCACATCACGATGCAGTTCACAGTCATTGCCAAGGAAATTATCCCTGAGATTACACATCTCACGGGTTGTGGAGATTCTTAGCATTTAAAATGCCACGACGTCCACACTTCCGCGGGTATACAATCTCATGCATGACAGATAAGCGTGGGTGCAACATGCGATGTGATTTAAATAAAATAAATAAATATCACGGGACAATGTCACACAAATTGACCTAGTCCCAAACTAAGCTCTAGGCTTGTACTATGGGTACTAGACAACGATAAACATACTTAGATAGAGAAATAAATACTTAAATACATAGAAAACATCCAAGACTGAAGAACAAATACTCCTGCTCATCACACAAATGTCTGCCCTTACCGGGATTTGAACCCAGGACCGATGGCTTCGGAGGCAGGGTCACTCCCAACTAGGCCAACGTGTCGTCAATTTAAACAGTAGACCCTCCTATCCAGGGCGTCTAGCTCAGTCCACCTTAGTATGCCAAAGGAGTATATGAGTAGCGGCATCACCCAGCCATTGAAGGCGCGTACGTTATTATTATATGATGTGATTAGTATTTATTGATTAAATTAGAATAGTGCCACTCAATGTTTTCCCGTGGATGTCGTTGGAGGCGACTAAGGGAGTAAGGGCTTGTGGTACTGTTAGACGATGGACTTGCAACCTGTCACTACATTACACTGGTAAACATCTTGGCGTGATTGTGTAAAATTTGGTTCCAGAATTATTAGCTTTTTTTAGACTTGTCTTAATTCCGTAGCTCTGCCTCTCCCACTCTGGGAATGGAGGCGTGATGTTATGTGTTTATTAAAGTAAACCACATGGTACAGTATGTATTCAAAGCCTTGTTACAACAGCTTTTCTGCAGGAAAGTCTCCCAAATTAAAATAATTAAAATTAAAACAATAATATATTGCGTAAGTAAAACCTTAAACTAATAGGTATTAGTATAAAGCTAATAGCTTTATATAAATAGCTGTATAGCTGTATAGTCGGTTAGTCATATAAGGTCTCTAATATTTAGATCATGTGGTCCGATCGGTAGAACAAAGGCAGTAGGACCACGTGGCCAGAGGGAAATATGTTTTAATTGTACGACCATAATAATCAAGAGCATAATTATCCTAAAATATAATCAACTAATGCAAAATATAAACATTTTCAAACACTAATAGGAACTTTGAAACTTGAATGATAAAATTGATAAAATTTACCCAATAATATTCTGAGCATAGAACAAACGTAATCTATATGGTTAGGCCAGGAGAAACTAACATCGAAATTAACACTCAGATCTACTTTTTATAGGGGGTGTGTAGTCAAACTAGGAACCCTTATAGTTTCGCTTAGAGTACCACCCCTTCACGTAACTTGAAGATGTATTTTTGTTAAGAGTCCACCACTCTTATCGTCCCCCAACAGCCAAAACTTCAAATACTAAAAATATGAAAAACATCTTAAATGAAAGCGCATATAACGAATTAAAAAGGAAAACCATCACAACTAAGTAGACATCATTGTTTCTTGAGATACTGGCGATTAAAATGTTTCTACCTAACTACTAAAATCATCAAAGACGGCACAATGACTTTAAATAGAAAATTAGTTAATACTTGTTCATTTTTAGGGTTCCGTAGCCAAATGGCAAAAAACGGAACCCTTATAGATTCGTCATGTCTGTCTGTCTGTCCGTCCGTATGTCACAGTCACTTTTTTCCGAAACTATAAGAATTACACTGTTGAAACTTGGTAAGTAGATGTATTCTGTGAACTGCATTAAGATTTTCACACAAAAATAGAAAAAGAAAAACATATATTTTGGGGGTTCCCATACTTAGAACTGAAACTCAAATATATTTTTTTCATCAAACCCATACGTGTGGGGTATCTATGGATAGGTCTTCAAAAATGATATTGAGGTTACTAACATCATTTTTTTCTAAACTGAACAGTTTGCGCGAGAGACACTTCCAAAGTGTTGAAATGTGTCCCCCCCCCCCTCGTAACTTCTATAAGAGAATGATAGAACTAAAAAAAATATATGATGTACATTACCATGCAAACTTCCACCGAAAATTGGTTTGAATGAGATCTAGTAAGTAGTTTTTTTTAATACGTCATAAAAACATTGATCAAAGCTACAACGAACTTTTATATTATGTTACTTGCTGCTACGGAACCCTTCATGGGCGAGTCCGACTCGCACTTGGCCGCTTTTTAGGGTTCCGTAGCCAAATGGCAAAAAACGGAACCCTTATAGATTCGTCATGTCTGTCCGTCTGTCCGTCCGTATGTCACAGCCACTTTTTTCCGTAACTATAAGAGCTATACTGTGGAAACTTGGTAAGTAGATGTATTCGGTGAACCGCATTAAGATTTTCATACAAAAATAGAAAAAAAACAATAAATTTTTGGGGTTCCCCATACTTAGAACTGAAACTCAAAAATTTTTTTTTCATCAAACTCATACGTGTGGGGTATCTATGGATAGGTATTCAAAAATGATATTGAGGTTTCTATTATAATTTTTTTCTAAACTGAATAGTTTGCGCGAGAGACGCTTCCAAAGTGGAAAAATGTGTGTCCCCCCCCCGTAACTTCTAAAATAAGGGAATGATAAATGTAAAAATAATATATGATGTACATTACCATGCAAACTTCCACCGAAAATTGGTTTGAACGAGATCTAATAATTAGTTTTTTTTTAATACGTTATAAATCGTAAACCGCATTTTACCTTTCATTCAATCAACTCAAATATAATAAAGAATTAAGAAAAACATTTAATTTTATGAACATAAACCTTATGCATAAACCGTGAACCATTATTTTCTAATACGAGTAAGAAATCGGTAATAGTTTCCCAAGTAAACAACAATTCGCTTGGGGCGTGACTTTATCGGTAGCGGGAGCGCGCGCGGGGAGGTTCCCGACTACGCTTACCCGAACGGGCAGCCACGTGAGGGCAGCCGTCATTGACACTCGTGTGCGCGGAGTTATTGTCAAACTGGAATATATATTAGCTTGTTTAGCTATCACAAGCCTATATGGGCTCGCATATAGTACCTAATTATAATGTTTACTTATCAATATCTTATTTAAAAAAAAAACACTATTATTAAAACATCGATCAAAGTTACAACGAGGTACAAGAACTTTTATATTATGTATTTTTAATATCTACGTTACAAATCCTAAACCGCATTTTACCTTTCATTCAATCAACTCCAATATAATAAAGAATAAAGAAAAACATTTATTTAGATGTATAGTTGTACGGAACCCTACGTGCGCGAGTCCGACTCGCACTTGGCCGGTTTTTTATGTTTGTAGTACTTGAGGGCTTCGGAACCCTACACTGAGCGTGGTCCGACATTCTCTTGCCCTTGATAGTTTGACATTGGCAATTGACCGGACTGTTATAGGCAGCAAGCAGATGCTGTTGTTCCGGTGCTGTGGAACAGTGCAGTCAGTTTCTTGAATCCAGTAGGTTTATAAGTAGCAATGGTTGTTGCGTTATGAACAAAGAGCGGAATTCTTCATGGCAAAAATCAAACTCTCAGAGGGATTGACCTAACTGTTTTATCGACTTATCGATAAATATTACAAAGTTAAAGTAATGAAATCATCATTAAAAATTAAAAACAAATATTGCTAAGAGTAGGTAACTAATCTTCATTCAAAATAACAAAGTTGAAATCTAAATCTGTACTAAATATGTTTTCTTCATCTTCCCTGTAGTAAATGAATATAGTCATTATTTTTTCAACATTGTCACCTTTCAAATTACTCCTTTTTAGGGTTCCGTAGCCAAATGGCAAAAAACGGAACCCTTATAGATTCGTCATGTCTGTCCGTCTGTCCGTCCGTATGTCACAGCCACTTTATTCCGTAACTATAAGAGCTATACTGTGGAAACTTGGTAAGTAGATGTATTCGGTGAACCGCATTAAGATTTTCATACAAAAATAGAAAAAAAACAATAAATTTTTGGGGTTCCCCATACTTAGAACTGAAACTCAAAAATTTTTTTTTCATCAAACTCATACGTGTGGGGTATCTATGGATAGGTATTCAAAAATGATATTGAGGTTTCTATTATAATTTTTTTCTAAACTGAATAGTTTGCGCGAGAGACGCTTCCAAAGTGGAAAAATGTGTGTCCCCCCCCCCGTAACTTCTAAAATAAGGGAATGATAAATGTAAAAATAATATATGATGTACATTACCATGCAAACTTCCACCGAAAATTGGTTTGAACGAGATCTAGTAAGTAGTTTTTTTTTAATACGTCATAAAAACATTGATCAAAGCTACAACGAACTTTTATATTATGTTACTTGCTGCTACGGAACCCTTCATGGGCGAGTCCGACTCGCACTTGGCCGCTTTTTTCATTGTAGATCCATTTATAAGATGAAAACGAGCGTTCTACCTCAGTTGAAGTAACAGGAGCATATTTGTAGTACTCGATAACGGTGTTTTGGCTGTAATCACTTTTTTCTATAAAATCAGCATATTTGCGTATCATGTCGTAGTCCGGAATTCTATCTAGTGCTTTTTCAAGTTTTATTTGCACTGTCTGAGATCCACACTAATTTAGAATACTTCTCACCTGGTCAAGTATTGGAAGAGAGTCTAATAAGGATAAACAGGATGTTTGTAATTTGATTATTGCGTGACGTAAAATGCCATAACTTTCTTTTATGTACAACAGATCATTTCTCAAAATATTCTGCTTAAGTACTCTTTTAGCTTCTCTTATTGCAGCCGACTCTTTTGAATTTAAGGTCGAAATTACTTCTGTAATCCATTCCAAATTTTCTGCATAATATATAGCTGCATTAAGCCATGTGCCCCACCTAGTTATAATAGGTTTTGGAGGCAATGGTACGGATGAACAAATTTGTTTGAATAAGCGGACTCTATGTGGAGACTTTAAAAATATTTTTTTACGTTGTAAATTAAGGCGTCAACACTTTTACATTGAGATCGTATGTGCTCGCAGACTCTATGTAATCCATGTGCCAGACATGTAACATGTAGTAGATTTGGAAATGTAGCTTTTAAGATTTTACCAGCCTTTAGCATGTACGCGGCACTATCAGTGCTCAAAACAAGGACATTTCTAACATGCTCATTATATGAATTGTGCCAAATAAACTGCAATTGCTTTTTTAAGTATTCGGCCATTGAGTTACCATCAACTTTTTCAAAAAAATTACTTCCGATTAAGTAAGATTTGCTACAAGAATTTTTCTTTAGTTCTCTTACAATCAAATTAGTGACACTTTTGCCCATCCTATTTAATGTTTCGTCGACTGTTAGCCATATATATTTTCCTATCAGGTTCTTGCGTATGTCTTGAACTGTTTGTTGGTAAACTATATCTAAGTATACTTTTCTCAGCAATGATTCATCCGGAAGTGATTTTGATGTACAGGAACAATAAATATATTTTTTGATTGTTTTTTATAATCTGTGGATTGTTAATCTTTTTCCATGGAATATTGCACGAAACTAAAAATATGATTAAATCTATATAGTAATGTGTCTGGACTCGTACTTTTTGAGCATTGTCACGAATGAGTTTTACTCACTAAATGACTTTCAACACAATGTTTCTTTAGCTGATGTAAATGAACGTCACATTTAGAGCAATATATTGTGGAAGAATCTTCTTTGAAACTAAGAGAAGAATCTTTCTGTATCTATTTTTTATTGTTTTTCTTTTAGGACTAACCGTTTTAGTAGCACGGCACGGAAATCACTCATGAAAACATAAATGACATATGTGACGCTGACATGATTTACTTTAATAAGGAGATGCAAGTTGCTTATCAAAGAGGTCAAATGTTACAGAATAATCTTTTAAGTTGATTATGGATACCTAATGTGATATTATTCCGTAACATCGATAAGTCGATAAAACAGTTAGGTCAATCCCTCTGACAGTTTAATTTTTGCTATGAAGAATTCCGCTCTTTGGTTATGAATGTTATAATGTATACGGAGAGTTGACTTTGTTATAATATCCGCAAAACTATCTGGCCGGTCAGGTCATAAATCATCGGAATTATGCTTTCCCTTTACACCTGCACGGCTTATAGAGCGGGCCGAGCAGCAATAGGGCAGGTAGCGTTACGCATAAAAAGGAATGTCGATAAAGTAATGAAACAAAGAATATAAATTACGTGGTGTTTTATATAACAGCATTGTATAGTTACTATCGATATAAATAGGTATATTGAACTATTGACCTAAAGTATTACAATAAAATAATAAGGAGGTATAACAAAATAAATAACTAAACAAGGAAAATACTAGTACTAATATTACTAAATATTACTATTACTAGTAATACCATTCTTTTTGCTTAAATAGAACTATCAATCATACGTACTATAATTACTAATGCATTTCGCATTATCACTTATCTAATCACGTATTTAGCTGATTATTTAAGAAGTATCTTTAACATTTAGTATTATTCATTAGATAACTTTAAAAACAATATCAATAACATTTCAAAATATAATGATTATATCGACGTTTACATTATAAGTTATCGACATGTTACACCCCTAATGGTAGCCGACATTTATTGCCCTACCGGCCAGATAGTTTTGCGGATAGTATAGTTCACTTCTCTCACGTAGGTGTTATGGTAGGTATTTTACGTATTTTTAATAAACTTCACCATATATAATTTATATTAAAACATAATTTCACCATACGATACCACTTAACAGACGATTAGAGCGTAAACAGTTGTCAAAATGTATGCACTACTGGTAACAGGCGATTAACATAACATCGTATGGTGAAATTGGTACTTACCGTCACAACAAGTCGTCGAAATGGACTTTTGGTAGGTATTGCATAAAAGGAAGGTGGCGACACATTTGCAAAAAAAGGTTTGATTTAAATAATGAATATGTAATGCCTGTAGGTACATTCGACGTCATAAATATGTTTACACTTTAGTTCCTTGTAAGTTTCATTCACTGAGACAATTTCATAAATAATAATATGTATTGTCTTAGTGAATGAAAGTGACAAGGTACTTAAGTGTATAGTATGCACATATGACTTCGACTGTACATTTACTAAATAATTAATGAATCATTTGTGATAAATATTTAAACGTTTAATGTATGGTACATGTTCCATTACTTCCCAGCATGCGAAAAACGCATATAATATAAGATATCTAGTCTGTTATTTTACTTATAAACTTAAACTGAATTCTGATAAGTAGGTACCACGAAATCGTAACTATAATATAACAGAACTGGTATAGTAGGTAATGCACTGGCAACGCACAGCGTCGGCAGTTCTCTAAATAGTTTGTCTTGTTGAGCAGACGAAAAGGGGAATTAGTGGGTTCTTAAACACAGTAAAACATTTCCGTGTTCCGTTAATGGTTCTGTTTATATTGGATTGTATTCTAATCAAGGTGGAATTTTAATCTGGATTAATTAACTGGTAATTAAATAACTTCATTTTGTTAAAATGTGCGAGATATATCATTTACACGCTTATTTCATTTTGAATCGGGTTGATATTTACTGGCCGTTGTGTAAATTAGTCCAGTCAACAAGTGGCTATAGAGTGCGTGAGCAGGAACCTAAGCTATTTCTTCAGAAATTTGCTCAGGATGTTTAGGGAGTAAATATACTAAAAGTACCCACTTCTAGGAGGTAAGCCAGAGAAGGGGCAAAACAGGTGGCATTTTTAGATTTTTTACTTATATCTCGAGAACGGTGATTATGACTCCCGCACGAAGGGTTCCGTACTATTATCTATTCAACATTAGACACTACAATAAATATAAACCACTTTTGTTCTACATGGAAGCCCCCTTAATTTATTTTATTTTAATTTAATTATTTGTTTTTGATGTGTATATACAACTAAATATTATGTGAATATTTCAAGCGTCTACCCGCTGCCGTAATTTATATCGAGTAAAAAAGGCTAAAGAATAACGTTGGTTGCATGTATGGGAGCCCCACTTAAATATTTATTTCATTCAGTTTTTAGTATGTTTTGTTATAGCGGCAACAGAAATACATCATCTGTAAAGAAATCAACTGTCTAGCTATCACGGTTTATGAGATACAGCCTGGTGACGGAAAGACAGACGGACAGCGGAGTCTTAGTAATAGGGTTCAGTACCCAAAGGGTAAAAAAAGCCTATTACTAATACTATACTGTCCATCTGTCTGTCTGTCTGTTAGCATTTGGTTACAGACTGACACCGGGACAGGTGAAAATAAAAAAGGTTTTGAATTGTAGTGTCTAATGTTGTAACAGTATAGATATAGTACGTAACCCTTCGTGCGCGAGTCCGACTCGCACTTAGCCGGTTTTTACCCTTTGGTTAAGGAACCCTAAAAATCAAAGAATAAATGTAACCTTATACAACTTTCTACAACTTTTATTTCATTTACTTTTTAAAATTCATAACTGTTTTTGAGCTACACGCTCCGGGAAACTGAATATTTTTGAATACTTTACGATTTTCTCCCAACATTCCGTAATAACGTTTTAATATATATCGGTAAAAAAAAGGGGACGACGTTGTAGATAATTAAATCGTCTTCAAGAGAAAATACTCGTATTTACATTATGTCAAAAGCTGGAGAAGAAGTGGGGACTTTTAGTACCTATGTATAGGTTCACTCCCTAAGCAACCTGAACAAAATTCTGTAGACATTGCTTAAAGGTTTCTGCTCACGCACTCTACACTTTCTTTATTGGCTGGGATTTGTGTTCGTGTTGTTGTGTAGTGGCATCAATTTGACAAATGTTTTACGTAGTTGCAAATATGAATTGACCAAGAGAACCACATTTAGCGCACTGGAAAATGACAAATAAGTTGGCATTGACGACTGTTGGAATATTGCCATGTGAAGACGGGTTGACTGCGTAATATTTGCATATTTGGTTCTTTTGACGCAAATTGTTTAGTTTAGATAACTCCTCTTACATACAACTTTGGTCTAAAACCCAAAAATAGGATTTATTTAATTAAAACTGAAACACGTCGCAAGTTTCGTAGTCTTATGAATCTGGCAGACCCCGCGGCAGCACTTGGAGGTCGAGAACTTGGAATTAAAATAAAGGCGTTTCTTTTAGAACATATCCCAAAATAGTGGATACCTGCCTCCTATTTCACCATCTTGACATGGACACATTAAGGTGACAATTCAGTATACATTGCAAAGTTAATACACTGATACTTATTGGGTTTCACATACTACACACCGCCGTGTACACAGAAATGTCACCTGTCACCAGTTAATTTCGGTATGGTGAAATAGCGGGCAGACTTTTTGCATGGCAGTTACCCTTAATTCAGACAGATTTCATGAACTAATTAGCTTTATTTTGTCAAACAGACGAGACTGTTGCCAATGTTTTGACAACTAGGTACCTATGCCGTCTCCACATTGCGGTTATCTGTCAAATATTCCAAATACGCAAATTCACAACGCCAAATGAAATCTCACAATCAATCACTCTTTTAAGGGTAAGGTGCTAAAAATTGGCCACGCTAACTCACTCAATTGAATTTTCTATAAAAAAAATCCGTTGTGCAACGAAAATTAGCTATACAGTTGTAATGACACTTTCCGTTAACTACGCTTAGCTATGGTCCAACTATTGAGTCCTTACACTTCATCATTTTTATTTATATTTCAGTTTCTAAAATGTACGTGTGCTAATAAGGGAGAGCGAGGTTCCGTAGAAAAACAGGTATCTTAACCTTAATAGGAGACCTCATCAAATCTATGTAAAATATCTTTAACTTAATCTTGAACTTATAGGACGTGTTTATGATCATCCGAGTAACAATAAACACTTTAGAGTAGGTTTCTTATCACGCGAATCGAGTTTGTGAAACTAACTCGCTAACTTTGCAGCGACACAGTTAACATCGTTTGCTAAAAACAAAATCAACACAACTACAGCTGCAACTGCAATGCAGTGCAGCAAATAAGTTTTGCGATACGGGTACCAGCTATAAATTAGCAGTGCTCGTGGCACTACAATTTTGGTAAATATTCGCGTCCTGTTTTATTCCTAGTGTAAATGTTTCGGAACAATTTCAGCAGAGTCTGCATCGTATCTTGGTTCAATCGACTCAGACACCAGCCCCCTATTTCAACATCTTGACAATGACACGTGACAGGTGACATTTCTGCATACATTGCAAAGTTAACACGCTGATAGGTACCTACATCACTGGGTTTCATATAAGCTGCACCATGTACACTGAAATGTCACGTGTCACCTGTAATTTTCAGGATTTTGAAATGGGGGTAGGAGGTTGTTAAGGAGCCTAACTATAGCGAGATGTCACATGGTTCCTATAATGTACTGCAATCATTCTATTTACGTTTAACTTAACGATCATTCCTAATATTTAATCTTCTTTTTCAGTTATGTATATCCTCGATTGACTTAGCTATCTATGTGTATCTATTACACGCATAAGTTACAAATGGAATGGCAGCAAAATATAATCAGGCAAGTTTTTCGCTTTAGAGGCAAGGAAGAAATCCTTGACGTTTTACTGCTTTATGCTCCGTAATTTATTTTGGCCTATCATATTCATATCAAATCTAAGTTACAATAAAAAATAAGAATATTAATAATGAAATACCTAGAATAGTGCCACTCCATGTCTTCCCGTGGATGTCGTGAGAGGCGACTAAGGGAATAAGGGCTTATAGTACTGTTAGGCGATGGGCTTGCAACCTGTCACTAATAAACTTCTTGTCCTGATTGTGCAAAATGTGGTTACAGAATTATAAACAAATCTTTCTAGAGTTGTTGGTATTTCTGTAGCTCTGCCTACCCCACTCTAGGAATGAAGGCGTGATGATGACATATGTATGTAAATACCTAATTAAAACAAACAGAAACTACGCTACTTAAATATTAAAAGATAGACATAATAATCAATTTATATCATACTACTGTGGCCCGCGACTCCGTCCACGCGGACGAGAGAAGTCGTTTATCGCTCTTCCCTTGTTGGAAACTGTCCAAATTTGCGAGATAAAAAGTATTTTTTTAAAGTATAAGTATCGGTTCAGTGGTTTATTCGTGAAAGCGTTACAAAAATACTGACAGAGTGGCTTTAATTTTACCGTATAATATTAGTAGGTATCGATATCGCGCCGCCGCGATATTAAATGTTGATGTCGCTTATCGATAAATAAATTCAAAATGAAGCATTATGCGATATGGACCAAGCTGCAGGCGCACTCCCTCTTATTATTTTACAATGCCAAACTATCCGCATGCGAGAGATAACCAACCAAATTATATTTAAAAAAATATCCTTAACACATTTTAGTTTGTACAAAAGGAAAATAATCAAACTTAAAATAATAAATTAATAATATAAAAATGCTTAGGTAACTTAACTTTTGGTGTTACCTGTTTCATTTGTCGGCTGAAGGAGTCTGTAGCTCTAGCACGAACGTTTCGATCATAGGTACCTAAGTAACAAATTGACGTTTCCATACATTATTTACTACTATTACGATACAAAAGTCAACGACTCAACGTCTTTGACAATATTTCCGAGCAGTGTTGTGTAAAACATTTTAATTAATTAATACTACTCTCAATAGTTTCATAATATTTTACCTAAATCCACTGATATAATTTTACGATTAGCTAAGATATAATTAAACTAGACACGCGAATAAGGTAAGAAATAATAATGTACACACACACTAGTTAATATCCTCAAGTCGCAGCCATATTTACAATAGTATAAGTAAAAATTTGATCATGATGGCCACACAGCGCCCTCATTACCTACTCGCATTGAATGCGAAACTATAAAGGGAAGCTCAGCTTATGAAGCGTGAGAGGTGCCGTGAACATGTGACCGAAATGAAGATTTTGGCGCGGTTAGCTCCCGGAAGCTGTAGACCGGCGACCGTTGTGTAAATTATTTCACCGCAGTAGGGACTGATTTAACGAGATAAGCCGCGTACCCTTCTGTGAGTGCATAATGTCATCCCGCTAATGCAAGGGCCCCTCCCAGGCGCAGATGGCGCTCGTGCCATCAGTTTTTCATACTGGTTCGTATAGCTAAAGCTGTAGTGTTTAACATTCGCTGCATCGCGAGATCACGGATTCGGAAGGGGCGAAGGCCCTGGCGGTTCGGTGGAGTGTTTCGTTCTGTCGAGCGGATGCGATGGTCGCGTGCGCACGCTCCGCGCCGCGCCCGCGCCGGCGCCCTCCGCGCCGCGTTCCGTCCCGCGACTGTGACAAATCGTGCTAAGTATTATTGTTTATGGTGTGCAAAGCTCGTTCGACTATTTTTAACCCCCGTATACATCGCTGTCCTAAACGGAGCCGATTAAGTGGACGCATCGCACAACGAGAGATGGTTAGGATGTTTACGTTTTACCCAGTACCTACTTTAAGTTAATTCTAGCTACGCGTCGTTTTATTTGAGTGTGATTCACTGTAACCGACTGTTACCTAACATAAACACGCATATAAAGCGAATACAATACTGCTTATGCATTGAAATATATCTGTAAACTTTGTATGTTTAGTTTCCATTAAAAGTATCTAACTTAAAAGCATAGCCTTAGATGTCACGCAATGGGGTGAAGTTACGGATTTCTATTAAGTTTGGTTAAATTAAAAGTAGTGGTGATGTACAGACATTTTTTGTAAGTTTAAAAACGCCTGTTAGTTTAAGAATTCGATGGATATTTAAATTGGTGTACATAGTGGCGAGTAGTGCTACCGTGGCGCTCGACTTGTACCTACTTAGATACTGTCTTATTGCCCACTGGTCGCACGGTCTCAGCCGCCAGCGAGTGGCAGCGGTCCCGGTCGGTGTCGCCCACCTCCCCGACACCCACTCGTATTATAATCAATGCACTTTACATTACAGAACCAGAATATATTACTTGCAATTCACAATGCCCAGCCGAACAGCCCACAAAATGAGTTATTTGACTAAACTCAACCGAGATATTATTAAATTTCTAAGAGCAAACACACTTGCAACAATGTTATATATAATACTACGTTTGTTAACTATTAATCGACGGGCATTTGGTGCATTTATTTATTTCTGTTTATTTTCCCCGCGACTTTGCCTATGTAGATGTCATTTATCGCTATCCCTGCAGGAACCGTGTAATTTCTCGATATAAAATTTAGCTTAGGTAGGTATCATCGGGTGTTCAATATCTCCGAGTAAAACCGCGTCCTACTTGCTTTCGTACTTCGTTACTGCGTGCACAAAGAACTAACGAAGAAAGTAACATTTTACCACCACCAGACCACCAGATTACCTAATAAATAAAGCACTAAAAATACTTTTGATTATCCATAATAGAAAATGGTCACCAAAATATAATCCATTTTAATTGAAAACATTATAAAAAAACTCGACATCCGCTTTACCTGAATAAAGAAAGAAATAACCCAATACTGGTAAACGACCACCAAATTTAATTTGAATTTAATTTAAAAAGTAGCCCAAAGTCCAAATACATATTGACTATCATATTATTCTATTAAAGTAAATTATCTTTTTTTATTATACGACTGTGGCGAAGCCAAAAAGGAGGGTTACGTGTTTGACCTTTATGCATGTTTGTATGACCGTCTCTATGCCCGCTCGTAACTACTCAACAGGTCAACCGATTTTGATAAATTATACGTCATAAGATTCTACTTGATGGCGCGAGTGTCACTGGGTACATACTAGGGACTGCAAATAACCGGTTAATAACCGAATTTAGTATGCAAAAGACGATTAATAACCGGTTTTTACCCGTTATTTGCATTCTCTAGTACATACAATTTGTTCCATGACACTCGAGTGGGGTATCAAAACAAAGGGCTTTAAAAGGCGCGTACGAAAATATATACAATCTATATGGTTGAAATGGTTTAAAAAGTATCACTTACACTCAGGGGAACTGGGCCTCTATTCAGGTGCGTTAAAACGATATCGTGTTTGACACGTTTAAGAATCGTTTATGTCACAGTCGCCATTATTGTAAATGACATAAGAGTTATCAAAACGTTCACAATACGGAAACAGGTCAAAAACGATATCGTTATAAAGCACTTGAATAGAGGCCCTGATAAAACTAAATTATTAAATAACAAAAAAACCCGAGCACAATAAAAATATCAACTGAAGAGCGAAAAACAAGCTCTCTATATATATTTTTTTTTTTTTGGGTCCTCCACCTTGAGGCCTAACGATGGCGACATGAGTAACGTAAATATAACTGGCTGTTTGTAGCTTTCTAAAGTACTTTAGTCTCTAAAGCCAAAACGTATCACTTTATTCCACTACATGGGCTTTTATTTGTCATTCTATATATGACGTCATTTTATTATGTATTGTATTATGACATTTTGTAAGAGAAGTGAAAATAAACTTTTATAATTAGGAGGGAATCGTTGACTGGTTTAAAAAACCAGCCAAGTGCCAGTCGGACTCGCGCATGAAGGGTTCCTTACCATTACCTATACAACATTAAACACTATAAAATAAACTGTTTTTTAAAAAAAAAACGGCAAATATCACGTCTGTTGTATGGGAGATTAATTTTATTTTCATTAAATTGTTTCTTATACAAGTGAATATACAACTAAATAGTCTGTAAACATTTCAAGCGTCTACCTGTTGCCGTTATTAATATCGAGCAAAAAACTGCAAATAAATCATTATATATTGATTTTATTCTGTTTTTAGTATTTTTTGTTACAGCGGCAACAAATATACACCATTTGTGAAAATTTCAAAACTCTAGCTAGCTATCACTGTTCATAAGATACAGCCTGGTGACAGACAGACAGACGGGTCTTAGTAATAGGGACCCGTTTTTACCGTTTGGGTACGGAACTCTAAAAAAAGAGAGGATTATTAAAAGATGGCATCCCTTTTGCGATGCCATCCTCACGGCACAAGCCGTGTATTTCATACCAGACAACGACAGAGTCATAGCTCGCTATGTGTGCGTGTGCAAATAAGGGAACGGGTAGGTGTAATAGCAGGTTTGCCCGCGAGGCATTGACAGCGCATTCTTTTCATGCCGAGGACTAATTCGAAACCGTTTTCATCCATCCCTGCCGGTGGCTTTTTAATATTGCCGTGGAAATCTTGCGATTCATGTTTACAATGCAAATTTTGCATACACGATGGGTATGGAAATCAAACGAAAAAATAAACCGCCATTTCTCGTTTTGCTACGAGTACAAACTCCTATGCAGAATCCTGTATTTTAGGGTGAAATCTCTTAAATTACTGGTCCTATTAGCTTTTTAACGTGTTATAGCTTAGATTTGGCTTTGCATATCACTTAGACCTTGTCGAAAACCGGCCGGATAGAGCTAGAAAATTCGGATTAATCAGATTTTCACGTTAAGTAGGTAGTATACAATTTAAAAGGTAGGTACGGTTTTAATAAGTAAAACGTTCGTTGTAAACTATTTCGATGCATAACTTTAAGGAGAGCGGTAGAGTGCAATATACCGTTTAATTAATGTGACATGGTTACGAGCAAGTTCACGTTGAACTATTCAGTAAAGCTCCTCTAGTTAGATTCACGGTAAAAGCTCTACAAAGCTTGTTGAACGTTAAATTTAAGCTCACGCTAGCTTAGCATAGTAGATGCTTAGTGAACATCACCATTTAGAAATTCTATCATACATACTTTTTTATATTGCGCATAATTTGACCGACATGTAAAAGCATAGTTTAAAGAAGAATATGCATTACTTTAGGCTGTATTTCTAACTATTCACCCCGCGAATATCTATTCACCCGGTTTACCGGTATGTAGTTCTGTGGTCTGGATCATACAATGTCATCACATAACTTATACTAAGCGAAGCGAGGGTGGGTCGCTAGTTAATTATATTTGGCAAGAATAGGTAGTTATGGGTTTCTATACACAAAAGACATGGATTAAGACTTGTAGATATACGATTCTGAAGAAATTTAAACCTGTATAAAGGGAATTGGTGGAAACTGGAATCTTTAAGTAGATATGGGAATCTGTAGAAATGGGAAAAGTCGGCCTAATATGGCGGTTGACCCTGAGTTTCTATATTATAAACGTCTCGTTCAAATTTGACAGATTATGTAAGTAGAAAATGTCGAATTTCAACTTAATAGTTTTGTTTTATAGCTGTTAGTATTCCATAAATCCTTACTAATATTATTATTGTGAAAGCGTGGATGTTTGTTAAGCTTTCACGCAAAAACTACGTGACGAATCATCATGAAACTTTGTACACATATTCTGGGAGGTACTAGAAGTAACATAGGATACTTTTTATTAATAAATAAATAAATATAATAATTGCAGCGGGTGAAGCCGCTGGCGGGTCGCTAGTAAATAAATAAAGGAAACCAGGGTTAATCGGCCAGCAAACTAATTCGCCCTTGGCCGAATTACATATTATATTCTAATCTAATCATAAAGATCATAAATTGTATATTGTCAGACGTTTTGCACAACCAGTTTTAATCTCTTCTAGCTTAACTGACTTTCAGCTAACTGAGCATAAATAATTTTAATATCAAATAGATAAAATTGTCTCCCTGCTGACTGGGCTTTCTAATTATATGTAATTTAGCATTATTGTCTTTTGGCGAAAAGGTCATTCAGATAGAGACCGATTTATGTCATGCTCCGTTTAAAGTAGGTATATCCCCGAATTAATGCAAATACATGTAATCAGTACATCGATAATGGCTGTGGCCATTCCTGTACGCTTCTATTTCACCTGGTTTATTAAGTACCTATTGGAATGAAGTGATTTCAACGATGTGAGTAGTTTGATGTTGTTCAGAATTCAGTCGCTTGGTCTGAGATGTCTCTACAGTAGTTTGGTCTGAGATGCCACTATTTCTCTCAATCCAGTAAATTCAACAATTCTTGTGACGTAATGGAAAAGTTACCGTTGTTAATTTTAGTCCTTAACTATAGGTAAGTATACTTTTTTTGGAAAACGCCAGCTACCAAAACGCTTGTACTTTTAAGACAGAAAAAATAGAGCAGTACAAATAATAAGTTAAATAAATACGCAGCTTACTGACTAACAGGCAGAATTCGATTTAAATTGCTTTTTAGGGTTTCGTATCTAAAGGGTAAAAAACCGGGCAAGAGCATGTCGGACCATGCTTAGTGTAGGGTTCCGAAGCCGTTAAGTACCCACTACAAAGTTAAAAAACAACAAGTAATTACTAATTTCTTGACTATGGCGAAGCAAAAAGGAGGGTTATGATTTTGACCGGTATGTATGTATGTATGTATTTATGTAAGTATGTTTATCTATCCCTCATAACTTCTAAACCACTTGTCATAATCAGGGTTCGGAATAGGCAGTGCCTATTTGCCTAAACTTCGCAGGAGGACATAACTAAGAGTGGTTACAACCTCCAAAAGTAATGTTTTACTTTTATTGAATGCGGAATTTCTGGGTTTTTTTAATAATACATAAATGTGGAAATTGATACTAAAACTCAATGTCACATGTTAAAAACATTCATTGTATACTTTCGCGCACTTTCTTATGGAGCGTCCCCATTATCAGCAGCGTCGCATAATGCAGATACTGAGTATACAGCTAAAGAAGTCGAGATGAGATAAAATATTATGTATATTACGAAATACTTTGTTAGTTTATTTACATGAGAAACACATCTGAATATGTCATTTCATCATGTAAAATTGTAAACAAAAAGTTTTTAACATGTGATATTGAGTTTTAGTATCAGTTCCACATTTATGTATTATAAAAAAAATCCAGTAAATCCCACATTCAATAAAAAGAAATCATTATTTTTGGTGGTTGTAACCACTCATAGTTACGTCCTCCCGCGAAGTTTAGGCAAATAGGCACTGCCTATTCCGACCCCTGGCATAATTTAACAAATGGGGTATCGTTGGAAGCGTTTATATAGGTACGAGTATAGATATAATATTCTTAGCTGCCTATCCAAGTATTCTTACAATTACGTTAACGATCTTTGTTTGTCTTTAATTTGAGTGTATTCGGATTATAGGAATGGATCATTGTATTCGTATCGTATAAAATGCGGAATATCTTAAAGGCTTGGCTCACAAGCACTGTATAGTGTTATTGTATACACAGATACATGGGTGAAAAAACTTTTAAGGTACTGCTTTTATTTTGTGGTATTTAAACTTTTCTGGTGACTTATGGTTAATAATAATGTATGTAACACCTCATTTTTTAACTTCGATTAAATGTGGTAATTCAGGGGAAAATGCATTTTTTTTATACAAATCCCCTGCATTACCAACTATATTAATATTTAAAACTGTACTATTTTAAATCAAATCATTTCAAATGTTAGCCTATTTGTCTGATTTAATAAACATAAGCCACGTCGTTAGCAATTTATATAGCTTTTCTAAAAACATATCAGCTGATTCACCCACATGACGCGTCATTACACAAAGCGGCGCATAGCATATGTACACTCCAATTAATTTAGACATTAGATTAACAAAATACTAGTAATTTAACAAGTGAGCGCGCACTTTAATCGTTGCAAACATCAAATTCGTTGATGGACCGCGTATCTGCATGATAAACGGAATACCGAACAGTGATGAGTGATGACTGATGTAGGTTTTTGCAGTAGCGGCGAGATTGATCTGGTCTCATATGTCCTGGACCCCTGTTAAGATTAGCAGAGCTTAGTAACTATGAGTGGCCTCACTTTGCGTTGGAAGGTCCCTCGTTTCCTTTGCTCACTGCGCCGAGAAAGTTTGTCGTAAAGTCAATTGTTAAGGAATTATTTCAAAATAAGCCAAATTTTACACTTTTTATTAGGAGCCCATGCCTTAACAACAACCATAAAAAAATATCTATGCTTCACTTTATAAAGTAAAGGCTTACAGAAAGTCTCTACAGATTGAACTAGTAGGTGCATGTTAGCTGCGTGTGCCTTATACTGCATGGGCACTCTACTCACGCGGATATAAAATATCTTCGTATTCAAAAGTAGCTTATTAAGGGCTTATTTATAAGCCCATAGTGGCATACGAGAACATTACGAACAAATCTGTGGTATGATTGACCCATGCGACGTAACTAACTTGACCATGGGGTCAATAATGCTGGTATGGGGATGTACATATCTTTGGCGTCATTCCGTGCATAGCGTCTTCGTGTGCCACTGCAGGAGAATCTGAGTGAGGTCTAGTACTAAGAGTCTCTGCGCTAGGCTGCGGACGGACGGACATGGCGAAACTCTAAGGGTTTCTACTTTGACTACGGAACCCTAAAAACGATTAGTCTCTCACTACAATAATCCAATAAAGGTTTTCACGGAGCATTCCTGTATATTCGTGGTTCGCAATGTTGTTGTTATGTCACTGCTAGGCAATATTAAGCGTCTCTCCGTTTCCAATAATAACAATCTTGGACTCTCCCGCTCCAGTCTCTAACAAAGGTTCAAGTTCATCCCGGTTACTTCCTCAATCGCTTATTTGCCGCGATGCCGGATTCTATTGTATGGGACCAATTTGCAGGTGTATACTTTAGGCCACAATTCCTTCGGGGCGTTTCATGAAATTTATACTTACTTCCGTTGTATGCACATTCGTTCTTGTATTTAAGCCACTTTAGTTATTGACCATTTTTTTCTCATGTTCGTAACTAAAACTACATATTGATGACTGAGGGTTAAGTGGACATAAGTTACCTACTAAGTTGATGCTAATGATACGTTTGATTCTCTATAATTTAAATCGTTTTGTGTTTTGAAGTTTTTCTCACAAAAATGGATATAAATATTTTAAAAAAAATAAACCGATCGAGCCTACTTTATCGTTTAAATATCGTAATATTTTTACTCAAAATTAACTCGGGAACACGCTGTTAAAATCCTTCGGGTACGTCATGGGCACGGTGTATATTTTTTAAATTCCTTTTTCGGCTATGGTATCAAAATGTACATCGTACATCGTACCTAAGTTTTTATAATATAAGTAACATACTTAGTCAGTATACCCAATTTCTCAGTTTTAGGCCCTATCATGGCTCAATTTAGTACCGAAGTAGATAGGTAGGTACTATAGAATAAAATGTTTTAGCTTAAAAGCAACAATTGTAATTAGTGATTCGTTTAGGTCCAAGTACCTACCTTATGTATGCAAGTTAAGTGCGCAGGCCAGGCGCTTATTGGTTTATCAGCCTATATAACCAGTCCTCGGGCGAGTGGGCGAGCAAGTTGCGCGCAGCTCGAATATCCTCCACGGAATAGGATTCCTTAAACGCAAATATTCATTTACAATACTAACATCTACTTAAACTTGATATCATGCCAATTTTTCCTAATTCAGCCAATTATGAAGTCTCACGAGTAGTTCCAGGTAGTGAAAGGCAACGGCGGTATGATGGCCGTAGCTTTGAACGTATGTACCTAGTTCATGATATTCCTACCTATTTGTAAATGTTTACTTTTTACTTAATATTTTTTCCATATTTGAGTATGATACGAACATTTTTATGGTTCCGTAGCCAAAGGGCGCCAATGGGACCCAATTACTAAGCCTACGCGCCGCCCGTTCACCCTTTCGTCCGTCTGTCCGTCTGTCCTACAATCGAACTCGGAACTAGCTTTACAACAAATTATTTTTCTATAAGGGTGGTTTGCATTAAGTATATATCAATAGCTGTGACAAGGTACAAAAATGTACAGCTAAGTTGCTAAGCAGCTCTGTTGAAAAGTATTCGGTAAACGGTTCAAAATTTAACAAAAAGTGTTGTACCAGATACGAGATTACGATTATATTATCACTATTAGGTATCAATAGATTTTAAAACTTTTAACTATTTGAACTGACGCATCCTGTGCTAAATTTACAAGCGATTTCTCGGCACTAGTGACTACATCAGGTACTCGGTCAGTGATCCGATTTAAACCCTGTTTTTCTATTTATAGCTTATTTCTCTCTATCCGGAATTAGCTGTTAGTCCCTTTGTTTCCTGCAGGCTCAATTATATTCTTTAACCACCAATCATGCGATTATTTTTAACTAGAGTCTGTTCGGAAAGAGAAAAGTCGTAGGATTTGAGGGCGTGCCAGTGCTATTTTAATGTTTTTGCTATGCTGCCACAGACTCTATACCAACACGAAGAGCTCAATTCAGATTATATGTAGTAGTACTTAATAAACCGATTAAGTGAAAAAGAGAATCACAGAATAATATGAAATAATATGAAAGGTTTATGCCAACGAAATGGTTAATAATGTACCTATCTATCATAAAATAGCTATTACGTATCTTATTATTAAACTGGCGACCCGCCCTCGCTTCCCTCCGGATTAAAGTATTATACATATAAACCTTCCTCTTGAATCACTCTATCTATTAAAAAAACCGCATCAAAATCCGTTGCGTAGTTTTAAAGATTTAAGCATACATAGGGATATAGGGACAGAAAAAGCGACTTTGTTTTATACTATGTAGTGATGTCTGGTATGGTTAAGCAGCTACAAAAGCAGACCGAACCAGGATGGGTAACCGCCTAAAACATTGGGTCGATTTGGCAAGTTGATCACTTCACTTTAACTTACCTACCTACGTATAGAAAACTTTACATTATATTGGCTGTTGTTAAACTTTGACCCCCTTACTTATGAACGTGGAATAAGCTTGGAATAGTTTATGCCATGCTTTGTCACTTTCTGTCAGTTGCAAATGTCACAATTACAGATAAGGACAAAGCATGGCATAAACTATTCCAAGCTTATTCCACGTTCATAAGTAAGGGGGTGAGGAATTATCTTTTAACTTAACTTGGTATTTTAATGAATAA
This sequence comes from Acleris holmiana, assembly GCA_949316455.1. Lineage (NCBI taxonomy): Eukaryota > Metazoa > Arthropoda > Insecta > Lepidoptera > Tortricidae > Acleris > Acleris holmiana. Next base: position 18,229,752 of record OX438762.1, read on the forward strand.
GCCAAAGTATATATTACCACTTTTGTTTTTATTATTATTTGTTGGGATGTTAAATATGATTCAAACAACCCAGCACCTTTAAAAGGTATAAAATATACGGACGAACGGACTGACAGCGTAGTATCAGTTAGAGAGTCCCTTTAGCAGTTGGCTCTATTTAAGCATGAAACTCTTAGAAGGATGTTTATTTTAAAAAGCCCTCTTGGAGCTTAAAGATATTCCGCTAACGTATTTTGGTATTAAAAGCTGTCTGATGCTGCAACACATCATTATTGATCTATTTGCTCTGTTACACCACCCGTTCAGGATTAAAATGACGCTAACTCGGACGAAGCAAAAAATTGAATGAAAATGATTGAATTGTACATTCATCTTTTAACAATGTAGAATTGTACTTAGTGCTTACGGCAAGTTAACGTGTTTAGTAAATTTCAATAACATATTCAATTTTGTGGAATCAGCAGTAATATCGAGAGTGTTATTTAAAGTTACGGTGTATTTGTTTACCCGCTGGTGTCGCGGGGCGGCGGCCCCTCGGAATCTGCGCCCCTCGGGCCCAACAATAGTTCACACGGAACAATCGATAATACCCAAAGCTGCGAAGGTTACAGACCCTCTCGTCACTATGATTCTTCAATGACGTGCGTGCCTGGTCCATTAAGTTTACTTACCCATGGTTGTATACGTAACTATTAACTTAGCTTGAGCTTATTACTAATAAAAACGACTAGTCCTGGGTTAGCAAAATAACCATTTTTGGAATCTATACTCGTATAACTATCGTAAAATTTTCTTGGATTAATAATAACTTTCATACTTTACAGAAACTCTGAAATTAACTGAGTTACCCATTTAGACACCAACACTAATAGAAAACAATCAAGAATATAAATCAACTTTGTGCATTTCCACTTCGATGTTTATAATTTTAAAGCGATAGTCATGTTTGTATGATTTCACAAAGGATTTAGAGCTTCTGGCTGAGATTTTCTGACTTCGATATGCAGTTCTATTAACTGTAGTTACCTGGCCTACTCGGGTGTATCATATTTAGACGACACTATCCAATCACAATTTGATAGTGTCGTCTATACCCGATTACCGAACCCGATTTTTCGGACCCAAATTCCCTTGAAGATGACGACTTGACAGATCGATGTTTTGCCCCAAACGACCCCTATTCCGCAATTTTCATCAAAATCGTTAGAGGCGTTTTCGGGAACGTGATTACAAATATGTATAAATATTGCTCGTTTATAGGATAGGATACCGTTTTCAGGAAACTTGGATTTTTATGTCATCTGCAGTAGCTTGGTACTATCCTTGAAGACTTGGATAAAACGCTTCAATGCCGGGCATTTCTAGTAGTAAAATTGAAATAGTTCGCCCGTGCTGCTAACGATAGTAAAAAATGTAATGGTGTTGAATTTGGCTGGTACTTGACAACGAGTGTATTTAATACTAGCTGTTTCCCGCGACTACGTCCGCGTAGAAGTCGTTTATCGCTATTCCCTCAGGTAACGTCCAATTTTTCGGGATAAAAAGTACCATATGTCTTTCCTCGGGACTCAAACTATGTCCATACCAAATTTATTCTTATCGCTTCACTAGATTCAGAAATAACCCTCTACAACCTCACAAACTCACATACTTTACCTCCTTATAATATTAGTATAGTTAAAACAACGCCAGTGGTTTTGGTGCGATCTGTCCTATTCATACTTGCTAACATTGATCTAACAAACGCTGAAATCGCCTGCCACGTGTTATCAAAAACCCCAAAGAGGTGAGGGGAGGTTGAGATAAATCCGACTTAACGTCAAGGGCTGGAACCTATTTGCTCTGCCCCCTAATGAAAATATAAGAAAGACACTATATGAATATACTTATCTTAACGAGTGCCGACTGCTTTGCATGGAAATGAATCTACATCATAGGTTGTTTTGTTTTATATACTTAGATTCATATTTTAATTGATATGAATGGACTTATTAATTCTCTGTGATCATTTCAATTAACCGTTATTGATTCCGAATTATTGATCGCTCTATTGTAGCAGTGTTTGGTTTTACTCAGTCACTGACAGTACCCTGTTAAATTTATCTCCATAACGTTGAATGACTCGTGAAAAGCGCGCTGTTTATTTTATAATAAGTAACACTACTTATTTAGTTAGTCCCTTTGACTTAATTTAAACAACAAAACCACAGATTTTAAAATTATTATTATAGGGGCGCACTAGTAGCAGTTTTGTAATAAGTTAAAGTCTTTGGTTAAATAGTTACTTTTTATTCAAAACACAGATGCATTTTTCAGACTTTTACAAAATTTAAATAAATAAATCCAACGCAGTTTTTCCTAACACTCCTCCTCGCTTCGCTCGTCGTCGTACTTCAAACCACATAAAAAATATTCTTTATTCAGTCTTTTTTTATATTTATGATTACTAGTATTCGTTTTTTGGGTGTCGCTGCAAATCTATCTAAAGAACATCATTTCAAAATTTGAAGCAAATCGCTTGAATACATCCTGAAAAACAATACATTAAAAAAAAACTTGAAAGGAACATAAGTAAAAAACTGTAACAAGTAGAATATTCATCATACTCGGCATAATTATTCTTCTGGCCTTTAAAAAGTATCTAACTATTGTTTGGTTGTAATTGTTATAAATTAAGAATCTTTTACTCTGATTTATTATCCATAACTGATTAAATTTTATTATTGAATATCTTAAAAACAGTACGAGTTACGATACTAATATTTTGGAGAAATTAATTTTATTTGCCCTAAAATTAATTTATTAGTGAACGACAAAAAAGGGAACACCCTTTAAGTTAACGCAAAAAAAAAAACAAAGAGTATTTATGCACATCAATTCGATATGTTAAAATTACACGACGCAATATTGCACTGCAATCACGAATGTACATTATCCAGACTCCTTTCATTGTTTATCAACCAGCGCCCAATCTGAGACCAGACATCTATTCCCGAAATGAATCTCTATTCTCTGTAACGTTTATAAATATGTATATAAATGCTACGTGGCGGTAGTTATACATACACCCACCTCGAGCTAAGTTATTTATTACCAGAATTGCTTATAGCTTGACTAGCTTGAGGCGATGGAAAACGCAAACCATACGTCTATGTACAATATTAAAACGACTGAGCTGTGATCTTCTTTTACAAGTTTCTATTTATCGGGTGAAGTAACTAGGTTTATTGTAAATTTCGTACACATTTAAAAGGATGTCCATTTTGTGAGCTAGCGAAGGCTTTCAAGTTCTTCGATTTCCCGGGAATACTGTTCATGCCAAATGTCGTTCACTAATAAGTAGGTACAAGCCCTTTCAAGTCGCATCTTCAGAGGAATTCACGCTCCAAAAAAAACTTTACTAGGTAGGTTCGATGTCTCCTTATTACTTGGTCCGCTTGCTATACACATAATTCGCGGCGGACTGGCTCTTGCTTCGTTCAACACGATGTTAAATAGTCTAAAAGCTTGAGTGAAACATGCGCTTTATGGATGCAAAGCTCTAATGATAAAATTTATTAGCCCCGTACATAACGCTAAACCCGACGTTTGCAAATCATACGGATTTAAATTCAGTAAGGCACAATGCATCACCCACAAATCTAGCTTTATCCCTCACGAGAGACATTTGACATGTTACGAGCGCTCCCAGATCCTTTTATGCGAATTGTCCATTGTCAATATGCTTAATGTTACTCGTAGTTCGTACCGTGCGCCTACACGGTACATGCCCGGCTTAGGAAAGGAGCTCATGAATTATTTACTCGCTTTACACCTTCATTTATCGCAATTTTACTCTCCGACATTTATTCACACCGCGAGTTTGTGTCTTAACGGCAGACTTTGTTTGCTTCGATCGAAGTGCGATGTGATGCTTTTTTTTCACTGCCACATCACCACGACGACGCAGTATTGATTTGAATTGCCTAATGAAAAACACAATCAGGGATACCATTATAAAATATAGCAAGCTAGCTTTTAACGATACCAGGCATGGTTCGCTGCATGTCTGTGCACTATATATATATATATATGCACTGCGGTGATACATTTTTTGTAAACTCTTTCACTATTTATTCCTGCTTAGGTGTTTCATCCTGGGTTCCTATATTCAAAACGTCTCGTTAAAATGTAGCGTCTCGTTAAAATTTGACACATTTTGTATGTCGCAAATGTCAAACTTTAACGAGACGTCACATTTTAACGAGCCGTTTTGAATATACCCAGGGTTAATAATCTCTAATTGTTATTAACGGCGTTGTGTGCCTGGAAATGTATACATTTCGCGAAATAGAAGAGAGCGGCTAATTGATTCATAAAAATACTATTAAATGACATAGACTTTTTGAAATGGCAACGGTTGTGACCATTCAGCCAAATAAAAAAAAGTCACAGTAATTTAATTACCTATATTTAAAAATCAAAAAGTATAATTCTCTATTAACCAGCGGTAATGCATAAAGGTGGATTCACATTACGCCGTATTGGGCTGGGAGCGGTTTCGGCATGGTGTAATGTGAATTCACCTTAATACGCAACTGTCTAATCATTCGTAATACTAATTCAGATTCAGCCATCTTGATGAGAGCTGTTTTTTTTTAATATTACCTAATAAATATTATTTAATTTTAATATTTTAAATTATATGACCTATGTATAGTCTCAATGCTAAATGAGGTAATCAAAAAGTGGTTGAACATGCAAACGCTTTGGTTGGATGCACGGCTTGGAAGTTGAAACAAAATTATATAAAAAAAAAATGGAAAACTATAACGCACTAAATATCCAACTTTCCGCTCGATATACAGGCTACGAAAAGTACCACTTTTTGAGCAACTGTGTTAAAAAAATGTTTTATGCATGTTCCCTATTATTTGCTACTTATGACTTATGATATACTTTAAATCATTAATTAACTAAGGTATAACTGATGTCCAGTGAACTACTGTTGAAAACTGACCTTTTTTTTATATAGGGTTTAAAAAATAGAGTGCTGACGGGACGGTGTCATAAAAAATATTTTTGTGTACAACGCTAAAAAGTTTATTTTATAAAATCCTTACAAAATTAAAGCTACGCTTTTACCACACATTAATTTTAAATGATTTTATATCTAATATTAACATTGGTAAAGGACTTTTTCTTTGGTGACATAAAAAAAAACGTGATTTAGTAATGTAACTTAGAAAACGCGCGCTGCAGCGAGAACTAGTCCAAGTTTATCGAAGCACGCCGACGGAAGCAGGCCCGGTGCGCTGCATGTCTGTGCACTAGGCACTGCGGTGATCGTTTGGATCACGCCGGCTACATCCAGCCGAACAATAACTTCGGGTTCTGGATGCTGGTTTACTCTGACCGCTGGGAATTTGTTGACGGTGACGTCTCCTTGAACGATTACATAAATCGCCTTTTAATAATTCCTCTACAATTTTAAACAGAACCGGCGCGAGCTTAGCTTGCAGAGTTAGGCACTTGTTGACGACTTTGGCTGTAGTGCTGCGTCGAAATACACACACCAAAATTAAATCCTGACTAATGTTGTTGTGTGTCGCTAAATTGTGTTTATTAGTTTGACCGTCTATTTCTTAGCATGTTGCAAATCCGAGAAATTACTTAGTAAAGTTGCGAAAAATAATTTTCACTCGGACGGAATGGGGAGTAATAGTAATAGTTTATAATAGTGTCTGATGGAGCAACTTAGGCTAGCCGGTTTATAAACTGGTTGCTACTTTGTCTTAAACCTGGTCGCTTATATTGTCAGTTTGTTTGTAGGAAATAACATCACACATAGTAAGTACCACAGCCCACATACGGTTTTTTTTTGGCAATATTTCGATATATCAGGCGATATAAATGTTTTGTAAACGGACATAGTGTTATTTTGATATATCTACCTAATTTCGAGTACACCAAAATATTATAAAAGAAGTTCCTAAAAAGTGGTGAACATTTTCCGAACCCATTTTTCATGATGATAATTTTCCTTTAGTTCGTTATTCGTGCTTATAAAGTTTTTTTTTTCAGATTTTTAAGACCTATATTTTTGGCTGTATGGACCGGGTGTCTCCTCCCCCGTAAATCGAGCGACAATTAAACTTTCCTCAGTTCAATATTACTACTTACTTTATTGCTTTAACATTATTACTTAAATGTATAACTATGCCAAAATACGGCTTTGTAGTACCAAGAGTATCTGAGTAAAAGAGCGGACAGGCAAACCGACGGACGTGTCATGGCGAATTTAACGGGTTCCTTGTTCACTAAAAAACCAAAAATAAGTAATAAGAAACGTAATTTCAATTATCCTGTTTATTTTCAGTTGGTTTCAGTTCATTTATACCTATATGTATGTAATCACTTTATTGTACTAAACAGAAAATCAAATCACTATATCTCTATTCCCACGGGAACCGTCTAATTTCTAGCGATGAAAAACAGAAACACAGGCAGCTACTTTTACATTTATAATATTTATATTATTTGTTTTACTGTTGCCGCCATTATTGAACGTGGATTATTGAGGAATGTAGTTTTATGCACTTATGGATCTAATTTTTGACGTAACAAAATTACTGATAATATAGTGATAGTCATAAACGTGCTGTATTGGTAACAAAGTATGTTTGAAAAAAAAAAACAAATACATAAGTACTTTAAACATTATATGTATATTTCAAAACACATGTAATGTTTGTACGAATTATAATCACTTATCCAAATTATACTGAATAACCGATTAAGTTCAAAAGAGTTGGCTGTCCTCGTTCACGGCAATTAGAAAAAAAAACATTAAAAAATAAAAGACCTTTCTACGTTAATCCGGGTAATGTGTCAAGTCCACACTGTGAAATACGTGCACTTCTTTAGGACTCGGAAATGCTTGAATATCAACTCTAGATAGGTACGATGTGCATTCGATTATTTAGATTAAAATAAACAATTCGAGTAATGTACTTAAATTTTCAACTATAGTTGTATTTTCATGACATAAATTAAAGTCATTTGACGTTTATTGTTTTAAAAATATATTAGGGCGGAAAAGGTTTTGTACCGTAAAGAGTTATGTCTAGAGGTGTACCTAATCCTAAGAAGGTAAGCAATCTTTTTATGGTTAAGATCAAAAGTGTATATTCAAATGTATTTGTTTTTTCTGCCAACCATACACACCCTTTGCTACGAAAAGTGGACGTTGATAACGATCACTACAGTTACATTGTTGTAGGTATCTTCATTGAAACGAATCGTAACTTTGCTGGGGTAAAATGGGAATGGTGACTGCACCTTCTAATTGGCAGCTGTCATGGAACACTATTCATCAACTAAATAATTTCTTAACTATTTACTGGCTCCTTAGAGAGTGTTATTAAAACGTAGAATACATTACCCGCGCCGCGGGTCGGTGCCGGGGCCCGTTATGTCTTGTATAAAGGTAGTAGTTTAATAAAATCTTCTTCATATTAAGTACCAAAGATAGAGTGGCGTGCCCTGCCACTCATATTGACATAGCGCTTTTGCGTCTATGTACTTACGTACGTAAATAAGAAGTGGGGCGGAAGTTCGTAAATTAAAAACAATACATTATTTACTATGGTTTACCGTAAACTGAATTTATAACAGTTAATATTTTCTTTTACTAAGTCACATCATACAGGTCACGCTGTATTTAGAAGATAATGTTGTGCGCTTTAACAAAATTTGATGTGACGAAAGCTAAGGATCGGAATGGAGTCTAATGAACCGCGAACACCCTTCACACGGGACTCGTTCTTAATTAGTCCTCTTTCATTGTCCGTGCTCTCCCGACGGAGACGCTAATAACTAATCGCTCGGTCATTACACATCCCCGTTACTATCTAGCTATTAACTCGACTGATCGGCCCTTTTTCCAATTTAGGACATCGATCACAGTATTTTTATTTTTAACCATGCCTTCACAATAATCAAGTAGGTAGCTTGACTTTTTGTGTAACCCAAACATATGTTAGGCATAATTTATGCAAACTTTGAGCTGCCTAGCCCACTGATTTATGAATATAGTTCCAATATAACCGCTAAAATTTCTGATACATAATACCATTAACTTTTACTTGCTGATCGATTTTGAATAATAGCACCAGGTATGTCAAGCATCGGCGGTTGATGGCTCACCTTTGGAATGCCAGCAATGTTCGGAACCGGTGACCGTTGGCATTTGCGGAGTTCGGCTCAGACCCGATCAGTACCGACCGAATACAATGCCTATATAGCTAACCATGTAAAAGTGTCGTATCATGAACTTGTCATCAGGATGGTTATCCTTGAAACTTCGAACGGAGAGCCAAATTCATTATTTCCACGCTCTCTCTCTTGTGCGGTTCGTCCACGTCATACCCTCCTGCAGCCGCTCTTGTACCAATATATGTTTTAAGAACACGGACAGTGTTAATAACGTCCGAATAAAACCACATCTTAAGATTTATCAGTAAACTTCAGCATAAAAACCTAAAACTTTTTGAAATTGAAATGCTTTTCGCCTCAATAAATATATATATCTAACCATCAGGCAAATACAACTGTAACTTTCATACCTATATAAATTGCTACAAAGTATGGACCTACAGTAAGTGAATAACCAAAAAAAAACTAAGGAACTTGTGTATACCTACTCGTAATATTGTGTTACTCGTAATATTCACCGCGTGCAAGCCAGTGCCGATCAGTGATATGTGTGGTAAAATTAATAGACTGTAACTACCTAGTTGGAAACCATGGGGAACAGCAGCTCAGGGCAGGGGCACCCTCGTCACCATGTTAAGAGCAGGAAATCAAGAAGCTTGCCCACTTCGCCTGAGGTTCGAAGGTACGTAAACACAACAAAGCAATAAAGTTTTGAAATGAAAACACCGTATAGAATTTGATTCTAACTAGATACTTCCTTATTGATAATAATAGGGCCGCGCTCCAAGAGTACACTAAAAAAACAGGTTCTTGTTTAGATATGCTCCCTTAGGGTTAAGGGAACATTCGACGATCGGTCTTTCTAAAATAAAGACGAAGCCGACTTAAGTCATGCTTTACGTCCAAAAACATTTCATCAATATCATTAAAGTGAAATGCACCAGTAACGTTTGATCTCGCGCGAGTTACTGCAGAAGTGCGTAAACAATGAAGGGAGGAGACGTGGAGAGCTCTTCTCGCCGCCGGGCGCCGACCTTTCCGGCATACGAGTCGCACCATATTAATCTCTCCACAGGATTACCTAATACCATACCGTAATATATGCTTATTACGCTGTGTGTACACCAATTGGTCGTTGTACTAAATTGAAACAGAACGATTCGCAAACGATGAATAAACGAATGAAATTGTTCAAAATGTGAGCGAATGACATGCTGTCGTCAAATCCGATCCTGGCGCCGCTCTTGGCTCGACAGCCTCCATTTCCGAGCGGAACCGGGGGCCCGCTCGCTCCGGAAGCTACCGCCATCTGTGATACGGGCGTTTTGGAGCGAATACTGACCGCGGGGTAGGGTACGACTACATGACGTGTGTTGTCAGGCATGCGGGCGCAGGTAATGCAATAATTTTTAACCATGTTAGGGCGAGATGAAGCATCTGCCTGTAGTGTTTAACATCGTTACACGTTTCATACGTCGGTGTTACGGAGGTAAGCAAACACGCAATAATGTGGTTATAAAAGTATTTTCCTTGTCACTGACTTGTTCGGTATCATTGATAAGGTTTGCTTCTTATCATTCGCATTATATTCCTTATTATTTATAGGTAAAATATATTATTAACAGGTCAATCTAAACTTACAGCCCAAAGTACCTATTTTTTATGAGATTTGCAGTCTGCAGCGGATAACGTCTTAGGTAGATTTAATAATTTAAATCTTATGCCAGCGGGGACACTCCTAGGTTTATCACTACATAGTATAGAACAAAGTCGCTCCCCGCTGTCTGTCCCTATGTATGCTTAGATCTTGAAAACTACGCAACGGATTTTAATGCGGTTGTTTTTAATACTTAGTGATTCAAGAGGAAGGTTTATATATATAATACTTTAACCCGGAGCGAAGCGAGGGCGGGTCGCTAGTTATTGAATAAAATCTTATCCTAACTAGGCCAATCAAGCTGAGATTGAATGCAAAATGTATTTTTTTAAAGTAGAGTAGACTTCATATCTCGTCGTACTTGTATTGCAGACTACTCGTATTTGCAGGGCAAACTCGTGTGAGTAATGTTGTTTCCTCCCACATCAACGCTCGCGTGCGCTTTTCACGAGCACAAACGACTGCTCAGCTGTTCAATGAACCGTGAGCGTGTACTTATTGCCTTATCTAATAAAAGACGAAGATTTCCCTAAAAAATAACACCTTATTAAAACGTTCGTTTTTGGTGAACCTAACATTAACATAGTTCTAAAATTTATTTAAGGTTGGTGTACTCGTTATGGCGCAATTGTGAATATCAACTAAACACAGTAAAAGAACAAGAACACTTAAAATTTATTTAACAGATTTTATTAATTTGTTTATAGTTTGGTAAATTTTGTAGGACTCGAGGTATAAAGTCGCTCATTACCTAAATACCAGAATTTCAAAATACTTAACTTCTTATTTTATCTGATTCCCAAAACACGAAATTCTAAACAATGGTAAGCAATAAATACCAATAGTCCAATTTGAATGTTAATTGATGAGATTGTAGTAGGTATACTATTAAACATTTATTGAAATACTAAATTTCCGTATTTTGGGAATGAGTGGCACAAGAGCTTACGAAAGTGACCGTAAGCGATGCATAAACACGAAGGCCTTGTTAAGAGTTATCGCAGTGGGCCTCTGATCTGTTGGGTCCAACCATCTTTGACAAGTACCCCGATAGCTCTTTCATATTTACTGTAATGGCGGCCGAGATAGAAACACTGTCATAACATAACATATCATCATCATATCATGTCATATTATTGTCATACACATTAATATGGTTATTACCTTATTACCGAGTTGAATAGAGACAGACTGTGCATTCGTTATAAACTTCACTTTTTAAGCGAATAGAAAAAGGAGGAGGTTATGTGTTTCTGTATGTTTACCGGCTTTTCTGTTAATTGTGGACCGATAGGTATTCTATATTTTTTTTTGTAAGAGATACTCTTGAGGTGGTCCCATTGTCACCAAGTCAGGATCTGGCTGGGGGAACTTGGAGAAATCGAGGGAGCTTCTCAAATATTATAGGAATACATCAAGCGATTTTAGAATTTTCAGTAAGAAGTCCAGTATTTCCATTCAAGAAGTATCATTTGGTGAAGTGGAACTTATGACGAAGACCACAGATGGCCACCAGAACTCCTACACGGTACCTATTTCAAGGGTGGCGATAAGATAATTATCTCGATTAAGACAGTTGAGTGACTAATGACGAAGTACTTTTAAATGGTTTAAATATATGCCGTAATACTAAAGAAGGCGGGTAACTGCAATGTACTCGTAGTAGACGAAGCATTCTCTACTCTGTTGGTTCAAATTTAAATGCTTGTACTATTACTATTCAGTTAACCGCCTTCTTATGTATCACAGCAGTATGACTTTCCCGCGGCGTTGCTTGTTTCCAACTAATTGAAATGTGGGTCTACAAAACAGTACTATATTATGATATTATTCACTAAAAAGTATGGCATAATATAAATATTTAAAAAATATTATGTTATTATCACTAAAAAGAATGAAATAATATAAATATTTTAAAAACAAAAAGACCGCCTTCAAAAACGCAAGAAATGACTTCTTTTAAAATGGTAGGTAGGAGTAATACCTAATCAGTGAAACTGAAGTCGACGTCCCACAATATTTTTAACCAAAATTCGACTTCAGTTTGATTGACCATTACCTACCATTCCAAAAGAAGTTATTTCTTCCGTTTTTGGAGGCGGTTTCTTGTTTATTAAAAGATTTTCCTTTATTGTATATAGATAGAAAAGAAAACCATTTTTTTTACAAACAAACATCTGAATCACAGTCATGTTAAGTGACAGCGGTTTACTAACACGGGCTATAAATATAGGCTTATAGTTATGTGAATCGTAACTCAATACTTTCATGGATCAGGTAAAATGATAGTTTTAGTGTTACTACACAAGTGACACTGCCACATAACGTGTTACGCAAAGCGTGTGTTCGCCGGCTTTTCCGACAGATGTCGGAAAATATATGTTTTATATTTTGCGATACATACCTAACCAAGAAATGGGCCAACAAAGAGACACTGCTCACCAAAACAAATCGCACGTGAGCATAAATATCATTCTTAATCTATGGGACATACCGCGAATTAGAATCCCTACATCTGTACGCGAAGATAAGAACAAATAAGCTATTGACAAAGAAATTGCCTTCCTTTTTTGGGTTCCGTCCCAAAATTACAAAAACGGAACCCTTTAGTTTCGACAATATTTTCGGAAATAATCGTTCGATTTTTTTTTATAAAATGTGTCTGCTGCATCATTTTCTAAACCTTTAGTACCTATTACCAAAATGTTTTAATATAAAAATGACAGTCCGTGGTTTAACTTGGGACTTTTGGTAAGTACCTACTACATATGTGATATTTGGTATAGTTATACGTGTACATATATCTAAATTACGGCGACAAAGTTTGTAATATTCTTTCTTGAAAACGGTTTTTCGTGAACTTACCTGTACAAGTACCTAAAGCAAACGCTTTTTTTGAACAATGACGTCGAATGAGATGTTATTATATTGCACTTATAAAGTACCTTTTATGTAAGTATATGTTACAACCAATTTTTTGATTTCACCGTTTCCGAAAAATTGAACTCGAAAGTGTAATTTTCGCTAGAATTACGTACAGTAAGTACCCTTACCATGACTTGTAATTACCATACTTGCTAGCGAGTCGAATTCTCTGTTCCCCCCTCTATAACAACTACTGTGAGGACAGAGCATGGAAGTTGCAACTGATGTTAAGGGTTCAGGTTTAGAGCTTGAGATTTGAACTATGATTTGAAGGACGGCACTCACACGATCATAGGTGATATGATATGATACCTACCAGAAGTGAGAGTGACATCTGAGGTGCCTCATGTATGAGTAACTCAGCTCTACTTTGGGCAGATTAGTGTTTGTTTGTCGGTTTTTTTGTTCCATCTTCACTGTTCAATGCCTCAACCTAATAGTTGAACCCATATCGAGGTGAAAATCGTGTTATTATTAGTAGGTAAGTACAGATATCGTTTATAACTCGGAGACGGACGTACAGGAGGAGCTTAATAAAGAGATCTCTCCTCAAGTGGATCTTTTGTATACAGCCTGGCTACAAAAATCCATTGAGGTAAATTTGGAAGTTGTATTTGTGTAAAAGTTGTAGGTATAAGTGCGGATATTTTTAGGTTCTGTAATTAATATCCGAAGGGTCACTATGAAACAGAAATTACGCAAGTATTATACGATATTATTATTTTTTGTTTTTTTTTACTAAAAATATTTCATTCTGTGGTTCGTTCGACTGTAGCGTCGTTATGTGTTGAAAAGCAAGGTGGTCATTGTCAGCAATGTTTGTAACCTACGTGTGTCCACCTAAGGTTGAAAATAAAATGTTTTTTTTTTTGTATATTTTACTACTAAATCAGTAGGTAGGTACAGCATGATTTATTTTTGAACCAGATTGCAAATTATTTTATGTATAAAAGAAATAAAATACGCGTTATACTTGCATAATTTCTGTTTTATAGTGACCCTTCGGATATTAATTAGAGACCCTGAAAATATTCGCACTTAATTTCCTTGCACCGTACTAAGGTAATACCTGAGTGAGTAAAACTTCGACAGCACACTTATGCGCAGTGTCAGATTTAGTTGCGTTGTGACACTGCGCTGGAGGCGCTGTCGTATGTACATTATTGTGGTTTTGTTCTACTTGCAGCGAGTTCGAGTTAGTATCGCTACAGGGTACTTATTGCTAGCCCAGATAATTGTATAGTTCTTGAGGGAATTGCGATAAACGAATATTACGCGGACGGAGTCGCTGGCTAGTTAGGTACCTATAAAATTTAGTCATTTTTTAGAGTGGTTGCTCTGGTTTCCCCACTCTGGGAATCAAGGCAAGATGTTGTGTCTGTGTGAATATTAATCGGTTCTCTGCCTTTTCCCCGACAAACCGTTGACAAATGCATCGTTTCGCAACCTATTAATTCGCCAATTCACTTATTTTTTCTGTACTTAACTCAAATATTTCAGGATTTTTATAAAACTAACCTAACCTAACCCATAGGGTTCTACACCATGGTCCTGAAATAAATCCAGAATTATTTACAGTTTCGGAAAAAAACGCGGGTTGTTAATTCATTTTTGAAACGTTGTTTATGAAATGATAGGATCCCATATTAATCACTAGAGAGATTTTTCAAGTTTATAAACAAAATTGTCTATTTAATGGTGAACTGCAGGCGGCTGTAACGTAATGTTCCTATAACAATATCAAATATGATAAAGATATGAGTTTCAAATTTGGAACATCTTCCATAGTCAACTCAAATTAAATAGGTCCGAATTCTAGTATTAATTAAAATTGTCAATTCGAAACTTAGCTTAGCATCTATATGTGTGACAGGTAGCATTGACAGCAACGCCTAAATAAATCCCATTTTTTATGCAGATCATTTTGATTCTGAACCCATCTTAGAGTACTTATAATTATATGTGTAGATAAATTACTCACGTGATCTTATTACATAATGTGAGAGAGATTGCGGAGATATTGACTGGACGGCAAAATGGGAGCTACCCGCAATCCATTTGTTCGGAGCCACGGAATGCGTTATCAGTATTCAATCTAACTAGCAAACAGCCTGGAGCCGGGTAGAGCTGAATACGTTACGGGAATTTCTTGTCCATGATCTAGGCTAGTGTTACTAGATATCGATTCGAAGTCTTCGGACGTATAAAATTATTAGACTCACCAAGCGACAAAGATACTGTTACAGATATAGTAAATGAATGAACAATATTGTTTTTAGTTGGAATAGTTCTTAATTGTCGCGATAATCGATAACCTAATTAAGAAAACAAGACGTAAGAACTTATACTGCATAAAAAGATTTCATACAAATATCAACACCTGTTATCTACACCTGGTAACGATAAGCTCTCTGCGGACATGCACTGCAACCGCTGAGTCAGTTAGCTTGCTTTCACGATTAAGCTGTTTTTTCCATGTCGAAACGCTATTTTATACAGGCTCCCAGGTTACTAGTCAAATCCACCCGGGCAACATGCAGCGGTCAGTGGCTTGGTAGTTTATCAGAACAAAATAATGTATGTTGCAGGCAGGTGTCGGCGCTGCAGACGTCGATCCCGCAGCCTGCGTCGGCGGCGGCGGCGCGCCGCGCCCCGCCCGACAAGCGCCCGCTGCCCGCCACTCCCGGACACACAGGTACCTAAATCTACGTATATATTTTTTTCTATGCGAGTATGCTAGCTGAAAGCATATTTTTTTTGTAATAGTTCTACATTGCATAATCAAAACAAGCTTCGAAAAAAATATTTATGCATAGCATTAATATCCAAATATAACAAGGAAAAATAAACAAATTATCAAGCTGTAAAGTAATACAGTAGGTATAAACGTATTCAACATAAACCAAGGATATCCCGGTTTTTACTAGAAAAATACCAAAAACAACTAGTTACTTACTTAACTTTGTTGTACAATATTATGAAACATGATCGTTAAGTATCAATAAACAAACATATATTTGGATTATTGACAATTATAAGAAATACGCTTTCAGCAATATCCACATACGTGGAAAAACTTTTATGCCACAGAGTAGGTATGTTATGCCAAATACGTTTTGGATAATCGAACCGTGTCGTGACATATTTTCCATTTAGATGTTTTGATCTAGGTACCGGCCTAAAGTCTTAGCGATACAATAGAGGTTACTTATTTAGTTATTTCACTGTACGACTTACTTTTTTAACGCTTGCATTGCTCCAACTACAGAACAAAGAGCACAGCTATTGACAGATACGGAACCAGTCAATCAACTCTCATCAAATTGATTGCGGCTGTGTACGTACCGAGTTTAATCATTATTAACTAGGTCCTTGAATAAGCACTCAGTGGCGTAACTCTCTAAATGCAGAGTTCTAAGAAGCTCATATGCCTCTATATCATTTTGTGTTAACTCATATGTTTATGACACCATATTTTTAATTTAGGCTACGATATATAAGAAGATATGGTTAAAAACTAAAAGAAATAGTGACTCAGTACATGCAAGCATATTGCTTTTTTTTTGCCGAAGGATGAAACTGCGCCTGTGTTGTCTTTCGATTAAAACACCGCATAAATACTACTCCCAACTTGCTTAACAAACTGCTGAAGGGCTTTAGAGCCAATCCAATTATCTCTTACGGTGCTAAGCGTACACGTTAGAGCGAGCTCTGCGGCCCTAGTGCAGCCGCTATAATACCATTTTGGGCACAATTTTAAGCAGCCTACAGATCCATTAGAACTGCGTAGCGGTAATATAAAAGTGACATTATAAAGAGCCGCAACCAACGATTAACGCCATTTTTTGGAAAACGCCCATGAACGAATGAACGAAAATCGCCAAATCCTATATTATTCGTTGTTGTGATAGTTTATAAGGGAATGAGATATAAATTTTGAATGAAGACCAGCCATAATCAATAAATAATTCAATTAATTGTTTATTCTGTGCTTCGTAACATTATTATATACAAACTTTTAAAAACGCAGATAAGTTCACTGTGTAAATATGTAGACGGTATTATTTTTGTAATTTTGACGCGCCTCTAAGATTGCATCTAAATATTAGGAAATATGTAACATGTTGAACGTGTCGTTTTCGAAATAAATTATGTTTTTTTATTGTACGCATTGCCAGTATTATTATCTGCAACTAACTGCTCGTATGTCAGTCAATTCTAAATAAAATAAAATCATCCATACAATATCACTAATTACATCTGAATTTACCAAGTAATAATAAGTTTTATGATAATATCGTGGCGTTTGCAGGCATCACAGCTCTATGTGCAAAAACGTTTTAGACATTCGTAATGCTCATCAAAAATCGGTCTCCAAGTTACATACATACATACATACATACATACATATACTGGGTGTCCCAGGAAGTAGTGTCAAGCGGAAGTCCAGAGGTAGTGCACCTCAAGGGGCATCTGAATCACCCCCATGTATGTTCAGCGATTTTTCGTAGTTTCGGAGTTATTGATCATTTTATTTGGAATTATTGTAATTTTTCCTTATGTCCATGTTTCGAAAGACCCTTAATTTCATGTATTATTTCAATATTTTTTCATTGGGTACCTACATTGGTAGAATAATTATGAACTTAGGATGTATTTAAAGCTACTTGCCAATTTCTTTTTCAAGTAATTTTTGTGTGTGATTTCACGAAGTTTGTTTCTCCATACTAGATGAAATGGGAACTAGGGCTCAATTAGTATGGAGAAAGTAACTTTGTGTGATTACACAAAAAGTTGTCATAAAAAATATTGGCAAGTAGCTTTAAAAACATCCTTTGTTCATAATTATTTTGTCGATTTAAGAATCCACTGAAAAAATTATGACATAATACATGAACTTAAGGGTTTTTCGAAACATGGACATAAGGAAAAATTACAATAATTCCGATTAAAATGATCAATATCTCCAAAACTACGAAAAATCGCGGAACATACATGGGGGTGATTCAGATGCCCCTTGAGGTGCACTACCTCTGGACTTCCGCTTGACACTACTTCCTGGGACACCCTGTATAACATCACGCTTTCATTCCCTGTGTGGGGTAGGCAGAGCTACAGAAATAAGTAAGTAACTAGGTATTGCTTTATATATATTAGGTGTAAACGCAATCGGTATTCGGAATTTCACTATTTAAACTTAAAATTCCTAATGTTAGAGTCCATCAATTATCCGCGTAACCATAATTAATCCATTAAAATCGTGTTAAATTAGAACTAGTTTATATGTGACGGTTTGTTTCTGTTTGTTTTTTTTTAGAAATGAAGGCCAATTTTGTTTTTAGTATTCGGCTGCACATCGAATGCAAATTGGTTAGTTGGTAAATGTATTTTTCACTTCTGATGCTCGTATAGTTCTTCTTTATGCTGGGTATAGGCTGCATAAAATCGCATTTTATGCACTAGTGCATAAAGTGTTGTCGTCTTCTAGACTAAGAAAATTAAACCCTACAGCTAGACAGACGTGGTGACTGCACTAAATAAACTTGATATTTGAATATATTAACTTTAATTTATTAGCCTTCAATGTTGCGTCTAAGACAAATATTTTTTTTGAAAATATTTAAAACAAGCATTACTAACAAAAAACATACAAAATCAACGTATCACTTGGCAGTATTCTGTCCGACCTAAGTTAAAAGTTTCATGCAGAAAATTAAAATAAAGTTTAAAAAGAAATACAGTGACGGTTTGTCTCGTTTTGGCTGGCATTATTGTTTTCGACCTAAGTTGCAAGCTTCATCAAAAAAATAAAAAAAGATGTGGCGGGAAGAGGTTGTTGTCTCGTTTTGGACGTCTCACACCTAACACACTAATGGTTCAAAATGCAAAATAATTTATTGAACAGACATTGCCGCCTAAATCCAAGTAAAAGTTTTTTTATATTAAGTATTACTGTTTTATTTCCTCGTAATCGAAGTGAAAATCAGAGTGGATTACTCTGTCTAAAACCCATTTTATCCAAGACTTATGGTATCCATCCGAGCCGGTAGGCGAGTCGAATTAAGTTTGTTATGCCCTTGTTGTACAATCTACTATATAGCGTATCATTCTTATACATACGGTATTTAGTTTTCGATGACAACATATAGTACGTTGGCACTTGGCATGTAGTACCTAATAAGTACGCTATCCTCAAAATCGAGATAACGTAATCCTGCAACTACGAGGGGCGGCTGAAAAGTTCTAAGCCTAAGGTATGTTGAGGTTGCATATGCGTTAGCGATACTGGCCACTAAAAAGACCATTTAAAAAGTTAATAAATAAAAGAAGAAAATGTCGTCTTTTGTTTATTACATCTCGAGATATCCGACGCTAAAGGTCATCATGTGTGAATTATCAACGCATATCACGAAAATTGAGCACCGTGCAGTCATTAAGTTCCTCACAAAAAGTGACAAATCGCCGAAAATAATTTTTGAAGAAATGTCTAGTATTTACGGTGAATCTGGCCCTTCTCATGCCACTGTTAAAAAATGGAGTCGACTTTTTAAACTTGGACGGGAGTCGATCGAAGACGATCCTCGCTCAGGAAGGCCAATATCGGTTGGGACTGAAGAAAATACTGAAAAAGTCAAAAAGTTAGTATTAGAGGATCGGAGAATTAAGGTTTGGCAAATAGCTGAAGCCTTAGGTATTAGTAAGGAAAGAGTTGGAGAGATTTTGCATCAACATTTGCATATGACAAAAGTAAGTGCTCGTTGGGTGCCGAAAATGCTCACAGCTTTCGATAGAGAACGTCGTGTTCAAACTTCTCAGGCATTTTTAGAATTATGTGAAGAAGGTTTAGATGAAGTTTGTTCCCGCATAGTAACTGTTGATGAAACATGGATCAGACAGTATGATCCAGAGTCGAAGTCTGAATCTGTGCAGTGGATCGAAAAGGGTGAAAGGCCGCCAAAGAAATTCAAGGTTCAAAGATCGGCGTCTAAGCTAATGGCCACCGTGTTCTGGGATTGCGATGGCATTCTTTTAATAGACTATTTGGCGAAAGGCTCTACAATAAATGCAGTTTATTATGCTGAGCTATTAAGAAAAGTGCGACAAGCCATAGTCGAGAAACGAAGGGGCAAACTGAGCAAAGGCATTTTGTTTTTGCAAGACAACGCCCCCGTTCACACCGCTCGTGTTGCCAAGCTTGCTCTGAAGGAAACTGGCTTCGAGGAAATTGATCATCCACCTTACAGTCCAGATCTGGCCCCTAGTGATTATTTTCTATTCAGCAATTTGAAGAAAGATTTAAGGGGAAAGCGATTTGGCAGTGATGAAGAGATGAAGGCGGCTGTACAGGAACATTTCGACAGCCAAAATAAAACTTATTTTTTTAACGGTCTAAAAGCATTATTTAAAAAATGTAATAAATGCATTGAATTAGAGGGAGATTATATTGAAAAATAAAAATAGTAAAAAAAATCTGAACCTTTTTTTTCTACCTTAGGCTTAGAACTTTTCAGCCGCCCCTCGTAACTAAAACTTAACAGATCGTTCTTCAAATTGTCGTGTGTTAATTGAGTTGGTTGATTAAGCCCATGTGACCGTTCAGAGTTGCTGGGTGCGTCGCCAGTCACACTGCACTTCCTACCGAGTGCACGCATTTTGCTCGCGTCTGAGGCGCTTGCTTTATTAAAATAAAACCAGTGTCAGCAAACAGTTCACTCCTAAAAATCAAGTTGCCTTCGAACAAAGTTTCAATGTATTCAATATTGATTTAACTTAATTTAATAAGTGATCACTGATCATCCACCACAGTAAGCTCTAGTTTTGAAAAGGCTTTTAACTATCACGTTTTAGTGTTTGTGTCTAATCTTGCCACTTTTAAACAAGTTCTCGCTATCCGAATTGATTTATGATAAAAATAGTTTAATACAGTACTAAAAGTGTAGTTGGATCGATATAGGAAGCCGATAGCCGATATAGGATGTATATAACCTCGTAAGACCTACGTCAAATTTTGATAGTTCAAAAACGAACCTTGTGTTAGTTAGCTTAAGCTAAAGTCACTGACAAATGTCCTAAATTTAGGCCGTTGGGCCTTCCGAGGTGCAATAAATATTATATTCTTTGACCTTTTATAAATGCTATATTGATAAAAACCTTGCGACGACGTTCAGTAATTTAAATTATGAATATTACCTTAGTGTTTGAAATTGCTAAATACGTCTGTCCCACCCAGGGATCACTTCTACATTGACTGAATTATATAACATATTATGGTATTTAGCAGCATTTCAGTTTATTTCAGAAACGATTAGCCTGTAACAATGTTTGTGTGTTTTTAAATAAATGAGACTTAATCTGGTAGTACAGGAAAGAAAGATATCTGCAAGGAATTTTCATAGTACAAAGTTGGAATTATTAAAAAAAAACTCAAAAATGCACCGTAAGTTAAGTCGTTTTTATTTAGCTAAAAGTGAACTGTACAGTCACATACATTTACTTTGCCATGGTAGATAAAACTGTTTGCATATATATCTATACATATAATAACAACTATAATATTATATTATTATAGTCTGTAGAGGAGTCGTATCTAAAAGAGCAAATTAAGAGTGCGCCGAGGCAACGATACGTAATTACGAAAAAAATGCGTTCGTTTGATCGCCTGCTGCATTGTTTTTACTGAGGCTTTAGTTATGCAATTCATATGTAAGATATTTAAGGAATCACTCTATCGATCATACACTTTAGAAACACGATTACTTGTACTTCCCTCGATAGAAAAAACATCCAAAGATACCTCTACATAACAAAATAAACACTTAGTACGGCGTAATTACTTCACGGAAGATCATCAGTCATTCATTTTAGCCAGAGCCGTCACGTTTCCCCCATGTCCGCATTAGTCCTGCTTCGGCCGTCGGACGTAGAGGCTGTGACACTTGTTGGTTGGTTGCGTTTATCGCGATTTTTGTGATTATTCACTTTATTTTAAATGGGGAACAAACACAACCAAAAAAGGAAGAGAAGGGGTTGGCAAAAGCACAATGCTAAACGCTTGCGTGAAGAAATTAAGTAAGTTAAAATCTGATAGTGGAGTCGTTCTAAGAAACCTGATTTGACAGTTGTCAAAATGCCACGCTAAGGGAGGAGAAAATAAATCGGTAGCAACATAGACTGATTTTCGAGATGTATCGATTTGTATTACTAAGACTTTGTAATCGTTTAGTTGTGGTCTTGATGTTTTGGGCCAAAATTGGTTTATTTACACAAGTAATTTTAAACAACACGCGAAGTTCTAAACAACTAAGGCCCTAATCCTGTAAAATTATCGAATTAGTTAGGTATAGATATTTGTTCAAGACGCATTCAGAGATCATTAAATAGCCGTATATGGTAAAAAAAATCGCCCTTTGGTTAATCATTTCTTATTTTCGAACTTTAATTCGGGGTTTTTATCTATTCTAACTCAAATGCCCCCTTTGAATGATATAATGTGAAATTACAGAAGGCGAACGATCAACAAAAAGACTTTTAACGCCATCTAGCGCCCATTCAAATGAAATGTTTACAAAATGTCCCAAGAGGTGGCAGCGTTTTAATAATAACGCTCAATCCTACATCGCGCTGTTAAGATTTTTCCCGAATCAATCAGGTCGTGTAGGTTTTTTTACTTGGCTTTTCAACGGTCAGCGCAGATAACCCAGGTGGGGTTCTCAGCACGAAACCGGTTCCTCATACCCCCTTTGACCCTTAAATTGGCAAAAATTATAATGTCGTGAATTCAAACCCTATTTGATTTCGAACCAGCATAAAAAAATATCAATCCAAAAAAAACAAAAAGTGAACATTATGGTATGTATCCTGTGGTGCACACTGCCAAGTTAAGGGTTAATAGGAGGATCGAGAAGATCACTGCGCTGCGGAAATAATTACGTCGCCGCACTAAACGCCTTAGTCACGCCGCCGCGTCGCCGCACTCAGTCCTAATCCACAAGATCGCAACGTCCTCGGCCCCACGGAGAGTGGTAAATCTGGTGAAGGTCATCCAGACCTTCCCACAGGACAGACGCTTCAGAGTGGTGGTGGCTAAGATGCCATCTCCGAAAATCGCCCAATCAGTACCAGAGTCCCCCAGGGAAGTTGCCTCTTTCCGGTGTGCTACACAAAGTACACCGACGACATCCCTGTCTCAGACGGCTCCCACCTTCCGCGGCATTCTACGCTTCATCGTTCAAGCCCGAGCACGCCGTTGTCAAGCCAACTCGATGCCCTACCAGTTTGGCTAGCCACGTGGAGGCTAAAGGCTAACCGTTAATGTCGCTCCCCAAATCCATTACTCACTCTACTCGGGCAAGACATCCATTTGTCCCTGGTTGTAAAATACCTGGAGAGACTCACCATGAGTCATGAGTCCCCACATTAAAAATGTCATCGTCCCCTCAAGAACCTCTCTCTCTCTCTCTTCGTCCGGTGCTCTACTCCAGCTTCCCTCTGCGTGTGAAGCAGCGGGGTCGCATCGCGTGCCTTGCCTCGTCGATGTTTGCACGAGTGGACGCGTCGCGTTTCCTCCATCTAAGGGACATCGCGCCACAGCATGCGCGACCCCCCGACGGCAAGTCATGCTCCCGCGACCTCGACAATCCTCTCGGACCCATGAAGACGCTGCTCAGCTAGAAGGTCCTGCAACGGGTTGCCGCCTAGCTGGCGTGACCTCTCGAGCAGCGTAAAACCCGGATTGACTTCACAGCCCTCCCTTCCCCAAAATCCTTTTCCCACTGTCTGCCTAATACCTTTTCACGCTTAAACTACTGAAGCGATTTTGATGAAATTAAATTCAGCATGGATATATTTCGAGTTCCGGAGAAGGACATAGGATAATTTTTATCTCGGAAAATTGTACAAGTCCTGAGGGAGCAGCGATAAACGACTTCTGCGTGGACGGAGTCGCGGGCAAAAGCTATAGGTAAAATATACCCACTATCGATAAAATACTTTGAAATAATACGAGTAGGTACCTAAGTTTCATTCAATTTTAGTACGATGAATACTACTTAATATTATAAACGCGAAAGTTTGTAAGTATGTATGTTTGTTACTCTTTCACGTAAAAACTACTGGATGGATTTTGGTGAAATTTGGAATGTAAACAGCCAAGGTACCTTTCATATCGCTATTCCCTCGGGGACTGATTTATACGCGTAAAAAGTCGCGGGCGGAAATTAGTATTAAAAATCAGTGTGGAGTGGAATGAACGGAAAAAAACTGAATAAATAACTGATACAACGAAAAACGACGTACCTAATGTTTTAATTTGCATTGCATTAGTTGTAAATTTTGATTCTGGCAATTGAAAATTGTGGTTCGTTTCTCAACAGTCTCATTATAAAATCGATGATTGCAACACTTCCTCATTCATTCATTCGATGGAAATTTCGATACTTTTGTAATGATAGTACTACAAATATAAAAAATATTATATTTGCCTTTATTTTATTTCACTTTATAAATGACACAGAATTCAAAATAAATAACCTTATAAAGTTAGTTTAGACGATAGCTATCTGTGATTAAATTTAAGTGGTATTCAATGTTATGATCAGATATTGGAGCAGGCTGCAAAGATAATAACTTATTTTTATATATAAACTAGCGACCCGCCCTCGCTTCGCTCCGGATTAAAGTATTATACATATAAACCTTCCTCTTCAATCACTCTATCTATTAAAAAAAACCGCGTCTAAATCCGTTGCGTAGTTTTAAAGATTTAAGCATACATAGGGATATAGGGACAGAAAAAGCGACTTTGTTTTATACATGTAGTGATATATAATATAAAGCCAGCTGTTTAGTACCCCTGCACGAATTACATAAAAAACGTAATATCTTACTTACCTTTAAACTCCATATTATACATAAATAAGGAACATTTTACAAAATAATACTCAAGAAACACCAATAACACTTCAGAGCCACTTCCAGGTCTCATATTATGACTGAAGAATGAATAAAAGTTAACGTCGATGGCTAATGGCGCGCCAGGCGCGGCATTACTTCAGGGAGGCCTGTGACGCGACATAGCGCATAACAACATTTTGTGTGTGGCCTGCGTCACGTATTTAAAAATATGTATGTGGCAATGAATCTGTTAAACTTCGGTCACCAATAATCATACTATTTTATAAAAATATTTTCCTTACGTTTTCATACCAATACTTATTTTTAACTTAAATTACCTACTCACTCACCTAATCGCTTATGACTCGCGTGCTATGTGATGCTGATGTAGTACGTAACTATCATTATTTTACAGTAAGTAAAAACATGGTGACGAAACCTGCACTGCGAAAATAAGCTTAGATATTACATGTGCGACCAAGATCCGGGCCCCCAAGCTCCCCTCATGATGTAAGGTCTGGGGTCATATAGCCACTGCCGGAAATATGCTATCTGTCTTAAATGAAAGTATATCTTGATGAATAAAAACACCGGTCCAAGCATAGTCCGGACTCCTCTTTCATTCACACCCATCCTGATCAATGAAAAAAAACGAATTGACGTACGAGACGGTGACAATAGCATTGGTATACCTACCTCATCTCCGAAGTTGTGTAGTCTCCGTTGTATTGAAAATGTCAGTGTTTATTGGTTTTCATCGCAAATAGATTACTAAAGATTGCAATAACTTTTCTAATTACATCTATATAAATAAAAAATAATCTCCGAAATGTATGTACGCGCATAACTTTCGAACGACTGTACCAAATGGTTTTTTTTTTTTTTGTGATCTTCGTTATTGTCAGGGCAAGGTTTGTATAGCTTAAAAATATATAGTTAAGTTGGAAATATGCAGCGGGGGCGAAGCCGCTGGCAGGCAGCTAGTACTACATAACAAATGATGTTAATGAAATGTGATACGCAATAAATGATTTTGAATTTGAATTTTGAATTTGAAATTATTTGTGATTTCATAAAGTACGACGTAGTAGCATGTTTTCCGTAATAATCTGTGTGTACATTGTTTATTCGAAGAAACGAAGTCACGCTACCCGCTGACACACTTAGATTTAGACCCGTAATGCGCCAAGTTTATGGTTGCCATTGGCCCTTTATAATGTCCCTAGTTTAGGGTTGTAACACGCGCACGCATATCATTCGCAAGTACTTAGTGACATCACAGTATTATTAATTCACTCGTACAGCGCGATCGATTTTCAAACCAATATAACTAGCCCTATGGTAATGAATAAATTTCCCCTCTCAAAATCATGCTCATGAGGGTAATAAGGCTCTTAATAAAATGGACAACACAGGTGGTGAGGACTAAACCACCGTAACAAAACAGCTCAGTGCGACGCCAGCGCAGCGCAGACCACCCGTGTGTGTCACTTTGATAAAAGTTTATGTCGGCTTATCTCACGAGTGTTTACCCAAATATATTTTAAATTCGAGTGAGATAACGTTGTTATGTAACTTTGATTTTGATTCTTCGCGATAGCAAATTATGATTATAATATATTTTTTTTATTTGGCAAGTATGGGTATATATTCGAATTGTACTTATGCGATACTACGTGTTGCAGGTGGTAAAAGTGGTCTATCTGCTAGCTCCAGCCGCTCTACCAGCCCGCTGGGTCAAGGAGTCGTCAGTTTTATACCCCGAGCCCCTACGTCATCGTCTGGGTAAGCCTTATATTATTACTCTTAGTAGGTAATTAATTAACAAATTCCTCTTCCTGTGCTTTATTTAATAATGATTGCAGGTCTCGACCAAACTCCTCGCTTTTGGCCCCTGGCAGCAAGATCCCAGCAAGTCCATTCACTCAGACCCAACAAAACTCCCAGACAGCAACTAGTCAAAATGGGACGCCCACAAAGCACTCTATGCTGGACAAATTGAAACTTTTTAACAAGGAAAAACCCAACAATGAAAAGCAGCACAGCAAGAGCACGGCAGTGTCCAAACGCACTAGCTCTTCCAGTGGATTCTCTTCTGCGAAAAGTGAGAGATCCGACTCTAGCTTAAGTCTTAATGAATCTTCTAATACTCCTAACGCACATATCAAATCCTCTCATTTATTAGGACCTAAACCAATTAGGCAACAGAGCGAAACATTATCAAAAGACAAGTCTGGTAAAAATGTTAAATCAAAGTTAATTAGTTCTAAAGCTATAAAAGAATCTTCCACGAATTTGAGTAAGTCAAACGTAAAATTAAGCAATTCTGACAAATCGAAAAATAGCCCGAAGCTTCCAGCACGAGATAAAGAGTCCAGACTAGCTGCTCCTAAATCAATAAGCAATACTAAGTTAAATCAGATTGATGACCATCCTAAGAGTGCCAAAGGGAAGTTGGACTCAAAGATGGTTAAACTATCAGGTAGTCAGATGAGACTAGGCGAGCAAAGGAATGAAAGCAGCACTGAGAACGTGCAATTAAAGAATCAGACCAATAGTCCGCCTTCGCCGCCCGGAGGACAAGGAGTATCGTTACAGAACCAAACCGGCATTCCAAAGCCGACTGCGGCAGTCAAAGGGACTTTTAAAATTTCTAAGGATGAGAGACATATGATTCACAAAAGTACAAATAGTCAATTAAGCCCTATACAAAGCAATTCTAGTCTAAATTCTACCAACAACGCAAGTGCACTTCCGTTTAGCAGAGAACAATCTACTTTAGGCAAAGAAATTTCTCAAAAACAAACTCTGGCGGTGTCTCCAATGCCCGTTGTCAATACAGGCTGCACAAACTCTGCGACCCAGATGTCTGAAAGCTTACATTCAAATTCCACTCACAGTACGACTGGACAACACTCAAATTCCAGTGACAGTAGCGTAATATACCGGCCTTCCAGTGAATCTGGATCTGAAATGTCGAAGACTATGTCTAGTAATCACATGATCAACAAAAGAGTAGATATGAACACTACGTATATCAACGAAGTTATTAATGAAGCTGAAATATCTGAGAAACAAGCAGCTCAGAGACGGTTATTAGAAAACTCTGGGTTAAAACCGGCTTTCGAACATAATACGGCTTTGACAGAATTGAGTAAAAAGTTCGAAGGGGAAAGTCGATCAAGCACTCCGTCTCATTGTCGCGACAACTCACTCGGCGACGAGGACAACCCGCTGATGAACGTGATGCCTATGCGGCCGCTGTTGCGAGGGTATAACAGCCACCTGACGCTTCCGATGAGGACCTCTGGATTGACTCAGAAAAATTCTCCAAGCTATCCTCATCACGCCAATACCGTTAAGGCAAACTTTGGTCGCGAAAATATGGGATTACGTGATCGAATCCATTACGGACCAGGATTTTCCAATCCTGATTATTGTGATCTAGAAATAGCATCAGGGTATTTATCTGATGGCGATTGTTTAAGAAGAATAAACATCAATGAGATAGACCGCGGCAGAAACAACGACATGATGGATGGGTATATGTCCGAGGGCGGAGCTTCATTGTACGGCCGCCGCGTCGTCTACCAGCAGCCGTCACACCTCCAGCAGCTAGATGAAAGGTAAGTGTCTTAT
The DNA here is from genome assembly GCA_949316455.1 of Acleris holmiana. NCBI lineage: Eukaryota > Metazoa > Arthropoda > Insecta > Lepidoptera > Tortricidae > Acleris > Acleris holmiana. Next base: position 18,258,061 of record OX438762.1, read on the forward strand.
TTACGGCCATGAAAATGTTGTATGATATTTCCGTTCTTTATTCTTAGGTTCAAAAGGCTTCATGGACATAAAGTTTGTAGTTGCGACGATTTGACATAAATTTAATTATTAGAGATACGCGCTCTTTAATTGTTTACATTAATAATGACTAGTATTAGGAAGGGGCCATCGATTGATTCACATTTTAATTAATTTGTATTATAGTTACTATTATACTTATATGTATGTAAATGGAAATGTGTAATCTTGACAATCGTAATTTCGCACAATGCAAGTGTTTCTCTTCCACGGAATTAAGATTTTAGGTGCATAGCGAAGATCTTGTGGCGGAGCGAAAGCCTATCGGGTACGGAGCCTGACTCGTGTTATGTGAGTGTGAGCAAACCTATTTTCCAATAGGATCGGCTGAGCGCCTCGCTCCACAAGTGGTCCGCCTACCTTTCGTCACTATCGACATACATAATGTGTATATCGACCTTGGCGGGGATTCTACACGGTAATAACGATATCGTCTTTGACCTGTTTCAGTATTGTCAACATTTTGATAACTCTTATGACATGTCATTTACAATAATGGTGAATGTCACATAAACGATCCTAGAACACGTCAAATGCGATATCGTTATAACGCAGTAGAATAGAGTCCCTTATCTTAGTACAACTAGTGAATTCGTGAACCTTTGATAAAGTTAAAAAAATAAGAAGTTCACTTAAAAAAAAAAAAAAATAACAATTCCATTAATTTACCTTGTAAGTAATTGTTCACCGCACCGGTGTCTACGCCATAATCTTTAAAATCATATTTTTTTTCCAAATAATATTAACGAAAAGGAAGCTAACACGATGGTTCTTGTATTTTAAAGTAACATGCTGCCCTACATGACCATTTTAATAATTAAAATGTATAAACACTATCGACTCTGCGCTGGGATATATTTGTGTAAATAAATTAAATGTTTCGAATAATCTTGTAAGACGAGGGTGAGCATCGATCTGAGAGGGTCCGCATAACACACACACCTCCGTCGGTGTCAGATCGGGCCGAGACGGCGCGTGCCGCGAAGCGCCGCCGGCCTCCATAGGGAAACGTTTTGGCCGAGTCATTTGGCTAAGTTTGTTAGCAATCGCAGTGAACAAAGCACTGTGTCGCTAACGCCGGCATGTAGGTTCCTCGCGCAGCGCGCGCTCGCAGCGACTAGGACTCGCGCGTCGCACCCACACTCCTGCACTGTCGCAGTACTAGGGGAGAGGGCGGGGTAGCCAAAATCGATACTCCTACGTCTCACGTCGTCCCTGCCCCGCGCCCTCTATTTACGACAGCCACGACACTAACCACCCCCAACAGTACCGTACCATTCGGGACCTTAATGAGCCTCGGCATAAAATTGTTCTTTCGTCGCAACTCCTGATTATTCCCTACGCTCTTCTACGCGGACCCAAAATGATTGCTATCATTTTTCCCACGTTCACGATATACTTTTTGATCAATACTTTGAGCGTTAATATTTTATTCAGTTATACCTACATTTGGGGCAGTGTTAGTGTCATCGATTTTATTTAAAACTCACGTTGTAACTCGCAATTCTATACTATTTATTTCCTACGTTCTTTTACGTAAGCCCATTATGATTGCTATCGTTTTTCCCACGTTCACTATATACTTCTTGATCAATATTTTTAGCGTTATTATTTTATTACTTTAGTTATTTCTACATTTATTGTGGCGGTTTTAGTGCCATCGATTTTATTTAAACTAACTCGCAATTCTATACTATTTAGTCCCTACGTTCTTTTACGCCTGTCCATTATGATTGCTATTATTTTTCCCATGAAGTACTTATTGAACAGTACTTTTTGCAATAATATTTGAATACGTTTCCTAGTCGTACATTCTCGGCAGTTTTAATGTTATCGATTTTATATTTAACTTACGTTTGTAGCTGACGGGTGATACCTGACCATTCAGTTTAGTAAGTATAGTATACTCTGGTAAAGTGATAGACAAAAGGAATGGCGCGGCGTGTCGTGCGGACGGGTGGTGTGGCGCGGAGAGTCCGGCGCTCGTAGTGAGTTCGGTTTGGCGGCGGCGCCGCGGCGGTGGCGGCAGGGCGGGCGGCACTCGGCGCCGCGCTGTGTCGGCGAGCGGGCGCGCCGTCTTCGCCGCCCGCGTTCGCACACGCACGTGACAAACTTTCCCAATTTCCTCCGCGGAAAATGTTAATCTGTTGCCCGCATCGATCGCCCCAAAGCCAGACGTTCCCGCGCCCGAACGGCAGCCTCACCACAGCTGGCGCCACGCTTCTGGACCGCTCTTAACAAAGGCTCCGGAGCCGAAAACGGACAGACATTCCTAAGATTTTTACCACGATTAGTATTCGTTGCGCTAAACTCTCGGTATTAGATAGCTGATAAGTGTACCTTAGTCGATGTAGTGGACCATACGAGTTGTGCCTTCTAAGCTTGAACCGGGGTAAACTTTAATATAATCGAACACAAAGTTCGGTGTTTGATAAGTACTCCATGATAATAATTTTGCATACTCTGTGTAAGGATCAGTGTTGCCTTGCTATACGTGTCTTTGCTTTTCGCGGTAGTTGTTAAAGCTTACGGTGCTTAATATATTATACTGAGATTGTTAATAGAAAGACATTATAAGAAAAACAAATGTTCTCCTGAGAAGCCATGATGATTTCGGTAAGATTTTGATGTTTTAGTACCTATGTAAGTTTCTAATTCGAAGTTGTGAGATACGTTTAATAACTTGAACCATTATAGGTGACATTTGCCATTAGCTCTTCGGATATTGCCCCCCTGCGCAAAACAGTTTTGCGAATAAACGTTTATTTCTAATAGAATGCTTTCACAAGAAATACTTATGAATGACCTACGATACGATGTATTAACAGTGCAAACTTTAGAGCCGCTCACGGGCACGTTAATGTAATGAACTAATGAGTTTTCAACCTTGCTAACATCTGGCCCGCGCGGTGTCAATGTATCTACTTTGTGACATGTGGCCACCACTCGCGATACAATGACTGATACTTAGTTATAGATTGCGTATGTTAACAATTACGAAATGTTTAAATGTACGTATGTATAACGTGGTAGAATTTATATTTCAAAATTAAGTAGTTTAGCTTTGTTAATACTAGTAATGTAATCCAATAATTATTAAATGAACTGTATTGAACTGGTATCAGTGCGTAAGGAGCCGGCTGCCTGCACAAGCTGCCGGCATCCGCAGGGTTATGAAACCGCCCAACCCTCCGCAGATCACGACTGTGCTTCTCAATTTTCTAATGTCATAACTTCCCCCTTTTTTTGTAAATCTTGCTTCAATCCTTTTTAATTTAATAGGTACACAATATATTCTGTTATAAAAATGTATTGTATACAAAGGCCGAATTATCCCTTTAAGGAATCTCTTCCAGTTAACCTTACTCTTTTTTTAACTTAATTTGATGTTTTTTTTGTGTTTGATGATTTGTAAGTTTGTTTTTGTGCAGTCAATGATAAGATAACAGTCAAAGATAGAAGCTTTAATTTTTTAATCATTTTTATTTTGTTGTTTGATTGGCCTACGTTGGAGACTAATGTCTCCATTAGGATTTTTAAATGTAAGACTATTGAATGATGAAATTAAAATAAATCTCACTACAACTCGTCAACAGCGTTGACTGACACTATTAAGTGGAAATAGAAACACATAGTGTGAAAATTTCAACTGTTTACCCATTAAGGTTGTTGAGATACGGTTTGCTGACAGATAGACTGACGTATGGTTAGTGGAGGCTTAGTAATAAGGTCCCATTGGTACTCTTAGAGGTACGGAACCCTAAAAATTGTATTAGCTGTCACGTCCTTAAGGGTAAATTACATTAAAATTTATAGAAATATCAGCTTTAATATAATTATGAACATTTAAAACTCATACAGACCATTATTAACTAACGCACAAATAACCCTATTTCTCGTTAAAGTATTGTTTGTTTCATTCTATCAATTCGAATGTTACAATGATAGATAAGTACAAATTATAAATTCAAATACAATAATTTTTCATTATATTGGCCACATGAAGGCTCTTATACACGTCGGTAATATGCAGTGAATCTACTAGCGCTTCGGAAAAGACCATCATTGCGGAGAAGAAGCGCCTAAAGAAACTCCAACAGAAGGTCATTTTATTAATTATAAAATACAATAATACTTAAAAGTAAATTACATTACAAAGTAATAAATAATACTTATTAATACTAGCACAAATAAAATAATTACAAATCGCTGCTTTAATACAAAAGCGCCACAAACCAAAAACAAATACAATTGAATTTAAAACTTTAAGTAAACGTTGTTCTGAATTTAAATGCAACAAAGATTCATTTTGTATTGTAGCGCTTTTGTATTAAAGCAACGAAATGTAAGATCAATAACATTAAATTAAAACTAATGACGAAGAGAACAACACGACAAGGTCTATATTTTAGCACACTTCAGCTATCGTGCGTTTATAATGAATAAGAGCGATATCCTTTAAGACTGTACTCGTATGTTAAGGTGGCATATCGAATCGAAGAAGAAAATGTTAACGAATCAATGAAGTGCGAAGGTATAAATTGAGTATGGATCATCGTTCTGTTGACCAATTCGACCAACTGAGTAGAAATGGCAACAATGATGATCGGTAAATTCCTAAATTTTCTAGGAGTTCCCTAACGCTTGGCTCCGCGTCACGTGGCCGGGGGTAGCCGACCGTGCGTCCGCATACGGACCGACATCGACAGCCCCGCCGCGCCGGCTCGGGGCGGGTATTTCGAGAAAGAGCGTACAATCGATGCCTGAGTACGTAGCCATAGAGGCCTTTACTGTTTGTGAATCATGGATTCGATTGTTTTGTTTTCGATTAAGTAAAACCGATCGCGACCGCTGATATAGAGACGAATCAAGTTATATCGCTGTACGAATTTTCTGTTTCACTTTTACTAACTCACTTACTTTTGTGAATGCTTCTCGGAATTTAATCGTGGGTGCAAGGTCCGTCCGGGTCACTACCACCATCTTGACCTTTACAACCTACCAACAAGCAGAAGTGTTGTGCATGGTTGTGGTTCCAGTGTTGGGGATAAGACAACCGGTGAAATTACTAGCATATAGGCTGGAATGCCTCAGGGTTGGCAACCCATTTGTAGTATTATGATTGAAGTCTTAAGAATGCAAGTTTTATGTGTTGTTCGTTTGCCTTCTTCTTGACATCAATAGGTAGGTATATATATATAAATGTCCCTATTTAAAACAATGTTAAATCGTTATTGATAGAGAGCGGATTTGAAGTAGCAATTACATGGATATGACTAGTGCGATTGGTCAGATTGATAAATAGATAGATTTATTTATTAGATACTAGGGACCCGCCAGCGGCTTCGCCTGCTGCAATTTTTTTCTTTCATGTCACTTAGGGTTATGAAAAATAGATGTTGGCTGATTCTCAGACCTACCCGATATGCACACAATACTTCATAAGAATCGGTCGAGCCGTTTCGGAGGAGTATGAGAACGAACATTGTGACACGAGAATTTGATTTATTAGATTGGGTTGTTTATTGGTCTTACAGTTATCTTATTACTCACCTACTTATCGCAATGCAATCTAGTAGATAATTAAATTCAATAAATCCATATAACTAATATTCTCGCATAAAACTAATATTTTTTCGCTAGCCTATTTGAGTGTCCCACTGCTGGGCGAAGGTCCCTTGATCTCCACGAATTCCTATTCGGTAAAACTATAGATATGTAAAGTAAAATATTTTGTCCTAATTAAAGGAGTTTTATACAGCTCAAACATACTAGATCTTTTTCGGATTACAGTTGGATTTAAGATAATAAGCTTCACAAACTAAAAAATGAAAACTTACAAAGATATTTGATTATATCCATTATCATTACGTATCATCATAAATCCTTTTTGTGTCAATATTATTTTATAACCTTTGTACAGTTGATATGAATAATAAATACTTGTACCTACTAGTCTTATTAAACTCTTAATAGCTATTTTAAATGCGCTCTCTAGTTATTAACTTTATTGAACTAAGGAGCAGTACATGATGTTAGTTACCTATATATTAGAATATACGTGTAACCTACTTTAATCACTTTTTATTACAAAAAACAAAGGAGTCCTAACTTCAATTTTAAAATAGAGGAAGTGTGGTTGCGATAAGCGTCATGTAAGGGAGATACTTTCCTATCTACTTACATCATCGGTGCAAAAAGTAAACCCATCGCTACACAAACGCCTCTTAAAAGCATCAGTACGTTTGTAATGTAAATCACAGCGACCCAAGTCCAACAAAAGTCGTGGTGATAATTATTTTCCCTACATTTTAAGCATAATTCAATTGGTTTATTGCATGCTTTCGTGTTGAGGTATTCCTTGAATAGTATAGTGGGTGCTAAACGCGTGCCCGTGGGAACGAAGGGTATCTTGAATAACATCGGGTAGTCATATTTTTCTAGTTGATTAATGTATAGGTACATAATAAATAGAATGACCCAAGTTTTCGACCTAGAACTTTGATTATTTACGAGGCCATCATCCTTAACGACTCTGCAAAAATTCTGAATAACCGGATCTATCTCAGGACCCTATGTTTAAGGACTAAACGTACTAACGTACCTGCTACCTATAGAAACGTCTATAAATGGATATCCATTGTCAACCATGACCATAACACTAAGTTGAGACGAGTAAAGCGTATCAGTAACCTACCGTACCAAAATAAACACTAACATCAATCGATGATTGCTTTGATAGGTGTCATTAACAATGGCTAATGGCGTTATTGTAATCGGAACTTATCTAGACCGTTAAGGGAAATGTGTCCGATGAATAAACAATGATTGTATCAACTAAAGAAGTACCTCAGTACACTTAACACCAGCATAGAATTGGTTATACTAATCCAGTATCAACAGAATAGGGTACGTCTTTGAATAAAAACACTTTATGCATGATAAATAGTATTGGTGTGTGTAGGTGTAGTCGACTTTCCGGCAAGAAGTGTATTTTTTATATCAAATTTCATAAAAAAAGTATTGTTGCGAAGGCATAAATAACTACTTACCTACCTTGTGTGACTAAATTTATGATTACAATCATGACAACTTAAATACTGATGTAAAAGCGTGCAAACATTAATGGTTAGTACATCAAAATAACAAACAATCTTACGCTTGCAACAGCAGAACGGCTCTACTCTGCCTATAAACTGTTTCTAAGCTACAAAAGCAGGAAATCCGTCTTGTGAGCATGCTTAATTAGGTATTAGGTACTGAACATTTATTTTAATTTAAACATTTTTCTTTCTACCTAATTGTGTTGCAAATCGGGTAAGATGTTTTATATTATTGATATGACATTTCGAACTTTTTAGACGCTCCGCATTGTTTTAAGTTTACAAATAGGGAATACGAGTATGTACAAACGCGACGGATTGTGAAGAAAAATGTGTTCGGTTAAAGTATACAAAAACAACTTGGCATTCAGACTTACCAAATAATAGAAAGTAGGAAGTAAACCTTAACGAGAAAGCTGCTCAGTTCATAGATAATGAGTACGGTATGAGTCGGTGCTTTCAGGGAACCTGTCATCATTAGTGCGTAGCTTCAGGCACAGTTTTCATTAAAACGCCAATGCTCAGATGACAACCCGGGGAAACAAAGACTTGTGGCTGCAGATTAACGCGAGACTTGTTCTTTTCACTCTCGTTGCTGATAACGAAAATCACGTAAACTTTTCTGGGCTACACTGGCTCATCAGACCGATATATTGTGTCAAGTTTGAATGAAACTTGTTCCTCGTGGAACTTGGCGGAGCGCCACTGGAGCTGTTAGCGAACAATAGCGAACAGGAATGGCGCGACGCCAAATCACATATCAAGTAGCAAGCTTAGAAGTCATCCCCTCAAATCAAACTGCATATAATGTAGATCAAAGAGCATGTCGTTTCATCGCATCCAGTTTAGTGTAAAATGACACTGCAAACGTTGGGTTGCGTAGCTCGGCGGGAACGCCCGACTGTTTGAACCTAATCTCTCGCGGTTTACTTAACCTAGCCGCGAGACCGACTCTATATGCGCGCGGCTGGGTTGAAGACCTTTGCATAGACTGAATTAATTGCTTATAGTGAATGAATGAACCAGTAAAGCTACTGTTTTGTAAAAACATTTTAGTCTATCGTGGAAAGTGACGCATGTTGTAGCTACGAGTTACTAGTACGGTTAAACCTTCGATTTGTTTTCCTAATTTAGGGGACTGAAGGGAAATAGGTAGGTATTTCGTAATCCTCAGTAGTAAACGGACTTTTATCTGTATTACAATGCGGCAGCAACGTATTTAAAAATAAATGAGATTGATTCGTGAGTACAGAGCCTGCATTCATCTCGTACGAGAACAGTCGGTAATGATTGATGGGAGAACGCTCAAGACGAGCGCTATTCCCGAGTCATAACTGATATCAAGTACTCGTACTTATAGACTTCGTTATTCTGCATTTATCGTCTTTGTTTGTGATGTAATTAGTGTACTTGGTTCGACCTATTTTGTACAATGTGTGCTCGTAATAGGTATTTGCGCATTGAAAAATATATTAAGCTAACAACAACAAAACAACAAAATTTAATTGAACTACTTAAATGAAATTACATTTCTTTTACGTGTACACGGGCAATATTACATGTCGTTTTTTCCTTCATAAAATTCAAAATATTTATTCAGTAAATAGGGTTATTTTACACATCGGTAATATGATGTGAATCTACTAGCGCTTCGGACAAGCAACACCATCATTGAGGAGAAGAAGCGCCGCAAGAAACTCCAGCAGGTCATTTTTTTCAATCATAAAGCGCTATAATACTTTAAGCAATAAGTTACATTACAAGATAATAAATCATAATTATTAAACCTAGCTCAAATAAAATCATTACAATTGTAAGGTTAATAACATAAAACTATAAATTATCACTATATCTATAGGAGAACAACACGACAAGGTTTCTACGTCAACATTCATAACTAGAATTATTAACTGACGAACCAGTCCTTGCAAACGTGAACAGACCGGACCCCACAAACAGTACCCGTTCACGAGTATGACGCGTGAATCTCAGCCATCGCCTCTCTCAACCATGGGAGGAAGTTGCAAGCCGATCAACAAAGCCGCCGTAAGCTCAGACCTTTGAGCGAGCATGATACTCGTATGCTGATGCGCTGCCGGGCAACATAGAAGTAATAATTATTGCGTGTAACAGCTGTCCGTGAGAAACATCACATTGTGTTCTCATTTTAATAAGGGCAAAGTCAGGCCTGATTGTTTGATAAGTAGGTAGTTAACTGAACACTGATACTAACTGAACTGACACGTCGGGGACCGCTAAGTAGCTGGGGTATTTTTTATTATTTCATTTACTTAGCGTTCCCCCGACGTGTCAGTTCAGTTAGTGTCAGTGTTCAGTTAACTACCTACTTATCAAACAATCAGCCCTTACTCCTATGCGACGACACTTGGATCAAAATATTAATACCTACTTATAATTAAACTTATAGGGCCAATACTGATTACTTTTTGATTTTTAGATGTTTTTTACTGACTTTTTTGAGTTGGCGGTTTTTAAAATTTTTAATTAGTTTTTATATAATACGCTTTTTAAACTTTTTCATAAATCGGATGAACGGTATTTTTGTAATTAAGCACATCAATCGGGATGGTTCTTAGCAAGATTTAATAAAAATTTGTTGGGCCGTTCAAGAGATATCAGCTCTGAAAGTAGGTCACCGTTACATCAGGGGCTTTTAACCCCCTAAAAGCTCAATATCTCACAAACGGATGAACCGATTTTTATAAAACATATCATTGTGTAAGAACAACTGCTGCGAATCCTGCTTTCAAATGGAAAAAAACCGCATCTAAATCGGTTCTTCCGTTTAAGAGCCCTACCCAACAAGCAGCGCTTGATGTGAGACTTAAATTTATGGAAATATATATGATAGCACACACATACCTTCTTACACGCGTAGTTTTGTAATAAATCACCCTGGCATGTCCAAATTAAGTCGCATATTTTGCACGTTACCAGAAGTCTCGCACTTATCGAAATTGAATACGCTGGACTATAGGTAAAGTATAGAGTGCGTTAGACACTTTGGATACACCACTGACTTCGCATCATACTTAGTTTCATTTCGGGGTAGGTACATTTTTAAAACTTTTTTTACCGCTTAACGCTTAACTGGTACAAATAATTATTATTTATTTGGCTACTTTTTACGAAAAAAAAAGTGGTGTATTACCGGTTGGTGATAAATTGACACATTTAGATATACTCGAATTCTTATAGACAAATTAATTATCTACAACTTATTTCCCAAAAAAACCCATATAAATAGGTAAAATGTTAACAAGGAACGTGAGGTGTTCAAAAATATTCACTTTTCCGGAGCTTGTAGCTCAAAAACGGTTGAATTTTAAACAGTGCAGTGAGAAAACGTTAAGGAAATCGTATAAGGTTTAATTTATACTTTGATTTTTTTCTCTACGACGCACCATTTTCGAAGATATAAGTAAATAAAATCTAAAAATTGCACCTGATTGCACCCCCGGCTCACGGTTATTAAAAAAATTAAGCCTGGCCTTTGTTAATCGGTATCCTATTGTACCACGTACCACACGCTAGTAGGTATACGATTAATACTTTATATTCCCATAGAACAATACAAAAGTTGATTAGAAATTAACATTAAGACTCTTCGTACTCCCACAAGTGATAAAGAAGTATTCTTAATTCAGCATTTAAATTTAGCCCTCCTAAAGATAGGAAGATTACGCGATTAGGCTGCTATAGACAGACACTTGTAATAGGTATTATACAATGCGTCCGCTGACTCACTACAACTAGGCATCCCGCCCCTACTTAATTTCAGTTTTATTTTTATTTTCGAGTATTTTTGTCATTGTTCAGTAACGTTTGCTCACACTCACGTACCGTACGGTACGAACCTTTAAAATTGAATCTTATGTGAGAAGGTTGGTGTATAATGATATCAATGCTGCAGCGTTATTTTCCATCGCCCAGATGCCACATAGTGTTCGTTTTCAGACGCGCACGCAGTAGAGGCATGGAGGGCAGCGGCGTGGTGTACCGAGTTGTGGGGCGCACGCGCAGCAAGGCCGACTGCGGACAGCAGACCGAGCGGCAGCCGCCGGCGCCGAGACAGGACACTACCTGGAAGAAGTACACCGACTCGCCAGGAGTTGGAACACCGCCCCAGGTAACCACTCCCACTATCAATACTCGGAGTCCCAAAATAAGCCCTAGACTTGTACTATTGGTCGGTATTTTAAATGTCTAGTATCTTCATGTACAAGATACTACGACAAATATAAAATAGATAAGTATTCCAAGACTTACATACATACATACATAAATCACGCCTGTTTCCCAGAGGGGTAGGGAGAGACCACTTCTTTCCACCTGCTACGATCCTGAGAAAGCTCTTTCGCTTCTTCCACATTCATACATCGAGTCATGCATGCACGTCGGTTTCGAGTACTTAAGATTCGGCCCTTCTCCAGTATTTCCCCGATTTGATTAAAAAAAGTACGCCTAGGGCGCCCCCTTCCGACCCTTCCACTCACTTTAGCACTGTAAATTTCTTTCATCAATCTTTTTTCATCCATCCTTTCCAAATGACCGAACCATCGAAGCATGCCCTTTTCAATTTTAGTTATGAACAAATATTTTTAATACTAAACAAAGAGGATCGAACCCGGGGTCTCTAGCTTATAAACATAAACATAAACATACACTTCTTTATTTTGCACATAAATTCTTACTTGCTTGTAGGCAGGGTCACTATTATCTGGGCTGAGCGAGTCGCCCAGATTTAGGGTAAAGCCAGACGAGCGTAATTTTTGCGTTGTGAGTCGCATAACTTCGGTCGCGTCATTTCTGCTACATTTGGTTTCATACAAAACTACTGTTTTGTTCACACGGCGACGCAAAATGAGTTAGACTTTTGTATAGGCAGAAATTATCCATGCGAATCACAACTTGAAAAATTACGCTCGTCTGGCTTAACCCTTATCCAAATACTTGATTTGAATTGGGTAGTAGGTACCATTATAAAAAAGTTGCAAGTTTTCAATTTGAATAACCCTGATAGAAAAAACCTTAAGGAGCTTCATACGTTTAACTTTGCCATTATCACCATCTCAAGATTCTGCAAACCTTCATTAACTAATCTATTACCTAGAACAGATTCTGGAACTGATTCCATGATGGTTTTCAGTGTAAAGATACCACATTGACTGCGTATTAAATCCTATTCGTAGAGCCTTTATCAATTTCCAACCATTTCGGTAAGTAATTCTTCTTGTACATCATATCCGTACCCGATACCCGACTTTTAGCAGGGTATTTACCCACAATTCATACAGATGTACTTACGGTACTTTATAGGAGCTACACACAAGTGGATAATGTATAGAAGTAAAATACTTTCAACCCGTACTGTGACAAAATGTTCGTTTAGATCTGCGTAGAAAATAAAAATAAAGTATAGGGTTTATCATAGTGTGACGCGATAATAAACGGGATAAACATAAACCGATAATACTCGTAGACATCGAAAACGTTAAGTAAACCGGTAAAATATAACTGAAACAGAAAATCCTTAAGAATTTTGCAAACAGCATTTATTGTGATCTATGGAACGGCTAAGATCTCTCCGTCTCTCTCTACCCACCTTAATGTCCTTAATGTTTTCAATTACTTATATCCAAGCCCTCGATTTAATTGTGGGAACTTTGAACTTGGAATTTGGAGTTCTGCTCCCTGTAGGAAAGAGGCTGCGCCTTATTGTGTGTGTGTTTGTTCAGGGCCAGTCAGCGCCTGCTCCGCCGAGTCCGTCGCACGGACGCAAGGGGGAGCGGCGCGCGGGCCACCACTCCCCTCAGCACAACAAGCGCGAGAAGCTAACAGCCGCCCAGCAGCTGGGGATTGCACCGCACCCACAGGTCACTTCAAAAACCATAAATCGACACAAAATACGAACTCCTTGAGAATTAAAGAATTAATCTCAATCGGAAGCTACAGGAAAACAAATTCCCTTCCCTTTAAAGTAGAAAACGTATCCCAGTTCTGTAATTTATAATAACCTCGGTCCATATACCCGAAAATCACGCAATTATATAAAAAGCTAGCTGTTTAGGGCCGGCATCGACCTGGTTTTCAAACATAACTTGTCCTGATAATAGGGTAAAGACCAAAAAGTTGGGCACGCTAACTCAAGCAATTACATTTTCTATGAAACTTTTCCTTTATACTCGTAAGGCGAAAATTAGGCATACAATTGTAGGGATAATTTTCGTCGCACAACGGAACCTTTTTTCGCCTTTGTATGGTTAATACTGCGCTTAACTATGTTCCAACTTTTTGTTCCCCTATTTTATTTACCTATATACGAGTATATGTATAGTTAATTTTAACATTATTTTTATCTCTTTAAAATTAAAACTGTAAAGACAACCTACATTTTTGGAATTCTTTATGAAGGATAATTCTTTCCATTAGCAAAGCCCACTTAAACTTAGCAGCTCCATGTTTTAGGCAATAATAAATACTTATACCTATGAACTTTTGATTGATTTCTGAACGCTTCTCGGCTGGCATAAACTTTTTCTCATTACTGTTTCAAGAAAATATACATAAAGGGGAATTTATTTCTACAGTTTGCTTCAGCAACCTCACCCAGCCAGCATTCTTCACGCAGCGCTGGGAATCAGGTACATGAAAACCTTTTTTTTCTTACTTTTTAAAACTCTATTACTCTCTCTCCGTCCTCTTAAATTTCCTACTGATTGTATGAAGTCTAGCGATTTGACTGATTGATTGACTAACCCTTTCGATATTCGAATATGAACGGAAAATTATTTATAGGAAATTTAAAGGTTACTATCACACCCCGTACGTTTGGTGCCGTAGACACAAAGTCGACGTCACTCTGCATATAGGCTGATTCAAATTAATTTTATCATAGTTATTTATTACATAATAACCTCTTTAGTTAATCTTTATCGTAATTAAAAATAAACGAAGATAAGATATAAAACGTCTTTGATTGACTTTGATTGTCATTCACTTAGAAAATTAAATAATGTAAACTAAAATAGTTACTGTAATGCAACACAAAATATATATTTTATTTAAGTGGATTTTTTATGCATTGATTTGTTTTAGAATATTACAATTTGGTAACTTAAATTACCGCTAGTGTTATAAAACAACTTCCTGTATATGAAATTACGTCACTCGTACGTCAGCGGCACCAAATGTGCGGGGTTTGGTTACTATTAATGAACTTAGTCCAAACCGAAAGAAAGGGTGTAATTGCTTGAATTTGCTTTATCGTTTTTATAGGTAATACTAACCTTTTGTCGTACGAAACAGGTCTATAGTTCCGATAAGTCATTGATGGCCCAAATCAGTAGGCTAGTTAATCTAAGCTTTGCTGACAATGCAGCGTATGTCCGCTTTGTTACAGATAAGTAGGTATAACCTAAATTTAATAATAGAGAGCATGCATTGAGTTTCATTGATACGATTTAGGAGAAAACGTAAAAAGCATATAATTAAAACGCATCAATACACTAAGTTTTGACCCGTTTATTAAGATTTGATACTAGAATAAAAACTTGTTACAATTTCAAAATTCATTTTAAGGTTTAAATTGTTTTTTTTTCCGGCATCCTCATATTGTGTCCTTGATATTTTAATTGAACGATGTTGGCTTAAACATATTAAGTATTTGCTAAATAAATGCAAATTTCTTTGTAAGGTCCTAATATTTTATACATTGCACAAACTGTCGTTGATTTTGTGTAGTGTTTTTGCAGGAGGTCTGAACTACGACTTTTTAAAGCTTCATATCTCGTGAAAAAATAACACGACAATTGTTTCGCGTAAAAAGTTATTATCCTCTCTCATAGCACTTTACAGAGAGCGTAAGAAAACAAAATAGGCATGTTCCCTATTATACCATCAAATTATAACTTTTACCTAACCCCACCCCATACAGCGCTCCTAACTGCAAATTCAAGCATTTATTCGTTACAAATAATAATAATAATCGTAAATACACAAAATAAATAATATAAAAAAAGAAAATCACAATTTGCCACGAAATGGACCCTGCTCAGCATGTTGCTAGCTTTACAGCCAGCGCTGGTCTTCCGCAGGGCCCATTCGGTGGGCAACACGACAGATGCAGAAATGGAAAATTATAAAAGGAACTATTATTATAAAACTAAAATACTAAAATACACACTTATCACATTATCAAGATAACGTAGTTCATCTGTAGCTTCATCTATACTAACTTATACTTTTATACTATTAATTAATATTATACCTCCTCCTCCTTAAAACGCGGCTTAAAAAGAACATGTTCACTGAAAAGCAACAACTTTGCTGTACGAGTACCCCTAGCATTGCTGTTGTTTATGGGCGACGGCAACTGCATACCGCAGGTCCGTCTGCTGGTTTGCCTTATATGGCTTTAAAAAAAAAGTATATTATAAAGACTAAGAATAAATTTATTGAAACAAAATACATGACAGGCATTATCCGGTGCATATCAAACTAGGCTGAGCCTGAATCTTGAGATTCACGGAGTCGGTTTACAAACTGCCCACTGAGGTCACAGTAGGCCGTGACATAAGTTTTTTGTTTTAAACTAATAACAGTAATAACGTACATCATTGTGTGTGTGTGTGTGTGTAAAAAGACAATGTAGTAAAAATGGATATTTTTCAAATTAATTGTAGCTAGTTAAGGACTAAAGTTAAGAAACGGTAATACATATAATTTTACATGTGAGTAACGAAAATTAGTCATACATTTTATATGGTTAAATTTCGTTACTCACATGTAAAAGTTACCGTTTCTTAAATTTACTCCTTAATTAGGTACAATTAATTTGAAAAATACCCAAATACCATTTAGTATAATATAATGTAAACGTATCTACTCTAGTCATGTTTTTGTCATTTTCAGCTGCAATCGCCTAGCGGCGCTTCCTCCCGTCCGTCCAGCGTGTCCAGCGGAGGCAACGGAAGCTGCTCCTCCGGCAAGGCCAAAGTCCCACAAAACTTCGGCTACGTGAAGAGACAGAACGGAGTCCAACAGCCGGCCCCGCAGTCGAACAGCCCCCCGCAACATGCTCATGGTAAAATTACCACTATTTGAAAAGCGATACGTAGGTAATCTTAAACTGAACTTTGACATGTTTTAGCTCAGCGATGTTGCGATTTAGTGATGCTAGTTTGGCGCGGCTTAGCGACGCAAAGCGAATTCGGCTAGTGTTTGGTTTATTTTTGCTTGCGGACAGAAATATTCTTACGGGGTACTTTATAAATAATAATTATTTTATATTTCCTAGGTTAAACAAAATGAAACTGAAATTGAATATCAAAAATGATTTAGTAATATAATTATGACAAGTAAAATTAAAAAAAGATTTCTTATAAAACAATTACTATGACACGCATTGTTGCCGACTGTTCTTACATACCTAACTGCTAGTAACTTATAGTAAGTTGACGCCACCGATGAGTCATTGGCGGTGCCCTTCCCTATCATAACCACCTTCCGTCTTCATCATCACACCAGCTCGATGGTGCTTAACATATTATAAATATCCATATAATATCAAATGATTGAATTTCACGACAGTCTTACGATCAAATGTAACTTAAAATCAACTTAATAGATTTGATTACGTTATTGTACAAGTGATGCTAATATAAACGTGTTAAATAGTACCAAGTATAAAGCCACAACTTCGTAATTTTCCATTAATTAATTGTTACTTTTTGTGTTTCGTCAGACATAAAAGGATATGGACCAAAAAGTTGGGCACACTATCTCAAGAAATTAATTTTTCTATTATATTTCTCCGTTGTGCGATGACAATAGACATACAAATAAGGAATCTTTTCGTAGCACAACGGAACTTTTTTCGCCTTCGTTTGTATTACGCTTAATTATGGTCCTCTCTCACCCAAAAATCATGAATAGTAACAGCACGTAAAAATATTGGTCTATAAAAAACTATTACTACCATTTGGTTGATGATATCGCAAACTATTCTGCTATGCCCTAAATCGTATAAGAGTCACTGAAGCCACTATCTTTAAGCTCTGATTAACACGGCAGTATCATAAAAAAACATTGTTTTAAAAAAAATTACTAAGTAAGAGGTTTTACATTTACAATTGAAGCCGCCGATACCGACAGCTGCCGTTATGCGCAGCTAAGTGGACGATTATAAGGCAGAGTTGCAATTTTTGAGTAGTTCTAAGCTTAACTGAGTATTTAAGTGGGGAGAAACGTTTTCATATTGTTTGAAGAGCTTAAGATTACTTACGTTTAATGATTTTGGTACAATAATGTACTTGTAAAATGATTTAAATGGGAAAAATATGTACCTATAAGTACAATAACAAAATGTTGCATACGCAACACAAGAGAAAAGGGGTTATAATAAGCTCACAAGCGCTTGAACCACCCATCCTGTGAGTAACGAGGATACGTAAGATGAAATATTCTATGATATTAATGTTACTATACCTAATTAGATAAGTATTCGCTTGTGGCTTTGGCTAATTTCTTATTAGTATGAAACGGTAATCGTAATCCTTTTCATTATTCTTAACTTTTGCGTCGGCAACAATAAATATAATATTTTTGTGTGTACGAAAGCTATTCTTAAAGCCAAAATTATTTCTACTTGCCACTAGAGGGCAGTAAAATACCATAAGCGCGCGCCATCTATAAATACAATGAGTAGGATAAGTTGTAACGGGATCCTATCATTTCATAATCATAACAAACGTTTCACAAATGATTAATTTCACAATCATATCATTTGACATCACGCATTTTTTCCGAAACCGTAAATAATTCTGATTTATTTCAGTAGTGTAGTGTAGTTTTATAAAAATCCTGAAATATTTGTAGCTAAAGAAAAAAAAGCGGGTTGGCAAATGAATAGGTTGCGAAAAGGCAGAGAACCGTTGTACGAGTAACACCTAGATGGCGCTGTTAGTGAAAATATTCGTAAGTTTTTAAAAGATTAAATCCGTGTTATGGACGGACATTTTTCCTTCCTCTTCTCAGCATAATATACTCGTCCACTGCTGAACATGCCTCTTTCATATTTTTTATAGTAATAATATAATAGCCCACTACAGTTCGTGTCCATAACAAAGAATATAATTAAAAAAAAAGTAAAATTAAAAAAAGGTTTCTTATAAAACAATTACTATGACACGCATTGTTGCAAAGAATATGATTTACAATTTTATTCGCAGGCTGCCCCTAACGATATAAGCATTGCAATTAACTTGATTAACATTGACCTTAACAGCATCTCTCACTGGTCTAAACAATTTGGGATTAGTGTTAACCCGTCTTAATGTCAAGCCATTATACATTGGAGAGTTCCGGCTTATTACCTCAGTTGGTTTAGGAAGCGTAGGTCCGATTCTTTTAACCCTGTAATTCTCCTTTCCAATGAGGTCAAAAACCTGTGTCTGATTATCGACGTAAGTTTCTCGTGAGATGCCCAAGTGTCCGATGTCTGTGGAAGAGTTACAGTCAGCTTAAATGGCTCCCTATCCGCGAACGCAGATCTGTAACAATTTTAACTACTCTCTATTCTATTTTCTATTTTGTTCCGCTTTGTAAGGAAAGCTTAGAGCAAACTTTCTTCTTGATAACCTGCAGGGATGCAGGAACTTATCCCTTTATTATATCGTGTTTCGTAAGCAAGTAAAACTATGTATGTATCTATGTATATGTATTTGGTATTTAATAATTCGTTATGTATGTAGGTATATATAATATTCTTTTAATTATAAGCAGACCCCGTTATTGGAGGTGCAATTTGGTATCTGGGGCCCTAGCCAAGATGCAAACGCTCCTAACGTTTTTCTTTTCTATCGTTCAAAATGTATGGGATGACAGTCGACCACGTGGTTTATCGAAACGCACGAGAATGTCATCCCATACATTTTGAGCGATAGAAAAGAAAAACGTTAGGAGCGTTTGCATCTTGGCTAGGGCTCCTGGACGTTCTTAGGCATAATTAAAAATAATTTTGAAATATAGCTATGTCGATACTTTTTCTCTACCATAATGAAATGAAAGTCTTACACAAAAATTAGACGTGTCTATTTCATGGACTGGCCTGCACCTCGAAACATTAAAAAGTTAAATTGTAACTTAGAACAATTGTTTAATAGCAAACATAGTTTTTTTTTTCTACTGATAGCGGATTCTTTTTGATGACATCGATTATCATGGAATACGTACAAAACAAAAATATTACATTTTTGTCTAAAAAAAAGTTTATAAAAGTATGTACCTAATTGTGAAGATAAACTAAGAGTATCGATATGCAATAGTACATTGTGCATCAAGGGAAGTAAGAATAGGATAACCAACGAGAGTATTGGAAGCCCGATGCGGAGGGCCTTTACTGACACACAATGTTTTTCATCACATTTGCAAGGAAAAAACTTATTAAAGAAAACAACAATAAAAAATGAATGGCACTCGAATCGCTAAAAGAGATTGTCAACATGACGACTCAACTTTTTTCAATATAGTCCACAGATAAAGCTAAGAAGTGCCATTAGTTTTCAAACTTGACAAGCAACACTGCCAGATTGTACCGATTTTCAATATAAAATGTAATAAAATTAATTGCAATGTCTGTGAAATGATAGTAAAATATTAATAAATGCATTTAAATGAAAAATTTATATACGGTAAAATTGGTTTATAGCCAAGTTTTGAATATAGAAAATAAACCTTGGCTGATTTTACACCTCCTTAGTCTGAAATGATGTACCAGTGGGTTCTATATTTTAAAACTAAACCCATTACTCCCTTGGGAGGTAAATAGGCTATGACTGCCCTATACGCCTGCGTGTTATGATACCCTTTCCAAGCATGTGCGATGAAAATATTTTTACCCATGCCTAAGAACGTCCAGCTACCAAATTACACCTCCGATAACGGGGTCTAATTATTATGTAATGTATTCTTTCTATTGCTGAAATGTTCGCACTATGCTTTCCATTTACTAACACAATTTCTTATGCGCCTATGTTAACGCCATTAACGCTGAGTTATTTATCTTTATTGCTCGGTTAACATACTATGTACTCGTATTTCGTTTTAATATCTAGAACGGAATTTATTTTTATACCTACGTTTTTATTGAACTGACGTTAGTTACAAATTGAATACTGATGAAAAAGCATAGAGAATACGGATATTAAGTGACTACCTATATGTTAAAAGATAATGTGTAACCAATGTTACCACACACTATTTAACCATCACCCCTTTGTATGCGATTTAATAGGCTTGTACTAGACTGGTACTAGACAACGATAACCATTCTTATAAATATCCAAGACTCAGAAACAAATATTTGCGCTCATCACAGAAATATCTGCCCTTACCGGGATTTGAACCCAGGACTGTTGGCTTCGGAGGAAGGGTCACTCCCAACTAGGCCAATGTATCGACACAATTTATTTTTATTATGTAGCCAATATTCAGTGAACTGACTGTATAATTGTATTGTGATAATTAGGTAATTATTAGAAAGCTACACAACATGTTTAGCTTACCTTGGATTATCTGAAAATTATGTTTTGATGGGTACGTATCATAATATAATAAAATATAAAGTTCAAAATACATAATGGTCATAATAAATAATGGTTCTATTTCAGAAACCGTAAAGTTTTCAGGATTGTTATAAAACCAACCTATCCTAACCTAACGGGTTCTATATGATGACCTCTTAAAAATCCTGAAAAGTTGACGGTTTCAGAAATAGAAACATTGTAATATTATGACCATTATGTAATATGAACCATTATGTATTTTGAACTTTATGCATTTTGATAAGATCCCTGTTTTGACATTCATTACATTAAGTACGCACATAATTGCCATATGTTAGCTGTTTGTAGGGCTTCCGGTAACCTTCGGGGAGGGAAGATAGCTGATTGAAAGATATCCGGTTTTTGCGTTGATTTATTATGTTTACTGTTTTACTCTACTCACTAGACAATGGCGAAATCACTGCGGAATATCGCGTTGGACCGCCATTAATACAAAAAGAAGAAGAAGCTGTTTGTAGCGACACTATTTCAGGGCCATAAAGAGTCTTGTCAAGCTATATAAACTTCATACCTATTATATTTTGAACCTGACCAGACTTGGGACCGAAAATAAATAGTAAAAAGTAGTCGGGAGGTCTCTTCAGTATATCGTGATTTTTGAAGCTTTCATAACGATGTCATTCGTGTAGCTACCTATAGTTTATATATATTATATTAGACTATTATTTTAAACGATGTGTATTTTTTTTGGCAACAAACATGTGTTGCTTGATCTGGCAAGTCAACGCTAATGCAGAACAATTAATACCTATATATTCGTAAAAAAATTAAAAAAGTTCACACAAATCCAATTATGTGTTCGTGTCTCCGGTGGAAAAGCACCTTCAAAATTACTGTTACACATATAATACGATGATGATGATGAATATAAACGAATTAATTAATTTGTACTAAGTATATGCAATTTGTTCTAAACACACATTTCATTGAGTTTATTTACATCTCGACTTATCAACTTATTCACGCCATGCATGGATATATTCAACATTTTTAACTAACGAATTAGAGATAAAATTATTCCCATCAGCCCCATCACTATTTCATCCTCTATCTAAAGACAATAACAGTCAGGTACAGTTGTTAATATCATTGGCAGTCCGAACAGGACCGCTGTACAGAAATCAATTAAATAGTTAGAACTATTATAAACTAGCTTCCGCCCGCGACTTCGTGCGTGTATGTTCCCGAGGGAAAAAAAAACGCATCTAAATCGGTGCATCCGTTTAAGAGCTACGGTGCCACAGACAGACACACTTATACATCAAACTTATAACACCCCTCTTGCGTCGGGGGATAAAAAAATTATAATTTTTAAAAGATCATCGTTCAATATTATTATTTATCATGAGTATAAAATCCTAACAAGTTTCTCGTACGTATTACATGTTATTTATTAGGTACCTACTCAGGTGAATAGTAACATATTTAATTATAAAATATTCAAATTTTCGATTTAACATTTTTTTGGGCTGTAGGTACCGTCTTAGATAATTTTTAACAGGTAAATTTAAATAAAGTATAATATCACGTACCTACATGTTAAATGTTTTCTATGAGCTAGCTATACAGTGTGGAAAAGAAGTCGGGCCCTGGAGGGAAACTACCTTAAACCCTTAAGTTGACTCATTTTACTTAAAGGAGATATTCCTTTATTTTTCAAAAAAGAAACAACTGCATTTTAAGATTTTCTAAAACTAGCTTGCCTCGCCCGGGACTCGAACCAAGTAAACATAAAAATAAAGTTTATGTTAGATTTTACGATCATTTTTATTTTAAAGGCCAAATTTAATGTTTGTTAGAGAAACATTATCCGGAATAATAATCCTAGCGATTAGGACAATAAAATAGCGAGTGCTTATTTTTTAAATTTTAGTTGTTGCGAATCCCGGGCGAGGCCAGCGAGTTTTAGAAAATCTTGAAATGTAGTTGTTTCTTTTTAAAAGTAAAGGGTTGTCTCCTGTTAGTAAAATTAATCAAATTAAGGTAGTTTCCTCCAGGGCCGAGTATTTTTTCCACACTTTATAATGATAACCTCACGCGATGGCACAATGCAAAAGAAACTTTTGCTTTGTGTGTATGGGAATAACATTTGAAAAAAAGTAAGATTTTATTGTACAACATTATCGGCGTTATTTACATGAATAACTATGCCAAATTTCAACTTTGTAGTACTAAGAGTTTTTGAGTAAAACGTGGCGTAAAAGAGGACATTCTTAAATAGGGTCATTCTACTTTTTAGCGCATAATAATCATTGGTGAAATTAAAGGCATTTGAAGACATTTTTTTCACGTAAATTTGACTTATATTGAAACTGGAACAACTAAATTTAATAGTTCAAAACAAAACACTTCAAATTTATTGATATTTTATCAGGAAAAGTTGGTAACACAGCGGTAAATTCACTTTTTCCATACAAATGGCGGGGACATGCGTGACCACTATCTATGTTACCTACTTTAAAGTTAATTATAGTGACTTTTTAAATGTAGTGATAATTTTAAATGTAAGCCAAGTTGCGTAACTATTTCAATATTAAATTACAAAACCGAGCACTAACGTTTTTATAAAAATATTATTTGAAGAGCACTTGTCAAAAAATCGACCCGCGCTTAAAAGTAGAATGACCCAATAGACAAAAAAAATGTTGATTCATCCTCAATTATTTTGCCCGAGCATAAGGTTTAACGAAATAAATTATAATCGCTGCCAATTCGAGTAACTAATTTTCTGGAAAGTTTATATGATTGTGTGGCGAGCTTAAAATTCACTTGTCACCAACAAACGAAATAAATGTGACAATCAAAATACGCGGCAAAGTAATCAATCAAAAATAAATAAAATTATAGTTTTAAACTGAAGAGCAGCACAAGGGTTGTCTGTATTAAAAAAAATACATTGATAAATACAACATTATAAAAATATTTCATATGCCATTTAGTAAAAGACGTGTTAGATCAATTTGTTTACCTATTTATTAAATTGGACTGACAGCACGGCATAGATGTGAACTTTGCGCGTTAACTTGATTAAAATGGTGCGTGTTAATGTATAAGGCATCATCTATTGTTCTAGGTGGTAGAATGGCTCAAGTTTCAGCTGTTCCGCGAACAAAAGTAAAAGTGTCAGGCGGCACTCAGACCTGCACACAAGATTTACAAATTCATAGTAAGTTACTTTTTTTCCTTATATTTTCTGTTTTATGTGATAATTATTAACAGGGCCTACTTTATTTTAAATGCAGAAAATGGAATTGGACCAAAATCTTATTCTCTCGGAGGTACCGCGGCAGCTCAACTTTCCGCTTCAGTAAGAGAGAGACTGCTTGGGTCGCAATCCCTTCCTAAACCTGGGACACATGAGTTTGCTGCATTATTCCATCATCACAGGTATTATTCATTTAATATCTACCTAATCACCATCAGAATGTAGATATGTATTATAATACACACGTTAAAAGTGGAACCACACTTCCCTCTTTGAAAATTGGTTCAGTATTTTTTGGGAATTACTGTCTGATTTTGATTGTCTCGTAAACAAATAAAACATATTTTTACAGTGTTATTGAGGTAACCATTTTAATTGCTTGTGTTAATTTTTAAATTATAAGTTATATCTAACACCTTTAATGCCATGTTTTTGGATTTATATACAAAACGGACCACACTACGACTACGATGTCACTTACTAAATACATACTAGATGGCGCTGATATCAATCGTCATACGCATCTTCTCGGAGATTATGTTAACGTTACATACTTACTCTATAGAATAGAAGGCAAAGTTCGTGCTCGGGATTCTGAATTAAAATAGTAAATAATAATAAATACCTTTATTTAGACGGTTAATAATAGTAGATTATTCAACTAGGGACTAAAGTAAGCCACGAGATATTTATCCATCCGAGCAAAGAGAGGGTGAATGAAGTTTGTGTGTCATTATGGCTTTTTAGTCTCGAGTTAAACACTCTACTTTTCACTTCGATTGCGAGGAAAATTGATCTAAACTTAGAATAGTTCGTAAAAAATGATATTTTTACTCTCAAACCGTCAATGTACCTAATGAAGAATGAGAAAACAACAAGGTTGTTTTCAGGGTTAGAACAACAAATAGTCCATATAAAACACTAGTCCGCCTCTACATGGCTATAATAAGTCATTTTAGAGCGTGAGAAGTGAAATATAATTATAACGTTCTAAGTTAGTTTTGCCTCGACTGGGTAGTTCTTTTTGCCTCTTTTGACAAAGGCCTCTTCCAACTGTGACCACTTTACTCTGCGCTCTGTCACTAGTCACTCGTGTTCATGTGCGGCAGCACTCTATCAGCTACTGCCTTTATTTCGTCAAAATATAAGTGTAACAAATCTTAATTAAATTGTGTGACGTCTCAGTCTGTATATCCTTGATACAACCGTCGCAAGTCATTTCATCAAACAGCTGATGGCGTTACAATTAGCTCAACTAGTAATTGCTCAGCCAATTGCTCAGTTGACGTCAACAATTAAACAATTTAGATGACTGCTGAAACAGTATGATCATATCCTTAAATGTGAGACAGAGAAATGAATATTTTTTCTACTGTTGCTGTAATGTACTCACAGTGCAACATTCCAGGGCCGGAATCTGTGTAAATTATATTAATTAAACATAATGCAATATTTTGTGACAATGTTTGTTTCTTCCAAAGATCACAGTTGAATAATATGATAAATTTTTGGCCTACATTATATCCTGAGTAATCGTATAGTTATCCTAAAAAAAAAATTGAGCAATGCCCAAGGCAAAAGTTACTCGGTGAGATCTACATGGCTATGTCTTAAATACAATCATTAAGTAGTTGAATACAAAACGTACGACGAGGTTAAAAAATGTAATCTTACTATATAATAAATAATCTTACTTAAGTATTTTCGTTAAAAATATTAGGTATCTCTATAGAACTTTTATTACTGAAACGGTTTTAAAATGAATTCCACGGAAATTGCCGTTTTACGGATAACTATATAACTATAGTACTAGCCTCCGACCGACAATAGTCCAATTTTCGTCCTTACATTATCCTTAAAATTTGACAGCTTACTACTAATATTGCTGAGTATATAATAATAATAGTTCGGCAAATAATAATTTGTTTTAAAGTCGATCATATTTTTAGCACGATGTTAGGATGAAAATTGGACGCTGAAGGCTAGGACTATTATATAGGTGTGTGGTGTTACGACCTATAATTAGTGTTGTATCTGTCCATTACTAATGTTGCAAAATAAGCGAACATCACAAATCTATCGAATACGTCCCTGTGCGCAAGTGACAGTTAGTATAAACTCAGTCGAGGGCTGTTTTGTAAGGAGTTCCAACAAGTGTAGTGTTATAGTAAATGTCTTTAATATTTAAAAAACTACGAAACGCGATTTTTATGGACCATAAGATTCATAAGTTCATAACAATCATAACATGACGCATAGTTTCAGGTAGAACTATTCCAAGTATTAAGTTGTTTTTCGTTAAGTGAATAAATAGACTTATCTTATCTTTGTGAATAAATAAAAGTTATTGACAGAGATACATCCTTTAGCACCCTGGGATTTTTTTATATCAGTTTAATCGAGGTCTCGCTCTTAACAACACAGGTTTAACCGGTTTTTTTGTTGTCTTCAGAATCACACCTAGAGGTGGAATCAAGATCAGTGATGGTAGTCTTTCTGATACGCAAACATATTCTGAAGTGAAGTCGGACTACGGGATACCCTATGCTCCTTGGTTGAGGCACAGGTAAATAATAATAGAATTAATATTGTGGCGTTGATTGAGTTAGAGGGGTTTGTAATGTTGTTGTAATAACATGTTTTAAAGTGACAGTGATCTAAACATGTACTTTTTTAGTGTTTGTATTGGTCTCATAGCATTGTCATGATCATTAACCTTCCTCAATCCATTTATTTATGCCCAATTTTCCTGTTTGCATTTGTGTTAACATGTAAGAATATACAACCCAGCTAACCCTGTATGTTTTGATACGTAATTGATAAATTAACAGTACTTAGTTCATTGATGATTTATTTATCTGCCATAGGTACAGTCGGCACACTTTGTACCTAGTCTCTTTAACGCCTTTAACGAATAAGTGCCGCATTTCCAATATGACGTTCAAGTGACAAAGTACTTACAAGGCCGACCGTACTAGGTATGTTATAATTGGTGTACAGTGAGTCTCATGACTTTCTCAACTTTTAATTAAGTATCTGATCAAATAGGGTAAAGACGTATAAAGGTAAACATTTTGATCATTTTCACGCTTATTCCTTAGTGGCCAGCTGTAAAAAGAAGCACAAGAAATTCTACATAATGGCGACGGAGCAATTGCCACGCCAAGTATAAATAAATAATGCTTCAGTATTAAAAAAACGATTTTTTTGTGGTAACAGCTGGCCATTCTGTCCCCTGATCGCTTTTCCCCCATTTCAGCAACACTTACTCGGCAAGCGGGCGTCTGTCCGAGGGCGAATCGATGGAATCCCTTACTTCACTGCATTCGACTGCGCACAACCACACCTCCTCTCCTAACTCACACCACCGCAGCTCACTCACACACAATAAGCTCATCATGCATCGGGAGCCACAGGGCTCGAGGCTTAACAGGAGCAACAGTATTAGGTGGGTCCATTACTCATTTGTTCTACAGTATTTTTAAATTATAACTGGATTAAGGGTCTTAATAAATATGGTTTTAGTTATGCTCCTGGATGAATTTGTAGTGTCATGATGAACAAGATCAGAGTGGATTTGCAAAAGCGGATGTGTTGCCCTACACCTTTTTATCCTCAGTTTCTAAGGAACTGTTGCCCCCTTGCTGTTCTGTATATGAGGCTATTTTAGGGCGCACTCATTAGAATTTTGGTTATCTCTTTTTATCTGATACTATTTTTGATTTTAACACGTAAAGAAAATGTGACTTCTTTTTGAGAGATTTATTGCTCGAGGCGATGTCTCCTAGCCGCCTCATAGGTTTTTCATCCATTTCATTACCTCACCGTCAATCATTTGCTGTATTTCATGCCATCGTGTGTCTGATTCTTGAAATAAATTTGAATGTTATAAATACTTGTAAACAAGGTTTAAAAGAATTTATATATTATAAGAAATTACGTTTTTAGCTATCTCAGAGATAGGACATTCCCAAGGTATGCCACGGTTGGAGATTGTTCTTGTTTTGGCTTCCAGGTGGCACGCTTTCCGTGTAGTATTAATAACTTGCATGAATTGAACATGGCACGGCTTGTTTCAAATTATTTACTAATTTAAGTAAACTCTTTCATACTCTTTGATACATTTATACTGCCATTCATTTAAAATTATTTTTAAGTATTTTATTCCGTAACGTCATATGTTTATATTATTTTGTGATACTTTATGATCAGAGCCTATAGCCAAGATGCGTTCGCTAACTAGCATTTCAATTCGTTGGGTTATCGTCACTGGGAGATCACGTGACTTCCAGTGATCCTTCCTTGATCTACCAGTGACACTTTTGGTTTAAAAACAAAACGAATGGAAACGCTAGTTTTTTAACGCATTTTGGCTATAGCCTCTGTTGTTATAGTAGCGTCAATGGAGCAATGAAACGCTTAAATTACAAGGGTACCGAATTTATTGTTATAACCTCACATCTATAAGTCTAATATTTTATTGATAAAGTTGATTAAATAACTTGTGTGAATCTCTAAACCAAATAGATTTGAACATTATATACTACACCTCGTAAGTTATTTTGACCAAATCTTAAGATAAACCTGAATGTTCCATTGACGCGTCTAACATCACACTTAACATTTTACACATTCTTTCATACCACTAGTTGAGGTTCGTGCTATTTGTCAGCGACCTATATAACAGCTTCTATCAGCAGCTAAATGTGACGTGCCACGTGCAATATGCCTCTGTCGATGTTCTGGATGCTACGCTCCTATATTCCGTATACCGTACTGAAGTGTACTGTCCTTCCAGATCTACCAAGTCAGAGAAGTTGTACCCATCGATGCTTCAACGCTCATCGGAAAGTGACTATGAGCCGTACTATTGCTTGCCCGTGCAATACGGGGCGGGAGGACAAGGTAATATTTATGTATTTTAACTGGCCGTACACGAAATATTGCCGGTTTTGCTTCTTTTTGTGAATTTACAGTTAAAATACTGCTTTTCTATAAGTGTAATGCACATCATGAAATATCATTTTAGTTATGATCGAATAAATGAGTTACGAATGAATGAGCTACTTTTTTACTTTTTTCGAGTATTTTTAAACATCCATATGGATGTTTACCTGTGAACTTTATTACTGTTGTTTTAATTTTATGAACGAGAGTTTTAAATAGCCGAAATCAAAAACGATTATTTGCCCATTTTCTATAAAAATTGTACCAAGTGAATTTTTTTTTTACTTAAATAATTATATGAAGGTGGTAAAAAGTTATTCATATATTTTTTAGACGACTTTAACAGCAGTAAATTGTATTTTTTGCATACCTTTTAGACGTCAATACGATTCATGAATATGCGATATTCTAAACCTCTTACAGCAAAGTCACAAAACAGTCGCTAGTTTCAGGTCGATTAATCAAAATAAAATAATAAAAACAAAAAAGTAGTTAATAAATTCGTTGAAAATTTAATTTATCTTTCGTGTTGCGCATTAAAGTTTGTATATAAAGTATTTAGGCAGTAAAATCACGTAAATCAGCGAAATCGGCAAAATTTCATATACGGCCTCTTAAGATACCCGCTAAAATAGGTAATTCGTATGTAAATCAAATGCCTAACACTACCTAAGTTAGGACGGAAAACACGTTTAATGCAATCTACAAAGCTTTTGTTCACATTTGTTAGCCATTGTAGGTATTGTAAAGAGTTTAGTCTATGCAATCCACTAACTGGTTAAACGATAACCGGGAATTCGTTCGATAAAACCAACCACGAAAACATACTTTTTCAAACGACGAACATATTGCTACTGCGGGTATGTTCATTGGTCACACAATAATGTACTAATTTGACTGTGGAGCGTTCATAGAGCCCTGTCATAATGTCAGCGTCAAGTTATGCGAAAGAATTGACGTCATAATTCATTCGGTATTAATATTCAGTATAGGGTTTTGCACATCACTTATACACCGTGTACCGGCTCAACATGTACCTAATGTAGAGTTGACTGTATGTAAAATCATTACATTACATTACAGTCAAACATTTATTTTTACCCATTATTATTTAACTAGCCCGTGACTTCATTGGCGTATACGTCACTTATCGCTATTCTCTTGGGAACTGTTTTAATTTACGGGATTAATAATAAGTACCCTATGTCCATCACCGGGCTAAAAGCTATATCTGTACTGAACTACAAACCCATCAGTTGAACTGATGAACCATGATGAAGGAGAACAAACAAACGAACAACAAAGACCGTTGCGGGACGAGTATGACATAACGCGGTCGAGACGCAGTGTTTGCGGGTGGTAGGACCTTGTACAGGGTCCGTCCGAATAGCTACCACCATCTTATCCATTAACCTACCGCTAAACAGTAGTGTTCGCATTGTTGTGTTCCGGTTTGGGGACAAGTCAGCCGGTGAAATAACTAGCATAGAGGCATTCCATCTTAGTCCTCAGGGTTGGCAACGCATTTGCAGTCTTAGGATTGCAGTCTTGTGAATGCGAATGTCTATGGGTCACAGTTTCCACTTAACTACAGGTGGCCTGTGTGCTCGTTTGCCTTCTCAATGCAATAAAAGGAAGTCGCTCTATAGACGAGTCCAGCACCCGCCCTTCCGGCCGAGGCTTGTACATTGCTTTTCTCCAACAATGCCACAAAGCATAAAACAATTGTTTATATAATTAAGCAGAATCCCAAAATTTGCCTACGTAAAAAAAACATTGCCCTTGTCATCATCGACATCACATAATTTACATTCGAGACAGTTGAAAAAACTTGAAAGTGAAATATACCATTCAATTAATTTATACATTGAAATGTAGTTGACGTGACTTAAAGAAATTGGGGTTGACATCATAACATTTATTATCCGCTTAAGTTAATACCGCAATTAATTTTGTTTTTGAATGCAATGTGTTTAAAAATGAATAATATTATATTTTTTACTACGCTGTAACAAAGCACCGTGCACCGTAGGTACATAAAGGTCTATGGTTTTAGTCTATGACATATTAAAAAGTAAAATTACATGGGAGAACTTTGATTGTATGAGTGTTTGGCTGTTCAGTCATAATTTGTCATCCTAGTCCAAATATGGTTTAAATAAAAACGAAAAACGCGCGAGGTTATACGTTTTCATTCATTTTCGTAGCCGCTGCCATAGGTAAATATTAACATTTCTTCTTTTTGTATTGCCTTGACCTAGAACGCAGAACTTCGCGGGCTGTTTATATAATAAGCCATCTGGCTTAGGTTAGGACCTTAAATTTATGATTGGAATTATGGTAAAAAAAGTATATGAAATTTAAAATAAACGAAGCAGTTACGATAGCTCAGATCTCCAGGTCATTGTCACAGTTATAACCATGGATCGTGTATTTGGGAGCTTATCTACCTAAAGTTCGCAAGAAAATAAAGTAATTTATTTATTTTTATTGAATACCGACTTTCTTGTAGGTATTAACGGTAATGCTAAATACACGTCAATTTTCTAACAGTACGGTATATAATGTATTTAAGTTTAGATGGTCTTAAAATAACGTTTAAAACTAATGATGATTATATTGATAATGTTTGCTCAATAGTTCATAACGTAAGTTAAAATATTGCATTTACTCTTATTATCTGCTAACTACCTAATTCGAATATACTATCAGGTCCTAACTACTACTTATTATAAGTATAAAATAGGCGAAAGCCGAGGCCTCATCAACGACAGCATACTGGCAACAAACAAATACATAGAGACATCTCTATGTATTTGTTTGTTCCCGGTAAGCGACTTTTAGACATATTTTGTTTCCGCCGCCCGCTGCTGCAAAGTTGTAGCCAGACCGTCATCGTACCTACCACTAATGATAAAATAAGTAAAATTAGAGAAGACATGTCGAATTATATACATTTTTGAAATTGAACTTGGAGGTAGCTTGATCTTTGGAAAGGACATAAGGTACCCTCCATCAAGGATTTTTTAAATAGTTTTCAAGATACTCACGAAAAAAGAAGATGAGACGTCTCTGAAGTTTAATTTAGGTATAATTTGAGCGTAACTTTTTTTTTTATTATACAGCAGATAGATAGATTCGGACTAAAAATCCATAATGAGCTTCCCCTATTACTCAACGTTTCAAATCTTGCGTAAACTCAACCTTACGTTTAACCATTACAGGCTCGAATTGTGTATAAAATATTGCAACTATTATGTGTATGATCTAGGTCTTAACTACGGCGTGTCTGAGCCGCCGTCGCCGTCCCCGAGGTCCGCTTTGAGCCCCACGCATCAGCCGGGCAACGTCGTTCACACCCCGAGACACTCCCACCACTATTCGAAGAAGAATGATGACGGTACGTTTTCAATTTTGGATTTGATTGTTAGCACGATTTGCCATTATTGCAGCCTGTCTAATTCATAAATTCAAAACCAGTATCAATAAAAAGTATTGTTGAAGATATCGATTGGTCCCTGTTGCACGTTACTAGTATAGGTACAATGTGTGCAATAATACCTACCAACCAAAATTTTTATGATTTATAAACAGTTATTTAGTTAAACTATATTGCTACAAGTATTTATTCCAAAATCTAGTAAAATCAAAAAATGGACGCCACATGGAGGGCAACTACCTTACATAATGGATAATTGGATATAGCAAAGAAAACTTTAAAGGCTTTGTTCTGCTTTAATTGTGTTTTGTGCTGATGGATTTTTCTCTTAAATACTTGTTTTCAAACCCGTTTTCTAGTCCGTCACATAAAAGCTAAAATATTTATTCATCTATTCAATGTTGTATTGACATACAGTCAAGGACTCTAATTGTTATGTCACTATAGCTTAGAACTAGAATTACTTAATTCATGGATTTTAACAAAATTCGTCGGCTTAATCGGGAATTGAACAAGTCCGGCTCTCCGTGTCGTGTTCGGGGTTTTTCTCCCTGTATACGTCTACTCGCTCCTACCTCTGTTTAACCACGTATAAAAAATAAGATCCTAAGAAAGTAAACAGTCTAAATTTAACAGTCTAATTTAATATCATATTCATCAACTGTACGCACTGCTGGTTTTTGAAACTGCAAGTCATTAATTACCAAGACTGTCGCAATAATTTCGCTGTATGTAAATAAAATTATAATTTCATTCAATAGTACAGAGAAACTTCTTATCTATAGTCAACGTGCGTAAAACATATATTATAATAATTATTCGTAATTTATTTAGGCTTGACGTAAATAGTTACAATGCTAATGCCTAAATATAATTATTTAGCAGTTTTCATTAACACAGAAAACAGACAAGCGCTATAATTTATTATGATTTCCTTGTAATGATCTGTATTTAGTAGGTGTACTGATTCGTTGGTTAATTTGATGTGATATTTACATAGACTTTAAATTCCTGTCTAAATGAAATCTCCCTTCATTAGTCCACGGGTCAACCGCTTCGCTGGTGTCAACCGCATCCTCCCTGGCCGCAGGCGCGGGCTCCGAAGAAAGACAAGCGCACGAGGTAATGCACAATTGTCCTAGAAACGTCTGAACATATTACGATTTAGAGCTAAGACCATACGTATATATAATATATTTCGCAGTTCGCGAACCTACATAGATCAAAACAGTATTAACTCAAAAACATAAAACATTTTTCAGAAACTGCGAAGAATTGATTTTCGCTAAACTACGAGTAGTTAGGTACAGTTTCCAATCTGTACTCTTCAGGGTGCTCAAAAATATCTATGCATGCACTCTAACGCCTTAATAATAGAGTCGTCTTCAGATATTTGTGAGTTCCTTGTTCGCCGATATATCTGATGGCGACTGTACATAGAATAGAAACGTTAAGTTACGCACATGGATTTTGGGGGTGATATGCAAATAAATCAATTTACTCGACTGCCCAAAAAAGGAGTGTTGTGTTATCAGGGTTCATGTATGTATATTAATTTGTACGTGTAAGTTTCTTTATTACACGATAACTTACTTAAGATTATAAGAATCTTAAAATTAACACGAGTAACATAGGCTAGGTTGTCTTTAAAAAAAACATGTGTTGGCAAACGGTACCAAAATAAAAAATTGCCAAAATTGAAAGAAAAAATCGAGTCGGTATGTTTTAACAGTCATCGTTTAAAAATTTAAGAGTAGGCTTCAAAAACATGTAAGACTATGGTTCTATTTTGAGTCATTTACAAGTAACACTCATTTAAACTTCATGTTGCATAGTCCCGCTACCGGATAAAAAGTAGTCGTTGTATATATTTGTATGGAATATCAAATGGTATTTTGATGTTTTGTATTTCAATCATCATCTAATTATTATTATCACTAAACGGAATGAAATAAAAAACAAATTAATAAAAATAATACATAAACACGCTTGCCATGCCTGGAAGTGAATAAAGCAAGTAAAAAAACAATAAAAAGCATGAATATAAGGGAATATGACGTTGTTAATAAAAAAACTTAATGATATTATTTACATATAGTATAGCTTATGTTTACATAGAACTAATATAATTAACACGGAGCAAAACTTTGGCGCCGGTGACGTCATTACGACGCAAATTCACATATAGGGATAAACAATATTGAGATACCCCACTGCGTCTTAATAATGCTGTGACGATAATGTAAATATTCAAATAAGGCAAATACGATAAGAATAAATAAAATAAAAATGTATAAATTCAAATTCAAGCATTTATTCGTGACAAAAAATTAAAAAAAAAAACAAAAAAAATAGCATAAAAAAACAATCTTTGCCACGAAATGGACCCTGGATGGCTTAGCATGTTGCTTAACAGCACAATAAACACACATATAGTATACATTTTCGCATTATTTACAATCAGAAAAGGAAACTTCTGCAAATACTTGACTCCATGGAAACTTTGCTCAAACGAAACCATTAGGTATGTTTCGGTTATAAGTAGTATGTTTTTATAGGAAACGTCTTTATGCAATATGGTTTAAGGATGCCATATTTATCAACGTCATTATTCTATTGTTTTGTTGTGTTATTTGGTTAGTAATTTATTATAAAAACAAAGAAAATTTATAATTTTAAAGAAATAAAAAACTTTGTACCTACGTACTTGAATGCATTCAAATCAAATCAAAATTTCAAATCAAATTTATTTCAGTAAAATTGGTCCATAAAAACAAATGATTAACTTAAGCTATAGATGCTAATAGCTTGTGATTAGGGTGGGCGAAACACGCGGTAAATATAATATGTACATAACTTGGCACCAATTGAATCATTTATTAGGTAAGGCCAATGCTTATAATAGATGAGTCCTGTGCTATAAGCATTGGCAACTTCCGAAAGTCACAACTGTAATTTTAGTTTAATTATAACTAGTAAAGTTTTATTTTCTTTTAATATTTATTTTTACACTGGTAAACATCTTAGCCTGACTATGCAAAATGTGTAACAGAATTATCAACACGTTTAGAGTTGTTGGTATTCTGTTGCTCTGCCTACCCCACTCTGGGAATAAAGGCGTGACGTTATGTATGTATGTATTTATTTTTAAGGTGTATCTATATTAATATCTACACTTGACATTAATGACGTAAAAATGGCTCACACCTGCCGAGTGCCTAGCTCTGGTTATTAGCTATTAGTATAAATAATAACACGAAAGTACCAAAACACAAGCAGTCAGATCATGGGAGGGGTTGGATTTGCTTGACCACTCTTTATTATCCATCAATGACGCGCGCGTGCGTGGATCTTGTTCGAAGTCATCGTTATGTTAGCTAAAACTACAACTTTCAAGTGAGTGACCATTGTGTTCAGCTGCGTGATACTCGTACTTCCCCGCGAACATCTCTACTCGTACCTACATATTATTCCGCCGCGTCTTTTTGTTTACCAGTGTTAGATGCATGACAGGACGTGGAACGGATTCCGACGACACGATCCGTGTACTTATACCTCTTCATTATTCTTGGTACATACTGCTGAATTATGTAAACCTTACACGCTAGTATTGGCGCGACGTTATGTTATTTTCGACTTATTAGGTCTTAATGCTAAAACCGATTTTACATTGCGAAATTGTTTTGAAGGGTAAGCAATTGCACACAGCCAATTAGTTTGTACCCAGGTATACTCGTTTGCCTTTTAGGGTTCCGTAGTCAAACTAGGAACCCTTATAGTTTCGCCATGTCCGTCCGTCCGTCCGTGCGTCCGTAATTATTAAATATAATTCAAAAATACGCCTGCCATGCTTTAAGGTGAATTTCAAAACCGGCCAATTGCGAGTTGGACTCGCGCTCGAAGGGTTCCGTACCCATTATCTATAAGTACAACATTAGACACTATACATATATTATAACATTCTTAAAAACGGCAAAAAAAAAACAAGTTTGTTTTATTCCCGGATTTAACTTTTTGTAACTTGTGCACGAAAACAATGCTTTTTATAGGTATTGCATAGAATAAATAAAATAAAATGAATTATTTCTTATAATATCTGCATTATTTTATTCTCGTTAGTCGCCCGCACCTTCCCCAATACGCTGTCTTAATATGTCATCACTGTTCTGAACCCTTACCATGAGTTATAGTTACGATACTCGATAGAAATCTTATGCTCTGTCCCTCTCACTCTACTACAATACTGTGAGGGATAGAGCATTCGACTCGCTAGCCACTCTAGCGAGTACGATAATTGCAACTCATGGCAAGAGTACGGCTTACATATTGTGTCGTAGACGGACAGCAGCAAAATTATATTGCCGACTTGTAACTTGTATAGAATGAGAAAAAAAGTTTTATCTTTCTCAAAAATTATCAAAAAAGTAAATATAATGTACTGTGCCAACTATCAAAGTTTTCGATTTATTAGAGCAAGTTTTAAAAAAAGTTTTTATTTTTAAACTGTTTTGAGGTTCCAGGTAGGTTAACGTCGACAACTTCATTATCCGCGCTTGCCACCTTCTTTGCCACCAGCAAAAGACGCTGCTTCATATCATGATTTTAGGACATATTACTAAGTCCAAACATGGTACGGAATTGAAAAAATCCAGAAGAATCGGGCTGGATAATCTGGCCTTACGCCGCCTGTAACTACAACTGAAAAAGCAGCAACCAAGGCACTTAAACATAATATCTTGCAATTATAAAAATGATGCAGTAGAGCATGTAGCTGCAGAAAAACTGCATTGTAATGTTCTATTGTGTGTAAATTCTGTACTGGTCAGGCATAAGTAAGTGCATCAGAAATTGAGATAGAGACCGGGGATAATAATGACGAAATTTCACAATGCAAGGAACGGAAAATGCCAGCGCGGATAATGAAGTTATAGACGTTAACCAACCTGGTACAGCGAAACTGTTTAAAAAATATTAGTATAAAAATTCAGTCTTAACCCTTAACTTGGCAAAAAATAAAAAGTTGTGAATTCAAACCCTATTTGACTTTGAATCAGCATAAAAAAAGACTAGTGAACATTATGTTATGTCAAGTATATTGGACACTATTAATTTAAGCAATATAGATATTTTTTTTGTGAATATAAAACTTTCTCCCTCTTGTAACTTTGTACCTAAGTATCTGTAAGACGTCAAGAATAAATACAAATACAAAACTTTGAATTTTTATTGTCTTTACGCTTCTCATACACATTTTTGTCATAAAGTCAACTATTGATGCATTATATAAAACATAAAAAAACAATTGCCCGGAACCCTTCGCATGCTAGTTCAACTCGCACGTGTCTGGTTTTTAGTACTCATGGCATGGGACCGTACCTTTTATAATGAATGCGTTTATCCTACAGGTACGGAAGTTAAGGAGAGAGCTCGCCGATGCTAAAGAAAAAGTACACACGTTGACTACTCAACTAACAACAAATGTAAGTACCTACATATTTCTAATATTACTTCCTTTATTTCGGAACAGGTATTGTAATTACTAAGCCCATTGAAAACTAATTACTAGACAATTTGTTGTTTGTTTTAAACCATTCACAAAGGTATTTTAGCTGTGGATATATATATATATATATGTATATAAAAGGTATGTATATTTTAACAAGTGAAATATGAGAACATTAAATTTTGTTTCGTAAATAAGCTGAGCCACGACGACACCCGATTAACTAGAACACGCAGCACGTAACTTGATAACTTCGCTGTCGACAAAATATTATCGGTTACTGGGCTTGCCACCTTGTAATCTCATCACAGATGAGTTACGCCCCGGGTGCTTAGTCTACGAATTCATTTTGTTTTAAAAGTAATAATGCGGTTTACTCGAAACTTTCACAGGAAAGATCCCAGTTTCAAAGTGACAGACATAATTGTGTTACTTTCGACATCTACCTACAGGGTGAAACTCGACGACGGGTGGATAAAATATGTCGAGACCTATCTATTCGACCCCAATTTTATTTCAGTTTAAATAAACATTGCGGCCGTCAGCATCGACATCTCTCATATTGCTATTTAAATTCAAAATTGGTACGACGACATAGTATAAACTAAAATAAAATCTCGATGTAAAACCAGAGTAATAATTGTATTCGGCGGCTGTCTATCGCTTTTACAATCTCTCTGCAGCTCTATTCTACTTGGTTAACCCATACTGCTTTTGGCATATATTACGACGTAATGATGGCTCTTATTTTCTTACAATAATGGCGGCGGAGTTAAAGTTTTACCGTCATAACATAACTGTCATGAGTTACACTTGACGTCTTCTGTTCCCTCCCACACCTGGTATACGCTTTGATTACTTTTAGATTGAGCTTTCCATTACCTACTATA
This sequence comes from Acleris holmiana, assembly GCA_949316455.1. Lineage (NCBI taxonomy): Eukaryota > Metazoa > Arthropoda > Insecta > Lepidoptera > Tortricidae > Acleris > Acleris holmiana. The sequence goes on from OX438762.1 coordinate 18,296,872, forward strand.
GATCGAATGTGACTAGGTTTAAGTGTAATGGCCTGGTAGTAGTGGCCTTAGTAACACTAAGCTAGGTTACGGTTTACGGCGATACGTCGACCACTTCGCTACCATATCGAGCGGCATGCGGCAGGTATGTATGCCAGACGCCAACTGCTACTGTCACTAAGTATTAAATGTCCAAGCTTTTTAAAGTGGTTTCACGCAACACCATTCTACATCCGGATGATGGAAAAAAAACCGTCTTTTTATTTTTATTTTTAAATGGTCGCAGTCGTCGTACACACCCATCCAGAGCAGAATACCGGAATCGCATCAGACTCTCAAGCTTATAAAGTGACTAGGTATTACAATTTTGAAATTAAATCAAGATCTAAATTAGGTTTTTAATTATTAGGGGTATAATTAACCAATTGACATTCCTCTGCCTGGCAGGTCTCTTCTTTATCTGACAGGACCAGGGGCACTAGCCAAGATGCAAACTCTCCTACCGTTTTTCTATAATATAAACCACGTGGTCGACTGTCATCCCATACATTTTGAGCGATAGAAAAGAAAAACGTTAGGAGCGTTTGCATCTTGGCTAGTTTACAGATTGTATTCTAAAAATTTCAAACTGACAAATCCAATAGCCATGCAATTCGACGTAAACTGTCGTGTATTCAAAAATAAGGATAGAATAGAATATAGTATTTAATTCCGATCAACATAGGATTATGATAAATAATAGTATTGAAATAATTAATTTAACACAAACAACTTTGTTACACTTTACTGAGCAATCAACACGAGGCTGTCGTGGTAGGTGGAGGAAAAGTTACGAAGGTAGGGGAGGGGTACCCTTAATTTTTGTTTTATCCATGGCTAAGTCCTCGTAACTTATTTTGTTCTTGTATCGAGTCCGATTATTCATTATAATGTCATACGAAAGTTATTGTATTAATTGAGTATTTACTAAATGTTCGTAATACGTATACACTCGTAATTGAATTTTAGTAAAAAATCGAGAAAATGTCTTTTGACGTTTGAGAAACTATTAAATAACCGGTCCCGTATTAATGTTTCTCCGTTGTTGGCTCATTAAATTCGCCTGGGCTAAGAAAAGTGGAGGTTTCAATGAGAGAACGACAAATAGTTCTTTTTGTTTTCCTAAGTTACTGGCCGGTAAAGCCGTACCACGCCATAAATTATTCAATGAGAGAGCACGCACGTTCATCGTTCTAGCGTTGCCATTGTGTAGTTTAAACCCTTATTATTTTTTCTTTAAAGTACCTACCTACTTCAAATTCAAATTCATAACAGACTCGCCCTCGCTTCGCTCCGGGTTAAAGTATTTTACATATAAACCTTCCTCTTGAATCACTCTTACTATTAAAAAAAACCGCATCAAAATCCGTTGCGCAGTTTTAAAGATCTAAGCATACTTAGGGACAGGCAGTCAAGCGACTTTGTTTTAGGTATACTATGTACAGTCAAGGTCATAAATATGTGTATACACTTTAGTACCTTGACTATTTAACGTCATGTTTAAACTGCTTTATGAAATTTTCACATATTTATGACCTTGACTGTACGTAGTGATAATAAATGATAAGGTGGTGTTTATTGCATTTCCCTTATATGACAAGAGCAATTTTATTTGATCGGTAAGGGGTACCACTATTTCCGTTATGTCCGAGATGGTAGAAGGTACCGAGAATCATTGCAGTTACTCAGTACTAATAGGCGCAGTTAAATAGCTTGTTGAATTGCTGCTGTCCAAGTTTTTAAGTTTCCTTGGAGTCGTCATACATTAGCATCAAATGCGTCGTGAGTAGCGACAAACACTCGGTGCGTACGAACGAGGTATCAATTGGTTTCAATGGCGATTTAATTTGATGCATCGATCGTTCTTGCCCCATCTTTACTTATTGTTGGACTATTAAGGTTAGTTGATTTGTACTGATTGATATAATCGATCGTAACGCATTGTTCGGTTCATACATTTATTGGCCTGATTTTATCTCACCTATAAAGTTACACTCGGTGCTTGTGACTTATCTTGCCATCGTCCATTACGTTGCCATCGCCCATCACGAGCAGGGAGGGCTAACACAAGTGGTCCGCGACTTATTTGTCATTCGGATCTCGCTTTCTATCTAATCTGTAACACTCAGTAACGATAGAGACGCACTGAGCGACATGCGTGAAAATACAACTTGTGCTAAGCGTATAAGGACTATACAGGACTAGTAAACAATAATTTAGTAAATACCTACAGTTTCTCGTATTATTTTTAATTTGCACTTAATAAGAATATTCAATAAAGGCATCTACGTACGTACTGTACATACCTACTCCTTTGATTTCTGTACGAACTTCTTTATGTGCGTGCACAAAAGTGCACATCCGTTTTACGATATAATATTAATACAGGGTCTTTTTGTAAATATTGGTAGTTTTGTGAAATATGACTAAATTAAATATTATAACGCTACTTTCCGATTTCTCTTATTTGACCGCACATTTTACTCGACCGGCGCATGATGTTTAGAGGATAATACAACTTACTACCAGGAATGTTTACTTAAGTTTTAGTATTGTTGTGTAAATCTCTTCTACCACGTTCGAAGCGTGCCCTGGCTTTATGCCAACATTAACAAAGAAAATTCACTGGCAATGTCTCATCGGTTAGTTTTGAATGCAGTTTTGGCTTACTTAGCTGCAGTTACTTGCAACCATTTATATTTTAAATATATAATATTACTTAGTTTCTATTTTGATTTTATTATCGAATCCACCAAAATATTATACCGGAATTTGCTAAAATAAAGTTGTACCTACCCGAAAGCCGGAAGTTTGCAGGAAAAATGCTTACCTTTATCCTGATAATTTTGTATTGAATTCAGTTCAATATATGACAAGAAGCGTGTGTATAACATTAGCGTATCAAAACTGAACAAAAATGAACCGATTTAATTTAGGTACTCGAGTTATGCAATTAATTTAATTTCAATATCACTACACAGTATGAAACAAAGTCGCTTCCCGCTGTCTGTCTGTCCCTAAGTATGCTTAGATCTTTAAAACTTCGCAACGGACTTTGATGCAGCTTTTTTAATAGGTGAATGATTCAATTCAAGGGGAAGGTTTATAAGTTTATAAGTCTAATACTTTAACCCGGAGCGAAGCGATGGAGGGTCGCTAGTTTAATATAAGTGGGTTTATTTATTTAATCTTTATTGCACAAAAGAATACACTTAGTATACAAAAGGCGAACTTAATGCCGTAAGGCATTCTCTACCAGTTGACCTTTGGGCAAAGCAGAGATTGTAGTGACGGTGCAACATAAGGTGTAACTAATACACATACACTTACATATCAATAAGTTATAATAACATAAATACATTTATAATATAAATGTATAATATATAATAATAAGAGGATAAACAAAAATTAATTCAGATAAAGCAATCATAATATCAAGATGATGACAATTCTACCTGCTAAGAAATTCGCGAACTTTCTTTTTAAAGGAATACTTGTTAGGAGCTTGATTGATTTCTATATGTATATGTTTGGGTCTATATGTACTTGAAAGAAAATTAGTTATTCTAGATAATTTGTATTGTATAATTAGTTAGTTACAAAGTGCAAAATACTTATAGCATTTTTGCTCTAATTTTACACAATAAAAACCGGTTAGTTTTTATTTTTTTTACTGCCTTGGCCATACATTTAGGTGGATTACCTAATACAGAATATGGTTATGAACTTGACATAATAAAATTACTGTTATAGATAGGTACGAGTATATTGTTGAGTCTCCATACAAAGAAATTGTAACTATCCTGGGGTATTGGGATTAAGAATAGTCATTAAATGTTTAAAATATCCCACAAAACTAAGCGTGGAGTACCCTAGTTAGTATAAGAAAATACGAGGGCACAATCTGCAGAGATGACGTGTTGAAGTGGTCGACGTTATCGTTGGACGACTTATCTTTTCAGTGGACTCGTAAACATTGATCATTATCTAACAATTTGACAATACTTAAACACAATTTATCAAACACACACTGACTTCAAAAAAGAAGGAGGTTCTCAATTCAACTGTATGTTTTATTTCGTGTGTTTGTTACGCGATTACTCCGTCAATTGTGGATCAATTTTGAATATTCTTTCTGGTTTGATAGAGTGAATTTCCGAGGTAGTCCCATTGTCGCCAAGTTGGTTTCTGATGTGAGAATACGTGAGGAATTGGAAGAACTTTTCAAATATAGGCATACATTTAGCGAATTGGGTATTTTCAGTAACAAGACTAGCAAATGCATGCAGAAAGTATCATTTGGTTAAGTGAAACTGATGATGAAGACTACTGATGGCCACCAGAACACCTTAAAACTGCTTGAAGTTGTCAATGTCCTTAAAGGTAACAAGTCATTTGTAACCAAGAGGAAACTCGATTATTATTTATTATTACAATGTCAGATTGACTACATATTTCTGTACAATGTCAGATTGACTACATACTGACCTAAGGTGGGTCACAAAAAGTCTTTGACTGTACCTATGTCAAGGGTGGCGATAAGATATCTCGATTTAGATACCTAGTTGAGCGACTATGATAAAGCACATTTGAATGGTTTAAATATAATTATGCACTATGACTTTCCCGCGGCGTTGCTTGCGGCGAGCATGAAAAATCATGTGGTTCTTATTCATTGAGAAGTGGAAGTTCAGTGGGATTATGAACACTAAAAAGTACTAAACAAAAAACCGTCTTAAAAATCAAATGCTATAATTGGTCAGTCAAACTGAAATTGGCGTCCCACAAAATTTTTAGCTAATAGCCCACTAACAGTTTGACTGACCTATAAGCATTTGAAAATAAGTTATTTTTTGGGTTTTTAATGGCGTTTTTGTCTGTTGTTTAAAAAAAATATTAACAGAATATTTCAAGTATTGATTACGTATTGCCTTGAAGTATCCACACATCCATTCTAATATAATAAAAGCGAAAGTATATAATTATTTTAGTTTGTTTGTTACTTTTTCACCACATAACGGCTTAACAGATCTTAATAAAGTTTGGCAAGATGAATGATAGATTGTAGGTACCTATCCTGGGGAAAAAACAAAGGGTACATTATGAGTATTTTCGGAAAATTGGGCAGACCTCGAGGGAATAGCTATAGACAACTTCTACGCGGACGAAGTCGCGGGTAAAAGCTGATAGTTATACCATTTGTTGATTAAATGCAATAATTATATCCGAGAGTTAAATCTTATCTATACAGCCATTTCTTTTCATTTTATACGCAGTTGGTTAATTATGGAGTGGATTGTAGAAAAGTTGCTTAATACATAAGAATTATATTTTTATGGTTTTTGGGAAAAATAACGTCTAAAACGGCACTCTGTGCCGTGTCTCCAGTTCTAATTGGCATTATTATTATTAACTTACAATAAGTTTGAACCTAACGTTGTTATGCCTTTGTGTCGCCGCGAGACGTTATCAAGTTACTCTAGCCCGCCCGTGGCCCATAAATCCCCAGAAGTGGCCGTCGCTTGCGCAACAAGTGCCTCGCACGATAATGTGGGCCTCCGCTTTGTCTTCATCATCGCGACCGAAATTATGTGTGATAACTGATAAGTATTATAACAAAAATTAGGACGTCCTCCGAAACCCAATTTGCATCTCTCTTTATTCCTAAATCTCTTGAAATTGACTTTCTTAAATAGATATTTCTGCAAGTCTGTAGCCATTTTAAAATAAAGTGAAAGAAGTCACAAGTTAGCATCATGGAAAATACTAGGTATAAGCTGGCATCGCTCATATAAGTAACTTTTTTTAAACGCCTTATAGAAAGGTTTTCTGCATAAATGCTATTATTGCTTAGTACCTATCTTCCTAATTATAATATACAAATAAATGTGTTTTTAGAATTATCCTAAACTCACAACTAATTAAACTATCCTCCAAAAAGGTTTTCAAACGGATTAGTGCACTTATTTTGCATGATTGAGGAGGTGGTAATACCTACTTTTGAACCAGTCCCTTGATAACAAATGAACGGTCAGTTTCATTTTTGATTTGTGATCCGGGTTCCTCCGGGTTTGGGTCTATTCCGTGAGTCGTTAATTTAATGCAGTCAGTCACTCCGCACGCTGTACTAAACATTGCGTTAGTCAAGCCAGTGTATATTCTGACTTTGCGGAGTGCGGACGCAGGTACGCGCGTCGGCTCTGGGTCGCTCCGCGTTGCGTATACTCCGATTCCACGACCCTGCCTAATATAAAAACTATTTATTGTACATAATCTAGTGATGTGACAGTTGTAGTGCAGTGCTCCGACGCCTTGCCACGAGTTTTGGTACTTAAGTCTTCACGTCAAATGCTTTCCTCGGTTTTTATAAAGCTCCGTATGAGCAAAACACGTCTGCTTATGATTTCTTGTTTTGTTACCGTGACATCCGGGTGTTATTTTCTTTGCGTTATTAGATCGATTATATTGTAGGTACCTACTAGAATCCTTGGTACCTATAATATATCTAATTATATTATTAATTTTGAAGATATGTTCAATCTTAAAATAGAAAACATTGATGGTAAATAGGTAATACTTAGGTATATACTTATCTTATACTCGTAGAAAATAGAATCGGTAGAGCTTTAAAAAAAGGTGGAACTAAATAGGTAGGTACTACATATGTTTTCACAAAATAATGGGTTATTCTTATTATTGCCAGTACTTTAAATGCTTAAGTCGAACCCACCTGCCTGTTACACGAAGCACAGTAAACGGCCTTTCGATACTTCTATAACTTGCGTGTTATCTTTTCGGACCAGGTACCGCGTCCCCTTTTTTTCTCAGCTTCTTTCAACCTATTATTGGCAGTCCATCCTGTTTGGACCCGGACAGTATAGGTAATACGATTAAACTGAGAGTTACGGTCTCAAAGAAACTACGAGCAGGCCTGTTAAGTATTTGAAATAGTTCCTACCTACCTATACCTACATGAAAAAGGTTTCTGTCACCAAGGATTACCTACTGGTAAAACCAAATAGCCAAATAGCTTAACAAAACAAGTAGCTTGATAAGTAGATATCTACTGCACGAAACAAGGCTCGTGATAAAACAAACATCTAACAGAAGAAAACAGTTTATGGGCAGTTCTGGTTTTATTTGGGGTCAAACGTTTTGATCGGTAGGTAGGTAGGTAGGTAATTTCTTGTTTGATGTGTTTAATAGCGTTATCATAATTAGCCCTTTTCTTTTATGTTAAATAGTTTAACTTGGTTCATTAAAAGTTTAGGAAAGGTACCTACCTACTTACTCATTTTGCTACACATGGCCATAGAAGGGGCCTACGTAGATAAGTGTCCATTTTACGCAAAATGTAATGTACCTACCTATGTCTACACACTTTTCTGAACAAACATTCATTTGAATACACTACAGGACATCTTCTATCAAGTTGATAGGTACATAATATATCATTAAGTACCTACAGTATTGAGTTGACCACTATATAATCCCCGTTTTGAAATGAGAAGGATCTGTTTTACCAATATTGTATCGTTACTTAGAGGTGTTCAATTATTTTATTAATCCCTCAAGGTAGTGAGCTCAGCTTTCCTAATTTTGAGTAGCTCCATTTTCGTTTCCTGGTTCCTGGACACTATCTACCATGTTCTTTAGCACAATTTTTTTCCTCTTTGTTTTACACTGTTTCTTAATAAATCAGATGTAGGTAGTAATACCTAGTAAGCAATTTTGGCAGTTTTATGATACATTCTTATTTCAAGAAACTTTACCATTGACATAATGAGTTAAAGACATATTTCATAGATATTAAACATTCTCTGAAATAGCCATAAAATGTAGGTAGGTTAGGTTAGGTTAGGTTAGGCTAGTGCCGGTGCACAAAGTCGGTGTAATAAACAAACATTGTACCTACGTGGCTGCTTCTTGTTTGCGGAGGCAGCGCTCGTGCCAGAGCAGTTGTCACCGCGACAACTGCGGATCACGGCCCATTTACGCAACATGCTATTCCTTAAGCTCGTCTCCACAACTACCAGCCTACTTACTCTCAAACACTGAAATCAAACACCAGTACCAGTAATGTAAACATTTTAACATTCACTGTACAGAGCCTGAATTTTCTAAACATATTAAAACATTGCTCTACCGCACTCCTACTTACAGTAAATTAGGTATGTCAGTTATAGTCTTGCGTCTTAAGGAACATAATAATTTGCCATACCTAATTCAAGCCATGAACTTGTTCCTTAAATGCTTAAAGAAAAGTTTCAAAATAATTCTCTTTCAGCACGACTTTTGAAGTAATTTAGACTCTTATTTGCCTTTTCATGGCTCCATAATCAACAACGAACCCTTAAGTTTCGCCATGTCCGTCTGCCTGTGTCCGTCTAACCGCGGTTTAACTCGGACTTGGTAGGAATGAACCTACTTCAAAACTGTAATTGTTGTAAATAAAATGACTCATAATAACCATTTATAGGCGGACTAAATTAATGCATTTAATCCCTACGGACTAAAGTGACACTTTACTCCCTATTTTCTCACAATCGAATTTAACTCTTGAATAAAATGCCACAATGACACTCCAACGAACTATTTGCTCGGGTAGCAAAATTTTTCGTGACCCTTTATAAACAATCTACAATTTTTCTCGCAATCGAAGTGAAAAGTAGAGTGTTTATTAGAGATTAAAAAGCCTGAATGACACTCAGATTTCATCCACCCTCGCATTACTCGGGTGGATAATTATTTCTTGTCATGACATAATAGCTTACACACTTTGGCCCCTTGTTGAACAATCTACTGTTACCTACTAGGCTCATCTACAGCAGCACTAAATAGCTTTAAATAGAAATTACCGCATGTATCTACATACATAGGTATTGTATAACGCCTTCGGAACGTTATACGACACTGAACTCGACTCACACCTGCCTGCTGCCTAAATTGAGAAGGCACGCGCTAAATTGTGCTTTGTACGCTCCGACGGGACTTCTTATACTTGCCGGATAAAACTTCACCTTGAGATCGACGCAGGCTGTGTTGAGAGAATCACCCCCAGACATGCTCTTGCCCGGTTTTTACCTTTTGGCTGCATAATAAATTGCCCAATAATGCGACTGTTCCCATTTTCACCTGTCAAATCTGTTTTATTTTTAATCAAGTCATCTAGCCATACGAGTAACTACATTTTCTTCGTTAGATGCTCGTGCTTGTTGTGTTATCAATAGCTATTCAACTCCTACCTTACAAACTGTAACTTCTACTTACCTAAACCTATGTGTAAGAGTATACTTAGGTACCTACGTGCCTAATAAGTTTTATCAAAGCGTGCGTCACTGTATGGGTTATTCTGTTATTCTATGTAGTTCGATCCTACTACTCGTAATATTATAAATGCGGAGGTTTGTGTTTGTTTGTTTCACCCTCTCGCTGATTTAGAAGAAATTTGAAATGAAGGTAGCTTATCCCTGGATTCAACACAAAGGCTACTTTCAGAAAATGAAAAAGTTCTCGAGGCAATAACGATGATCGAAACCTTCGCGGACGAAGCTAGTTTATAGTTAATTTATCTAAGCAAATTTCGCATGATTATTCAAATGACAGGAAGAGTGCGAGGAGAGCTGTTTGCTGGTTGTCAGAGTAGACTGTGTTCAATAAGCGAAGCGCCTCCTCGGCACTCTCAATTGAGGTTAATTCGTATGGAGACGGGGCAGGGGATTGCAAACGCCCCTGCGTCATTATTAACTGACCAATAACTTATATAATCAAGTAATTTCAATCGATTTAATAAGAAAACAACCTGTTTACCTACATAAGCAATCAAATATGTTTACTTAACAAAATGAACCCCTAAGTTCGTAAAATTACTTGTAGGTACTGTAATGCAATAAGGTTGCGATAACCTGTGATCGTAAACTTATTGCATGCTAGCTGTCGCATTTATATTTAACTAGCGACCCGCCCTCGCTTCGCTCCGGATTAAAGTATTATACTATATAAACCTTCCTCTTCAATCACATCTATTAAAAAAACCGCATCAAAATCCGTTGCGTAGTTTTAAAGATTTAAGCATACATCGGGACAGACAGCGGGAAGCGACTTTGTTTTATACTATGTAGTGATTTTTCGAAGTCAAGTTAGGAAATGCGTCAGAATGTAGATTGTTTATTTTTATGAAATAACAGAGAGTCGCCGACGGGACGTGATGCTGCACGGTCATGTTCTAAGCAGTACCTATCTATAAAGTTAAAATAAAAAGATTTCCATCAAGCCACACATATGTTTTAATAGAAATCACCTAAAGTACCCCATCATTAGATAAGATGGAAAGTAGCGGATATTCCAAAATCTTGTCTAAGTATCTTGTTTACACTTATAGGTAAACATGGGTATCAACGTTCAACTTTCATGGCACCCGATAAGGGTAGCAAAAAAGGAAATGCATTCGACAATTTTATTAACAATAACGTTTATTTTCTGTGTTATATCTCGCTTTCCCGTCTCACAAATCAAAATCCTATTCTAAATCCTTTTCAGTGCACTCTGTCAGGTTGTGGAATCGGCTACCGGCCGGCTTCAGGCAGTCACAATCAGTAGACTCCTTAAAGGGCAAATTGATGAAGTTTTGGCTTGACCCTAGCTCCTAAATTAAATATTGTATCAACTGTCCTTTACATAAATGTAGTTTATGTAAGTTTAAGTATGTATATTGATCTATAAATATATATTTCTGTGTCTAGCATATTTATGTAAGTATTTGAATGTAGTTAATTTTATGTTTTTAGTTAGGACTTATTTGTATGAACTGATCCTAAAGAAATTTGTAAACTTGCCTACTCGATGCACAACCTTTCACTTTTCTCAATCCCTCAAGGGTTAGCTGGAAGAGATCCCTTAAAGGGATAAGTTCGCCTTTGTACATTATTTTCTGGTATTTTCATTGTATTATTATTATTATTTTTTCTGTTTTATTTTGTACAATAAAGTGTTTACATACATACATACATACATATATCTCGAATTTATTATAGTCTTGCAGAAAAACCCTGCTTATAAGTGTTATAATAACACTATTCAAATTTTTAAAATATTTATAACAGATATCATGTCAGATGGTTGACAGCAGAGGATCCATGGATATTTTTTTGGAATTTTAGTCAATCCTTTAATACATTTTAGCGTCTTTCTTTTTGTTTATAAAATATAAATATTCAAAATACTACATATGGTAGGTATTTGTTTGTATTGGTTTTTCTGCAAACCATACTCCATGAAAGTTGATACCGATTTTTACTAATAGGTAAGAAGAACGTGAACGTGTATAAGATGAACGTGTTACTTAAGAGCTGTTGTAGCTCACACGTACGTTTTAATCAAGTTCTGAAAGGTTCCTTGTATAATAAATAACCAATACCTACCAATGTTATAGGGTTCATATAGGACACTAGCAAACCCTTCCAGCTAAATAATTCAAATGGTTAGAGTTCGTGCTGTTTATGTCCGGCGTCTTAACAAGTCTGCAAGGTACGGCAAGGAAGGATAATAATATGAAACATTTTAGTCTTAGGCTTAACGACCTTATAAGTAAACAGAAACTTTATGGTTGTCTAGCCTTGCCTTTGGGTTTGGACAGAAAATAGTTCACTTGTTTACAGAACAAAGACAACGAACTCGTAAAATGCTTCTTACTAAACGGTACCTACCTATTCAACTGATGTCAAAGCTATACAAGAGTTCAAATGTACAGTGACACTAAAACGGTTTTTACCTATATTTTCGGATTCCTGTTAAATTCATTAGCGCGTGAATACGAAATAGGTACCTATAGGAAATTCGATTTCTAACTAGCATATGGAATCGTCTGAAAGGTCGTCAACGTATCAGCAAAGATATCTATCGGATACGTAATACGTAAAGCATCGCAGATAGGAAGAAGGAGGCATCAGTACAATTAAGTACCTATAGGACGCAGTGCGTTTCATCGCATCCGTTAAAACCAATTATTCAAGTTGGGAGGTAGTTATGCAACTTACGGGAAAAAAGATACAAGTCGACTGTAATTCGGTGCATAGTTTAATAACCTCAAAATAAAATTTATATCTCGTTGTCAGGTGGTCGGGTTTGTTGCCAGGACTGCTCTATGAACTAGACGATGAACTTAATAACTTTATTAGTATAATTAGGTAACTACTAGCTGTTGTTTTTCTTAATTGCAAGTAGGTACCTAATATCCAAAGAGCATTTGATGTAAACCATCTGCTATTGCAGCGAAAGTTTTACATATTTTTGGCTCCACAAGCCGGCACAGCGAAAGTTTTTTTTTATTTTTACCATCTCAATCATAACCTGGTTAGATCGAGTCAAAGTTAAACTAATTAAAAAATTGGGGAGGTAGGTGTGTAGTTTTATTTATTAGATTTATTTATTAACTTATGTTTTGAAAGCAGCATAATATGTAATAATGTTAATTTTTCAATGTTGTTTAACACTTCGGTTGGCACACGATTCTCATTGCCAACGCTGCCTAAACACGTTAATTCTTTATTGCTAAATTGCTACTGTATTGTCACGGCGAATGTTTTATACTGTCCAATTTATTTAGGTATATATATTTAAGTGCTGCGCAATATATTTTAGGTATTGTTTTAATTGTTTAGGGTTTCGCGCCCACTTTAAATATAGTTTTATTATTCCAGTGTATTAGGTATACAGGTAGGTAGCTTATGATCTAGCAGAATCTTATATGAATTTAAGTAGGTAAGTACATATTTTCTTGGTTCAGGGTAACGTTATCGGTATCACATTCAACAATCCTTATTTACTTGGCTTGACCATTTTTGACCTCCGTTCAAGATTTATCGCTTTTGATACAAAACACGTCCAACAAGTGTTGCGTCACCGCCAACTGGCAAATCGACCTTGACAGGCTAGCGATTCTCGTGTCACACATATTATGTAGTTCCATCTCCCGCTTGCTGGTTTCCTTTGTACACTGGCCAGGCATATGATTATGGTTTATGCAATGATGCTAACTGTGTTTAACAACTACCGAACCTAAGTAAAACAAAATGGGTTGCCTACTTCTTAGTTAAAAACTAAACTATATCACAAAATCTATTTTTCGCAGACTAAAAGCACGAACTTTCATAAAAATCCTCTAGTGGTAACGTAATCGCAACATGAGTATTAAGAGGTTTTATCCTTTATGCCCTTTAAAGGGATCGATGTCTAATTACGGAAGGAAGCTCTACAAGAGCTATGCATCCTATCTAGTCCGGAAGCGTCAGCAACACAGGAGCCACTTAAACAAAGATAAGTTAGGGATCATACTACAGCAAACAATTAACATGATTCTGCTATGACGGCTAAACACTACGAGGTGGTCGTCACTGACTCACCTGGAAAAATAAAGCGATAACGCAAAAGACCGCACGGTGGTCATCTACCTAGGAGTTAACTTACTTGTGAGCGGTACATTTAACATTTAAATTGAGAAAGTTTTACATTTACAGCGGTTCTTTTCATAACATATATTAATATCTCAATATAATAAGTTGAACCTTGGATTCAGCATAAACACGAACACCAACTTGATAATTCTCCCAGTGTCCAGTGTCCTCGCCACGTATTGCGCCCTCTTGCGACTTCAAGCAATTAGGTAGAATTAGAAAAAAATGACCAATCTTATAGTTGTTTGGTAAATGTGACCTATAGCATTAACATGACAAAACCTAGTAGAGAGAAGACAGAGGTCACGCCAGCGCCCTGTGAACTGCTTTGACGTTACATCATACGTACATGCAGTGCCAAACACAATGCGCCCTACCCACTCAGTTATTCGCAAGATTATAACCGTTATGTACCTACATGATTGAAACTCTATCGGAATCAACCTCTATTGCTTTGCGATAACAACCTATTATTATATCCGTCAGTATGATAGGGATATGCATTGTGACCCGTTCCGTTCCATTGGGGTTTCGGTTGGACAAAATCACCGATGCTGGCGGGCACATGATTTGATTAGCTTTACCTAGGGCTCATTGTTTTGAAGTGGAAATTCTACTAGGTACTTAGGTAGGTAAAGTATATTTTGATTCGTGATAAATCATTTTCAAAATATGCTGCTAATACGTAGATGTTAACACCTATTAAATGTCTATAGGTACCTCTCGCCGCGTCAGTTGTTTAGTTACCTTCAGTCCTCAATCAAGAGCCTCAATCAGAGAATGAAAATAAATAAGCACATGACGCAGTTTGTGAGTTACCTCGCGCGTATCGAATTTCTATCCCGTCAAGTGTGCTCTTGTGCCGCTATAGTTGCGGCCATGTGCGCAACAGATGCGCCTTTGAGCCTGCCTACTGGTTTTAAATGTTGCTCAACCTCGATCCCTTTTATTTTAAACGCACGTATTAATTGGTAGAGTAGGTTTTACGCTTGTTTTCGTAATGAATACCTACCTACTTACTTACTAATATTAAAAATGCATTTGATATAAGGAAATTGCACTAATTTTTTTTTTTAATAATATCAAATTTGCGTGTAAGTATTACGTTTTATATTGCACTTAGTTTTTTTTACTGATTGATGATAGGTATAATAAGTATTTCACTCATTATTATTAAATAGTTTTTGGGATATAAAACAATTGTAGAATAAAATTATACCTAAGTACATAGCAAAAACAGATATGGATATGAATGAAGCATTTATTACCACGTGTAGGTGTACCTACCTACTTGCCGCGTGGCATAATTTAATGATTAAACGAACTTAAGTGAAGTTCTATCATAATTTTACGAAAGTTTGTTGTCAGAGATTTACACTGTAGTTTTACGTTGTTTGCAACTAAACGTCATCACAATATATTCAAAGTACAAGCAGAAACAAAACGCAGCGTCAGTCTTCTGTTGACAGCACTGTTTTTCCATCATTACTTTCGAAGTTGTTGATCATGAGCAACCCTGTTTAGTGGGGGATAAGTTATTTATTAGAGGGACGGGCGGGACATTGGTCTCTGACAACGAACTTTCGTAAAATTATGATAGAACTTCACTTAAGGTAAGTCCGTTTTATTATTAAATTTTACTCCAGTTCGTTATCAGAGATTTCAAGTGTAGCTGTTCTAAGTTGGGTTGCGAATGATAAGATATCAATAGAAATAATAACAAGGAATTGATTTCCTTTCATAACTCAAAAAGTAATACTTCTGATATAAAAAAACAACATTATTTCCTTAGTAATAATAAGTGTAATTAATAACTTATAAAACATGTAGTAATATCTGCTCACCTATAGTATCTAGTGCTAACAAATAGTAGAGCTAAAGAAAGTGGGGTCTTCTTGCAGTAATCTATTGTAAACCCTTGCAAACTTAGCTGAACTATTTGTCCAGCCTACTGTCTTGCGAATGAGATACATACTAACGCCACATATTTTAGCTGCTGGAGTGGAAGCTTGTCTGGTACTATATGTTGTGAACATAATTGTATTTATACCTGCAGTGCCCAGTATTGATTTTATCCAACAGCTAATTGTTAGTGTGGAGGTACATTGAAATGGTTTCTTGAAAGTTCTGTTAATATCAACTTGTCTTGACTACCTCTTAAGGGTTTTGTTAAACTTAAATAAGACTTAAGGATTAGTACGGAACATTTTCAATTCTTTCAGTATAAGCTGGTAGGTGTCACATTGGTTGTGGAGAGCCTGGTTTGAAGGTTTTTATCATATCTGGTATATGAATTCTTACTCCGTTATTGAGAAAATGTATATTTCTTATACTTATTAGTGATAGAGTTTGTACTCTATGTCCAGAGGTTAGGGCCAGTATCATAACTAGTTTTTTGTTAAAGTTTCTAATATTTTGGTTTCATTTGGAAAACGTCTCGCGAGATAATTTAGTACCATTGCGGGATCCCACGTCACATTGTACTTAGGCTCCGGAGGTTTTGACCTAAACGCTCCTTTAAGAAATCTTTTTACGCAGTTATTATCAGTGCTCGGAATAGGTAGTGCCTATTTACCTAAACTTCAGAGGAGGACCTAACTAAGAGTGGTTACAACCACCAAAAAATATTATTTATTATTATTGTTCGCGGGATTTCCCGGGATTCATAAGAGTACCTAATCGACATATACTCAGACTCGGGGTCAAATTATTAACTAATTGCAATTGGTTAATGCCGATAGTTTGAATGGTTACGTTCAAAACTTAAAAGTCGACCTCGTAAGTGGCCGTCGTCGAACATCAAAATGAGCCCGAAATTTTCTACCTGCATTATGCGACCCTGCTGATAACAGGACGCTCTATAAGATGGTGCGAGTGCGAACGAGATAACACGATGCTAATATTGCTAATCCATTTGTTTTTAATTTGAACCTACTTAAGTTTACTCGCTCTTCAACCTTTGTTGTTTGTTGTTGTGTGTTTTTTTAATTGAACAGTGGATTTTGTTTTGACATTGGCTTGTTATACGGACTTGGATATTGTTCATACGATTAAATACATACACATTACATTTTTGATCGATTTTCAACACAGTACGTTATATGTCACGACACGCATTTTTCTGAATTAAACTATTGAATTTTACTAATAATTTGACGCCGTCTGATTATATGTCGATTAGGTACTCTTATGAATCCCGGGAAATCCCGCGAACAATATTAATAAATAATATTTTTTGGTGGTTGTAACCACTCTTAGTTAGGTCCTCATCTGAAGTTTAGGTAAATAGGCACTACCTATTCCGAGCACTGGTTATTATCTCCTATTCCGGGTCCAAGCAGTAAGGAAAGAGCTGACCTAGCAGAATTAATCGTTCCATATGAAGCTCCACCTCTGAAACGATTAGTTAAAAATTGAAGCAATGCTACTCAATCATCTCCTGCCTCCATTACAGGGCAAAGTCAAGTATTTTTAAAGAGCCTACACTACGTAGGTATCATTTATGAACATTATAAATAGTTACTCTTATAGTTCCCTAGCAATGACCAAAATTGTGCAGTAACTGAGCTCATTAAGGTCAAATACAGCTGCTAAGTAATCGTTTTGTACACTCGGTGGTTGCAAGGTTGCCACATACCTACTTGCGTACGGCGCTGGATGGATTTGAGAACAATTTATAATTACAGCGTCCTGGTTGCTTCGATAAACAATCGAGGCTGATGGTCATGTAGGTACCTACCTACCTACTCCCATCATCGACCTAATCGACTGTGAGATGAAACTTGAATAGGTACCTAAGCACCGGTAGATACTTAGGGTCATTTATGTCTCTACAAACACGTGTCTTATTTAAGTACCTAACTACCTACCTCCTTTCATTTCGTTACGACCAAAAAGAATTAACTAGGTAGGTATTCGAGCTACAATAAATCGCTTGAAACGATATTTTTGATAAAGGGCGGTGTTGAGCTAGGGGAGAGCGGGGCTGAAAGTGCCGATTTTCATAAAACACAAAATTGAGCTATGAAAATATTGTTTATGTTGTGTGGCTTACACACACATTTAAAGAATGGTTATTGGAGTTTCTGAATAGTGATATTGCTTTGTGCATCGTTAAACAGTTTTCAAATAAAATCATTTTTTATGAGATCGATCGGAACGGAACAACTAACCCCACTATGGGGCTGGTTGTTTCATCCTTTTGAAATACAAACTTATCCTTAAACAAATAAATCTCAGTTCTCACACGCTAAAGGAGTATTTTGTAGTTCGTCAAAATATGTGTTTATTTTGTGTGCACTATCAACTCGGTTAACAAAAAATCAAAGACAAAAAGGTTTTATTTTGTGGGGTTCCTTGTTCCGTTGATTTAGTATTTTTATCCATAAGCACTATTATACCATAATGGAAGCAACTTAAACGGCTCCTGCAACGGCATAATTTCATAACGTTTCGCGTCAAACATCATACAAATTGCTCCGTTTTTTACATGCATTTCTATTATCATCGGAACAACTTACCCCCGGCACTTTCAGCCCCGCTCTCCCCTACTGCTTTAGCTATTATTATACTGTGGTACCTGTCTAGTCACCTTAGTAACTTCTCGAGATATTGCGATTTGAAAGTTAAAACTATGTAATTTGGTAGGACCTACCTAGGTACCTACCGACATAATTTTCGTGAACAGGATTTTAAAAGGTCAAAAAATAGATGTTATAGGTAGGTATTAAGATTTATGTCCGTAACTGAGTGGTAAGTACGGTCAAGGAATTTATTTGTTATGCCACTATGGGACTCTGTCATAATGACAGCGTTAATCATTAAATTTCATCATAAATCATAAATCTTTATTACTTATGTGTATGAAATTTGGGAAGGTATATGGTTGTTACAATAATTAAGCTTGTATCACAAAGTTCTATCTTCACAGATGTACACACAATTCTTTATCAAAAAAGCAAAACCATTTTTAGTAGGTACCTAGCTAGTCATAATACATCGCAATACAACTTAAATACTTAAACATTATGAAAACCAAATACAATTAACATTATGCCCATTTAAATTGCAATTCGTCATTTATTAAAAATAATTATTAATTAAAATCTATTAAGGTGTATATTCTATAATATTCTTTAATACTGTATTTACCTTTCTTTCATGTGGTTTGACGCTGTCATTATGACAGGGTTCCATAGTGGAATGTCAATTAAAGTCCTTGACTGTACCTAGTTCGTTGCAAACTATAATGTGAGACTAAGTCTCTTTATTAGGGTTCCGTAGTCAAACTAGGAACCCTTATAGTTTCGCCATGTCCGTCCGTCCGTAGCCTAGCGCAGACTTTTAGTACCTACTAGAAAGCTGTAATTTGGCATGAATATACAATACACCCATACTTTGGGGTGTCGTTAAATAGGTCTTTCAAAAATATCGTGGGTTTGTGAATACTATTTTTTGACCAAGGGATCCTTTTACGAAATATTAAGCTTTAAGCTGATTTATGTTAAGAGTCAGGTATCCCCTCCCCACTACAGCCAAAAGTACAAATACTAAAAATTAAAAATAAACTTAAACGAAAGCGCATATAACTAATTTTAAAGGAAAACTATCATGACTAAGTAGCCATCGTTGGTTTTTGAGATACTTTCAGGCGATTAAAGTGTTTATTTATCCTACCTACTAAACTCATCTAAGATCGCACCAAATGACTTTAAATAGTTAGAAAAATAGTTAGGTACCTATTACTTGTTGATTTTTATGTTTATAGTAAGTACTTAACGGCTTCGGAACCCTACACTGAGCATGGTCCGACATGCTCTTGGGCGGTTTTTCTTTTCACCGAACTTGCTCTCTCCGTTTAGTCTTCAAATCTTGTGCCAATTTTAAAGCTTCTCCCGCTATTTTCGGGCTTAGATTTGGAATATATTCGTATCTACCTACCTACCTACAAAGTGAGCAATCTAAATAAGTATCTAAAATAAAAATAAAACAATTTATTTTAGAAAAGGGAGTAGGTACTTATAGGTACAAACCCTTAGGTACTTAAAAAAACATTTTTGTATTAAACGCGAGCATGGCATTTTCTAGCCAACTTTATGGCGGAAACGAAAACTTGTTTTTCCTAGACTTGCATTTTCTCAATTTTACGTTCTGTTCTTTGATAATGACAGGTGCATGCACATGTGTACAATTCAAAAAAAATATGTTTGCTTAAACACATTCGGATCGGATAACAAATACAAGTAGGTACCTTTAGCCTCGTTATCAGGTATGGAATTCCACTAACAGGCCAATTAACTGTACTTGGTAGGTACTACAAGTGCGTAAATAACCTTTATTTAACAGTACGCATGGATAACGATTTTGTTTACTATTTTAAAATTGGTTTGTCGCTCTCTGAGAAAGTTCAATACTCTTAGTGCGATAAAGAATTGTTAGGTCAGTTATCAGTTTAAATCTTATATAGAACACCATTATGAACAGTGGTCAAGTTTATTTACAAACCCACTGCATCAGAACGTTGGCATAAGTACTCGTACTTATTGAAACGTTACGAAATGACCGTGAAACTAAAATATTGTGCGGAGCACATCGAGTACTACGCTCGCTCTCTGTAAGTAAAGGTCGTTGATACGAACGGGGCGCATGCGAGGCGTTTGTAGGAGGGAGACAGACAGCATACACATCGCTGCCGTCCTGCTCCCTCTAGCAACTACAGTTCTCAAAGGGTGGCATTATAACACAGGTGCATGGGATCATTATGCTCCCGCCTTCCTGTCTATCTGGACTCAAATTCACAAAAGCAGAAAAATATGCTAATTTGTACCTACTTACAACTGATTGATAAACTTCTACCTATCTTGCGGTGCCTGTGGTACGTTTGTGTTAAGTTTTAAAGTCTTTCGATAAAGATATCAAAATATTATCTTTATTTATTTGTCTTCAAGAAAATAACCTTAAATCAAGATAACAAAGAAAATGAAATACACTACCCCTAGTACCTACCTATTACCGTTGTAATTACTACTAACAGGTTTTTAAAAAGAGAAATGTTTAAAATAAATAGGGGACTGAGGGTTCGGCTGGGCCGGCGGCCCCTTCGCATGAGACGGTCGTCGCTTCGATCGACGGCAGCTTGCCTCGGTTATAATTTGTAGCTGAACCCGTATTACGATGTCATGACGTGACCTACCCATTGTTTGAATATGGAATGCATGATTAGTCTTACAATATATTCCGGTTACGACTTTTAATGTTCTATCTACACGCCAATTTTCGATGTACAAAAGTGTTGAAAAGCTCATTGTATAAGTTAAAATAATATAAGCCTTCAAATAACTCATACACTTATTTTAACCGCATGAGACTACACACATGACTTGCATCTTTCGATAACCACCTTGCCAATTTCGATTACAATTCCCTAAATAAACTTGCTGGGGCCCTAGCCAAGATGCAAACGCTCCTAACGTTTTTCTTTTCTATCGCTCAAAATGTGCCTCCGAGATAGTACCACGTGACTTACGTCAATTGCATACATTTTTCAATAAAAAAAATCGCTAAGGTTTGTCGAGTGCAACTAGTGTAGCCCCACAGTACTTTTAAAGTAGGTTATTTCAAATTGACTTGACATTATAAATATATTATTATAGCATAATTCTGACAACAAAATAGGTAGATTTACCCAAATAGGTACTATAATTTAAATTATGGAGTTACTTGAGCTTCTACATTAAAATTCATAAGTGCGCACTGATTTGAAATAAGAATTTACTAATAAATGCTTCTGTTGTACTCACAGATAAGAATAGTTTATAGCTGGGGTGGTAAAGGAGTAGAAAGCAACGTGTCTGTGTCAAGTGGCAGCACAAAAATACCTACCAATCCTAGCGTAACATTAAAGCTATAGCCATAGGTCCTGATGCATATTATTTTGAAACATTTATATTTAAACCTAAACTGAACACGAAATTATAATGATTTATAAGGAAACGTGCATAAATAGTTGTACGATCTATTGTGTTACTGTGTCACCCATTGATTTAGTAAAACTACATAGAAAATGTTTATCTACTAAATATTATACAGATATACCTATACTTAATTTACGCCATCAATGTTTTCAGTTAGTTTTATAGAACGAACGCTTGAGTGCCAAGATTCGCTGATCGCAAGGTATTGAAGACTGAAGTAGTATTTTCCAATTTTACGCTTTCTAGGTTATAGGCCGGATCGTGCTTACTTTACGCAATACGTGATTACGGACAATAATAGTTTCTACGCCTAACTCTAAACCTAAACAGTTTAATGCTCAATTACAATGTGTCCATCCGTATAAGGAATATGATATAAATATGGCGGTGACTACTTCGCCTACATATCATGGTTCACCAATACATGACGGATTTGCTACAATTCGTGCACCAAGAAGTCGAATTAAAATAAGAAATCTAGTTGAACCAAATCAAACTGTCAACCTACCTCAGCGGCATTCAGAGTACTTTACCCTCCAAAGAACGCCCAAAAATAATTTTCTAGACTGCAAAATTGGGGTACAATACGAATCTAGTAATTCAACTACCACCCCAGATAAAACCTCTAGGCTTAGCTTTTCTGAACCGATTTATGATAGAGCGACTCTTGAAAAAGCTAACAGAAATTCTCCGGTGAAATATGTAAGCGGCCGACAAGAAGTTCACTACGATTCCATAGACATCAGGCCTCGCGGGCGTTTGAAAAGCTTAGAGTATACGGGAGAGCAGGACGTAAGAGGTGGCGAAAAAATTGGTATCGCGGGTGTAAATAACGGAGAGCGGCAATCTTATAAGCGACTCGCAGCTAACCAGGACGGCACCGAGCTGCATTCCATGCGCACGGATACTACCGGCTCGTCCATCGACTGCAGAAGAAGTCATAGCGACAGAGATAATTGCTCTGAATCTTCCTCGTACCTGACTGATAATGATAGGCCTATATCGAGTTATAGTGATAATTCCACTATACCGTCCACCGACACAGAAGATGTCCTTAAAGACTTGCCGAACAAATCTAAATTTCACAAGTCACCTCAAAAATTTGCGACTCTTAACTTACGAAGACCGAAGTCGATTGACTTAAAAAGAAGTAATGTTAAAGAAAATCCTTTTTATGGAAGTTTGCATCGTAATAGAATGGGTTACCATTCGGAACCTAATACGCCTCTAACTGGTGATAATATAAGTTTGAACGACGAACCTAGTATTCTTAATGAAGTTCACCAAATTCCAAGAATGCCATTACAAATGAATAGAAATGGCTTTAAACGTTCGGTAAGTGAAACGAACGGGTTTACTAAACGCCTTAACTATAGGCATTCGTTCAGTGCCGACTACAAACCTTATATTGTTATAAAAAAACCCCATAAGTGTTGTGAGTGTGTAACTGGAATACCGGCAGATGATCACGATGAGGAGTCGCAGTCCAGGCCGTCTTCCAGAACTCTAAGCACTTTGTATGAATCGCATGACCCGAAAGTTGGATGTCAAACCATCTTGCGTTCCAAACCGCCTGTTCCATGGTGGGAATTGGCGATCAAAAAATCGCGCTACAAGAGTTGCCCAATTTTAGAAGAGGTAAGTATTTTCATGTAACTTTATTACGATATAAGGTCAAGTCTTGTCGAATATTTTACTGCCTTAACCATAATTAGTATGACGTATGTTACGGCAATGCAAACTCCATACTTTAATTGACTGTACAACTTCACTATCAATATGAAACTCAATAGAAAATCCACTAACAACTTCATAAAAAAAAATACCCAGGTTATCTTTGGGTGAATCACGTTTAACGATAATTAAAATAAAGGGGGTGGGTTTCCCCTTGTGTTTCGTGGTGACGGGCAGTGGTAATACCAAAACGTATCAAATCGAAACATCAGACTATCCTTCTATTAAAGACAAAAGGCGGTATGTTATACAAACCTCCAGTAGCAAGTGCAACCCTATTTCTAACAGTAGAGGATTGAATCCGCTTTGGCTATTTGATTTGGTGATACCGCCTTTTGGCTTATGTATGAGGGTGACCTAGCATGTTCACCTGATGTGCAAACGAATAGGGGAAGTTCCCCTTTATTGATTTGGTACGATATTTTATTTTTGGTTTAATTTCCATTCTCGCACAGAAAACTAAAATGTGGTTCGTTTCAAAGTCTTATTTTTGATAGGTACTTGCCAGATCTATTAGCCCTCTCAACTGATTAGAATGGTGCTCAGGTACACAAATACATACATATACTTAACATGAAATATGCATTTCTAAAAGAGTAATTGAAAGTCGTTTATTATATTTAGTTATTATACCGTTAGAATTATTTGTTTTACGGAGAAGAAGTGTTAAAATTTTAAAATTGTTCTCTACACATACAGCTTTAAATAAAAACGTTTGACCAAAATAAAAATAAAAACCTTGTCAAGCTTACCCGTCTCTTAAATTTTTTGTTAAGCGTTTCCCCGCAGTATCTACCTGGGTGCCAAAAATATACCATTAAGTTAAACAGGTGTTGATTTAATGGTTCCGTGTCGCTCATTCACTGTTTTTTATCGTTTATCGTAACATTAATTCCCACGGCTAAGGGCTTTCATCTGTAAATTTCTTCATGCAGTATCTTATTGTAACTTTTTTTTTCTAGCGTATTTAAATACATAAAAAGAGGGTCAAAAGGATTTAAACAGACAAGTAGGAATTTATATAATTATAACTTCCCTTCAGTTATCTTTATGCTGTAGTCTGATGATAAAGTAAATTTAAATAATATATCTAAATATATTATTTAAATTTACTTTATCATCAAAATCTGTAGAAAAATAAACTTGTGACTACGGAACCCACAATATAAATATAGTAGAAATAAATTTCTTTAAAAGTTATGACTTTAAAATGTTCCTACAATCAAATTCATAATTCTAAATATTTCAGCGTAATTAAGACAATTCGTGCGGGAAGTGCTCTCCAATAAATTTATATGTGGGTGGAATTAATCGGACTGAGGGTGCGTGTGCCCGAGAACTTGCTAATTTACTCAATCACGGTCACAGCTATTACATTTCGCCTTGACTATTTCGTTGTTTATATCCTTTTGGGCTCCAATACAAAAAAGAGCTCTACTATTTACTTAAGCTAATCAACACTGCTACTCTACCAAGTCTCAAGACCCGAGCTCAATTTAGGACAGACATGTGAGATATCTCGTTCACCGGCCGTGCGCGGTGCGAGCAGGGTAACCTCTGATATTGTCCGCTCTGTGGTGCGTGGAGCCGCCGACCACGACACACTTTCCTAACGCAGCCACAGCCACATCCGCTTCTTACTGAATACATTTAACCCCATGTCAAATGATTGCTTGCTGATACACTACACCAATACATTAAAAATGGGGATAAAACAATAGCAATATAAAAACTTATTTAGAACATGATTTTTTTTCTAAGAAATTGCGACGTGGTTCAATTAACAAGGAACTTCGATATAAAACGTCATAATAAAGAAGAGAACACAGTAAAAACGTAAGAATTATTTTTATTAACCGTCCTTTACTATAATTTTGCACGAAATGTGTCTCTTAAAAGCACCAAGTCGCCGCGTGGGCATCAACATTATGACGAACAAAATGTATACGCTTGTATTTTGTTGTCCATTTTATTGTCATTGTGCACATGTTTTCTCAGAGTTATGTAATTATCCATTTTTATTCGATATCGGTTTTGTCTCACCTTGATAATTATGGTTCTGATTCACACATTACATATGTGTGTCAATTCATCAATAATAAGTATAAATGATTTTTTTTATTTTCACGGTTGGTATAGCACGCAAGGGTTTTTGAATATAGTCGTACTATTAAATGACGTCCACAAACTGTTATTGTCTAATCTAATGCTGAATCAACTGAAATATGAACCACAGCGGTTATTGCGTGAAAGTCGGAAGCGACTCGTCACTTGTACTCGCGTACCTACTCCATGTAATTGGCACAAATTGTTGGATGACTGTCTATTGTCGTTGTTGGTAAGTACATAATCACCAATAATAAATTGCAACGACAGTTGAGCACTGTTTCCATTATGTGCATTTACCGATACATTATGATTTTGACCGGTACGTATGTATGTATGTTTATCTGTTCCCTCATAACTTCTAAACCACTTATCATAATTTAATAAATGGGGTATCGTTGGAAGCGTTGTGATAGTCCGCTTTTATAGGCTATGTGACGTCATATTGAATTGAATATAGCACCCTCTAGAGGACATAACGGCATGAATTATAAAAAAATGTGTGGGGTGTCAAATAAAAGGGCATCATTAGCACATTTCAAATATATACATATGACCTACCTACCCTAATAAAACAATACATCCTAACAGTAGTAAGCGACCATAATAAGCTTTAGAGCTAAAAGTTTCGCGCTTTACCTGTACCTAGAGGGTACTATAATTATGACCATATTATATGAAGTGGCATACGACCACGGCTATCCTCTGAAATTCACTGGGAGTAGCGATAAACGACTTCTCTGCGGACAAAGTCGCGGGCAACAGCTAGTAGACAATACATATTGAATAAATTGAACATAATAAATTGCAGATGAGAATATGTTCTTGTTTTATACTTTTTAGAGCGTTTTTTAGTAGTCGGGTTGTAACTCTTTTCAGTTTATTTATTTATACTACCGACTCGTATTTCCGTAGTAAATGTTCCTTTAAATGAGGATTTTCAGGTAATCTATGGGATGGGAAATTATATACGCCTACGCAATCGAGGAACTCCTCGTGTATGTTATTGGTCGCGTACGGCCTTTCTATACCAACTGTCTGTAACAGTTGAGAGGTAAAAGTTGACTTGACGCTTGCTACTGTATGTGAACAAAGTTGATTTACCTTATTAGTGCAACAAACAAGCATTTCCAATTGATCATTCAAGAACTTCAAATAATGTTATACTTTTAAAGATACATCTTGATGTTTAACGACTACTTTCACTTCCCCTTCCATTTCAGTTAACTGTTAATTACTAAGCGATTGTCACTTGCTTACAACCAACTACCTACATTCATTATTTTATGCAAATTGCACACTGACATGCGTACATCGCAATTTTCGGTGCGGGAATGATTTGAGAAAGAATAGAGATAAACAGATAGGTTAGTCTGAGAAAAATCATATTATACCTAATGAATAACTACCTCTCTGCGAATTGTATACACTCTATGATATAGTTTTATTTAAATTGATGTAGTACTTTAACTTTACTACCAAGCCTTATAAGATAATAATAAAAATAACTTTAATTAATTACCTGTAGTAAATTTAGTAGTTGACGCGATTTTCAAAATAAATTAGTTAAGTAGGTAATAATATTTTTTCTATTTGGAATAGTTAATCTGCGGCGTCTTGCTGTAAATATCCATTTCTAGGAACTGAACGATCTTTCCACGGCGGCAGTTTTATAAGGTGCATTTTTTTTTAAATCATTTCTTGCACGAAAAGTTTGCGTTCGAAGTTCTATTTATTTGCCTCGTAACAATTCGTTCATATTTTTTAGTGTGCCAGAATTTTTATCCGATATTTATGAACTATTTGCTACTTATATATAATATATGTATGTGTATGATTTATTCAAGTATGTTTTTTAAATTAATTATTCATCATAAGGTAGAAACTAGCTAGAGTACATTCGGTTTTTAAGTCAATACCTACTCTTTGGGTAATGTCAATCATTCCCGCACCGAAAATTGCAATGTATGGAGATGACACACCAATTTGTAACTAATAAAAAAAAATAAAAAAAAGTTAGTTTGGTTTTTTCTTAGATGCGCACTTAAGAGTATTATGAAGCCAACAAAAAATCCGTACAAATTGCGATAACGTTTTTCTCCCCTTAAACGTTGTCCATTTTTAGGGTTCTGTAGTCAAACTAGGAACCCTTATAGTTTCGCCATGTCCGTCCATCCGTCCGTCCGTCCGCAGCCTAGCGCAGACTCTTCGTCCTAGAAGGCTATAATTTGGCATTAATATACATATTAGTCTACCCCACGCTGGGGTAGACTAGTCTTTGGATAGGACTTTCAAAAATTTTACGGGTTTGTGAAAACCATTTTTAGATTTTAAAGCACTAACTTTGTTACAATAACAACTAATAAAAATCTGAAAAAATCTTAAATGAAAGCGCATATAACGATTTTAAAAGGAAAACTATCACAACTAGGCATCATTGGTTCTTGAGATACAGACGATTAAAGTGTTTATACCTACTCAAATCATCTAAGACGGCACCAAACCACTTTTAAATAGAAAATTAGTAATTAGGTACTTGTTGGTTTTATGTTTCTAGTACTTAAAAGCTCCGGAACCCTACACCTGAGCATGGTCCGACCTGCTCTTGCCCGGTTTTTTTAATTTGTTGTAGATATTATGAAACCTATGTCTGTACGTTTTCCTTTCCAACTAAATATATATGTATAGGAAAGTAAAAAAAAAAAACGACCACGACGACCTAGTTTTTCATAAAAACTACAAAATGTTAAAAGTCGTGAAAATCTGATAATATTTAGGGGTGAGAAACGATATCACCCGGCGCAAAATTTGTATGGGTTTTGACAGCTACGCGATTTAAGCATAGCTTCACAATCCTCTTAATTGAACCTTGTTATAGGATATAAATATTTAATTACTTGTATTTTGTTTACTGAGGTTATAATCCTGGGACGGTCAGGCAGGCCCTATATTCGACAGAGACATTAAATTCAACGGTTGGTTTCGGTTTTCGTCTGTGTGTTTCCTTCCTCCCCTCTTTTTTCTTGGCAACGTAGCCATCTAATATAAATACATAAGTATAAAAAAGTTATATTTACAGTTTAGTAATAAGTGCTGGTCCTGAGTCTCTGATGGGCTCTCATTTAGCCCTCGAAGCGCGGCGGCATCCACAGCTGTCGAAGAATAATTGGCTGCCACCTGTCTCGTGCACTTTTTCACCATCTTTCCATTGGCATGCGCTAAAGGTGTCCCGCGTAGATCTATCTCCGCCGCTCGGACCGTGTAATTAGCTTGGCAGCATGTTTGCCAACAGGTGACTACCCTATACAGACGTATTTTATTTATAAATTCGCACAATTATTAAAACAAAATATGTACTCGTACCTACGTCTAAATCCAATAAAAGTGGGTTCACTGAAATAGGACCCAAAGCAGCGGCTATGGGGTAACAGACATTATGTAAACGATGAAATATGCGCATACGTTAGCAATGTTTCCCTATTAACGTTTAGGGAACGATCGTTGCCCTCTACCTCCATATATTAATTTTGCTGAGTGCGTTCCTGTGACGTATTAAACAAAGCTTCCCGTGTCCAGCGACCCACGCCCACTATAACCGGCCTATAAAGCATTAATACGATGACTCACTCTTTTAGTCCATAAAATGTTTACTTAAAGTTGATCCCCTAACGCGTCGGCTGCAAACGTCAATATTATTTTCATGTACTCGTATGGTAAATTGATGTATGAAACGTACGTAAAATGATTTCCTTCTTCATCAAAATCACCTACCTACTTAATTACTACATATTGAATACTTGTTTTAGGACATAGGATATAATTAGAAATATTTACGCAAGATTTTAGTATCAGTATGGTAAAACTTGCGTAAATTTTGAAATTCAGATGGAATCAGTTTAAAAAGCTCGTAGATAGGTAGGTTAGATTAAGTTACACACGAATTTCAAGACATTGCGCTGCAATTACTGACAGTGGCATCGAGACCATACACGGGTTATCGATTGCGCTTACACCGGTGAGAGCAATTTAAATCATTATCGAGGTGAGGTAGCTCGCAGCGTCATGCCGAGTAACAGAGCAATCTCGTCCTACAACTAACCCATTAAAAAGATCTGTGCCAGCTCGTGGTCGCTTCTGATTACCGGCGAGCAGAGCGCAGCGTAGGCAGGATGCTGGTCAACTAGTTGCAAAGAAACCGTAATTACTAAACATTCTCTAAATGGGTTGCTTCCAGAGTAATGGAGCGTAATCGCGTCGATTTAGGTTTCTTTTTTACGACTAAGTAAATGCATACTTGTATCGTTGCTGGAATGCATGGTTATATGGTTTGGTTTTGGTGGTATGGTTTTTGATGGCGGTATTTTTTTTAAATATTTATTTTTATCGAAGGTTAGACGATGGACGTGCAGGGGGTATCCCAAACAATGTACCTATGCCTGGTTCATATTAACTTTGCTCTATGAACAATGAACGATTCAAATTAATACGCCTATTTTTAAACATTGTAATGGATGTAAACTGTTCTTTTTTGTTGCAGGCGCATGTGGTTTCTGCTTTTGAGCAGAGCCTCTCGAATATGACACAGAGGTTACAGTCGCTCACAGCTACTGCCGAGAGAAAGGTTTTTAGCATCTGTACTATTATGCATAATTTGGGGTCACTGTGCCCACTACATATTAAGCTGTTACCTTAAATAGTTCTTATATTATCATAGTATTGTTAAATTTTGGCATTGATTACTTGTTGGTTTATTATTGATGCATTCAAATCTTTAATCGAATCTAAACACCGTGGGCCAGAGGAACCGGAAAGATTTTAACCACGCATTCCTGTCGTGAGGTCAATACAACCAAAAAAAAAATGTGAACCCCAGTCAAATTCTGCTCAGTTTTGAAGACTATCATTTTTATATAAACTATTTATTGTAATTATTTATATTAAAGTGCATTAAAGCTTTTTTGATTGCGACGCCGCTGGCGTGACGATGTTGCCAAGTTTCGCGTCTCTATTCACATACATGAAAGTGACAGCTACCACTCTCTAAATTCGTCCTTTATTGGAAAAATAATTTATTTATTCGTATTTATTTTGGAACAAACGGTCATACAAAAACAATACAATTACAAATAGACCTATAGTTCCCAAAGTTAAACATAAAACATAGTTATAAATAACAACGTAGGTAAGCAAACATTTATACAAAAATATGATTATTTTTTACCTAAATACTTATATACCTATTCTGTACCTCGATACAAAATATATACTTATAAAAAAAAAACCCAAAAAAACAGTGATTTTACATTAACATAAAAAACAGAGTATACTTATCCATGTTACTTTACAAAAACACTTTTTATTGAGCCAATAGTACTACAGTTGAATATGTCTACATCTATAAGTTTCTTATCATTGTTATATATAGTGAACACACACGCTTGATAAACATGTTCTTAGAGTAATTTGTTCCACTACGAGGTATAGAGAAAAGATTTGTCACGGCATTGGCGTTCTCTTGTACCCTGAACTCTAACGTCTTTTAGCAGACTATCAATGTGATTATTGAGTATTTTATATAGTATAACTGAGTCAACGCAGTCTCTTCGACACTTAAGGGATTGCATTTAAGGACGATTTAATGATTCTATATAATCTTTGTATTCATTGCCACTTTTAAAATCAAGGGATTTTAGGTTTTTTTTTGTAGTCTCTCTATTGTTACAATTTTATTCAAAGGCATAACTTCCATAGAAAAGCGTTAAATATCCAATTTTTATTTACAAAAACCGAAAAATTAAAAAAATATTTTTTGATGAATTTTAATTAGAGTCGTACAACATATTTTACTCCGAATGACCACAGGAAGACGTGGTTAAAATCTTTCGGGGTGGGTTCGCCCATAATTTTAATGATTGCATTTTTCTTTAACTAGTTATGCATAATGTAGTAATCAATTCATTGTTACGCAGGATTCAGAACTCACCGAGTTACGACAAACAATCGAGTTACTTCGGAAGCAATCAATTCAGGCAGGGCTGACCACAGCGCACATGCAATCGATGGGCATAAGAGCCGATGGAGTCAACGTAACTGGACAGGTACATACCACAATCGAAAACAGTATCTAATAGTAACGATTACAACCAACTACAACTCCTTATAATTTTTCGTCAAATATTGAAATAGGAAAGCAAACGGTTTCATAGCAACTATTGCTTATACAGACCTACTAGAAAGCTAGGCCCAATAAGAAACTTCAAATAAGGCAACGAGTAAAGTTCTTGCATTTGCATCAAATTGACCATCATTGGATCTGTCCCCGATCGACTTGAATAGACAAGTGACAAGACATATACGAGTAACTACAAGTGGATACTACATCAAATAGAGCCGAACAATTTTCTCGGTTTGTAGTCATAATGCGGCTCGCTATTCAATATTGCAAAACACATGCCTATTTGCATGTAGGTAAAAATGTTTCATGGTAAAAGCAAGGAAGGATATCTATTTAGATGTTTTTTTGTTTTTTTTGTAGAATTGATGCGTGTTTTGTTTGTTGTGACAGGCGTTACAGACGCAAGAGACTACGCCGCAGCAAACGCAGTCGTCTCCAAAGCGTTTGGTGCAGACCGGCAACGGCGCGATCACGCGCCATCTCTCCACCGACAGCGTGTCAAGTATCAACAGTCTGAGCAGCGGCTCATCGGCCCCGCACGACAAAAAGCACAAGAAGAAGGGATGGGTAAGATCAAACAAGACTACCGCGTGTAGGCGTATTGATATTTATCATGGGCACTTAGGGTACACTTATGCGGAAAACTTTTTACGGCAATTTATAGCTGGCAACAAAAGCTTGTGTAATAGAATAAGACGTCCGTACCACTGACGGGCAATTATTACTTAAAAAATGGCTGTGTAAGCATAAGAATAAATACTATTAGAAGGGTAACTTCATCCCCACCACGCTCGCTCCCGCGTGGCCTGTCAACAATCCAAGACTACTTATCGCCGCAGACTAACGGGTTGCCATGCCACCCAGAATCGGCGTTTGAAGTAAAAGTGCAACAATATTTCAAATGAAGCTCTCAAAGGCGCCACTGTCTACGCAAACTGTGGTTTTACCCTACGAAATTGTTAGTTCCGTATTTGACGACGTGCTTTACGATAATTGTGGGACCATAGCAACGAAGTGAATAAATCTTTATTTATTATTTGTAACATAAACACATTAAGTAAAGAGCGTAAGAATTAAAGAATTAAAGAATTAAATGAATACATTATTTACCTGTGCACTTTTTGTTTAGATTAAACAATACTTGTTTTAAAACAATACAGTAAAAAATGCGATTCGCCTTCAGGATCTTGCTCTTATTATTATTATTACGTCACTGATACGAGTACCGAATAAGCGTTTTATTTAAAACTGCACCTTTTAACTGAAAAGAGATTTGTCAAGGATACCACTGAGACGTAAAATATTTAGGGTACTTTTTTTTACCTGACTTCGCTTGCGTAAAACAAGGTTATTTAGTTTTAAAGGTAAATAAACTAATTCGTTGCGGGCTCAGTTAGTTTTTTATACTTGTAAAAACCCTAGTTTTGCGACTGTGGCGAGAGAGAGGTAAGGCGGGGCGTGGAGTGCTGTGGGTAATTATTTGACGGCTTTGCTGTCAAATCCATACAACGACGCCGAAGATGCCCTTCTAATAGTATTTATTCTTATGGTGTAAGTGCACCTTTATACTAACCTACTGTTGGATAACTTTAAGAAAACATCTTCATCTTTGTTTTTATCAATTAGGTAAACACGTTGTCATCGTCTAAGTTGACTTTATTCGTCCTTTACTTACAGGTGACTAAATGTATATAATTATCTACTAAAATTGCTTAAAAAACCGTAAATAAAAGAGTAGCTTATACTTGCAGATACTTTTCAAAGTTATGGCACGAGGAAGTTGTAACTTTGTAATTAACCGACTCTCACTACTGAATCGCACACAACTGGCAAAAGGAAATGCGGGGTAGCTAAGACTGAGGCAAAAGGGGAAGACATGTTGTCGCTGTACAAAACTCGAAAATAATACGTGACGCGACACCTACATTCGCAAACACTACACATGCTTCGCATATACATGCACTAAGGAGCAATAGGGTTAAATTGATGGCTAACGTCATTGCGTAAGTGAGACGGCAGTACATCTCGCCATAACGACGTCAAAGATGACAGGACGCGAATGTTCGACCGTGTTGCTCGCGCGAACTTTATATTAAGCTATTTCGCCCAAACCCTTGTCGACTGATGGGTGGTGGCGGACAACTGAGTCAGATTAGGCGCTCAGAGTCTGGTCACATATCTTCCTCTTTCTTGTCTGTTCTGATACAAAATCCCTTATTTTTATACAATAAAATATTGAGCCATGCGTCGTACCTACGTTACTTATTCGATGTAGGTAATTATTTTTGTATGCGCTATAAACCCCTCAATAATGCTCATAATTGCGTATTTTGACCTTATTTTTCACAGATGACAGGAAAATTACTATGCACAGGCTACGACTACGACTAAAACTAGTGGTGGCCGTTGCCCTTTCCTTGTTATTTAAAATAAATATAAATCCTTGTTGTGAGGTCAATTTGTTAGTGTTTCTTTTTTTTAAAGAATAGCTCATTATTAGTCGCAATAGTACTTTAGGACTAAAACAACATTATCGAGATTTATATATCGAGAGACTGTGCTCCATTCTATCAGCACCATTACATTAACTAGCGCCTTAAAATAATGTCCTATATTTTGTTGATAGCTACGCTCATCGTTCACCAAGGCGTTTTCCCGGAACGCGAAAATATCCAAAACGGCGAAGCACTCGTCCCTCGGGCAGCTATCGTCGCAGGACAGCTCGTCCGGGTCGCACCACTACGACGACCCGCACACGATCCGCGAGGGCAGCAACGAGAACAGCCTGGAGCACTCCCACGAGGCGCTCGCCGAGCCCAAGGATAAGCCCGCTGGTCCTCCGGCCGCGGAAACAACCAAAGGTCAGTCTCTCTAACTTTCTCGATGACATTTTTAAAATTGCGTATCCGTAACGTTCTAGACAGTTACCAAGTAAATTACAGAAGGGTAATATATTGTAGCGGGCAATTAACTTAGTCTCTTGATGATATGGGAGATTTACGGCCGCCAACAATTGGCCCTTAGCTGTACAGTCTGCTGATTTTGGCGATAAGTCGAAAGGTCGGGATAGACGTGCCTTGTGAAATATAAGAAAGTCATGCTTTATTTACAAGAACATACATATATGTAGAGTGAAATATTAATTTTTATATTCGTGTATCTACGCACGCGTTACGATAATTACTTAAACACAATAACGTATTGTGAGCTCGGTCTAACCAATTCTTTTTCAGACTATCGCGTGTAGCAAGAGAGAGATAAGGTCCAAACGAGACAAAGTCAGGTCGTGCCCCGCGGTCACTTCACTATTAAACAAATACTTAATAGGTGTCCTGTTAGAAAAACAATAGTCAAAAAGTTTCATAGTGAAATTAGGTTAGCTAAGTGAAAGTTTAGTGCGAGGAGTTCACTTTAGAATCATAACATAATTATTATATATGTCTCAATTTATTTCATTTTATATTTTTTGTACTTGTTTGCATACTTGTATTTAGGTTACAGGGTCGAGTCGAGACGCTATGCGACTTTGTACCTGAGTGTGGTTAACATTGCAGACGTTTGTTGATTATTAATGATTTACTTAATTAATTGGACTTTCTAGTTAACAACATAATCATCACATCAATTAGCGCTTGAGTATTAGTCCTCACAATGTTTTATAATGTTTGTGGGTATTGTGACAGATAAACCCGAAGAAGCCGTTCTTGTGGTGGAACTGAAGCGGCAGCTGAGAGAAAAGGACTTGGTCCTCACCGACATTAGGCTCGAGGCGCTCAGCTCCGCGCACCAGCTCGAAAGCCTTAAGGATACCGTCATCAAAATGAGGGTATGTATAGTTACCTACGTACAGCTAGTCTTAAGAAGACTTCCAGGTAAGCGAGAGAGAAAAGCAAGATCGAATTCTTGCACTCTACACTAAGTGGTTCACGCTCATATTCGTATAATCGACCTAACTAACAAACCCAAAAACCCGAAGGCTTTTTAGACCGTCTGTCCAAGTAATTTTTCATTTAGATCAACTAAAACTAACTTGTTATCCAATCTCCTTACAAGAATAAACGTTTTCCACATCCGAGCAAAATACTGCCCTCCTGAGCCAATGAGCGGTATCTGAGATTTAACAGCAAAAGCAGATTCAACCCTTTCCTGCTAGAAATGAGGTTGCGATTGCTACAAGAGTTTTATCTGTGAGGCCGACATTTGGATTCGCAGGGCAGATAACATATTCATAAACACTGCCTTGAAAAAAAAATCTATCTAAGCCTTCAACATAAAATTAATATTAAAACAATTCTAAAAATTAAAATTAAATAAGCCTTTATTGCTGTTATACATGTTTACAATAAGTACAAAGGTAACACCTTAATTACTGGCGATCGGTTTCTCAACAACAGCTTGTCTTTCGACAAAGGCCTCCTCCACAGAGTTCCACCTATCTCTGTCTCTTGCGGCTCTGGTCCATTCTGATCCGACAACTCTTTCATTTGTCGTCCTTTTCCACTTTTGCCATCTCTGGGGTACCACTTTGATATTATTCTAGTCCATTTTTCATTTTTCTCTCTCAGCATATTATGTTCTGCCCATTTCCATTTTAGTATTTTATTCACATCCTTTAAATAAGTAATATTTTAATTATATTCAGTCTTTATCTTTTCTTCTTACTCCGAAGCTTCTTTCTATACCATTTTTACATACTATTATTTTGTTAGTTAGCTTCTCTGTTAGTGACCATTTTTGGCGGCCATATGTTAAACATGGCGGAATAAATGTTATATACTTTTCTTTTATCTTTAATTGGCATGTCCTTGTTTTTCATAACTTCGTTAAGAGACCAATTTCTCTTCCACATGTTGGCGATTCTCCTGTCAATTTCTTTATCCCATGTGGCTACTAGCTGTCCTAGATGTATATACTGGTCCACGTATTTTATTTTCTCCATGTTTAAAATGATGTCGTATGTCTGGAAAGCATTAATAATAATTTTAGTTTTTGTTGTGTTCATTGAAAGTCCTGCTTTTATACTTTGATCGGATAGTTTTCGTAGCATAAACTCTAGTTTTTGTGGACATTCTGTAAATATAATTAATCGTCTGCGAAGCGCAGTGTCCGTTTTTATTCCAATCGCTTAGGATTTATTAAAACAAAATTGCATAATGCTTTATTTACTAATTTGTCAAAATTTCAAATAGCCATGATCCCATAATGCCTAAATATCAAATACACGCATTATTAAAATGAACGAAAGTCATAATGACTTTGACCGCAAACGTCCAATTCCCGAAATTAAATATTGATATTATGTACATTTCCTTTAAACCCTGGAAAGGCAAAATGTCAGTCTCAAAATACCTATTTATTTACAAGGTTTTATCTAGATTAACTGTCATAGGGTTATTACCCTATGTACCCTATTGGGTATAACGAAATCAAGGTGAAATGAGACCTAAACTTTCTAGATTTCTGAATAACTATCATCTCCAAAGCTGCAGAGAACAACTTGGGTAAGATTGGCTCGCCCTGTTGGACGCCTGTTTCTATAGGGAACTCCACTCCCGTTACTTCTAGCCTGATTTGGGCTGAGATTTTTGAGTATATTTTGTTAAAGTATTCTTATGTACTTGAGAACGCAATGCTTTCCATATACATTCGCGTTCTAATGAATCGTAGGCCTTGTTGTAATGTACAAATCCGAGCTTTTATATGGTATTCGTTGTCCGGGGTCCAGTGATTATTGCGGAACCCCGCTTGTTCTTTCGGTTGGTTGTCATCTAGGTGTAGATGTGACTGGACAATATTATTTTAGAAAAGTCTTTATACAGGGGTCCGGCAGATAGTGGCCAATCTTACAGGGCTAGATAGCTCAGCTTAGGAGTGTCCAAAATATAATAAATCATGTTTAGTAAACATCGCAACAAAAACGAAATACCTCAAATTTTCAAAATTTTGGAGATGCGGTATCCTGGTTCACCATTCTCAATGTCACGACCACAGTTATTAGATTTTTTCAGTTTCAGTTGCTGTAATAGAAAGCTGATTAAATTTTCTTTAAGATATTTTCAATGAAATTAATAAATAATTATCATTTTTTTAATATTCCAAGTCAAATCTGAGTTTTTCTTCCGAATAGTTTGACATCGCATAATGTAAAAAAAATTATGGACACCTGGCCCCTATTTCACCAAGCTTGACAAGTGCGACAATTGTCTAAATAACGTGATAATTGTATTTTATGAAACTGCAATTGTAATAATCAGGTGACAATTGTCGAGTAGTCACGATAAGTGTTGTTTCACAAATCTCTACATTATTAAACCACGCTGACAGGTGCGACAATAATTTAAAAAAAGTCACTTTTATGTCGTGAAATGACAGTTGTGAAAATCCTGACACCATTATCACGTTGTCATGACAACCGATAATATTTATAATATTTTTAAATATGTTTTAAATGTTTAAATCAACCGAATGTTGATTGTTGACAAGCGTCCACCATTTCCGCGTAGTTAGTCCACAATTATACAACAACAATTATTATATTAGTTTGGAGTGTCCAAACAAATTTTTATTTCTTTTAATCAATTGCTCATGACTATACACAATTTTTTTCAATAAACGAGAGCGGTTAGCTTGGCTGTATGGATAGTTTCCTCAGTCTTGTCGACTGTATGCAATTATTCTCACTTTAAAAAAACTGTAGCAAGAAACAAGGTTACATTTTTTTTAATTTTGATGGGTGAATATGAGACACTACACGTGTTCGTTTTTTAAAAGTAAGTTTTCCGATCGTGTTTGAGAAAATGTAATTTTATTGATACTAGCCAGTGTTTATTTTTTAATTTCAAAGTACGTGTGTTTTGGAAGCGAGCGTTTTCGAGTTTGTCCGAGTAAATATAAATACCAATTACAAATCTTAATACTTAATTAAGTACACTGATGGTTTATTATAAATTGGATTCTTTTTTTTGAACGTACGCTCAAGAACCGCTTAAATTTTAAATATATAGTTGTGGATATAAACTGACACTGGTATTACTGATTCGATTTTTTTACTTGAACGCAAAGGCAGTGACGTCAAAGGAGAAATTTATTCGTTCTTTATACAGGGTGACTGGAAATCCTTCGGAGATATTTGGCGGGGCAAAAGTTTGCATGATTCTGATCATTATGCTTTGGTTCATTTTTGTTTCTGTTAATGTTTTAAAAAAAGAAGATTTAATTACATCCATTTCGTTGCTTAGTGTACCACAGCCGATATCTTGACCTTGACATTTTGACGTTATTATACTAAATGACTCCAGACGTTCGTAGTAACAAACGTCAAAACTCTAAGTTCAAGGTCAATGTCCAATGACATACGTTGTTTACATGGTATGTAAACAGTTCGCTTCGTGTGAACTAAAGATAAGTTAACATTATTGAAAAATATGATTAATTTAATGTAACTTACTGTATTTCCATTTATGCAATTCAAAATTTTATTGGGTTTTTAAATGTTCATTAGATCTCTTTTACATGCATTGCCGAGACCTGATTTTATGGTCCGTCTTATATTATTGTCGAGATCTAACCATTAACCATTGTATTTTGCTTTAAAATGATCCATATAATTGTTAAACAGCAAGAATAATTACGACTTGAAAATCTGAAATGTAATTTAACATGACATCTAATCACAGATTATGTAACGTAATGACAACCATAAATTCATAGATATCTTTTATTTAGGATAAACATGAAATAAACGATCCGATTATTGCTTTCCGTATTGATCCACATGATATTTGTGACAATAGCTAACAGTCCGAATGCAAAAAATAATAATTTGCCGTTCCCACACTCAAACTGTTACTCCAGTTTTGTGGGTAAATGTTTAATTTCAATTTTTAATGAAAGTTGTACTTATTAAATAAAGGCCGACGCATATTGATTACAATTTGTAATGATATCAATATCACACTTGTCATAGAGATATAAATTAAAAGAACTGTCCGACCAGGCCACGGAATCGATAAGTAGGTACGTACTTAGAACATAATGTCCATTCCATATGATGATCGGTTAAAACAGTCAATAGTAGCAACTGGAGTCTTGTTACACAAACTTACTCCTCTGCCAAAGTATAAGATCAAAATTAAATATCTTACACGTTTACAAAAAATCTCAAGTCAATAACGTGAAATTAACTTGGTCCTTTTCGCCATATATGAGTAAGAAGCTTTAAAAAAATGCCTTGCAATAAATAGCAGCAGTGTAAGAGTGCAAAATACCCAACACAAGCCAGTTCGATGTCTATGGCATCAAAGAATAAACCTGCTTTCCTGATAGATTTTAATGAACGAAGTACCCCATAGAATAGGTACTAGCATAGAATCCGGACTATAATATGTGCTTTGCACAAGCTTCCTCTCGACGTTTTACATTACGTTTTTCTTAAGATCAAATTAAACAAAACTAGTATATTTTTTACCTTTTTTCCCTGAATGGCAGATTCTTGAAATGGCAGATTACTTAAACGGCGAATTCTGTTAATGGCAGAACTGATATTGTACAGTTACCAGAATCTGCCGTTTAAGTAATCTGCCAATTCAAGAATCTGCCATTCAGGGAAACTGGGATTTTTCCTTCTTCAAATGTCACGGTCACAATCACAAAGTCAAATTCAACGTCGACTCAGACTTCTTTGAGCATTATGTGAATCAAACAAAAACGGATCTATTCAAACCTTGTGACGACTTACCAAATAACGAAATAATACCTATAAGGATATCTCTTTCTAACTCATTAAGGATGTCATAAATATAAAAATACAAGCATACGTCTTTTAACAGTTTTATAGCCCGGTTTCTATGCTAGTACTCGTACTTGTTCTTTGTTACTTGTGTTCTAATCTGTGGACTAGACATCCTACTTCTTCTTCTTCTTTTTTTATTAAATGGCGGTCCACACAGTTATTTCGCCAATGTCAAGTGAATAGAGTAAATCAGTAAACAGAATAAATTAAAAGTAAAAGCCGGGCATTTTTCAATCGGCCATCTTCCCTCCCCGAAGGTTACCGGAATCCGACATCCTACTTAATTCTGGATCCACATGCTTGATTACATGGCTGCAAACACCACAGAATGCATATTAATGCGTCTTGCAATATTTGCGACCAACATCAAGCATGCGGATCGGGCTTAAGGAGTGACACAGACATAGGATAGGTATTTTTATCCGAGAAAAGGATAGAAAGTCCTAGTTATGTCATTATCCTTCCAGACCCACCGTACCCCTCGGCCGTACCACTGGTGGTACTTTGACCAATTATTACTATTAAAATCGAATTTAACGCTGTCGACGGAGCTCTGCTATCGCAGAGCTCCTATTTCTGGGTAGTTTGGCCCTCCGGAACTGAAGAACTAACATAACCTAAACCTACCTCATATTTATGATACAAATCTTGGGTCAGTGGTACGGTTTAGGGGTACGGTAGGTCTGCACCCATCCGGCGAAGACCCGTGTTCAATTGTATTAACTTGGTATGACGTAGAAATGTAGAACTCACCGATAACTTCATTTTTGTGTTATGGGTCGTGTCACTTTTGATTTGTATGGCAGAAAGACTGTGAAAGCGATAGAAATAGCTTTCACAGTCTTCCTGCGATCTTTCATGGTTTCATCTGCCATGATTTCTGTCTTTCGGCCTTCTGGCCAAGTACTATTAACCCTTTATAAGGCCCCAGTTATACAGTTATGCTACGTTAAAGTTAAATACAGTCCCATGTTTGACACTTCCTAGGGAATTACAAAGAAAGTTATTTTTCATGAACTATAGTTTATTAGAAACAGAAACCAAATTATAAAACAAAACCCTCCATTGTACCCACTTGCGGCATCGTACCGAGGATGCTCGCAGCATTACCCAGCTGCACTGCAATGCTCAGTCGTTGAGCAAAAAAGGAGCCTTGCCGGTGGTCGCCAGAGACGCCGATTAACTTGTCAGACACTTCTTTTATAATTTTTTTCGTGTCAGACAACCACTGCCAGAAAGTTTTCAGTGCAGCAAATATGTATTTATATGTATTTTATTAAAATAAAGGCATATTTGGGGCACCTGATGGTTTGGGCATGGTCTGCAGCGGTCCCTGGCTTTCGAGCAGAACTTAGGACGTGAGACGGCGCAAGCGTATCAACGCAAGTGACGTCCCACGCCAAGGGGCGACCAAGATGCCACGGAATTAACGTGCATCCATCAGGTCTCCGTCTTCCGTGCTAAGAGTCCGACGGATCAGATCGTTGCATGTCTGTAAACTCGACCAGCACTGGACTGGCAACACAGACTGTGACGTCCTAGGTCGTAAACTGCCTTCCCACAACGAGAACAAGGATGCGGCTCACAGACTTTAAGACCGAGGCGGAGGCATACTGCAACCCTTAAAGCATTATTATCTAAAAGTGACCCAAAGGTTCGCGATGGGAGAGAGTGCAGCCCCCTGATTAACCCTTTATAAGGTAGAGGCGATTTAGCGTCCACATATATTTATTTAGAATTTCAACCTTAAGTACCACAGAATATCTTGCATGAAAAAGCTAGCCAAGCGGTATGTCAAAATTTGCAATCGCAATCTTTTGGAAAATAGTCAAAATTCATCCGAGAAGGCCCGTTTATTGTCAGTTTCCGAGCCATAGTCGGGCCACAGGCCGCACTCTCTCCCTTCTCTCTCGTCGTAAATTGATTACAAATGAGGTACCTAATGTTTGGGAGTTTTCCTAAAATTACCTATAGTTAAGGACAAAAATTAACAACCGTACACATACTGCCCTCATAAGCCAACAGGCGGTATTTCAAATTAAATAAGCATAACAAATTCAAACCTCACCTGTTAGTAATATGGTTGAACTTGCTACAGGAGTTTTGTCTGAGATGCCACTTTTTCTCTTTAAGCATATTTTCGTGACGTAATGGAAATATTACCGTTATTAATTTTTGTCCTTAACTATACCTAGGTATTTTTTTAAACAACACCCGTTTACAGTTATTTATTAATTCAATCTTTATTGTACAAAAGAATGCACTTAATATACAAAAGGCGAACTTAAATGCGTAAGGCATTCTCTTCCAGTTGACCTTTGTGCAAAGCATTTCGTGGTATGTATGTGATAAACAGTATTTACCTTAAAACAGAAATAAAATTGATTAAGGATAACGCTAAATAAAAAATAAGTCTTTATTACTACATTAGAATCATTAATTATTGAGAAGGATAACACACAGATGACTCTGAACTTTTTTGAATAATCCCAAACGATAAGGGACTAGTTATGAGTCAAAGGGGCAGGGCTTGTGTGTAGAAGAAGGAAAGGGCTACAATAATGTCTCGACATGGCTACCACTCCTAGCAATGCAACACTCCGCAGCCGAGTACGTGTGTAGACGCACTTTGCGCAGAGTGATTGCATCGCTGCGGATAACCTCGAAGGTCGAGCTGCTACGGCCTAATTCTAATTCTTCCCTATTTCGTACATCTGCTAGTTTAACACTCGACTCATCCGTCCAGAGGGTATTCCTCTCCAGGCACTGCAAAAGCCACTCGCTATAATAACCAACCCGCGCTGGAAATACGGCAGCGGCAGAATTTGTAGCACCTTTTCTACATGGAAAGTATAAAGCTGGACAGATTCCAGCTGTCTATGGTATTTTTTTATGCAACGCGAGAATGCTGCTAGCATCCTAGATGTTTTCTTCGGGGCTTTGGGGAAAGAACTGGATCACGGCGTCTTTTTCATCTGTATGACAAAATAAAAATAAAACAAAAATAAACTTTATTTTGTAGGCATATTACTTTTTTTACAACATAACGACATAATGGATCAGGAAAATATACAGAACATGGAGATGTATAAGGTCTTCTGGTTAGGACTTAATACTATACTCACACAACCACTTACCATTAGGTGGCTTATGTGCTCGTTTGCTTTCTACTTGCCATTAAAAATGCGACAGACAGGCGGATAAACGAACGGACGTACAGGCTGACGGACGTAACGAGCGACGACAGACCGACGGCTTTCGGACAGGGTAAAGTATCTACCTTACAAACAGCTGCAATATTTGTCCCAAAAGTCACTGCGTTCTTTACGTTTATTTAAAGGGATAAACTGACGATTTTCAAAGCATAATCACATCGTAATGATTCATTTTAATTGTTATGCTTAATTTATTCGCAGTAATCTCTGGTAGTTATACAAATGAATAAAATAAATCCATGAATCATGTTGTCGTAAAAGTAGTTTGGTGTAAAAGTGATACCTATTTAAGTTATGTGCGAGAGTGATGAGAGAAAATCGTAATCGTAAGTTTCATTTTAAAATTACGTATTTCACATTTTGGCCCTTCACAGAAACTGTATTTTCATTTATTATTCTTATTACAGAATAATGGTTCAGTTTCCTAAATGAATATGTAGCTTTTGACCATGATTAGATTTTTTTTCATAAGAAAAAATAATTGTTTATTTACATTTCGTTGTGACACATGCTATGAATGAAGTAGTTAAGATGGGACACACTGAGAGCATCGTCAGGAAAGGCGAAGGGAAATCAGTCTGTAACTCAGTAAAATATTAACTAAAACAAAA
Organism: Acleris holmiana; assembly: GCA_949316455.1. Lineage (NCBI taxonomy): Eukaryota > Metazoa > Arthropoda > Insecta > Lepidoptera > Tortricidae > Acleris > Acleris holmiana. Next base: position 18,340,946 of record OX438762.1, read on the forward strand.
GTTACTTATACAGTGATGATCCAAATCATCTACTCTTACTACTGTTAAAAAATGTCCGAAGGATTTCCAGTCACCCTGTATATTCTCCTATATGCAAACTCATCTAAATCGCTTTCACTGTCACTACCACTACTTTCGCGGAGAGCCATTTTGTAACTAACAATGAAAACACTACAATTGTAACGCAAGCCTGACACAGCTCTAATCTCATGTCAATAATTACCGACAAATTTGCAAATATGTCGACTTGGAAAAATGTACAATTGTTTCACAACATAATTGTCCTTAAATTAAATTATGGACAATTGTCACGCGTTGCACACTGTAATTGTAGACAATTATGTATGTCCATAGAAATAAAATTGAGAATTTGTCTACTTGTCACCGGTCACTTGTCGTACCTATGTCCGAGACATATGTCGAATTGTCAGCAGACATATGTCATTGACAATTGTAACTTGGTGAAATAGGGGCCTGTATTTTCCAAAATGATATAACAATTGAGTTTATTGATTTCAGCAGCGAAGTTATCATTAAGTTTGTCCAATAAATTAAGAAGATAGGTAATTGAATAATTTGGGGTATATTGGTACTGTTTCTTTCACTATGGATTACTAATTTACTTTCCTAATTTATATCTCAAAATTCAAACTTTAGTTTTAAGTTGTAGTATTAGTTTATGTTTTCTACCTAACTGTTAACTCTTCTGTATCTGTAGAGTAAGCTTTTAGTATTTTTAGTACTTGATCGGTTCCAGAGGTCTTATCTCTTTTTTTGTGTATTAATTGCTCTTATTGTTTCTTCCTTCAATATTTTTGGTATCCGTTCACGGTCCGTGGTATTTCTTTCTGTTGTCTGTGTCTTTTAAATTCTTACTTTTGTTCAAGTTTCGGTAGTAGTCTGTAGCTATTTTAAGTATTTTCGGTCTGTTTACAAAATTTCCGTTTTTAGTCTTCGCCTTTAGCATCCAATCTTTTTAAATTTTAATTATTTAATAGCCTTTTTTGTTCCTCAAACAATTATAATTATACCCAAATTAATGATTTGTACTTTTCCTACCAAAATGGACGCAACTACCTGTTTTTTTAAGTTTATATAATTCGGATTAGGTACATTTGTACAATTTCTAACCAAGCAATGATCTGGAAATATTCTAGTCTACAAATAGAGAGCAATCGAGATCTTTATATCTTATTGCGCGCACATGTTAGAATATCGTGCAAATAGTGCGCGGCCTCTATTCGTGCTATGCCAACCAGAATCAATCGCAACCAAAAGCGAAAATAGTACAAGACGCAGGATTGAATTTTAGATTGTCATTAAATATAGTTCATTGTTAATGGTAAAAATGTAACAGTCGTATAAAGATACGTCCGCTTTTCTTCGAATTTGATGGTCTTGGCCGAAATTCTACACGGTACGAGTAAAAACGATATTGCCGTTGACGGGTTGTACATTGTTAAGTGGGTACTATTGGAAGTAGTTGATGATAAAATTTATCCAATCACGATTTTGGGGCTGCTCACAGCTAGCTTGGTTCAGTTAACATCTTGCTATGTATGTATATACATATAGGTATTACATATTACACATAAATATAATACGGCATTAAGACAAAGTCATAGTAGGTATATATATTAACATATAGCTCAAAAATATAGCGTCATTCAAAGACGACTATTACTGAGACTGTGTATGTACCTGCCTACCGGGATTGCTCGTGTTATTTTGCAATAGCGTGCAAATGAGCAGCAGCAAATGCCTACCAACTTATTCGTCCGCATCGCCGCGAACACAATTATGTTATTAAATATTACATTGTAATTGATGAATTTGAATAATGATTGTCTAACAAAACTAGATAAACTTACGTTTATTACGTTATACTCTCTTATTTTAACAAAAGTGCTACATCCCTTCAATAAACTCATACGTACCTATATGTAAATGTATCTGAACTCTTTATTGTACAAAACAAAAACCCAGACATTATAATTGATGTAAAAAAGGATGTACAAAGGCGAACTTATCCCTTTAAGGAATCCCTTCCAGCTAACCCTTGAGATTGAGATAAGTGAAAGGTTTTGCATCGAGTAAGCAAGTGTACTTTATTAAGGAAATCAAAAGAAAATCTTATCAATAAAACCTACTTATACTTAATTGCCTATTTAATTCCAACACGGTTATCAGTGGTGTAAGGGAAAAAGTACATAGATTTACAGTACAATTAGCCGGCGGCATTTCTCCTTTGTCGATGTTAATAGTAAATCACCTAACTTAGATAAGTACTAGTCTTAGTTCATACAACACTTTCATGTAGTCTGTGTAGTAAAAACCGTCCAAGAGCATGTCGGACCATGCTCAGTGTAGGGTTCCGAAGCCGTTAAGTAATGCAAACATAAAAATCAACAAGTGACAACTATTTTTCTATTATAGTCATTAAATTTAGCGCCGTCTAGATGGTTTTAGTAGATATGAACACTTTAATCGTCTGTATCTCAAGACCCTATGAAGATGAAAATGATGTCTACTTAGTCGTGATAGTTTTCCTTTTATATTCTACTTAATATACTACTAACAGACACACTTGACTCTAACAAAAATTAGCGCTTTAAAGCTTAATATTTCATAAACGGATCCTTTAATCGAAAACTTGATCGTGTATTAAGAAAAAATGTCTTTCAATATCATTAATTCAATAAGTCGCACCACTATCTATTGTGCTCCATTAACTTACAACACCGAAGGTACTGAACACAATTAAAATTCTAACGTTAACGTTAAAAGTTCACGTCAAGGAACGTATTAATAGACGTCGGAAATTAAATACCTACGTGAATGAATGTTTATGTTTCAGAACGAGATGCTAAACCTGAAGCAGAACAACGAGCGGCTGCAGCGGCTGGTGACGTCGCGCTCGCTGGCCGGCAGCCAGAGCTCGCTGGGCACCGGCTCCGGCGTCGAGGACCCGCGCCGGTTCAGCCTCGCCGACCAGCCCACCATGCTGCAGGTATACAGGGTAAAACACCCATTTATTGGCATCCAAAGTACCAGTTAGGAAAGTCTGTGTCAATTGAATTTGCAAAAGATGTAGGTAAACAAAACCAAGCGAACCTATTCACCATGTTTACTCGATAATCACGTACTTATAAAGATCAAGTGAGGTCTTTGCAATGATTAATAAAGTAGATCATTATTTTAATTTTAAGTTTAAGATGAAATAACTATTAATTATAAGTTATTTTTAATAATAACACGCTTGGTGAATATTTGATGTTATGTGTCAAACAGTAGGTACTAATTTGTTTACATATTTTGCATGTTCAATTGACAGAGAGTTTACTAGGTACTTAATTTAATTCAAATATATTTTTATTTACATGCACCTGAATTTGAATTTAGTTGTAGCTAGTAATAACTCCTTTAACTAAGTTCATAGCACAGTAGCAATAATCGATGGGGTGCCAAAAATAGACAATTCATCCTACTCCACCGTAATTAATTTACTTATTAATTATATTAGGGGTTTTTTAGTGTTAAGTATTCAAACTAACCCTTCAAACTAACTGTTTGGCACTGTATGTCTATCTCACTTTAAATATAAAAAAATCTCGAACCTTTTGCTCAGGCTTTTGGAGATGAGCATGGTCCGACTTGCTCTTGTCCAGTTTTTTAAATTATTTGAATCCCCGCGATAAAGCCTTCCCAAATGATTTAGAGGCATAGACACTGCAATAGAAGCGAATGAAGAGGGTCCACATCAGAACGAGAGATAATAAGCTGGAAACTCGTATAGATCTTCATTTCGGCGTTCTAAAAGTTGTCTCAAAAGTCTCAAAGAATCTCGTGTCCGCGACCTAAGATATCAAAGGTCAAATGTCGATAAAATCAGTTTTTTGCAAATAGCTCGCTTCCTATCGGTTTAATGCTATTTGCATCTAATGTAATATTTATAGAAAATTAAAATTTTCTACAATTTATGTTTCAATTTTTTTTTTACAAACGAATCTGTTTTTGAGATTGAGGGCGGAGAGCGTGCAGCCTTTAGCTGTACATCGTATACTATGCGTAATGCGAGGTAAACCGTTAGTTCCGGAAATAATACGACATATTAAGTCCACAGGCACAGGTCATTCATAAATATATAAATATAAATAATTTGCAATTTTTATCAAATGTATTAACATTGGACGCGGACACAAGATTTTACGAGATTTAGACAACTTTTAGAACGCTGAAATGAAGGTGTATACGAGTTTCTAGCTTATTGTCTCTCATTTCGAGGTGAAATCCTAATTTGACTGGGCTATAAGATTTTTGGTTATGTAACCCTTAAGATGCAAGCCAGACAAAAATACCTAGTCACAATAGTCAGGGATCATCATAAAGAGACATGGAGGGGCATTCCGCACTCCGTCTTTAGTATATTTTTTTGTGCGCGACGCTTAATGTATTCGGTATATAGTTACAAGAGAATTTAAAAAATGCAGTGTGCATACGCGTATTATTCGTATACTAGTTGTAATTTCATGACGTTTCTTCTTTCTTGTAGCGTCTATACGTGAAATAACTTACTATACTACTAATAATTTGGGGTGACTTTAGAGACAAGAGGCAACTTTAATATTTTTTTGAATCATCGACGTGTCAGTTATTTTAGTTGCTCTTTTGCGACATTACTTTTATATCTAAATATTGTTGATGAAACTGCAATACCGTGTATCTCACAAATTCAATAAGTTACAAAATGTGCCTTAATGACTCTTGTTAAGGAGCATTTTGCAACTTATTCAATTTTTAGTTACGCGGTAATGCAGTTTCACCGGCGATATATAAAAGAAAAACCTGACTGAGTGACTGACTGACTGACATATCAATGCACAGACCAACCGCTGGGTCTAGAGATTCCAAATTTGGCACGTTCCTTATGAGGTCACAGGGTGTACTAAGAAAGGACTTTTGGAAATTCATCCCGTGAGGGGTTGAAACCGGATTATTTTATTCAAAACTTCACAGGAGCACTCCTTTCGATAAATGAGTAAACAAGTGTTTCAGGGTTTTTCAGAATTTAACCCCTAAAAGAAAGAAATGGGGTGACAAAGTCTGAAAATGAACATGGGTATTGTTTGTTTAGTTTATCGGGTGGGTCACTGATTAAAACGACAACAACGATTTTAAAATTAACGTTTCGGACGTGAAATACCATCTGACCTTGTTGAGGTGCGATGGGGTTGAGATTTATAAATATCAATATGGGTGTAGTTTTTATGGTTTCGAAGCAAATCGGCTGTAACAGACGGACCGACATACAGCCACACAAGGGATCCTATAAGGCAGGGACCGGCCCGCTATCCCATTCAAGGGGTTTCGAAAATGGGTTTCATAAGGGTTTTACCTAAAAAAGCCGTTCGATATGATTTTTAAAGCGCTATTTACAAGGGTTATTTGTGATTTATCTGATAAGATTTCCACTAAGTGAATGGTTAGTTTAACAAATAAATTAGTCATATATTTCGTTCCAAGAAGTTATTATTTTAGTGGGTTAGTCTTTCAAAGACTTTTATCCGTGAATGGGTGGGGGTGGGCGGGTCCCCGCTATAAGGGTTCCATTTTTCCTTTTGAGGTACGAAACAAGATACACGTTAACCTGATGGGTTTTTAAATATATATTTTAGATCAATGCACAGCCAAAGCCGCTGGATCTAGGGACCTAAAATTGGGAGTGAATATCCCTTGGACACCCTAGGGTTGCAACTATAAAGGGATTTTTAGAAATTCATGCCCCAATGGTTTAAAATAGGTAGCGGGAAACTAATTCCACGCGTACGAAGTCGCGGGCGGTCTAGGGTTCCATAATTGCGGGCGTAAAATATCAGTAAGTAGTTCAAGTATTTTCAGACAAATTGAATATAAACATTTCGAAAATAACTCAATTTTGACATGCTTCAGCAGACTTTGATATTGTGATACAAAGACAGGGATATACGAAGTAGCCTCTAGTGTATTTAAAGAATTGAGATTTTAAGCTGCGTATCTTTTTTTACCAATTTATTTACCGTTGTCTACCTCTAGCTGCTTTAAGTTACTCAAAATGTGTAAGTAGTAGCTGCAAAAAAAATAAAAAAATACGTTTTAATGCTTAAAAAAATATCAAACTTAGCTTAACCGATCGAGACGGTTTGATATCTCAGTCAACCATTTATACACACATTGGTTGAAGATTTATTTACCTATTACATTCGTTTTAATTACGGCTGCCGACCGAGGCCCATTGGCGGTATACTTTAGGATATACGTTATTAAGTATTTGTAGTCATCAATATTCCGTTTGGCGAATACGCTAGCGAGGTCAAATACTTATCGCAAGCGGACTATATCAATTATCGCGAGTGTGATACCCGTTTGCGCCATATCTCACCTGTATTTTGTATTATCCTTACTTACTCGTATTAGCATTCATTCTCATAAAATTAGGTAGTCACGTAGTTCACGTACCTACAAGGAATACAAATGGTGTCCCCTTTTTTACAGAAACTCATTTCATAGAATGTATCATTTCGCAGAATTTTCATTTCATAGAAAGCTAATTTCTGCTGAAACCTTAATGTTTTCAGATTATCTTATGCATGAGTTACGTAGGTTAGGTTAGACCAGGCCGGTGACACTCCGCGCTAATGCCTACTCAATGTGCGGCCTTTTATACAAGGCTAATCAGTTGAGTGTCACGCGAGCGCTCGTCTTGAAGCGCGCCGCCCGTACGCCGCTGCGAAAATAATTCGAGTTTTTGTTTAAATAAATGTACCTATGGCTCCTCGAAAAGCCAAAAGGTACTGCATAGCATACGAGTGCTTAAATAATGACAGGAATGGCGATCTATCATTATTTACACTGCCAAAAGATATCGAAAGGTAAGATTATTATTAATATTATTTTATAAATTATAACTTCGATCGAGGTAGGTAGTTACGAGTAGCTGTACTTAATTACTGACACAATGATTACAGTTTTGAATCCTCGACACAAAAAGAGCGGAATAATATTATTTATTTTATTAACTACCTACCTCAGTTTCGCAGTTTTCGACTTATTCGCATCAAAAATCTATTACCTACCTTACTTAAAGAGCGTTCCGCGTAAGTAACTCTCCCAGTAATAGTGACTACCTACTAAAGCAAGGTCAGCATATACTGGTTACCTACCTTCTTACTTGAGTAACGGAATAGGTAATAATAGTGCTCGAGTTTATAATTTTGTCGTGTTATACGAGTTGCATAGTCCAAGAGCCTGATGTAAGATTAGTTTTTAATTTGATATATAAGTACTAACTTTAAATTAGGTTTTTCTTTCTTTCTTTATTTTCTTTTAGTTTCTGATTTTGAACATTTTTTTGATTTGTTAGCCCTGTTATGTTAGGGTATACCTACTCCCGAGGTTGACGAAAATTGCGGTTTATTTTTTGTTTAAGACTTGTAATTATTATAACAATATGTAGATGGATATTTTCGCTAAAACATGACCCTAGTAATGAGTTACCTATATAATATATAAGAAAAAGTTAAGAAGGTCCCTTTGTGACTATTTTCAATAAAATTAAAATTATAATTAACTTTTGTTAAAAAACTGTAATTTTTATTTTACCTTTTACTTAACTATAAATAAATAAATAATAAATATCAAATATATGAAAAAGGAGTTAAAAAAATATGTAAAAATTAAACATTTGTAATTGTAATCAATCAGTCACAGTTACAAATAATTATAATGTAAATTTTATTATTAAGTATTGCAAGGACAAATTTATCTGCCATTAAAAAATGGCTCTCTCCTTGTATATTTTTAAGTGTAAGAAAGAGTAAATTTATGTCTCACATAAGCTTTACTTGTCGATTGTGAAACAGGCAATAAGACTAATAGGCTTTCCATCGCGGGTTGCAAATGTTGATTAAATGTTATTGATGAAACATAAATATTGTTATAAGATATTAATAATTATTGTTTTTAATTCAAAAATATATTAAACGTTTTTTTGAAATTTCACCAATCCGAGTTTTTTTAACGTTTTTTCATGTACTAACGATGTAATGTTAACATCTGTGGTGCATCAACACAATACAGGAGGCCTAATATGGCTGCGTTTGTCGCGTGACAACATGTGGATAAAACATCCTTCACTTCTTGACACGTGTATAAGTACGAGAGTGACGGAAGCTTTATCCATATTTTGTCTTGCAATAAACGCCACCATACTAAGCATGCAGGTATTTTGCGATTTTTGTGCTATCCCCTTTCTTATCTATCTGTATTCTATATACCTATTTCATCTTGTTATAGATAAACAAAATGTTTTAAGGTCTATATCGAAGCTATTATAGTATGTTAACAACAAATATTTAGTAATACAACTATTACAAAATGAACCTTCAAAGTCCTTAAAATAAATGATTGTTTATCGAAAACGTGCGTCAGCTCCTAGACTAACATTAACCTACCTATTCCAGTACGGGTAGCACAAGTTGTATTTTCTCGCTTGTCTCGCTTAGTGCGTCTCTAGTTACAAACTAGATTTATTTATTTCATTTATTTATTCAATTAGACACACTAACAGTTGCACAAACAAATACAAATATAAAAGATAGGTAAAAAGAAAATACCTAGTCCTGTTTGTGTACCAAATGCAACAGTATTAGCACAGTTAGGGATGAATAAAACTAAAACTACAATTAATAATAAGTTTAATGCAATTTGTTTTCTTACAACTGCCACGGAATAAGTATTAACGTATTACTTAGTACAAGTAACTGCCAGCCCTGCGGAGTGGGCGGAGTCAGTAAAGCTCATGGCGGGCGAAATAATACATACTCTCGCGGCGCAGATTTAAGCTGCATTTTGCCTCGTTAGGGGCGCCCCCACTATCGATCGCAGAAATGTAACCAAGGTCACTTCCGGCCGTGCACTTGTTTTATTATCGTTAACGCGTTCTGTTTAGGTTTAAATTCGCATGTTTGCTGTCACGGAGTGTCGCTTCTGTACTTGTACTATTACTTATTCTGTGGTTAGACCTGTGACCACCAAAAAATAATCTAAAAAAGTAAGGTTACAGCAGAAATTAGCTTTCTATGAAATGAAAATTACACGATGTGATACATTCTATGAAATGAGTTTCTGTAAAACAGTGTACAACCCATAAAGATAAACATTTGCATGTAAGCCCTTTAGTGTTTTCAAACAATGATTGCACGCCCCGCTCCTGAAATTGACGTACTTACAGTTGAATCGATGTAGGTACATAAAATTAGAAAGTAGGCTGCCGCGCCGTAAAGTGAAAATACAATAAATATGATTTTAATTTCAGTTACTCGATCTTGTTACAGGCTGCAATCGATGTTCACTCGCAACCCCTCGACCTCGACTTCAACTGCATTGCATCGACTCCTACCATAGATTTCGCTAAGAAGGGGTCTCCCAAATCGGGTATGGTGGAGCCCATTTATGGTAACAAGGCCGCCTGCGAACTAAATGAGAACAGCGAGGCGTTGTTAGGGCTTAACGGAGGTGCTGACATATTTGCGAACGGTATTAACGCATCTGACCGGCTAAGCGGAGACTACGATATCAACTCCGTGCTCCCGCCGCCCAAGAGCCGAGAGCTAGCTATTGGAGAGAGCTATTCTGATATTGGTAAGACATTGTTTTTTAATCTAAAAATGCATGTACAAACAGCAACACTCGTAACTGTACATCGGTGGATCTTATTACAAAAAGGCATATGGTCTACCGATGGTCAGTTAACAGTGTGGGCGATGGTACAGTAAAACTACGGTACCTATTAATAGTTTATATCGCTGTCACACTCTCTCTGACATAATATGTCAGTGTATTTGGTACGCCCATGCACAAGACGAACAATGACAGATGAAAAGTGTTATTAAAAATTAAATGCAATTGTGTGAGTGAAATAGTGGAGCTATAATTGGTGTATTGTCGATATCGATTATTTAGGCTGCACTTGCCTGATCATTGCAGTTGGCGCAACGCACATTTTCGAACTGGCGGCCTTTCGAACATATACGTTTCGACCCCACTTTCGCGTATTTTTTACGCCGAGACTCGTTGGTGCGGGAAGGTGGGTTGCACCAGCGCGGAAGCGGGCGTTTACTAGGAGTATATACTAGAAATCAATATTTCAGTGTAGAAGTAAGACTCTTTATCATTGATTGACCTCTAAATATTATTGTTTTATTTAAGTGCGTTCTTAGAGTTTCCTTACTAAACTTTAACAATATAAATAGTTTGATGTTTTAGTCGGAGAAGAAATGATGTCCGACAACATCATTAGATGGATATTATGTCATGTAGCAGTCGTCTGTTTTGGAGTAATCTCTTCTCATTATTAACGAAATATGACTGTTGGCTCTGACAATAAACTATTTGCGCATTACATTTTTTTTTGTATTTTTACTACATAACCTGATACACATGTAACAATTATCATAGATACTTGAGATAAGCTGGCAGTATTATTTACTAATACCACTTCATTGTCAAAATCATTTTCATCTTCATTTTGGGGATTGGCGTCATTACTGTTTTGCAGCAATTAATGAAATATTTTATTATAATTTGATGAACTATTTATTGATTTTATCAAGACTTTACGTAAAGTCAAAGACTTAAATTTGTGACCCACCTTAGGTCCAAAGTCAATCTGACATTCTACTGCAATAAGGTTGAGTTTTCTCTAAGTTACAAATGACTTGACATCTCTAAGGACATTGACAAATTCAAGCAGATTTTTTTAAATGGATCTTAATTTTACGCTTGTGAGCGTACCAGTAGACAATATTGTAATCATTTCCATTTCCAAGCAGGTACCACTATCGCAGCTAAGTATGTTTTTTTTTACAGTTAGGTTGTTGTTGAAACGTCCTTTGGACCTAATAGCGCCGAAAGACAATGTGTATGTAGGAAAGAGTTTTAAATAGTCTTTTTCGATGTAATTGACATACATCCATTTTAATAAATTAATATTTATCGAAAATCCAAAAAAAAACCTAAGCGTTTTGAAGTATTTACAGCGAATTTACCACAAGTATTTCTTTGGCAATCTCTACCTTGCCATCATGCAAATCGTTACCTACATTAACTTAGCCATATTTTTTTTTGCTGACTATTTCAGTTTCTTCCTTTATTTTTATTTCGTCAAACGTAAGACTTACAAAAACAGGATGCGTTTTTGAAATTTCTGAAATAGTATTAAAAGATTCAGAAGTGTGAAACCCGGCTCGCAGTCTAACCGTGAATACCATTTACGTAACGTGATGATATGTGGTATAGATAGATCAAATTTGTTCCTGATAAAAATAGGTTATAAAAATGTACTGTTAGAGCAAACTTTTTAAGCTCTTCGTCTCAGTTGTGTGACTGATATTTCCTGTGGTTTTTCCATTTACCCTATTGTTTTTTTTGTCAGTAAGTCGTTTCTACAAGCGATTTCTATGTCATTTCTGTGATCTCAAAGCCTTGGCCTAATATGTAGTTCTTTTACAACTGCTTTTAGGTCTAACAGCCGTTTCGTCAAATTTATTTTTTCTTGGAACACACAACCAAAACTTGACTTGGCGGCCCAGGTGACGCTCCACAATCAGTGCTGTAATGCTTCTGTATACGTAGGAAGTCACTTATCTTCTTTTTTTCAATTGAACTTTAAAACCGATGGATTGTATTTTTTTAATCAAGATGCTGACTAAAATATTTACTCGTACTGCTTACTTCTTTGGTAGGTACCTATCATACCAATTATCAAAACTTATGGATGGGAGAAGTAGGAGTCGGTTATTAGTTCTGAAAATTGGTCGAAGACCAGCACCCTTGTCAATTAGAAGGCTATAACGCGAAATTCATTATTTTTAACATTTTTACATAAGTAACTTTGAAATAATAATGTTAAATAACTCTCGTAGATTATTTGAGCTCTATTAGTAAAAGCTAATGTCAGTTATTATTTGTAGGCCTTAATAATCCTGAAAAAAGCCTACCCCAAAATTTTAGTGACAGAGCTGGAGATAAAAAAAACCATGTACTACAAAGTTAACTTATTTATCCTGAATCATAAAGGTGTCATTTTTTAATAAAGCATCAGGACGTCCTCCACACCGCTCCAAATAATTACAAAACTCACTCTTATTTTGCCGACTTGTAAAATTGATCTACTTACATATGTTTTTTGTTTAGCTATCACAGAAAAACAAATGAATATTGTATTTATATTTTTTCTCTAATTTAAGGTTGATTAGTGCCATGGTATAATTCTCATTAAAATCATTATGGGAATGGTTCATACCGATTATCATACATCATAACTTATGGATCACCCCTCGGACGGGTACAAATAGTCTTTCATTAAAACACATCGATGTTTTCTTTGTATAAACAGCATTGATTCAAAACATTTACTACAAACAGAAGAGTTTCTTATTCGGAGTCCATTCATTACTGTTTATAACCAATAACCATTTTTCGTCGGAGTCCATTCATTTCTGTTTATAACCACTAACCTTTTTTCTCTTAACAAAGGATTAGTTGGTCATCTAAAAGCACAGAAAAACATTGTATGCCAACTTTAAGCAAAATACGAGGTCTGTAGCCTGTAACCTTCCATTAACATGTTAATTATTACTGATTGCCTTTGTCTGGATTGCCCCTTGATATATAAAAAGAACTGTCGACACTCATGACGACATTACTTTGTCGAGCTGTATTGTAATCGGGTATATTTATATTTTACTCAAAATATTGCTTATTGTTTGTAGAAACAAACGGCAGTGAAATATTGTTGAAAATCAAAAGACCAACTCATAACCACAAACAAATCATCATTCAACTGTTTTTTTAACTAAGTTTTTACCAAAGTAGCAACGCAATGAATTATATCTTATTTACCTATGAAACGTGTATTGTCTCGGGTAATTGCGTCTTGTAACGTCACATCAACTCACAGAACAAGACACCATTGTTGTAAAATAATATTTTAAGTTTGAATACTGAGATTACTAAATAATTGGCAAAATTCGTCTTGACACTCAAGCTCTGACGCTATACTGGTATAAAGAATGACATATCGGTACTATTGCAACTGTCTATTTTTTTCACGCATTGTGTTCATTTCAGTAAGACATCTCTCTACCAAGCTTCGTTGGTCTATGGTTACGCTAGAATGAGTGTGAGGCTGCATTTACTGTTAAGTTGTGAGACGCAATTAAGGGTGGCCAGTGAGTGGCCAATATCTGCATATCATCGCAGTCCTTCATATAGCCTTGTTTCAAAACTTACAGCAATAACATGCAAGTGTAAACGCGGTTTAAAAGCTATACATATACTACAACAGAGAATCTTATCTTATCTTATCTTACAGTTGGGCCCTTTCGGATACACTTCGACCCCTTTAGGATCTTTTGTGCAATTACCCTCTTACACACTCAGCTGTTCGAATGTGCAGGTTTCCTCACGATGTTTTTCGTAAAAGCATCGGGTAATGTACTTAAGTTAGAAAAACTCATTGGTACATGGTGACCGCGGGGGCTCGAATTCGGTACCTTACGATCATGAGTCGACCCTCTAAGCCACTAGGCCACCGACGCTCTACAACCGAGAATTGTTAATACTGTGGTTTTTCTATAAGTAACTTAATTCTACAGTGACGAAGTTTCAGTATTAACAATTATAAAGTTACTACTTTGTCATATACTACTTATTCGATTTAAATAATATTTATTAAATATTTTTTTTATAAGTACTTTCCCTTTTCTTCTAGGTGTAGCTGACAGTCAAGGCGACACGACTGACGGGAAGAAAATAGCAATAGCAGTGTATTTAGGACAACCGGAGACATTCCAAAGATATTTCGAAGAAGTACAAGATACTTTGACCGAGTCTGAGTGCCGGTTTTACGCGAAGCAGTCAGCGAGCGCTTACAGTAACCACTTTGAAAAGCAACAGAGTTTCGAATCACCGCGTGCCTCGCAGCCGCACAGTCCCGAGGTGGAACCCCACGACTACCCACATTCAATAAACAAGTCAAACACCAACAGCCTCAAAAGCAATAAATCTACGCACAGCAACTCCTACAAAAACGTGTACAACACTGACTCCACTATAAACTGCAACGAGTACACGATAGCTTACACCTACATATCTGGCAAGACGACTTGGCAGAACTTGGACTACATAGTCAGGAAGACGTTCAAGGATTACTTGTCGAGGATAGACCCGGGAACTAATCTTGGATTGAATACTGATTCTATCACTTCATATCACCTTGGCGAGGCAACGAGAGGACCGGAGATCGGGTTTCCGGAGCTACTTCCGTGCGGTTACATTATCGGGACGGTGAACACGCTGTACATCTGCCTGCAAGGAGTTGGTAGTCTTGCATTCGATAGCCTCATACCGAAAAACATAGTGTATAGGTAAGTTGTCATACAAAACGTCAACAAAATATAGGTCGATTTACAAGAATGGCTTACTTTTGTCAGGTAAGCCATTCGACCCAAACTACTCATAACAGATGATATTCAGGGCTAGAATTCTAGACGGTAATAACGATATAGACTTTGACGTGTTTCCGTACTAATCACTTTAATACTACGTCAGATATTGAAGTAAAATACGTAATATGATTTTAAATAAACTAACTAATCAGCCTAACTACTTATGCTTCAAATTTATATTTATTTTGCAGATATGTTTCGCTTCTTTCGGAGCACCGCAGGGTAATTCTGTGCGGCCCGAGCGGCACGGGCAAGTCGTACCTGGCCGCGAAGCTGGCCGAGTTCTACGTGCAGCGCACCCAACGCCGCGGCAACCCCGCGGAGGCTGTCGCCAACTTCAAGTACGCTAATAACTGTCACCATGCTATACCTAACTAAAAGTATACCTACATTAAAATGAAAACGTTTAAAAAAAAAAACCGCCTTCAAAAACGCAATAAATACTTTTTTTAAATTGTAGGCACCTGTCTAATAGGTTAGTCCAACTGAAGTCGGCGACCACAATATTTTCACCAAAAAAAGCCGACTTCAGTTGGACTAACCTATTAGGTAGGTGCCTACAATTTTAAAAGAAGTAATTTATTGCGTTGTTGATGGCGGTTTTTGTTTTTTTTTTTAACTATTATTTTATTGCTTCGCTGCTGTAACTACGAGTAGGTATATCCTTGCTAGGTATAATCATAGTCAAGTTTGGTATATCACCAGTGTGGACCGCAAGTCATGCAACGAGCTTCGCGCGTACCTCGCCAACATAGCGGAGCAGTGCGGCGCGGCCGCGGCGGGCGAGGAGGCTGCACTGCCTTCCGTCGTAGTGTTGGACAACCTACAGCACGCTTCGGGGCTCGGGGATGCCTTCGCTGGCCTGCTGCCACCCGATAACAGAAACATGCCCGTTATTATAGGCAAGTTAACTAATAAATGTTTTGAAAAATATTTACCTAGACTTACTTACTTATAACCAGGAAACGAACACCATCAGTGTAAAACAAAGTAGCTTCCCGCTGTCTGTCCCTATATATAATTAGATCTTTAAAACTACGCAACAAATTTTGATGCGGTTTTCAAGAGGAAGGTTAGAAAAAGTTAGCGCTAAGCGAGTGCGGGTCACCTGTCATACCTAATTAAATGCAATTGCCCATATTTTTCAGTCAAAATCAAATGAAAAATCATTGACAGAAAAAGGTGGACATAGGCCCAAAAGCTAGATTTAAGGGCTGTTTTTAAATCAAATCAAATCGTTTATTTGCTATTATGTACATAAAATGTAGACAGTACACTTGTACGACATGAACCCCGGCAGGGTGTAGCAAAAGGTTTCTTATAGTATTATATTTAAATTGTTTACAATAAAAATAGAAATACTATTACTAGTAACAATCAAGAAAGTAAAGAAAACAATCGTAGTAATAAACTAAAATACATAACTGCTTTAAAAAAACAAACAACAAAAGTTAAAGACTATTTCTTAAACATAAAAAACAAAAAGGTTATAAGTAATCTACTAATTTTACGTAAGTACATATTACAATAAAAAAAAATAGGGAAATTTTTAAATTTTATCTTCCTTGAACTCTGTTATGGAGTACTACTATGCATTTTTTTAACCAAGCTAGAAAATTAACGATGCTCATAGCAAAAAATCTCTTGTAGTTACCAGTTGCTATAAACCAATAATTCCGAGGTAGTTTAAAATTGGACACCTACATCTCTTTGTAGTCGACTGTACTAAGTTTAAACACAGCGAATGGAAATATTAATAAAAAATGAAGAAGAAATATGCACCGGTGTAGTACAGTCAGTACAGTCGACTACAAAGAGATGTAGGTATCCAATTTTTCACCTTATTGTATTGTAATAAATATGGTCCAAAAGTGGATAAGTACATCGGGAAAACGAGTGTTGTTTGGGTTATAAAATAATGTTCCCGAAGATGACAGATCGATTTAAGTGTTGACCCGATACCTAATCTTCAATTTCGCAATTTTCACCAGAAACAGTGTGTTACCGACATGAGGGCTTTAAATGTAGGTATCGATTCTACTCCTCAAATGCTACATCTTTTGTTCTACGACTTAGAAAATAACTTAATTTACAGTAAGTTATAGGTGATCAAACTTTCAAACTTTACTAGTAAAATCAGTGAATTAATTTATTTTGTATGAAAAATAAAAAATAAAAATTACCTCATTTTTTAAAGTCGTAGAACAAAAGGAGTTCCATTTGAGGAGTAGAATCGATACCTACATTTAAAGCCCTCATGCCAGTAACACACTGTATACTATCATTTTTGCTAGTGTAATAGTTTTTGGATTTGTTCTGTCACAGGAACGATGTCACAAGCAACATGCAACACGACTAACCTTCAACTCCACCACAACTTCCGATGGCTGCTAACCGCTAACCACATGGAGCCAGTCAAAGGATTCTTGGCCAGGTATTTATTATATTAGGCAGAGTTCAAACAACATAATTAAAGTTATGCATATTAATTAAAGTTAACATGTATATGAATTTCACCCTTATAGGTATCATCCACCATATTTTTAAACCGTTTGACCGCCACGGCCTGCAACTTTTCGTGCACCTGACGCCAACGACGTCATAAGCCGCAACCGCGCTGATACAAAATTATGGAGCTTACCGACCCCAGCACGACATTCCTTTGCGTCGTGCAATATATTAATAAATGAGTTGTTAACCTTCTTGCAAAATAATTTGGGCTTCTCGGAGGAGGATATTGAAAAGGCAAATATGTTACTTTTTGCATCCATAGAGGGTAGCGGACGAGCGGTATCTCGAAGAAAGGATATTGCTCAGCGCAACTTAGATGATATAATTGTACTGTTCCACAATACGGAACCACAGAAAACTCCTTTGTTTGTTGCGAAGGACCTGCATAAGTTACCACCGGTGAATTTTAACCATGTCGATGTAACAAGACTGTTGAAAGACCTGCGACTGCTTCAAACCGAGATGCGAGAGTTTAAAGAAACTTATGCAACGACTGAACAGTTGGACAAGTTAAAACTGGACATTAATGATATTACCCAATCGGGTGTTTTGGTCAATGGTAGAAAAACGTGTGATTCGAATAATTCATGCAAAAATGAAAAATGTCAATCACACGAGAGGAGCATATTTATTAGATAGTGGACCTATTGGCATGACCTACAACATGGATTTATCGGTAACAGAGCCGATGGGCAATAAATCGGACCTTGAGCACATAAAAGTACCTGCCGCATCGCGTGATCTAGTGCAAGTTGATACCTCACGCACGAATGTAAACAAAGAACACGAGCTTCTGGAAGATTTATGACACGCAATTTGGTTTTAGTCTTGTGTCTGAAGGATACTGTTGGGTATTATACTGGTAAAAAGACACCAATCTATGCCTGCTTTCTGGATTTAACAAAAGCATTTGATCGGGTCAGTTACAAAATCTTGTGGAATAAACTAGAGGAGGCAGGCATACCGCCAGAGTGTGTAAATTTATTAAGGTTTTGGAACAGTAATTAATCTAACCAGGTAAGGTGGGCAGACGCCTTGTCCGCAGAATACAGGTTAGAGTGTGGAGTTAGGCAAGGGGGACAACTGGTATATGAACGACTTACTGGCCGGACTTAGCAGTATGCATGCAGGATGTTTTATCGTAAACACATGCATAATAGTAGATTGTTCAACAAGGGACTAAAACAAGCCATAATGACACGAGATGTTTAGACACGCGAGCGAGCTTGCGAGCGAGGGTGGCTGTAGATCGAGTGTCATTATGGTTGTTTAGTCTCGCGTTAAAGACTCTACTTTTCACTTTGAATGCGAGGAAAAATCGACGTTCTAAACAATATTGTTTTTTAACAACGTACGCTCAATACAAGTTATGAACATCTATTCAAAATACAAATAGGAAAAAAAATATTTAGCCAACAGATTCAAACTTGGAAACCATTTTAAAAGTAATTGGACCACGCATAATAAGAGAGTTCGGCCTTAATATTAAATAGATTCATAATCGTAATAATTAATCGTGTTTCACGAAATTAAATCTTTTTTTTTATATGTTTGCACAGTTGTCATTTTGAGGTTATTTCGACACCAAAAATATGGTCCATACACAATCACTGAAAATGGCGATAATCCTCCATTCACAAACACCGTGATTGGTTGTTTAGGGGTTTCCAAAGTAAATAAAAAAAAAAAACTTTAGTCCCTAGAGATTAATAAGGAGCTTTAGTCCTGATTCGCTGAGATTTAAGTAGCATTTTAAGAGCATGAGAAGTGAAAATAATATCAGCTACGCTGATGATATGGTATTGCTAAGTCCGTCCATCGGGGCGCTGAGACAGTTAGTAACGGTGTGAAGAGTACGCTACGACACATGATTTGTAATAATTATAACCCCACCAAGAGTAAAGTCATGGTTTTTAAAGCAGGCAAAATTAAGCATATTTCATACCTCCAGTGTGGCTTCGGGGAAAGATTTTAAAAGTTGTGGACCAATTTAAATATCTCGGTCACATAATTACCGAAGACTTGTCTGATGATGAAGATATTGAGAGAGAGCGGAGAGCATTAGCGGTGAGGAGTAATATGCTGGCTCGCAGGTACTGAAGTTAAAATAACACTCGATCGTTATATTGAAGCAGCCTGTGGGTTCAGTATACGAAACGAGCTTATAGCACTCTCCGTGTTCAATATAATATTGTTGGGGCTGCCGAGATGGTGTATTGTCTCAGATATGTTTGCTGACGCCAGCATAGACAGTTTTCAGGCCATAATGAGGAAAAAGATCACCTCATACCTGGGGCGCGTTAGAAACAGTTATAACCACATTCTGAAACTGATTGCTGGTAGATATGACTACCATAGGGTAGTCATAGCCTTATATGCTGGGTTGCACAAGTCATAACTGATGTCAGGTACGACAAATAATCCTGGGGAGTGTACTGAGCACAGGGCAAGACACAGGTGTGTGTGGTCTTGTGTTCCTTTTATCTTTGTTAATATTGATTTTTTGTGTTGTATTATGTTATAAAAGTATTCTGTATCAAACAAATTATTATAGGCAATAGCCTGAAATAAATTATTCTATTCTATTTTATATTTCCTTTGCTCATTGGAGTATGCTATATCTACAATGTGTTACGATGCAGGTATCTCCGGCGCAAGCTTTTCTCACTAGAGCTGCGGCTCGGGCGGCGCGAGCCCGCGCTGGCCGCGGTGCTGGAGTGGTTGCCCGGAGTCTGGTCGACCCTCAACGCCTTCCTAGAAGCGCATTCCTCAAGTGATGTGACTGTCGGTCCCCGTCTGTTCCTTGCCTGCCCCATGGATTTAGATGCTAGTCAGGTACTCGTTATATCTCGTCATACGATTGACATAAAGTCAAGTTTACTTATATGATGACAGAGCACTAAATAATGTGCGGTAGGATGACAGCCGTGAGAATTGGCGTCTTATCTTTTATTTTTAGAGAAACCAACAGCTTACATTTTATAATGACAGTTTGGGATGTAGATAATAGTAAAGCCAATAACAGGTTTCTACATAACTACATAAGATATAGGCTAAGACGATCGATCTTACCACTATGGAATATTGTTTTCAATTCACGAAGTCTCACCCTACACATAATTGTACGTAGTGCGTTGACTTGACGCCACCGAGCGCTACTAACTGTCAGGTACGAGTGCGATAGCTATAACCAGCTGGAGGGCTAGCACAAGTGGTCCTCGACTTGTTTGTCGCTCGAATCTCCCTTTCTATCTCGTATGTAACGATAGAGACGCTCTGAGCGTCAAGCCAGAAAATAAAACTTGTGCAAGGCGTACTGATCGCTATTGAGGAACAGGTATTTGTTTTATGATTCGCAAGGTTCAGCACAGAGTTAATCTTATCTAGTTATCGGTTCCTAATATATTGCTTAATTAGTCTTGAATAGATCAAAAATGAGTGGTTGTTTCAGGCATGGTTTGCAGACGTCTGGAACTACAGCATAGTCCCATACGCTTCAGAGGCGGTCCGCGAGGGCGTGGCGTTATACGGGCGTCGGCGACATGCGGCTGTTGATCCTCTGAACCATGTGAAGTCCAGCTACCCTTGGCGGGAGCCTAACCATTCACACGTAAGTACAACCTTTTAATTATATCCGTTAAGCACGGTTAGTTCTGAACATGGCAACAATAAATAAATTGCGGAGATACATTGGATAGATAGATTAAAGTTTAAGAAAAATCTAACACATAACAAATTTTAAAGGAAAGCTATCACGACTAAGCAGACATCATTGGTTCTTGAGATACAGGCGATTAAAGTGTTTATACTCTAGCGGTATAGTAGAAGTATCCTGTCCCGTCTCGATATTGAAGATATTAAATTAGACACTTTTTAAGAAATGAAGATGTATAATATATTATTTTATGATGAAAAATTTTAAAAATACAGAAAAATAAGCAGGAGGGCACCGACACGAGAACTCGTGTCTGGTGCCTATCGAAATTATTTGCCAACTGACTAATGGATCGGAAATTACAAAAATAATCAATAATTTTGAATTTGGAAAGATTTAGATGGTAAAGAAAAAGTGGCCAGGAACGTAAAAAAGGAGGTTTGTAACAACCTCGTTACAATACCTACTAAAATCATCTAAGACGGCACCAGCTGACTTTAAATAGAAAATTAATTATTACTAGTTGATTTTATGCTTGTAGTAAGTACTTAACGGAACCCTACACTGAGCATGGTCCGACATGCTTTTGCCCGGTTTTTTAGTCTGTGATACCTTTAGAGTATAATATTAAACTTGAGAGAATGTTGTTTATACTAGGTTTTGTCGGTTCGGAGTTTCTAGTCCAAAGATGGTTTAAGAAAGTAGAATAATTGTGTAGTAATTAAATTCCGTAACTTTTTCCTATTTTTCGTACCTAAATTTCGTAAAAAAAAATATAATATTGGTTTACCTGGAACAAACAACTTTTTGTGCTATTGTTAAAAAATTACTTAAGGTTAGACACTACCGAACATAAGTAGGTCAGGAAAAAACATGAATTTTAAACTTATTTAATGTTGTTACAGACTCTTCGTGCGATAACTGTAGAAGAAATTGGTGTCGAAGAAGCGAACCAAGATCTGAACACTAATAACAATCAAGATCCTTTGGTAAGTATGAAATATTTTATTTCTTAGAAACTACATCTTTTACCTAGTCTGTCGAAGCAGTATAAAAATAAAACATAATTTTGTATGGTATTATTTGTTAAATTGCAGTTAAACATGCTGATGCGACTGCAAGAAGCAGCCAACTACAGCGGAAACCAAAGCCAAGACTCAGACAATGCCAGCATGGACTCGAATCTTACACACGACAGTTCCATGGGCAACGAGCTTTAATAATACGCACATAATAGGTTATCTCCTGTGCGGCTAGTACATGATTTCTCTCGCTCGCGCTCATATCCGGTGGACTGCGCCTGTACGGAGTTGCGAGCGTCGAATTGTGCCAGTCTCGCAAGTACTCGTAGGTAGGCATATTTTGAGAAAAATTGTGGGAATGCAATGAGACGACTGATAAGTTGATTGCGGAGACGAACCCACTCCACTCCTTGTCCTATTTTGTATTTAGAAGCGTGTATCTACTAAATTTTGGTTTGAAATTTCTGGAACTTATTAATGGTCTGAACTGTGGATCGTGATCCATGTACCTAAATATTTATATTATTTATATACAGTGGTGGACATGTAATTAGAAACAGTACATAAAACTTAAGTAATCACAGAATGAACTATCGTAATGAGTAAAAAATATATAGATTAAATCACTATTAAATATACCAGAATAGCCAATGAGTTAAAAAACTAATAAAATATAAAAAAAAAACAAGAAATCTGTTCTATATTTCATTATTAAAAGAGTTTAAATATCATGATAGTTGAATATCTATTACTGGCCGCTCGGACAACTAATTAGAAACAGGATCCATGGACGTTACATTCTTGAAATTGGTAAAAAAACAACCTCTTTTTAACCATTTTCTGTAGTTTCGGCGGCAATTAAACGTCAATTTGGAATTGCGTGAATAATAAGTTTTGTTAAAAATGGGTAAAAATAAGAATTGTGACTAGTCAACCAGGCAATTAATTGTTAAAATACATTTAGATCGAAAGAGGACTTATAGAAGAATTGCTAATCATCTAGAATGTTCTGCGTAGAAAGTTTTCAACGCTATTGCTCAATATAAAAGAAGCGGAACTACTAAAAGGGTTGTTAAAAAGGCTCGTCCAACGAAAAAGTCTCCCCGGGAAGATTTGCAAGTAATACGTGAAGCTATACAAGACCCGTTTAAAGGCGCCAATGAGATTAGAAATTAATTTCATCTGACGACCCAAGGAGAATTTCCTCGAAACTGGTTCCCCGCAGATTAGTGGAAGCTAAATTGTTCGGGAGGGTTTCTCAAAAGGTACCGCTTTTTACCAAGCAACACTGAGAGAAGCGATTATTATTTGCAAAGAAATATCTTAACTAGGCCGTACGAGAATGCAAAAAATGTTATTCTCGGATGAAACAAATATAAATATGGTGTATTCAGATGGCAAACGCTACGTTAGACGTCCAATAAACCATGCTTTTGATTATAAATACACGAGGAGCATAGTCAAACACGGCGGTGGTAACATTAAAGTACGGGCATGTTTTTCTGGTTGCGGAGTTGGACCCGTCGGTAAAATAGAGGGTGCGATGGATCAATTTCAATACAAAGACATCTTAGAAGAGACAATGATTCCCTACACCGACGACCATTTGCTTGTGGCCTGGATCTTTCAGCACGATAACGAACGTAAAAACACGGCCAGCAGTGTTAAATCCTTTCTTAGTGAGCAACGTGTTACTATGTTAGACTGGTCTGCAAATAGTCCCGATACTATTGAACATTTGTCATACGTCGTTAAAAAAAAGTCTCCGTTAAACGTAATTCCAATCAAAATTAACTTTACGAAGCCTTTGTTCAAGCATGGAACTCTATCTCACTCGATAAATGTATGAAAAAATTTGAATCAATGCCACGTCGTTGCAGAGCCGTCATTAATAGCCGTAACTAAATATTGTTTTTTAAGAAGTTTAGTGTTCCAAACATAATTGTACGTAAATAATTTAAAATTAAAGACGTTAACACGTTAATAACTTAAATTTTTACCTCATTTCTTAATTGTTTCTATTTACTTGTCCATGACGGATGGTACTACAAAATATGTCGTTTAGTTCTTTTGTACGCAACTAAATATCTAAATGGTAGTTTTAAACTTAGACATTTTTGTTTTTTATTAAATGAAATAGCCTGTTAGCCTATTATTTGTTGAACGTATTCTATGCATTTTGTTTTATTTCCTAAAACATAAGTTTTACGGCAACGTGCCTTGTATAATGTGAAATACGTCGCAAATGTTTCTAATCCACCACTGTATATTGTATTTTTAATTCTCCAGTGATAGTTTTTTGTTATATTTAGATTCTTCACTAGTATGAGCAAGGTAAAAAAAGTAAACAGAACTGTCTGCAACTGAGCAGACTTGTTTGGTATTAACATAGAAACGTTATTCAAAGCCAAAAAGTTGCCATGTGAATTATTTATATTTATTTACTTGTAGGAGTTGTAGATTATTTTACTTGTTTGGATTTTAACTAGGTTTGCATATTATTAATATTATTATAATATTGCGTTATTATAATAATGTATGATTGTGTCGAGGGATATCAAAGGTTTTATTCTGCTGTGTTTGTGAAAAGATCAAGCAAATATTTTAAGCATGAGTAAATTGACCTTTTTAAGACATTTTACATTTACAACAATATCGTTTTTTGAAATGTGAGCGTTTTCAAGCAGAGTTGAGAACCACTCTCGAGCAGCACTTACTCTCTTCTATTTCAAAAGTATCTCTGAAAAATTTCGTTAATAACTAATAAAAAAATATCTTTTACTACTGTTGTATTTTTGCAAGCTAGGATACGAATCGCATTTGTATTACAATGATATTAGACGTAATTGAATGTATGAAAGTGTAATTTTTATACCATTTTCATATAAAACTCATGTACCTAATACAAATATCTAGTTGTAAATAAAATATGTTTATTATAATTTTTTGTATGCTACTAAACTAACTGCTATAACGCCAATAGTATAGTGTTAATTTTGTATAGAAATGCGTAAATACTACTATGTTATATTATAATATTGTGTTCGGTATGGATTGACTTGTGTGCATAACTGAAACGTGATATCTACAATCTATGCTTTACGAAAATTTAAAATAAACATTGATTATACAAACTGTTTCACTATGAAGTTACCTTCTCAGATGGGGAAGCGGGATAAGCGGGGACTTTTTGACGTACCTTTATTTGTGTTGCAGCACCAGAACTACTGAAATTATGTAAAATATTTAATGCAGTAATTGTAATTTGGAGTAGCCAGCCAGATTTGATGGGAATTGGGTTGAGTTCTTACAGTTTAAAGAACAGGTGTATAGAACAATTAATTTGACACCGCGTTTTCACATTCGTGCTTGCTGCTCGCTTCCCCACGGCGAAGAGATTTAACTACCCTTTAACCCATGAATACTTGTTGCCCGAACGAGATTTTAACCGTTACCGGAACCACTTCCCGTTATCATAATTTATGCGTTTGTCCTGTTTAGGTTCAAATAACTGCAGTACCTACCCACCTAGATACATACTTAAAAACACGTGTTAATACTTTTGGGGTCCTAGTGAAAATGGGTATTATTTTATGTCTTGAAGATCAGGTGAAAAAGGGTTTTAGTCTAGTTTCTAGTTTATGTATATGTAGCTTTTTTTAGGGATCCGTAGTCAAACTAGGAACCCTTATAATTTCGCCATGTCCGTCCGTCCGTCCGCAGCCTAGTTCAGACTCTCTCAGTACTAGAAAGCTGTAATTTGGCATGAATATATATATTGGTCACGCCAACAAAGTGGTAAAATAAAACATTTAAAACAAGATTTTTTTAGTTTACCTCCCCCACACGTAACGTGGGGTTGTTTTTTTTCTCATCTACCGCGTAATGTCGGTAGATAACTAGGTTTTTCAAAAATATTACGGGTTTGTAACAACAATTTTTCGATTGGGATCTGTTTATGAAATATTAAACTTTAAAGCACTCATTTTTGTTAGATTCAAGTGTCGCCTACAGCCAAAACTACAAATACTAAAAATCAGAAAAAATCTTAAATGCAAGTGCATATAACGAATTTAAAAGAAAAACTATCACTAAGTAGACATCATTGGTTTTTGAGATACAGGCGATTAAAGTTTTTATACCTACTAAAATCATCTAAGAACCAAATTAATGACTTTAAAGAGAAAATTTGTAAGTAATTGTTGATTTTTATGTATGTAATACCTACTTAACCCGGAACTTTACACTGAGCATGGTACGACATGCTCTTGCCCGGTTTATTAAGAGTCAAGTCGCCTTATACCCTTTTTCACTAGGACCCCACATTTATTATGGGTACTTATCATGATATATCATGTTCACCCTTACCTAATATCTCACAGGTAACCCCTCAAATTTTTAAGAGAATACCTCATTCATTTTTTTTTTAAATAAAGTTAAAATTGTAAATTAACATTTAACAACATAAGTATCATCATTGGAAATTATACAGACTTGAAAGAAGGCATACAATTCAATGCCCTGAAACCGACGAAGGAAAACCCTGCGATACTCCGAGATCGGTCAAAGACCTTGGAGCATTATTAAACATAGGTATACCTTATTTCAATTCCAATAATGTTAAAACACATTATTGCTACTGTAAATTCTCTGCCTTGCAAAAATGCAGCTTTTATTTTAGTTCTGATTAAAAATAATATGGAACATTTTATATTTTTGCTGTTGAGTATGATCAGATTTTTACGTAGGTATTCACACTTTATACTCAGGGACATATCAAACAAAAAACCACCCAACTTAATTATTAATAGGTATAGGTCGATCCACGAGACCTGGCACAAATGGATTGAACTTAAGTAATGTGATCTTCCTAATACACCGGATGGGACAAATTTTCGACAAAAATTTAACTAAGTACCTACATGTTTTTCTATTTATTGTTTACTTAGCCTAATAACAGATAATTGAAATTGATTTATTAAAAATTATATCAACTGTTTCTGATGTCCTCCGTTTTGGTTATTGGCACTCTTGCAATCGACTACGCAAACTTTTGAACTCTCTGACACATGCTACGAGGGATCGCGGCTAGCTCATATTGAATGTTTTGTTTTAAATGGGGTATTGTCATCGACTACACTCGACACTTTAAATATCCTTACAGAAAAAAAATCGCAAGGGCCGGGCTCCTTGGTGGCCATGGGATGTCACCTCTGCGAAAATTCAACTTTTTCGGAAACATTTCATTTACTACCGGTATGCTCAAGTTTGACGTATGGCATGTTGCTCCATCTTGCTGCACCTTTAAATTTATGCAACTTTGGTGCCAAAAATTCTCGCAACATCTTCACGTATTCCACTGAATCCACCGTTTCGTTATTTCCACCATTATTTTCAAAGAAATACGGACCAATTATGGCTTTTCTGGTATGATACTTACAGTGTTTTGTCATAAACTTAAGAACAAACATGGTACTTTGTTGTGACAAAACACTGTTTTGTCACTTTGATTTATATAAATATTACCAAATGATGTCACGACAAAACAGGTTTATACTTTTTGTTATTTGTATACTATAAGAGCAACATTATTAAATGACACGCGGGAAATCTCCCGGGTTGGATGGACTGACTGTTGAACATGTAAAATATGGCGGCACGGCTGTGCTGCATTTAATGGCCCTGTTGTTCACGGCCATTCTCAAAACTGGACATTACCGCAGGATCTAACGGATACTGTGATTGTACCTATATGTAAAAATAAGAGGAAAAACGTCACGAGTGCGAGCAACTACCGCCCTATTGCTCTTGCGAACTTGATAGCCAGGCTGTTGGAAAGGGTGCTTCATCAGCTCGCTACTCCATTTCTACATAGCGCTGACAGCCAGTTTGGTTTTAAAAGTAATGTCTCGACTACTTCAGCTATCTATGCATTCAAGCAGATTGTGGGTTACTACAAATCCAGAAAAACATCCGTATATGCTTGCTTCCTGGACTTGAGCAAAGCCTTCGACAGAGTCGATCACCAACTCCTTTGGAAGAAACTACAAGCACGAAAAACACCCACGCCAATTGTTAAAGTACTGGAGAAGTGGTACTCCCAACAAAACAATGTGGTAAGATGGAAAGGAGCTACCTCAGCTGCTACTGGTCTGAATTGTGGCGTAAGGTAGGGAGGCAGCATGTCACCAGCATTGTTTAATACATATATGGATGGTCTGTCACAGGCTCTGACGGAGGCCGGGGTGGGCTGCTCCATTAATGGTACAATGGCGAACCACTTGTCGTATGCGGATGATATGGTCCTGCTTGCTCCATCGGTGGCAGCTATGCGGGAGTTACTGGCCGAATGCGAGAAATACGTTAGCCAGCACAACATGACGTATAATCCCGACAAGTCGGAGTTTATGCTCATGGAAGCCGACAATACGCCGACACACATACCTCCACTGCTGTTAAATGGTGTACAGCTGCGTCGCGTACATGAGGTGAAGTACCTTGGACATATTCTACTGTCTAGTATGAAAGACCACAAGGACATAGAGAGACAAAGACGAGCTATTGCGGTACGGGCGAATATGCTAGCCAGAAGGTTCGCCAAGTGCAGCGAAGGTGTCAGAAGGCAACTGTTTATAAGTTATTGTACAAGCGTCTACACGGTGGAGTTGTGGTCTCGGCGGCGGATATGCGCGTGCAGTATAACGACGCGTGTAGGGTTTGCAATCCGGATACCCGGATACCCGAAATATCCGGATATCCGTCGAAAATTGGATCCGGATCCGACAACCCTTAGGATCCGGATATTTCGGATCCTACGGATATTATAAGATGACTTTAAAACTTGCAATAAAATTAAAATAAACCATGAATTCGTGACTAATGTAAAACCAGTCTATCTATAGTGTTCTTAAATGCATATTTATGTGTGTGTGATTAACAATAACACCCACCAACTAAATTAATGTCATTCATTGTTTTGTCATTACAAATTTTCATAATTTAGATCGTTTTCTCGCGGCAGTCGCGTGCCTGGAACGCCTGACGCGGTTGTTTACAACTGGTTACTGGTTACCCTTAATTCTATTGTTTTAGCTGCAACGCCTGCAACAATAGGATTAAGAGCAAAAACCATGGGGGTGGGTTAACTCGCAGCCCGCAGGTAAACAGCTTTTGTCTTAAGTCTTAGTATTAACAATTTATGTTTCAACAAGACAACATTTTAAAACAATTATTTAGTTGCTTTTGTGTCGTCTGCCAGTTAAGTACTCCGCCCCCGATGCTCGTGCAATTTAATCGTAATTGTGATTTCTGTGTTTGTGATAACCTGGTTATTTCAACTCAACTCAACAGTGACTAGCTCACGATAACTGTGGCAGGTAAGATAATTTTAAATATATTTATCAATTAACATGTTCAACCTCTTTTGTTATTTAATTTATTTGAAGTATTTGAACCCCTTAAGTAGAGAAGAGTTAAATATGCATTATATTAAATTGACGTCGTCGTAAAGTGAGTTGAGAGAGTAAGAAGTAGTATTTTTATTTACAATATACAACTCTTACAAGTAATAAATACTTGATATTTATCTATTTCTTAAAATAACGGTAGTTCACTATTATTAATAAAAAACAAACTAATAGATATGTATAAATAAGATAATACTTACAAGTTAAAATATCAATTATGACATTAAAATCTCTTTTCTTTGCCAGATTCCTGCATGAGGAACATGAACAATGGATAAACATATTATTAATGTTACGGACGAATCGCTCGCTTTCGTTTTTTACGCTAATAGAATCTTGTTAGATTCGAATTAGCGTATTGCGTAACTATTTCATAAGATTTTTGTCTAGTTTGTAATGTTTTATGGAATGTGAACCTTTTATTTTATTGCCGCTCGTCCCCATAACCTATAACGACCATGTTTGTTTTATTGTGATCCCCGAGGTACCCGGCCTCATATCTAACCTTGGTCCTGAAGGTCGGGTACTCTCCGAAAGCATGGGAGGGTTCCAATCAGGAATAAACTGGGATTGGGCCCTCCCGAAGCTACTGAATGTCCTACCACCGGGAAAGTAAGGATGTTACAGTGGTAGGACATATACATATAGACGGGCGGCAACCTAAGCTTTAATATGCACTCTTTCATAGAGAAATCGATAGGCAGGTTCTAGAAAGAGAAATTAAAATTGTATAATTCATAGAGGATCTCGAACACAAAAAAGAGCGAATTGGTGCCGTGTGCAAACGGCTCACTTTACGGTAAAGCCTGGGGGTATATATACCGGAACACACCCTCAGTCATTGTAGTTGCAATAGAGCAGTAGTAGCAGTAGGAGCAGTTGAAGAGTGAACCAGAGGAACCCAAAGGAGCAAAAGTGGATCAGAGCGAACATTCCGAACGAACATTCAGAGCGAACATTCGGACGAACATTCCGAACGAACATTCAGAGCGAACATTCGGACGAACATTCCGAACGAACATTCGGACGAACATTCCGAACGAACATTTGGACGAACATTCCGACGAACATTCGGATGAACATTGGAGCAAAATTGGAGAGAACTTCTTAGCAACTGAACCACGAACCGCAAGGAAGAACTCATCCTCGAACCCCGCTCATTATCGAACCTCGCTCATTCTCGAACCTCGAACCTTGTTAAGTTTAGAATCAGTTTTGAACCTTTAACTAGAATCTTTTGCTTAGAATCGTGTAACTAGAACCATTAACCATAAAATATACAGTCCACTGAACCTGAACCCTTTTTTAATTAATCGAACGAGCTACGTAGAGACACCGTTGAGTGACCATCCTCAACATCGCTTGGTCCTTCGAGCCGGATCTGAACCACACCATCGAAATGGTTGTTACGCGATCCCAGACCGATCGAACGGACGCACAGGAACGACTCCTAGAACTGGAGACTACAAGATCTGCACTACCATCTACCGAACAAGCCGAAACTACGTCAACAGTCACTGCTGCAGTGCAGCAATCGAACCTAGCTGGACCCTCTGCTCCGGCGGACCTTGCCCGGAGTGCAGTTGACCCGACTACCATCGTCGACGATCCACTGTTATGGCGTACCGATCTCGACCGTCGTTTAAATGCGCCAGCACACGTTCCCGGTTACGTGTGCTCGGCTGCCCGCGATCATACCGATGCGCCAGCACATGTCCCCGTCCCCGGACGAGACGGTTTAGGCCGTTACGTGTGCTCGGCTGCCCGCGAACGTAATGCCGCCGCGCCAGCGCATGTCCCCGTCCTCGGACGAGATGGCTTCGGCCATTACGTGCGCTCGGCTGCAGGCGGAGATAGGGACGCGCCAGTGCCCGAAACCGTTTCACGAGGCGATTTCGATCGCTACGGGCACTTGGTCGCCGCCGCGCAAAACCCACTCGAGCCTAACGTCACAGCACCCACAACGACGCGACGCGATAACGCGACTTCACGAACCACTTTGAATAAAACCTTAGTATTCCGCCAATCGTCCGCAACATCAAGATGTTCGAACAACACAGCGATGCGTATGCGGCAAGCCGAATACGAGGCAGAGCAGAGAATGCTAGAAGTCAGCCGCCGAGAGCTGCAACTTGAAAAGCAAATGATCCAGAACAAACTTGCTTCGCAATTGGACATTTTGGAAGCCGAAGGATCACAAAGAGGCAGCGTATTAGGGCAACCTGAGACCGAACAACAGGTTGACTCTTGGCTGGCGCAATGCGCATTCAACGCGAACCAATTGAACCCTCCGAACCCATTGAACCCACCGAACCCATCGAACCTGTTCGAATCGACGCCTCGACGCGAACCGCGGGCGTCGACTCAGACACCGACCCGCGAACGCAGCAACAGCGGCAATCGCGGAATTGCTCAACTGGCTGAGGCCATTGAAAAGATATCACGCCAGCGACCGCCGCCACGTCAGGTATATGAATTACCGACGTTTAGCGGGGTGCCCGGTGAATGGCTGCCGTTTCAGGCGGCATACATCGAATCTACGAAAGCGTATTCGTTCAAACCGGGAGAGAACATGGCGCGGTTAAGATCATGCTTAAAGGGAGCCGCCCGCGAGGCCGTTTTGGCACTGCTTCACACTGAAACCGATCCCGAACCAGTGATGCAGACCTTACGGCAATGCTACGGACGTCCCGAGATTCTCGTCGATAGAGCGCTCGACGACTTGAAGAGACTGCCACGACTGGGCTCGTCCGCTGCGGACCTAAACGCTTTCGCAGTGAAGGTTCAGAACATAATCAAAGTCGTGGCGAGTGTTGACAAGCGCAAATATTTGTACAACCCGTTACTGACAAGAGAGATATTGGAACGCTTGAGCCCACACTTGAGATCCAGATTTTGCGATTACGCGGAACTGAACATCGACACGAACGACCCGGAGGTTGTCGTATTGACGAAGTTTTTAATGCGAGAGGCAGATCGCGCCTTACGTTATACGTACTCGACGGCCGCAATTGGGACGTCGACTACAGCAGTCCCGCCACCGAACCGCCGGGAACTGCGCTTTAACAAACCGAGCGGTGGCATAGCGCCACGCCGACTGAACCCCGTTTACTCTGCAGAACAAGTTGAACCGTGCTTAAGCTGCGGAGGAAACCACGAAACGACGCAATGTAAGAAGCTACAGGCACTTACAGTTGCAGCCCGATGGAGTTGGGCTAAGGAAAACAGAATCTGTTTTAAATGCATGAGCAAGAAACATCGGCGAGACCAATGCCGAGCTAAAGGATGCAGCGTAGAAGGATGCCCGCATTCGCATCATAAACTTCTACACATGAACATCCCGAACCTAGCACCGGCGCCGGCTCCTAAATGGCAAACGCAGGCGCCACGAATTCCCGCGCAGGTGCACCGAACGCAAGCGCCGGCGCCTCAGGCCGCGCAGAATCCACAGAAACTGGAAGCGTCAGGAGCGTCAGAGTTCGTCACGAACACGACGAATTTCGCAACGAACGCACCAACGGTGCTGTTAAAGGTGATCCCTGTAACTTTGTACGGGCCCAAAGGACGAGTAGAAGCTTACTCTCTGCTGGACGAAGGATCGACCGTCAGTCTTATTGACCACGATCTCGCCTTAGAAATAGGCGCCACTGGACCGGAGGCGGCGCTCTACATAAAGGGCGTAGGCGATATGACGCAGCATCAAAGAAGCCGACAAATAGAAGTTGACGTTTGTGGCCGAAACGGTGGTCAGATGCACCGCTTGAAATTGCGAACCGTGCGCGGTTTGAACCTGCACAATCTAGCGGTGAGCAAGACGCTTACAAAAAACTATAGTCACTTGACGGGGCTTGACGAAGCATGTTACAACACTGCTGCGCCTCGTCTACTGATAGGAGCCGATCATTGGCACGTCATGGTCTCAAAGGAGACCCGAACCGGGCGTGCAAACGAACCAGCGGCGGTGCTCACCGACCTTGGATGGGCAATCTACGGAACTACGCCGCGCATGATCAAGACGCGCGGCTACGAAACCGCCCTACACACAGCAACGAGCGAAGACGACTTGCACAACCTAGTGGAGCGTCATTTCGCCGTTGACTCTTTGGGGGTGGCCCTGAAAAATAAAGTCCGCAAAGTTGACGAGCGAAACGAACTATGGCGGGACGACGAACCAGAGCTTCCGCCTGAAGTAATGAGCAGCGTTGCGACGCTGCGCATACCCCGCCGTTATTTCGTGACGGGGGGAGATGTCCGCCCGCCACTACAGATAGCCGAGACTACAAAGGCCGAACAGTGGCGATGGGTGCCGACCAAGGAGAACCCGGCCGACAACGCGACACGCGCCGACTGCGAAATCAAAGTTAGCGATCGCTGGTATACCGGGCCTAACTTTTTACGAGGCCCGGAAGAGTACTTGCGACAAGAACCCGCTAGACTTCCTGAACCCGAACCAGCCTTGTGCGCGCACACCTCGAAGCAAACGAACAAGTTCCCGCTGCCTGATATAAGTCACTTTTCGAACTATAAGCGACTTATACGAGCCACCGCATATGTGTTGCTCTTCATTGAAAGGTGCCGCAAAGAAAGAGCTACGTTACAGCCGCGGCACCTAGAAAGAGCAGAGCTTTTATGGCACAAGAAGTGCCAAGCAGATGATTTCGCCGAAGAAATAAAGGTATTAGAGCACGGGGGGAGAGTGACGAAGAAAAGCAAGTTATTTGCTTTAGACCCCGTGCTCGAAGATGGAGTATTGAAAATGCACGGACGCATAAACGCCGCTCCAGTGAACATGAACAAGAAACCGGCAATCTTAAATGGAAGACATCCGTTCGTGCGCCTGCTGATACTACAGGCACACTGTGACGCCGCTCATTCATCGCACGAGCGGATTGTGAACGATCTACGCCAGCAATACTGGATTTTACATCTGCGACCCACTGTGCGCGCAGTCGCGCATGATTGCCGTGCGTGCCTAGTTCGCCGAGCGCGCCCGCACGCGCCGGCCATGGGCGACCTACCGCTCGCACGCATCGAACCTCACCGGCGAGCATTCACCAACTGTGGGGTCGACTATTTCGGCCCACTGACGGTGACGATCGGCCGCCGCCACGAGAAGCGCTGGGTGGCATTGTTCACCTGCCTCACCACCCGCGCTGTCCACCTGGAGCTAGCAGCGAGCCTCACTACCGACTCTGCTATAATGGCACTAAGACGAATGGCAGCGCGCCGCGGATGGCCTCGAGTCATATACAGTAACAACGGGACCAATTTCCGCGGCGCAGACGTCGAGCTCCGGGCCGCCTACCAAGAATGGTTGCCGGCGCTGCGCGATTACGCGCTGCAGCGCCGGACCGAATGGCGATTCATCCCTCCCGGCGCCCCAAACCAAGGCGGGGCGTGGGAACGACTAGTGCGGTCTGTCAAAACCGCACTCACCGCGACACTGAACACGAAGGCGCCGAAAGAAGAGGTGCTAACGACCCTGCTAACTGAGGCCGAGAATACCATTAATGCTCGGCCTCTAACACACGTCTCTACCGATCCCCGAGACGACGAAGCCCTGACTCCCAACCACTTTCTGTTGGGGAGTTCGACTGGACTTCCGGCAACCGGACCATGTGAAGAAAGCGACCGTCGAACTTGGCGA
The DNA here is from genome assembly GCA_949316455.1 of Acleris holmiana. Lineage (NCBI taxonomy): Eukaryota > Metazoa > Arthropoda > Insecta > Lepidoptera > Tortricidae > Acleris > Acleris holmiana. Next base: position 18,375,793 of record OX438762.1, read on the forward strand.
GCCAGTCAAGCTCTCGCCGACCACTTTTGGTCACGATGGGTGCGAGAGTACCTGCCGGCGCTCGCTCCGCGACGATCTCCTAGCGGAGGCGAGCGCCCACTCCAAGTGGGAGACGTCGTCGTCGTCGTCGACGCCGCGCTACCTCGCAACGTGTGGCCCCGCGGCGTTGTCATCGAGACCTTCCCCGGTGCAGATGGCGGCGTGAGAAGTGCGGATATCCGGACAAAGGGAGGAGTGTTCCGGCGCCCCACGTCGAAGCTCGCCGTCCTCCCGGTGACATCGGATGGCTGCGAATAGATCTACGCCGGGGGGAGAATGTTACGGACGAATCGCTCGCTTTCGTTTTTTACGCTAATAGAATCTTGTTAGATTCGAATTAGCGTATTGCGTAACTATTTCATAAGATTTTTGTCTAGTTTGTAATGTTTTATGGAATGTGAACCTTTTATTTTATTGCCGCTCGTCCCCATAACCTATAACGACCATGTTTGTTTTATTGTGATCCCCGAGGTACCCGGCCTCATATCTAACCTTGGTCCTGAAGGTCGGGTACTCTCCGAAAGCATGGGAGGGTTCCAATCAGGAATAAACTGGGATTGGGCCCTCCCGAAGCTACTGAATGTCCTACCACCGGGAAAGTAAGAATGTTACAGTGGTAGGACATATACATATAGACGGGCGGCAACCTAAGCTTTAATATGCACTCTTTCATAGAGAAATCGATAGGCAGGTTCTAGAAAGAGAAATTAAAATTGTATAATTCATAGAGGATCTCGAACACAAAAAAGAGCGAATTGGTGCCGTGTGCAAACGGCTCACTTTACGGTAAAGCCTGGGGGTATATATACCGGAACACACCCTCAGTCATTGTAGTTGCAATAGAGCAGTAGTAGCAGTAGGAGCAGTTGAAGAGTGAACCAGAGGAACCCAAAGGAGCAAAAGTGGATCAGAGCGAACATTCCGAACGAACATTCAGAGCGAACATTCGGACGAACATTCCGAACGAACATTCAGAGCGAACATTCGGACGAACATTCCGAACGAACATTCCGAACGAACATTCGGACGAACATTCCGAACGAACATTTGGACGAACATTCCGACGAACATTCGGATGAACATTGGAGCAAAATTGGAGAGAACTTCTTAGCAACTGAACCACGAACCGCAAGGAAGAACTCATCCTCGAACCCCGCTCATTATCGAACCTCGCTCATTCTCGAACCTCGAACCTTGTTAAGTTTAGAATCAGTTTTGAACCTTTAACTAGAATCTTTTGCTTAGAATCGTGTAACTAGAACCATTAACCATAAAATATACAGTCCACTGAACCTGAACCCTTTTTTAATTAATCGAACGAGCTACGTAGAGACACCGTTGAGTGACCATCCTCAACAATTAAATTTGAGGAATATAAACAATCTTCTCGAGATAGAAGCTCTGTTTGGCATCATTTTTTACGGAGTTCTGATGGAGCTGTAGCAAAATGTAAATCATGCCAAAAAATATTCAAGATTTCGGGTTCAACGTCACCCCTACACAAACATCTTAATATAATCCATAAAATAGATTTAAAACAACTGAAAGAAACAGACAGAGAATTAGAATCTTCAGCAACTGCTTCGACAACAGTGCCATCTATTTCACAAACATCTAAAACGTCTGATACCGATACTAACCTACCACCGGCGAAGAAAACAAAACTCACACATTACTTTCCATCAGATGATAGTATGGAAGTTGCAGTCTCAAAATTAGCAGCTTTGGATGGGTTTGCATTTAATGTCTTTTGCACGTCTATTACATTACGAAGGCTGTTTGCGAAAAGTGACTTCAAGCTCGCAAAATCACCTCACACCATCAAGAAAATAATCATAGCACATAGTGAACAAATAAAGTGCGAACTAAAAGAAGAGATTAAAGGACTAGTATCTGAAAATTGCAAATTCACAGCCAGCCTTGACGAATGGACATCTGATCAAAATATTAGATACATAAATGTAAACGTTCACAGTAAAAAGTTTAAACACAAATGTTATCGAAACCTGGGCCTACAGCAGATCAAAGGAAAGGGCACTGCGGAAAACTGCCTCAAATTATATCATGATAAACTGGCCTATTACGGCTTGACATTAAAAGACGTGATTTGTATAGTGACAGATGGGGTCAGAGTTATGTGTTCGTTAGGACGAAAGACACCAGCTTTTCATCAATTATGTTACGCACACGGAATCCAACTCGCAGTTCTCGATGTGTTGTATAAGAAGAATTCTATAGTACCAGAAGAAACTGACATAGACACAGATGTTGATGCAACAGACACAGTCACAGCAGATAACGATATCGAGGACATGGAGGTCGAAAATGAAGAAGGCTTTTTGGTGTCTCAAATGCCATATTCACAAAATAGAACGCCACAGTTACATCTTGTAGAATCCTGCAAAGAATTAATTAACAAAGTGAGAACTGTAGTGAAGTTGTTCAAAAAATCTCCAACTAAATCTGAACTTCTTTATAGTTACGACGCTGAAGGAGACAAAAAAGGAATCCGTCTTATACTTGATTGTAAAACAAGATGGAGTAGCCTCGCAGATATGATGTCAAGATTTTTGTTATTGAAAACTTCAGTTTTCAAATCTTTGATCGACCTAAAAGTAAATATCGCATTTACCGAAGAAGAGATTTACCGTCTGGAAGAGATATCCGATTCCCTTAACATAATAAAAGCAACAGTCGAAGCACTGTGTCAAGAAGACGCAAATTTGATAACAGCCGATACAGCTATGAAATTCAAGATTCGAAAGTTATCACTTAAAGAAAGCCGATTAGCAAGAGATCTAGTGGCATCCCTTAAAGAGAGGATCGCACAGCGAAGGATACCGGAAATAAATGGCACAATCAAGTACCTTCATAACCCCAACACATTTTACAGCGAGGGTATCTCAGTATGACGCTTTATTGACAATATCACCAACCAGCGTGGAGGCAGAGAGAGTATTTTCTGCTGCTGGTTACTTGTGTAACCATCTCAGAACACGACTCAAAACTGATTCTCTAGATGCCTTGAGTTTTTTACGGTCATATTATCAAGGTTTAAATAAGTGATTTATGATTGGTTAATTAAACAGAGGACAGAGGCCTATTACTTGATTGATAGATAATAATATTAATAATTTAAACTGAAAGTTGAGAAAAATGATTATAGAGAGTTACATTTACTATGTTTAATAATAATTGATTGTCCCTAAATGTTGACCCATTTGTATTGTATCATTTGTTTTTTTTTTATTATTTGTTGATTTTATTTTTATTTTTATTGATAATTTGTTACATTACATATGGTACGGTTAAGGTAACATTGATCAATGATTCAATGTCTAATGTGTGTGTATAAGTGTGTTATGATAGTTTTAATAGATACTTTATAGTTCTTGTTGATTTATATACCTAAATGAGACTTTTGCAAAACCATTACATTTTTTTTGACCCTCGAATGATTATTATGTTACTCATTGTATGTTGATTTAATTGATATTTTAAAGTGTCACACAACCCCAATAATTATTTGTCCCTAAGAATATTGTTAATTATTAGATTACTTAACATTTCAATAATAAGTAGGCATTTATTTTTGCAACTAGCCTTGTGAATCTTGTGATTTTATGTTTAAAATCTACGTGCATCGTGCGTGCATCTAAATTTTAATAAATCTTATTATAAATCAAAGCATAATTCATTTATAACCTGGATCCGTTATTATCCGAAATATCCGGATATCTGGATCCGTCAAGTCCCAGATCCGAATTATCCGGATCCGGCAAATTCAACGGATCTTGCAAACCCTAGACGCGTGGCGCGCCATGTTCCGGCTGCCGCGCTGGTGCAGCGCGAGCGCCATGTTCGCGGAGGGGCGCGCGCCAGGCTGGCCGGCGCTGCTGCGCGCAAGGAGCGCTAACGCTAGAAAGGCCATCAACACCTCCAACACTTTGCTTTCGGCGGTGAGGGAGTGGGACGCGAGCCCACTTCACGAGCAATGGAGGGGCTACCACAAGCCTGTCATTGCGAGACCGGCGTGACCCGTGGCGCCCCGCCTTCGTAGTAGGTGATATTTTTAAGGTTTAATTTCTTATCTCTTAGTTTAGTTTATGATGTGCCGTTTTTTGTGTTAGTATTATTTTATGGAACCTGTTTCTGGAATAAAAGTATTTCATTCATTCATTCATTCATTATCAATATTTTGTACAAAAATCATCATAATCGAATAAATATTTCGCGATTTCTGAAAACTAATTTTTTAAGTTACAGTGTTTTGTCACGACACGGCAGTGCGGAAAAGCCTGCTGGTAAAATGCCTAAGTACGTTTTTTGTATAGATTGTTTACCTTATTTATATTTTGAGCGGTCGAAACCGTCCGTAGTCTTCCTATAATCTAATTAAAATATCGTTTTTCTGTTACTTTAAAACATTATTTATAATTCTGTTATTTTTTTTTACATTCTTCTTTAATAAAATGGTGTACAGTAGGTAAGTATGCGTTTTTCCGTGACATTCATAGTATAAAACAAGTCTGTTCTCAACTAGTTCTTGTTCCGCTTGAGTACGTGACTCCCGGATTTTTTAAAAGATTTGACATTGACTATTGACATGAGAGTAGGTTTAACCTTTTTTTTGTATATTTTCTCTCTGAGCAATTTTGTTTATGAAAATCCTCTTTACTTCTGGGACAGCCTTAAGTTGAAAGACCAGTTCAAAGTGGACAAAGTCACGGGTAAATAGTGGTGAATAACAAATAAAATCTTTGATAATTTCAATGATGGTTCAGCATATTGTTTTAATCTTATCTTATTATTGGATTGTGTTATAAAACAGGAAGTTTCAACATCCTCTGAGCCAATTGAGCTAGTACACCGTAGGGTCGATTGGGTCAAGTTTTTGAGAAATATCCATTTTTGTGAAAAAAAACTTTTTACGAAAACTTGGGTGCAATAAACCATGGTTGCCACCAAGAAGCTTAAATATGATATGACACTGGAGATTGCACGGCGAACAACGCCTTGAAGCCGAGAAAAGTGACCTTGAATAACGTCTTTTATATTTTTTGTCCCTTTCTTTAGGATGAAAAGAATGGGACGACAAAAACATAAGTGACGTTTTTATCCCTTTCTTTAGGATAAGTAATTTCTTTAAGCGTCTTGGTTGCCACGCACAAAATGTGTTAAATTTTGACTCGGAAGTAACCTAACCCATCTACGGTTTGAATATAGGAACTGGCTGTTACTGGCATCTGACAATAATTATTATTGTCAGATGCCAGTAAGTACCTAAGTAAGTATTAAATAGGTACCTATTTGGGCTATTTGATACTTACTCTGGATATGAAGACTGCCGAGTACCATTAATACTTTGATTTTGCTGTACAATTGTATTTAATTCGTTACTTAATCTAAATACTGAATGTAACATATATATATATATATATATATTTTGGATGTCTATTTGTCTGGTTCATGTCATTTTTTCACGCTAATACCGTGAAACCGATGAACTTTCGGTGATTGTTAAACTAGATCAATAAACCTCAAGATTAAGGTTGCGAGCGACGTTCACGATGAAAGCATGATTTCAATGAACAATAAACCTTTTTAAAAAAGCAGATATTTTGTCGAGACAATTTTCTATTGAAAATTAGGTTGCTTTTTCTATATTAAGTCAAAATACGGTGAAAAAAATAAATATTATAAATCAAAAAGTACAGTGCGTTTGGGATATAAAAAGGTACAGTCAACTGCTGCAACATTGCACGGAAATTCATGTTTTATTTAATATTTCTAAAATTGTACGTTATCTGTGTTCTCTTTTGCATTGCTAAGCTATTTTAGATCACAAGACATATGAATTTCTATACAAAATGCTTCAAATCATTATAAATTGGCTTGTAGAAACTGTCAAAGTTGCAGGTAAAGCTGTAGTCAAAAGCCTCAACTTTGCCCAGTGGATTATCTGAGATATTAGATGCATTATGTAAAAAAGGAAACAATTCTTAAATTCATTACTGTTACATCAACGCCGAGATGTCATTGGAAATCACTAAACAGCCATATATTTTTTTTTCTATCAGGTAGGCAAAGTTATACCCTGTCCAATAGCATTCCCCTTTTTCTTCATACAAACTTTTAAGCATAGTTAGGGTTGTGCAAAACAGAAAAACAAAATAGGGTAAATCGCCTTCTATTGGCCACCAATAAGTGTAAAGCCAAAGATATGCTGATAATTTTGCGATAAAATAGAATACCTAGATCCAAACAGCGTCAGTATATAAAATTGGTGGCTAGTAACTAACTTACATTTTCTTAACTGGCCAGTTATTGACGATTTACCCTAGGTTAGAGTACCTAGGTATTTTACAGGCATTTAATTTTACGAATGATCGAGTCGAATGGTGGGAAAAAAAACAATTCGTATTTTTATGAAATTTTAATGAAAATGAGATCATACGTTTTAATGAAATAAAATCAGTTATAAAAAAAACCCCACAAACTTTGATTGATAGCAATATCAATTGCAAGTATAAACTTAATTGCCTACAAACATATGATATTTATGCATTTGTTGACACCTATTGTATGTACAGTCAAGTTCAAAAGTATGTATACACTTTAGTACCTTGTCTATTTAACGTCATGTTTAAACTGCCATATGAAATTATCCAAGCGATTAAAGTGACAAGGTACTAAAGTGTATACATTTGAACTTGACTGTACATCGGTTCATTTATAGCAAACTGACTAAAATACAACGTGTCAACCCTAGTATACTGTATACCTAAGATACTGAACTGACGTTATTTAATCAGGGTTGACACTACTTTTGTAATTTCTTTTTTACGGATTATTTTGTAACACGTTGTATAACGCAATTTGATAATTACGTAGGTATAAGTAATAAAAAAAAACAACACAAAAACATCCCAAAATTAGGCTCTACACGCGTCATCAATCTTTTTTTTCGTAATTGAGTAAATAGTGACAACCCTAGCCTAAGGCAAACTTGTGGCATTCAAGTTAAAAGCACCAATGTTCGACACTTTTAGCTGAGATGCACCAGTAATCGACAGAAGCTTTTAATTCAAAGATCATAGGGTTTCAAATTGATTGTTGCAAAACAAATGAATAACTCTTATCTTCTTTGCATAAAAGACAGTGTCGAACATTGGTCCTAAGTCGAGTACTGGTGTCGTTACCTTAGTTCTAAGAAACACTGCAATATTACCCATCCGCGTATTAGCTTTAAATCATAACAATTACAAGTAAAAGTATGTGAAGTAACAAAAAGACCACTATTACTTAACTGAGCATTTCTAAAAAAGTTTGTACATTTCATTCACGACTTCAATTTGAAAAAAAAATTGCAGGTTGTCAGAGTGAATGAAGCTGAGCCTAAATAACATAGTCTCCCAAAATGTCCTCATACATTTGTATGAAACTTTCCTTTTTTGTTACTAACTTTCTTTGGTTCATGGTAACAAAAAAGGAAAGTTTCATACAAATGTATGAGGACATTTTGGGAGACTGTGTTATTTAGGCTCAGCTTCATTCACTCTACCAACCTGCAATTTTTTTTGCAAATTGAAGTCGTGAATGAAATGTACAAACTTTTTTAGAAATGCTCAACTATGAACACTCCCCAAGAAGCTATCTCATGTATGCAGCAGTTGACGGTAAGTTTTCACCAAATTTCATGAAACCTTTTTTGTAAAAAATAAAAATATAAAACCAAAAACTGGATTAAGTATTTGAATTTTTACCATACATTCTGAGGTTATGTGAAAAAAGTGTTCAAACAAAAGTTATTGATTATTTTAACTTTTTCTGGGCGATTTAACTTTTTTCCACATGACCCCCCCCCACTTCCTGACCTCAGATCGCCCGTAAGTTATTTCTCCTTTAATTTTCGTTCTACTTTCTTTCTTTTCCAATGGGTTAAGTCCTAAGTACTAATACTTTTTTCGTCTCAAAAATAATCGTGGTAATCGACACTGCGGGCCTATTATGGTCGTGTTTATCGATATGGATAAAACGTCTGTCACTTTCTGACCAGTACGCAAGTGCGAGAGTGACGGATGCTTTATCCACCGCGATAAAGGCGACCATAATACGGGCCCTGGTCTAAAAACACCATTTTAGTATACGATTGAGCGAAGTATGTGTAGCAAGTGGAGCAATCGGGTGGGAATCATAATACTTACGTGACTTGCGGCGGATATACGGATTGACTGCCGGTTGGCTTGCTAGTGCGCTACTTAGCGGTATGCTAGGTTTACACGGGCTTAGTACTTGTCACATGTGTGTAAACATGTTGTATAAGTGCAAGTAATTAGAAGCCGGTCCTTTTTACTAAACGACAAGCACCTACCCGCAGCTTAAAATCTTCTACTTGTCACTTTGTGGAGTGGTGTAAACATTTAATGACGAGTGCAATCTGATTAGTGATTTCTCAAAACTGCCGAACTGTTTCGTTTACTTTATTTTATCCAGAAAAAAACATAATTATGAGGTCGGAAAGATGAAGTTCGGAAACTACAATTAAGTTTATTTAAGTGTTTAGATCATTTTGAGTATTTATGGAACCAGATATCAGCGGTATACAAACAAAAACAAGACAGAGAATTTCTGTAACAAATTACCAAATTGATTTGTCGACATTCTCATACATTTTTTGTACTCTCTTTGATCTTCGGTGTCTAGCTCCATTAACAGATTTGTTGAATTTCCATTTTCTTCTCTTCTCAGCAACCACTGTCTTGTCTGTTGTATCATAGCCATTAAAATAATAGTAGATTAATGCCTAAAAACATTTCTTAAAACTAGGCGGCGGCGGTAATCCATGGCGAGATCTTGTAAACTAATACCATTCTCTAACGCAAATGTGTAGACGGTTACTTGTCACTGTGCATATAAGTCCCTAACCACCTACACTAAAGAAAAGTACTACGCCCGTGTAAACCTAGCAGTAGGTTATAAAGGCGGTAGACGGCAGCGTGAACGAGTGGTGCATCTTTCTTAATCTTTGACATAACATTAAACTACTTACCTATTTCGACCTAATTACAGTAAGAAATTTTACGACGGGAAAAAATCCAGAATGGAAAATATGCGACCAGGGAGAACTGTGGCACACGCGATATTTTTTTACATTTGGTGGGATTAAAATGTAGTACAATCAGCATCAAATATATTGCAACAGCCAAAGTCCTTTCTTTCCCTAGGCACTACTGCGTGGCACAACTGACCAATGATTTCTATTTCAAAATCAAATTTAATAGAGTCGACGAAGCTCTGCTATCGCAGAGCTCCTATTTCTGGGTAGTTTGGCCCTACGGGCCTGCTGATGAACTAACATAACCTAAACCTACCTCATATTTATGATACAGATTTTGGTCAGTTGTGCCATTGGGAAGTCGCTGCCAAAGTGACCAAATAATTCATTACACCATATACTTTGTATGGTGTGACGAAGTTTTTGGCTACTTAGGCTTATACGATATTGTGATGCTGACTGTACATGGTGTCAAAGGAAAGTGCCAATAATAGGACTGTTTGTTACCTCTACTTTTAGGTTTGAGACCATTTTTCGATCTCAAGGCATGCTATAATGTCTAGGCGCGGTGAACGTGATTACCATATCGTGTAAAGTCATGAAAGGATCAATGTAAGTACTGTAATATAAATGAAATCCAAAATTTAAATGCAATATGTAGATTTTATTAATAATAAAATTAATAAAGTATTCTATGCCATGGCTGCTTAAAAATCTTTGACATGTATGATGACTTTACATTGGAGTAGGTAATTTGGACGGAACCAGTTGTATATTATTAGGACTAGAAAGAGAAGATATCAGATAGACTGAATGAACTATAGTAAAAATAATTTTGGTAGAAGTAAGGCACAACCTTATCACTTCAAACTACACCTGGGCTGTGAAGCAGATAATAAACTTATCACCTTGTGATGTCTGGCGGAAAGCATTTTGTATTTCTTCTTTCTAATTCTTTTATCTCTGAGGACTAGATATAGTAAGAAATTTACGTATAGTTAGTAATCCTCGATATTTAATTGTGATAAACCACTTTTTATATAAAATTAAGTACAATTCTTTATTCCTAAACATTTCAATAAATTAAACAATTTTCTTTATTTTAAAATTTCAATTGATAACTGGTAAAATGAGACACATTTCTACCTAATCTTAGCTATGTGATATTAACAAACAAGGTAGTAGATGATTAAATTATGGTTTGATCCAGTTAAATGATGCATTGAGATGCGTATTAAAATGGCTACCTTACTTTCAAAAATGTATACCTACTTAATACTACTTTTTCCTATTTCTTTTTTAGAACATATTAATTTATTTCGCGTGCCCTAACATCTAACATGAACGTGTTTTCTTTAATAAATAGTGACAGTATTTTAACAAATTTTCCTAGTTTGGACTACACAACCAAATTTAACATAAGGGTGTATAAAGTTAGTTTTCTCCAAATGCAAATTGCTAAAATTATTATTTATTCTAAAATTATACCTTATGGAAGATGGAAAAAGAGACAACATTCAATTACAAGTTCTTAAGCTACTTAAGCCATAAAACAACGGCTACTGGACAGATTTTGTTAATGATACATTTACATAGCAGTTTGCAGGACTGCATACGCCACAGGTGCTGCAAGATTGTTGTCATTCTTATTAGTAACTATCGAAACTTTCTTCAAGGGTGGATGGCGATTCATATAATTATTTACAATTTATTATTATTATTATTATTATTATGTATTTTATAGACAGCTTGAATTTGTATTAGGGTAAAGGAGTATTTTTTTCTGACTACACAGACAAAATAAAAGTTACCTACTATTGTGTTGTAGTAATTACTTCAATCCTGAATTATTAAATTTATATAAATAACAAAGTTAAAATATACAATTAACTAATTATATGATCACCATACACACATTTCTTGAGGTGTAAATTTCAGTTAAGACAGAGAAAATAGTATACTTACCTTTCATTCTACAATAGGTATCCAATGATTAGCTGTATTAACATAAGAAATTATAACAAGGTTGTCTGGGTTTATTGTTTTGTAAAAGAGATCCTATTGCTAAACTAAATGATCAATAAAGGTAAAATAACTAAATATGTTTGTTTTATGTAAATCCAATTTAAATATAATTGCCATCAACTACTAGGTGAGAAAAATTGGCTCTATATACCAATTACCTATATGCTAATGCTTATAATTATATTGCATATTACACATTTTTTAAAACTATATTTTGAATACCTATGTACGGAAACAAAGTCAACTCCAAAACAGTGCAAATAGAGTAACTTTTATGCCATGATAAAGAAGAAGGTAACTTTCCAATAGATTTAATATTTTTGAAATTCAGCTGGATTGTCAAGGAAATAGAATTAGATTGAATGAGAAATAGCTTTACATAACAAATTAGAAAAATTACTTCAAAAGCTGTCTGTCTGCATTCATTTATTACCTACCTATTCATTTATTTAGTACCTTTAATTTGATACCATTCAGGGTGTACATTGGAGATGGAGTACTCATTGGTACAGTTTTACAAACAATTAGCCCATATATTTTGGGAGGGATACTGCCCTCCTAAGCTAAAACACAGTATGTCAGATTCAATTGCCAAAGTAGATTCAATCTTCTCTTGTTAGTAATAAGGTTTTGATTGCTACAGGAGACTTATTTGACATACTGCTATTTGGCTTAGCAGGGCAGGATATAACATTACATAAAAATTACTAACAAATTCAAATAATGTTCTTGTTCTTAGTTACATGCACCACTAAAATACATTTTTTTTTTAATTGACCACAGATTATATATATAAATTACCTACATTTAGTTTTGCAAGCACTTTATAAATTGATCAATAATTAATACACAAAATATTCAAAGCAGCACAACAGGTCCTTTCTTGGAGCTTCTGAAGTCCATTTTTCACTGTCTTAAGTTGGTTCTAGTTTAAAACTGTAGCAAATTTAGTTTTTACTGAAAATGTGTAACATACTATGGAAAACTAGTAGACCCAGATTAAAATCAACACAAACTCAACATTGTTTAAAAACTTTGCTGTTGTTCTCAGCACTTGAGGCCGAAGGAATTGGACTAATAATTAAGCCTACCTAGAGTGGTCCAAAGATAACCTACAATCCTAACTTTGAAAAAATTCAGTACTACCTAATCTACTGCAAGGCTTGATGGTTAAGGTTACAGTATAATAGCTCTTTGTGAGTGCATGTTGGCTTAGTTTAATCACTATGGGCATCAACACTTAGATTTGATAGAGATGGAACAGGTGATACTGAAAAATCTCCAGAATCATCACTAAGTATTTTAATTTGGTGACTGCTTACATTTTTTGATTTGTTGCTAGCCTTAGAAGGACCACTGAGTGATAAATCGTCTTTACTAGTGCTACGCTCGAAGTCAAGATTCTTTTCACTGTACTCAATTAAATCCGCTATATCTGATATAGATATTGAACTTTGAGAGCTTTGTGAATTTTGTCTTGGACTTTCATTTTGTAATATTTTATCTTTTAGTGAACCTTGATCCTGTTCCGGAGAGTGTGAATGCAGATCATAATTGTTTTTGTACTTGGATGCAAAAGATGAGGTAAAATCTAAACTGTATTCTGTTGCCTCTGTATCTGATTTATTAGGTTCATCTATAGTTTTAGACCTGGGATTGTTAATTATACTATCTAAAGTATCTTTCTTTTGAGAGAGTGAAGAAATACTTTTCAAGGTTTCTGATGACACTGAATCAACATTTACTATAGCATCTTGAGGGCGAGCCCAAGCACTGACCTCAGCAGGATTACAATGGCTGCTCTCTGACTTTATATCTATTTGTTTTATAGCTGGCACACATGATGGATTTGTTGGAAGCGATTTGATGTCCACATATGATGTGGAATCACTACTGTTAGTAATGCTTGTTTTTAGTCCCTGGATAAGGAATGCTGTGTTAATGTTTTGTATTTCACTATTTTGACTAGGTAAATTACTTCCTTGTAGCGAGATAAAATGTTTGGGTTGCTGATCTAGACATAATGGAACATCAGAGTTGACTTGCGCCAGTATATGCTGGTTCGGGATATATTCTGAACTCTTCTCTCTGGCCGAGTCACTGGAAGTATCCGTATCAGAATTGTCCAAGGGTAATTTTAAATGCAGTTTATTTTTCTCATCCGAGGAATTGTCCGAGATTGACTGGCTAGTTGAGATACTGGAGTCTTCATGAACTATGTAGGTGCAGTTCTGATCGTCCTTGTGGTTTTTAACAGAGGGCATGTCATGCTTGTTTTGAACGCCGTCACCTTGCTCATAGTACTTCCTCGGGTATGGTCTGAGAATGTTTTTTACGAATGTAACGAGGACCGGCTCCTTAAAATCTTGATTGCCGCTAATGAAGTTTAACCGTTCCGACAACATGTTGCGACCTTCATAAGTATAGGCTCTGCCCTGACGTGACTCGGACATGAACACAAACAGCGTGTTTTTAAGGTTACAAAATTCCAGAAACTCATGGACAATAGATAGCGCAAGTACACCTTCAGGCAGTTTTAGTATGTTGTCTAAATTAATATTTTGTTTTATATCACTATCGTCTTCGAACGCCAGGAAAATATTTGCTCGAAGTAATGCACGTATTTTGGCAAGGGAGCCGTTCTTTTCTAAAGCTTCTATCACGAGATCCCGAAGCTCAGTATCTTCAGCTTGTGCCATTGCGACACTGACTGTTTGTTTTTAGGAACACTGTAACTTTTGAAAATAAATATTGAGCACTGAGCTAGTATAAAACTACGCTATAATAATAGAACCTTAGGTACTACTTTTTTTAAACCAGAAAAACCCACAGATTATATTGAGTATTGAGTAAACCACAGATCACCTACTACAGCTAACCTAAGAACGAGACTTTACTTAAGTGGGCTTTACATTATACGATTTATCATAAAATTGCCTCACAGACAGCTCTATTAAAGGAAGCATGGGCTAATTGGATCGTTTTTGAATTGATTAATGATATTATTATCTATTCATTTAAAATTACAAGTACTTATGCATTTAGTTTCACGTATGTAATGATAGTAATTGCCAGAGGTGCGATTCTAGATTCTACATACCAACATTCTGTTTTTGAAACTTTTCCCATTTTTTTTTGATTTATCAAATATTTTTCTGTTTTTTTTAAAGGTCAGTTATTTGATTCAATTGATATTCTTGACTTGCCGTTGTAACAATTTATAAGTCTCTTTGAAAATAAAAGAAGTGGTATTTTTTGTTTTCTAAATACATATAATTAAATATTCTGAAAGAACTTACGGGAAATGATACCTATACCTACTAATGCCTTGTATCAGGATTGCAGCTCCGAAAATCTTCGAAGTTTGAAATTACAATAGTCTTGGGAGGCAATTTTTGAAGCTCACCGAAGAAAAAAGACTTACTTTAAAATCAAATTATGTAGCGATTTAATCTACGATCGGGCCCACCTTTTGGGTTTGATATAAAAAGGCGTAATGATGTCAAATCCAAAAGGTGGGAATGATTTTTTTTTCTCGTCTACTCCATAGTATTGGGTGTCGTTGGATAGGTCTTTTGTATATATCCGAGGCATGTGATAACATTTTTTTGATTAAGGGGTCCGTTTTGTGAAATATTAGGCTTTATAGCGCTAATTTTTATTAGAGTCATTACCATACAGCCAAAACTACAAATATACTAAAAATCTGAAAAAAAAACTGAAATGTAAGTGCATATAATGAAATTAAAATCAAAACTATCACGACTAAGTAGACATTAATTGTTCTTGAGATACAGGCGATTAAAGTGTTTAAACGTACTAAAACATCTAAGACGGCACCAAATGACTTTAGATAGAAAATTAGTTAGGTATTGCTTGTTGATTTTTACGTTTGTAGTACTTAACAGCTTCGGAACCCTACACTGAGCGTGGACCGATGCTCATGGCCGGTTTTATTTAAATTCACTTTAAGGCATGGAAGGCGTGTTTTTTTATTTTTTATTTCATTACTTATAGTGATAACACTGATAACTGATAATAATTATTACACGACGGTAGAAAAACAAAACATGCGAGTTCGTTTTTTTATCCAACTAGCTGCAGCTCGCGACTCCGTCCGCGTAAAAATAGAAAACATAGCCTATGCTAATCTGGAATAATCTAGCATTGAAATGGTGAAAGATATTTTGAAATTGGCGTTTAGATATACAATCACCGATTCGATTATGAATGGCTACCGCCATCTATAATCGAATAGCGACACTATGCAACATAATGTTTAAATGAGTACGATGCATTCCGACATCGAACACTCAAAAATAATGCTATCTCTTTTAACTTAACTCTATGTTCCTAAATAAAAAGATATGACAGTACGTCAGCCAGTGTAATAATGGCAACATTTATAATTTGACGTTCATAGAAATACCTAACGTGCCTAGTCGGCCATGTTTAGTTTGCTTGTAACTGTTCCTACGATCTCAAGTGCGATGGACCTTTTTTTTCCAATTTTAGAGTTTGAGGGCGTGCTCATCGGCCTTCGGCATTCTGCCCCTTCTCTGAAGGGGAAGATGGTATTCCATACTCTTTTATAAAAAAAAAAGACGTGTGGCACTCGGGGACTGCCGCGGTAAAGCTATTGCATAGCATTTTGTATCAACTTATGCAATTATAATTTTATTTATTTATTTTATTAATGCAGTATTTCTTTTTCTTTGATATTAATTCAAGTTACACTTTTTGAGCGTGGTGACCGATAAGAAAACAAATTTTTCTATTATTAAATAAATAAAAAAAGTTAATATTGTTTAAAATATTTTTATTACTTTACAATACACGTGCGAGTTTCGTAGAGTCGTACAATACGTCTAATCGCACGCAACGCCGTGTCGAAGACTGCCGAACTGAAACGACGTTAGACGATGCACGGCCTTCAAGCCACACCTCCTTGCCCGTCGGAGTGGGGAGCGTGAGGTTTTTTCGTTACGGAATTTCTGGATTCGGTCCCAGCGCTCAAGGCCCGCGATAGAAGCTATGCAATAGCTTAAAAATATTGTCTGTGGCAAAAGCTTATTTTTTAAGTCTGTTAAACAAGATTTTTGCTACTTTAATAATTCCTGAATCTTGGAAGAGGCAACTTGTTTTGCCATTACTTAGGCCTGGAAAGAATTGTTCTGATCCCTCTAGTTATAGACCGATAGCTTGGTCCTCTGTTCTCTGCAAGCTGTTAGAACATTTAATTAACAACAGGCTGGAATGGTTGATGGAAAACAAAGGTATCATGGCCTCACCCCAATTTGGTTTTCGTAAGGGTAAAGGCACTATAAATAGTCTTGGCATTCTATGTACTGATATTTGTTTGGCTTTTTCAAGAAGTGAGTATTTGATAGCTGTTTTCATAGATATTTCTGCTGCATACGACAGTGAACTTCTCCCTGTCCTTGTGCGAAAAATGATTCATCTGGGTATTCCTGTAAAATGGTTGAATTTATAGCTAATATTTTTATGGATAGGTCAATCGTAATTTGTATACAAGGCTGCTCTATCCCACCCAGACATCTTTTCAAAGAGTTGCCTCAGGGTTCTGTCCTGAGTCCCATCCTTTCTAGTATTTACTCGTATACCATAGGTTTGCAGGAATCTGTTGATTCTTTCTGCAGTATACTACAGTGCGCTGATGATATTGCTCTGTATGTTGCATCTTCTTCTGTGTCTGTAGCTTGTTCACGTTTGAATACAACTTTGGATTATTTATCCCTCTGGCTTGACGATCACGGTCTGTCTTTGTCTCCTGCCAAAAGCAGTGTCGTGGTATTCTCTAGGAAGAGGGCTAATCCTGTAATAGACATAAAGATAGCTAACCAGTCGATCCCGGTTTAGGATAAGTATTTTTTTTTGGTGTGTTCCTTGACTCAAAACTTTCTGGCGTAGCTCATCTGTCTTACGTAGCTGATAAATGCGAACAGGGCGTCAAGTTCTTTGGGCTCTCGCTGGTGTTTGGTGGGGATCCCATCCTTACACTTTGAAACTTGTTTATAATGTTATTGTTCGTAGTCACTATGACTATGCCTCATTTCTACTTGAATCCTGCAATAACAGGCATTATCATTACGAAAACCAAAGTAAGAAAGAAAGAAGAAAGAAAGATAGGCATTTATTCACTACACAGAAGACACAAAATAGATATAAATAAAAGAAAATAATGACGGTACGAAGTGTGTGTCCTCGCGGTATTGAATCGGACACTGGCTAAGCATTATGCTGAGGTGTCAGACACCTGCAGCGCTAGCCAGTACCGACTCGGTGGCTCAAGGAGCGCTGTACAAACATACTGTAATACATATAATGCTATAACTGCTACATACGCCTGAACATACTAATATACTCTTACGTATAAACTACTTATTTAATTTAGTGACAGAGGTGAAATATATTAAAACACATACATAAATACTGATATACAGCCTTGATAAAAAGAAAATAACAAACTATGAATAAAAAGTGATTTAAAAAACCAACAGGTATATTAAGAAGTGAGAAGTGCTGGAAAAGGATTAGGATTTCTGGAGCGTCAACAAATAATCCTTAAGCTTGCGCTTGAAGGTGTACCTGCTCGACGCCCCTTGGATAGGAGGAGGGATATCGTTTCAGCACTTGGAAGCCGCAAACCTGAAACTTCCTCTGAATGCCGCAGTCCGGTGCATAAGCACGATAGCGACTGCCTTAAACCTTCGTGCACTTTTTCACCATTTCATTTTTTTACAAAGGTAGGACGGGGTTTTGCTTCTTATCACACCGAACAGTAATGAGGCAAGATGCAGGCGCCTGCGTGCAGGCATGTTCAACAGGTTTGCGGCGTTCAAGTACGGAGTGATGTGGGAGCGAGGAGGAACGCGGAAACCAAAATGAGCACATGCGTTTTGTACTCGTTGTATCAACTTCCTTGAAAGACCAAGAATGCAGCCACCTTAGACAATATCACAATAGTTTAATCTAGACAATATAAGCGATTCACAAAGGTAATCACTAATATTCCATTGATACGCCTGTGTTTAGTTCAGGCATTAGGAAGTTATCGTGGAATAAATAAACTCACAAATATACATACATGAATCCTGAAAACATTACGCTCCTTTTTTTGGGGATTCGTGTAATAATAGTAAAGAATTGTTGTTTTTCAAACTGAGTTAGAGGAGGGCCTTCCTCCGTCTTTCCATAATTTTAAGGTACACCTTTATGAATGTGTTTGTATTATTACTTTTATTAATTTCATAAGGCGATGTTGCCTTACGCCTGTCAATTCAAATTTCACAAGTGAAGTGCCGAATCTTAAAACTCCTACGACCTCAAGTGAAAAATATCGTTATGTGTAGGTACTGTAAATTTGTAAGGAAGAAGATGTAATCCAGTGGATCCCATTTAAGCAGGTTGTGACTTTAATTTTGGCCTTCTACTCGTAATAATGGAATAATCCAAATTCATACTCATGTAATACTTTCTTATAAATATATAAATAAACACAAAATCGATTCCTATAAAGTATGTTCTTATTTTCTTTTCGTATAAGTTTTTATTTTCTCCAAAATATTTATCCGCGCAGAATTTTAATTGTAACCTGTGTAAATTTTTAGCTGGCTAGACCTCCAGCTTTATCCGTGCACAAGATGCCAATTTTTTGCTTAGTTCTTACGTGATAACGTCACTAACATACCTAGGTACCTAACTAGCACGATTTTGAATACAAACTTATATTCTTATAATTGAGAATATAAGTTTGTATTCAATATCGTTATTAGTAAGTAGCGAAGACATCACTAATCACTAACCGAGGAGATTTGAGACTAAACTTAACCAAATTGATGCCAAATGTTTACAATTTATTATTAAAGCATCAGGTTCATCCTTCCCACAGAAACCATATTCAATTATTGCTTAATTAAGTGTTTAATATAAATAAAACAGATACAACATTAGAAACTTGGTTAGTTTCAATTTGAATTTAATTAATAAATTTGTAAAACAAACTTGTTTTTAACACTACACTTTACTACAATTAGAAATTAGAATTGAATTTGCAAACCTAATATATTACCTATAGGTAAACCGAAAGCCAAAAAAATTGCCAAAAGGTCTACGAGACAAAAAAGTTCATTGACCTCGAATGTAATCCAAAACAACCTTTGATTTTGTGTCATTAAATCATGACACTCATGACTGGTAAATGAAGCTTAATAATATTGATACTTGTTCTGTGACAAATTATTTATTGATGTATTTAAACTTATTTGCACAATACATAATAAAGTACAAATGCCGCACTTAATTCCCAATGGCATTTTTTTGCTGTCGATCGTGGCTCTTTCCAAAGGACCATAAAAGATCCATAAATGTTAAACACAACAATTCAAACAAGTCGTACTAAACAACAATTCAAACAAGTCGTACTAAACAACAATTCACTAACGACAGCAATGTACGGATCTTTTTTGGTTCTTTTTTGGACTAAGTCACGACCTATGTAAAATAAATTTGCTGGCTAATTTGAACCTTGGTTAATTAGCAACCAAAACTACAATTTACAACAAAAGTGGTTAAGTATTTTCGAAGTTACTATCTGGTTTAAGAAGTTATATTTGTAAGCAGTTATATGAACAAAAGACGAGTGGGCCGTTTTTCGTGCCGGTGAGTGTATATTAAAAATAATCCACACTGGTTGCATCATTATAATCATTATCATTAGTACCAAATTAGTACAATTATAGCTTCAAATTCTTTAAAACATTTACGGCCGAACCCTATATTCAAACCGTGGACAGATAGCCTTACTTCGGATTAAAATTTGACACATTTTAAGGTGGGTACGAATCAGAACAGCCTCGGGCCGAAGCACGCACGGCTCATCTATTTTGCTCAAATTTGTACGCGCTCACGCGCTGTGCGCGAGTAGCGGGCGAGCGGCGCACGGCGAGCCGTCTCGAGAATCGGTCTCTTGACCATGCTCATTGGCCCCTCGGTGTGCGTGCCTCGCGTA
Source organism: Acleris holmiana (assembly GCA_949316455.1). NCBI lineage: Eukaryota > Metazoa > Arthropoda > Insecta > Lepidoptera > Tortricidae > Acleris > Acleris holmiana. Next base: position 18,395,946 of record OX438762.1, read on the forward strand.
ACTTTGACGTGTATCTGAGCCTGCCGCGGGCAGAACGACAAGTTCTAACTTGTCTGTGGGCGAGGCGCGTACTTTGATAAAGTTGTGGAGCCGTTCCACTACCGAGGCCATTTCTTCTTCTTTTTGTTAATAATTCGGTTATTTTATGATAAACGTAGCCGCGGCTGTCATCGTGTCAGACGCCATTTTGAAATGACGGCTCGCGTCAAGTACGCTGCCTCACCCGCGCATGCTACAATTTGGGTCGCGAGCAGCTCGCCGCGCAGGGCGAGCATGCTTCAGGCTGAGCCGCTCTGATTTGTACCCAGTTTTATATGGGCAAATGTCAAATTTCAACCCGAAGTAAACCATATCTATCCGCGGTTTGAATATAGGTTTCGGCCGTTAATTAACTATAACGAACCATGATTAATGATCGATGTCAAATTAAATAAATTTTGCATAAAATAATCAAGCAGGACATTTATATTCAATAATAATTCCTTTTTCTTGCTTAAACTTTGACCGCATGGTATCTATCGCATGGGTGCCCTCTGCAGCCTAAACGGCTTGAGGTGTCAATTCGTCTTACGGCCGAACCCTATATTCAAACCGCGGACAGATAAGCCTTACTTCGGATTAAAATGTGACACATTTTGTATGGGCAAACGTCAAATTTCAACCCGAAGTAAGCCTTATCTATCCGCGGTTTGAATATAGGGTTCGGCCGTTAATTTTCGAAGTGACTTACCCTGTGGTAAGTAAAATTTCAATAAGGCAACCGCGAAATAAATGTTTCGGGAATATTTAGTTTTATTTTTTATTATAATAATAATAGGTTTCAAACGAAAGGTAATTAACAGCCCATTGCCAATATAGGTATGTACATTACAACACTGTTTAAATAGTGTCTTGAGATGTAATTCTATTTATTGTTTATTCGGCCCAAAACTTGTAAAATTTTAATATAATTATAACGACTGGACGGATTTTGAAATTAAAGGTACAAAGGTGTCATAGGACAAGAAACGTGAAAAAAAATATTGGTGAATTTTAGATGCCATTAATGTGTAACTTGTAATTTTTTTTCAAATGCGGTCCAGGCGACCTTGAAAATCAATTTATTTTATTTTCCTTTGGCCTGGAACGCAGAACTGGGCTGTTTGTCCGAGCATACGTAGGTACAACTCAACAATTAAACTTGCTAACCGGTTTATGAGTCAGTACCTTCTAAATTATGTGTTTTAATGAACAAACCATATTCACTTGGTTACTTACTTCAAATACTAATTTGTCAATTACAAATTTCAAATTTCTTAAATATTTCACGAAACTTATCAATAATTAATTTTAGTTTTAATTTGTACCGAATAGTTATATGGATTGATATTTGAAATAAATGATTTGATTTGATTTGATGATTAAGGACTCGATAAAAAACCTCTAAAATTAATATCTCGATTGCAACAATTAATTTAAATTTTCACATGGATCCACGGATTTTCCAAAAATACACTTATTGCAATATCTTTTCTGAAACAATTAAAATAGAGATGACCACTTAAGTAAAGCCTAAATAAGGTTGACTTTAATTTCTACGGACCACTAAACACGAAAAGAAAACTACTACATTAATGCGGTAATAACTTTATGGACCTTGCAACACTTGATTGTGTTTTGTTTTTAATAAAAAAAAATACACTATGATCTAGTTCCAGATATAAAAAGCGTTATCCTAATAGTACATAAAAGTGATAGTTATTATTATTCAATGGTCGTAGTACATTTCGTTTAAAACATATACTTTACTAATAATATAAGATGTGTACTTATTATAATAAAACATTATATCCGCAAACATTTAGAGTACTTAATAATATGTGATACTTAATTATCAGTTTGAATTTAAAGTCAAAATAACGGTAACTAATGAATTATTTCAAACCCCATTAAGAACCCGTTCATTATTATGTGTGACATGGATAATAACCGCGATAGTTTCATAAATAGTCTATCAATCATGAACGAACATAATTATGTGCTTTTATAAAACACCCACCTTGTTAAAACTTTAGCATTCTGTAACAGAACTTTCAATTTCGCGGGCGAGGTAATATCTCAACATACTTTTGTATTTAAAGCTCAGGAAGCCTTACAAAACGTTTGAAGAATGGACCTACGCTGGTTTTGGAACAGTTCACGCATGCGTTGTAAGGCATTAAAAGGTAGGCAACGTGAGAAACACCTCCCAGATCTGAAATTCTGACTAATACTGAGTTTGCCCTGAAGTTGCTCTCAAATCCTATTGGTCGAAAGTTTGATATCACAGATACGGCAATGTTTAGTACGCCACGGAGCAAAAGCGCAGGCGTGAAGGACATGAGATAGCAATAGCAGGTCCTTTTCATAACTGAAAGATCTTGTAATTTTAGAATGATTGAGCATTAAACTATTGCTGTCCTTGTCCCACACTTAGTCGATATTAAAAAACTGTTGATGATATAAGAATTACTGAGGCTTTTTAGCCGTAAAGCCATTTTTATGTCTCGATTTTCCTACGAGTTTTTGATTTTGGCCAGAGAATTGGATCCAAAAGGTTGTAAGTGTATCGCAGCACGTGGTTTTGTACTTCTAAAACCATCCAAGATCTTTGCGCAAGTGTTCGATAGCGAGGGGAGGAGGCTTTTGCCGGGAGCTGCGAGAGCCTCTGTCAGTCGGATCGAGCACGCGCGCCAGCCTGTCGCATGGTCCTCCTCCACGTCAGCGATCAATTGAAACTTTTAGTCTGTTCACTAATCATATCCTAACTACAAAAACTGAAAAATAATACTTATAAAACTTATTGAACTACTTCCTGACTCACTTCCCACAGTTTGCAGAACTTTTCACACTGTCTCAGAACTTTGACCAAAGTACTTTTTGTGGCGGGAAAACAATTTCATATCTTGCCTGACGTGTTGCTTCGTATGTGCACGTAGAGTGGAGGAGCTGCTATTCTTGAGCTTGGCATGCCGTATTCGTCGTAACTCTGTATATCGGGACAATTTTTAGCAGAAACCATGTGTTTGGAGACAAAATAAAGGTAGGATAGGTTATAAAGTAGTATAAGTGCACCCACGAAACTGACAGTTCGTGGAACAAAACAATGTTGAGTAACAAGTTTCTGCTTGTTTACATATTTTGCAACATTTGGGGTCAGTAAGTAGGAGAAACTCTTATTATATTTGATGAGATTTACCACTTTTTACGGTTTATTGAAATTTAGAGGTTGTTTACTACGAGGAAGCACGTGGCGTGAGCGAAGATGCAAGCATTTGGGATATGTACAAAACGTACTTTAATGTTTTGTACAAAGTATTGGACAATTTTCGTTACATCTTTTAAGTGCAGGTGTAATGGTTTTGCAATGACGTAAGCTAAAGATAAGCTTACATGAGAGCAGTACCTCTTACGTTAAGTCAGTTGTGGATATGTCTTTTTGAAAAATAAAAATTGTTTGTTATTATATTGATGACACACATAGAGCTTTATTGGATTGTACACGTATCGTTTAGATTAATGTTTTTATTTTATTTTAAGGCATTACTACCATTAAAATACTTGACCACATAGATTTTTAATTAAATTAGGATGTAGTTCGTAACTCAATTACAACCTATGTTTGAAATTTTGTTCAAGTTTATACAAGCCAAAAAAAACGCACCTCTCAAAAATGTATGCTACAAAAACTAGTACAGAACCTTAATCAAACAGTACTTACTATCTCATTTGACATCTTGACGATATAACGATAGTTCCAAGGAGAGGCGGCCATATTATTGGTAAGAATATCTACTCGTGGATTTATTTTCAATGGGTCATTTAAGGTACACAGAATGCTCGCAATGGGCTAGTAAGCTATTATTGAAAAATATTAATGTGGGCATGGAAAAAGAAAACAACTTCTGTGTGCACCTGGGCTATTGACTGTCCGTAGAGAGAAGTCACTTCACAGGTAGGAGGAGTCTGATTAGAATTTAGTAAGCATACGCAATGTTAGCACTGTTAGCAGTGTTACGCGTATTTCTTCTTTAGTTTATAAAAAGGACGAGCTGTCCGAACTTCGAATTTAGGACTGACTAACGAATAATATGCTTTGATTGAATTAATTCTGTACTTTTATTGTTGGTTGTAATATAACATAAGATGATGTAGATGGTGTTGTTTTGTTGAGCGACCTATATTAACCAGACACATATTTATTATATTCTTAATTGGAAAGAGTAAAGTGGGATAAAGAGTAAAGTGGCACACGGATGGATAAGAATAACAAGTAAAAAAAATACGACCTATAGGCATTACGAGGATTTCTTTTACGATGTTCTCGTTGTTTGGAAATACTTTCGGTTGCGACTCGTATATAATTAATAACTGTGGTTTATAATAGCGATAGCTTTATGTCATTCAATAAAATAACTAGCTTGAATAGCTTTCCTTTATTTTACGTTCACTAATTTGATTTATATAAAAGGTACAAAATTATTTATCAAGTTAAAGATGTTAGTTTTTGGGGTTCCGTTATCAACAAGGAACCCTAATAGTGTCGCTGTGACCGTCTGTCCGCGGTTTAGTTCGGGGCTCTCGGTACTCAAAAGCTGTAGTTTATTTTTTTATAATTAAGAACTGTTTGTACCGTTGCTTGCCCAAATAAACATTAAACCATTTTTACTTTAGTATTTGTTTGTTATACCATTACAAACAATCACTTCGATAAGTTGTAAAATAATATCTTGGAAAAACCTGTGAAAGATACTCGTAGCACTAAATAAACATGGAAAATTTGCATGTTGTAGGTAACGGTAACGGGACCGCACACCCTCTCGCCTGGTTTTTGTTTTTATGAAATGATAAATTAATGTACACGAGAAAGTTGCATAGTTGATTGAATAAACATAATTGAGGACTTGTTGCTTTAAAGCCATCTTGCACAAAAAATGTATTTAACATGTGCATTACAATCTATAATGTTAGGAATAAGTTGACAAACTGACTTTTTAATAAGTGCTATTAAAGCGTTGAGGATTTTCTCGGTATCTTTAAGGCGGGTAGGTGTTTATTGCAGTTGATAAATATGATAGAGAATAATAGTTACGGTTTACATTCATCTGGCATAACTTTTTTTGGCATAGGTAATCATCATTTGGCATACAGTTTTTTTTTCTGAAACCGTATTTTTCAGGATTTTTATAAAATAAACCTAACCTAACCTAATGCGTTCTATGTATTGGTCAATAATACAGTTTCAGAAAAAAGACAGTATGCCAAATGATGATTATGCCAAAAAAAGTTATGCCAGATGAAGGGAACCCTAAATTTACGAGTTTCGGTTATTAACGTGTTAGAAGAACTAAATCTTCACAAAACGTGGCAATACTAAAATACCATGTTATTTTGCATTTCGGATTTTTTTAACTGAGATAGGTGGGTAATAGATAAACCATATCTGTTTAAGTTTATTTTTTGACCATTATAGCAGCTTTGAACATTACATATCAGGAGTACGAAATACGTTAACATTAGGTATCAGGAATGCTAAAAGTAGCGGAAGAAGCCTAGCACTGGGTAGGCTTTAGTACTACTAGGTGGATGCTCCCAAACATATTGCTGGTTTCAGATTAGCATTATGTTTCGCTAGGATTAGCAAAGGGATTTATAACATATATGTGTTGAATTATAAGACGAATAAAGGAAATAAAAGTAGTTAAAAATCAACACTAAGAATTTGATACCAGCTCATTGTTAAACACGCATCATATAAATAGATACAAATACATGTATAACAAGGTGAATCTAATTAATTTCAAACCAGCTTGTAATCTACAGCAAGTAGGTATTTTGGTATAAGTAAATTAATATCACCGGCACGCCACTGCGATTTTTCGGCATCCATTTCAGGAAAAAATAAAATTTGTTTCGTGGTCACAAATACACTTGCAAACTTACCGCGACAATTAGCGATTTAACCGCAGCATTTGCAGGCTGCCGACATTAATGTTAGAGTGAACTGAAGCTATTTGTAGTTGGAATGTGTTTTTGAGCAAGTGACGGAGGGGCATTTGTTATTCAACGTTTAGGGAGGGCGTTAGGTTGCGGCCGCTTGTGAGGTGTCTTTCCAGTAAATGTTTCATAAACTATGGCATTATAAAAGGGTTTTTAACTATGATTTCAAATGTCATTCAGTTAATTTTCCTTTTACTAAGGGCCTGTTTCACATTGGACAAGTAAATTTATCTGTCACTTATGTGATACTTGAAAATAGACAAGGAGAGAGACATCTTTATAGATGTCAACGTTTAGGGAGGGCGTTAGGTTGCGGCCGCTTGTGGGGTGTCTTTCCAGTAAATGTTTCATAAACTATGGCATTATAAAAGGGTTTTTAACTATGATTTCAAATGTCATTCAGTTAATTTTCCTTTTACTAAGGGCCTGTTTCACATTCGACAAGTAAATTTATCTGTCACTTGTGTGATACTTGAAAATAGACAAGGAGAGAGACATCTTTATAGATGTCTCTCTCCTTGTCTATTTTCAAGTATCAGAAAGAGAAAGGGCTAAGTTTATCTATCAAATAAGCTTTACTTGTCGATTGTGAAACAAGCGGTAAAAGTGTCATACTTGTAATAAACAAAGTATACATAAGTAGGCACGTGTGATTTGTTTTTTAAATGTAGGCTAGGTTGGCTTGGCGAAATCAAAACTTTACTTTAGTATTTGTTTGTTATACCCTTGTAAAGTTGTTTATCGATTTGTACTTTTGCAGTCTTGACTATTTAACCAAGCCTTATTACGTCTAACATCAATATACGGTATATAATTTTGGGGTAATTCAACAGACACATTATTAATTTTTTAATTTGTAAAAATGCGATCGTTATGCGATTTACATCAGTAACATGCAAACCTTTCTTTATTAATTGTAATATTGTGACATTTTCGTAATTCATTAAACTCTTTACTGTAACGTAATCAACAACCAAATTGGTCATTCTTACCTTTTTAGCTCAGTTTTTTGTTTAAATGTGTTGTGTATTATTATTTTGTAAACTATGCAATTTCTATTTTTTGATGTTAGCCAGCCAGCCACAGCCAGTTCTCTAGGTTCCGCAGGAAAAAAACATATAGACCATACAAAACCTTAATTCTAACAAAAAGTAGGTCCTTAGCTGTACCTGTATAAGTAGATCGGTATACGTTTAAAAATAATAGATTTTTTTTTTTAAAAAGACTTTCTATTCCCCACAAGAATATTTCAACGATGCGATGATAGAGTGCATAGCGTCAAGATATTTATAAGAATGCTTTCTGCAACATTTATTTACAACAATAAAACGTAGGCCTGCAGCAAAAGATATCATAATAATAATAATAATAATAATAATAATAATAATTTATTTGCTTAAACATGGAATAATACAATAATACAATAATACAATTATAAATCCTTATTAAGTCAATACATCTATTTAATTATACATTTACGTGTTAGTCAAATATTTTAAAAACAAAAATCTTGTCTTTTTATTAAAAAAATACATTTAAAAGTGACTAATTGAAATAGTATTTCAGTGCAATAGATTGCATTACTTATCGGCTTATTTTTTACCGCTTTTTTTTTTCCTTTTTGGAGTTCTGCTGCAGTAAAAAATATCCCCATAATTCATAAACTAATTATAGGGATATTCAACGGTTGGTAAATATCGTATTAAAAACGACCAACGTTTATGTATTTTGTAATAAAATTTAAACAAAAAACCTGGCCGTTTCCACTTTGCTCTTTAGTTTTCATTATTTGTTTATCGTTTTTTCACAACTGAACATTAATACTTAATTAAAGTAGAATTTAATAAATACTCTGAAAACGTCTGAATTCCTTGTAAGTATTCAACTACACAAAAACAAAAGGTTTTTTTTGTCTCAATTATAATATAATAGTAGTATTCGCCTTGGTAGGTAATTATTCAATTAGTTATTTATTTGTTTAAGACTATCCTTCGAAATATTATGGTTTGTAAATTAATAAACGCAAGTCGTACTAAACCACTTCTGGGCCTCTATTCTACTGCGTTATAAAGATATCGCATTTGACGTGTTTTAGAATCGTTTACGTCACAGTCACCATTATTGTAAATGACATAAGAGTTCTCAAAACGTTGACAATACGGAAACGCTTCAAAAGCGATATCGTTTTTACCATGTAGAATCTCGGCCCTGGGCCTCTATTCTACTGCGTTATAACGATATCGCATTTGACCTGTTTTAGAATCGTTTATGTCACAGTCGTCATTATTGTAAATGACATAAGGGTTATCAAAACGTTCACAATACGGAAACACGTCAAATATGATATCGTTATTACCGTGTAGAATCCCAGCCCTGGTAGGTGACCAAAATGTAAGGAAGGTGAAGCGCACATACTTCAAACTTAACTTGTATTACGTCTCGTGCTACGCCTCGTAGCAACATTACGTAGCACTGAAGCGCAACTAACTATGAGCTTCAAATGTACAATTTCTTAAGAGGCCGTACACGAAATTTTGCCGGTTTTGCTTATTTTCTAGATTTTACAGTTTAAATACTGCTTTTCTATAAGGTTTAATGCACTTCATGATAAATCATGTCAGTTATGATCGAATAATTGAGTTACGAATGAATGAGCTACTTTTTTATTTTTGTCGTGAATTCAAATTCGGGATTTAGGTTTTTTCAAAACATTATATATTGTTATTTTATTTTTAATTTTTGGAGGTTTTTTTTAAGGTAGTGGATTGTTTTTGAACTGAAGTTTATACTGTTGTTTTAATTTTAAGAACGAGTGTTTTAAGAAACCGAAATTTAAAACTATTTTTTGACCATTTTCTATAAAAAATTACAAAGTTAATTATTTTTTTACACAAAAAATATATATCAAGGTGGTAAAAAGTATTTCATACATTTTTTAGACGACTTTTACAGCAATTAATTGTAATTTTCATACCTTTAAGACGTCCAAACGATTCGTGACTATGCGATATTCTAAACCTCTTACAGCAAAATTCACAAAACAGTCGCCGGTTTCAGGTCAATTTATCAAAATTAAATAATAAAAACAAAAAGGTATTTCATACATTCGTTGAAAACCGAAATTAACTTTCGTGTTGCGCATTAAAATTTGTAGAAAAAAAGCATTTCAACAGTAAAATCACGAAAATCAGCAAAATCGCCAAAATTTCGTGTACGGCCTCTTAAGACTTAACTGAATTGTAAACGAGGGCTTATTTAACTAGTTGGAGTTGTTCGGCTTTGAAACAGTAAATTAAGTGATATGTACTAAGAGCGTCTGGAGATAGTTAGCGGCTAAAGAGAAATTGTCCAATTGGTTTGACTGCGCGATCCAACTAACGACTAATTTTAACAAACTACTAATTTATTACAGTTAAAGAAGGGTTTACCTTTAGGATTCTTCTATTGTTATGTTGGTTTTTTGTTATATTATTTAAATTATACGATTTAAATTATATCGAGTGATTTTTAAAATTATAATGAATTTAAAAGGAAAACTATGACGAGTAGGTAGACGTGTTTAGTTCCTGCGTTGCAGACGACCAAACAATCTTTAAAGAAAGTTAGTTCATACTTGTTGTTTTATGAGTTTTTGTGTTTATAGTACTTAACGGCTGTGGGAGCATGATCCGATATGCTTTTGGCAAATTTTACAAATTGAATAAAAACAAATTAAAAAGTAGCGAGGCATAGCAGACCTTCATATTGGAAAAAAATGTGTACGTAATTTGGCAAACATTTGGAAAAAGGATAGTTGTAGGCCACACTTTATACAACAAAATCATTTAACACTACCGTCCATTTATATAGGTATCGGATGCAGCTATGTTTGTGTGGAAATACAGGGACTTCTCTAAATGTAGGAAGGAGGTGTATACTCGGAGCACGCGCAACACCAATTGATAGCACCCAGGCCTAATCCTTCAACGTTTAAAAGGAGCACCCATTTTAGCTTTCAAAATAAATTGAAATTGTACCTAATAAAAAAAGAAATTACAAAATTGACGAATTCTTAAACGATTGACAAAGAAAAACCTTTATAATTTTATTTTAATTGGCGCGTAATTCGTTTTATTTTAATATACGATTAATGATATATTGACTTAACCTTAATTTGATTTATGATTTTAATGCTAATGATTAAATTCTTCCGTAAAATTAGTTTACTTTTAATTAAAAAAAATGATGTTTTTTTGGATATTTATTTAAATCACAGGTTCTTATGACATTAAAAAGTACGATTACCATGATTAGGTAATAGTTAATTAATAAGATATTGCAGTGCCCTGAGAGAGTATCAAATACCTACTACTAACCACTTACTAACCACCTTTATAATTATGATGACTTGATAGCAATAAACAATTCTATGAAAGGATATGATTACCTAAGGAAATATATTCTTGGCAAAACCTGCTGATATACATTAACTGCCGTAAAAACTTGGTTCCAAACGAGGGTGATTTTTGACTTTCGAGTTCTTAAAATAAAAGTCGAGTGATAGAAAATATTAGCACACGAAATTATGTCACAATTATTTTCGCATGAACTCTGGGAAATCTATGCCCTCCCGTTAATATACCTATTCACGTATTTCGTTGTACGCAGAAAACAGATGATTACCGGGTTTTTTAAATAATGTCTTAAATCATTGTGTCAGTCTGTTATAAAGTACTGCATGTAGCTCTGGGGCAGTGCTGGAAAGACTGCTATGGTAGAGCTTGAACGTGCACAACGTGCTGTGATTAAAGTAATGTTGAAAAAGCCTTTCCGTTTCGCAACTGACGCTCTATATAAGGAGTCTGGTTTTCTTAGAGTGAGGCAATTTATTATTTTGCATGCTGTCACTTGAGTTAAGTCTTCTTTAAGAGATCCACTTTTATGTAAACACGTATATAGATTACGACCAAACCACTTCCTGCGACCAAATCAGCTCTTGCTCAGCGCTCTCCTTCCTTCATCCACCCATATGTTTATAAATATATATAAATTAAACGTTTAGTCCGCCATGGTTCTTTTTTATGATAGGTATTTGAAGTTTGTTTAAAAATTAAACATCCGTGGTTTGTGTTTGTTTGCCAGATGTCAAAACAAATTTATAATGATAGAATTGAAAACGAATGGTGTGGACCACTAATTGTTTCTTAAATTTTCTATTGCTCGTATTTTATAAATACGGTTTCACCGTTTATGCTTACTTCGAGTGAATGTCGAAAATCGCCCTCCCAAAGTTCCCTGTAGTTTGAGCCTGTAGCAAGCAAACAAGACCAAAAAAGGTCATATTATTATTGACATTAACTGTCTATCGAATTGGCCCAACTACTTATTTTTTTTATACATTGAGACAACCGAGCCAAGTGACGTAAATGCTAAAATTTAGGAGAAACGCTGTCGCGGATTGAAAACACCATAATACAAGTACATATAATGCTTTTCCGGTAACATTGCATATATGTTAGTAGGCATGATCTACGCGTTACCCAAAGCTTTCTTATTTCATTGATCGTACCTAGTTTGAATTCGTAAAACGAAATTCGTAAGCAAACTAGAGACGGGAGAAAGTAATAACATGCGTAAAAAAATGGGTATGTCTGCCGGACACGGGTAACGGGTAACAGTGCGCGGGAGCTCTCGGAATGCCAATGCCTGCCGAATGGTGCTCGGCTTGGCCGGCTCGGAGGGGATAGAATGACTTTGTCGCTCGGTCCCTCACTCTCTAACGCCACAACGAAAAAAAGGGGCTGAGCGTGAGAATTCCAGTCGTGCTTGCTGTGCAGGGCACGTGCCGTTGCTAACAAACAACACCGACACTGAACACACGAGTATTTAAATTACAAAATATCAACGAAGTACTCTTACAACTCACAGTTTGCCTTCGAACTTAGACTCGAGATGTACGAGTATTAATTGAAGTTCGCGCTATCGAAGACAGGAACACTGAAGTTGGTAACCGAGGCACGCCGGAGCGCCCCGGGCCCCGGAGTCTTCAGGGGCTGAAGCCACCGTTTGTTTCGCGGGTATACCTAACATCACGAGGAAGTTTCCTCGTTAATTCACACCGGTAAAGCTGAAGCCGGTTAAAGTAATAAAACATGGGAGCTACTTCTCCTTCGCGATGCAGTCTACTTCAGGATGCATGTTCAGATATTGTTCACCACCCGGATACGTACGGGTACGAGTATATTTGATGGCGACTATTACTCGTACGAACCAAATTTAACGCTTGTATGTCCTACCGTTTTTACGATACAACAAAAATACCTACAATAAAAATATGTTGGAAAAATAAATGTTTCCTGCGTGGGGGCCCTCTTAATTTTTTTGCTTTTTTATTTATCAGTTAGTAAAACCGCCGTAATAACTAATGACACATATTCTGGGAAAAAACAATTGACTATCTCTTACGGTCAAAGGATATACAGCTCTTTAAAGCTAGGCCGGGCGGACAGACAGACAGCGTATATAAGCTTAATGGTAGGCTCCCGTATGACGAGGTTCGGAATCGGAAGCCTAGTAATCGATAGGCGAGTCTTTTCGCCGTGGTTACCAGGTGCGCATGGACCGAACCTAGAGTGTAACATAAGAGTAACTTGTGCATTATTTGAAATGCCCGTTTAAGAATGATTTCCATTAAACGTGTCGCATCGCATCGGATCGGAACGGATTGTACAATCTGTAGACGATATTAAATCATGTACACAGGTGTACTAGACCGCGACCCTCGCCCAAGTATGCCGCGATGCGTGATCGGCTCCGTAATACTCGTAAATAGACATTACGAGTAGTAACTTGAATAGACGTGGTCGCGATCGTTTGGTGGAAATCATTGCATCCTTATAACAAAAAGTTCTACTTCGGTTGAAAATACTCGTTGGTTTGTGATATATACATATACATTTTAGCAAAATGGCTTAAAATGCCAAGTCATCAATAATCGTTGTCTAAATATATTTTTTTACTTAGGAAATTATTTTAAATTTGTTTTATATCCTGTTGTGCTACGTCCGGACATAACTAAAACGTGTGCTTAATAGTTTGCCTAACGACGCGACATCACATCATACGACTTTTAGCCATACCCATAATTATGATAATCAGCATAAAAAATAATAATAAAGCAAGCAATATAAAGCTACTATAGTCTAATAGCATCCTTAAAAGCATAGAGTTGCTGTTCTTGAAGTTTCACTGGGCCTCTTTTTTACTGGGTTCAAACGATATTGCCTTTGAAGTGTTTTGGTATTAATTTTAACTCGGCCGCCATTACCGTCAAGTAAATGAGAGCTATCAAAACGTTAACAATACGGAATCACGTCAAAGGCAATATCATTTTAAACCAATATAATAATAGAGGCCCAGGTTTGCAGGTTACCAGAGGTCGTACTTTGGAACGAAAATAAATAACTATCATACGACTTAATCATAACTATCGATATGTAGTTAAATCATACAGCCCAAACGCCTTACTTTGGCAGAAATTAATAGAAAAATAAATAACTTGCATTAGAAAATATAGGTTAATTTTGTTTGCAATATCCTGGCTTTCTTATTTTCCTCGTTGGATTCAATTTTACCTATAAATATGTTTTATAACACTATCGCATGAGAACCCCGAACGATTCCAATAAACATTGTTGTATTTATCAAAATCCAAACATTTCCATTACTTCTCGATTCGACGATATGAACTGGCTCACATTCACAAAATTCATATCACTCCATGAATGAAATATATTCTCTCGGAAATACCGAGTGCTTCGGCAGATATAAACTTTTGGTATTAAAGACTGTACACGATAAAATCCGGCCATGCATGCTCCGGTGAATTTTTGCAATGATGCATATTTTCAAGCAGTTTTTGTTTAATACATTGTTAATACTATAATATCATAAAATATAATCGTATCATAATGTATGGGTATGTGTGAGTTTTCGCCGAATATATTCTATCATACCTTTCATCTCCTGTCCATCGTTTTTTGACAATCTTCACTCGCTTCCTGCTACAATGTCACAACTGCATTTATATTTTTACAAGCTGTTTTACGCACATTAGAACGTCGTCTTATCTAAATGAAACTCATTTCTATTTGTAGTAGTCTGAAGACTTTTCACTCCAAGCACTGAAAGTTGATTTTGTATGGGAGGCAGGCAAAAGTCAAATTCGCCAAAGTTAAAAAACCTCAACACTACATCAATCGGAATACAATTAGAAAAGTTCATAAGATAATTGATAATTGAAAAGATAATGTAATAAGGTATAATTTGGCTTGTACAAATAAACATATTAAAATGTTTTTAACAGGAGAATTTGGTTAAGACCGTGTACAAATAAATATTTGTACTGTGGATTATACAGGCTGTCATTTAAATAGCTCAGTATGGAAAATTCTGAAACTATAACACTAATAATAAAGTATGTTAAAACAATGCATTTTATTCATTTTAGACATCATGTTTCATAAAGCCATTTACTGCTTAAGATCTACACAATCATCTAAATAGAAATTTTATTATCATAACCACTGACTATTACAAAAAAGTGCTGCTTGAAAATTAGCATTCATTAAATAAATACACCAGAGCAGGCATGGTCCGATACTTTGATTAGACAGTCGCTAGCTACTACATACCACTACGGGCACGGCCAGGCACGCTTAAATAAAATAAAATAAAGTGATTCCTTTTATCTGAACTCGGTGTACTCGACGCACGAGGGTGGCGGCGTGCCGTCGTCAGGAATACCCGGCATTTCCAACCAAAAGTGGCCAAGCTATATCGTTTAACTACCGGATATTGCCCATCAAATAGTTAGCTAAAGCGATAGTGCTGTTAATTGGTCGGCTTTGACTCTGCTCATTGACATCGTCGACTTGCTGTGTAGTCTATGGCTTTCACTGTAAGCCCGCAGGACGGATACAAGGATTAATTATCCCTCAGTGCGGTGTGAAAGCAAGGGAAGTACTTCCGTGGAGGTGAGGCGGATCATTGCCGTCGGCGACAAACGCGTTTGGCAAATTGAATTGAATGATATTTAAACGTACCTAAGAGTACATTATATAAAAACAAGTACTAAAAAAGCAAAAGAGCTATAGTTATAGCTATAGTTTCAACAATTTAAGAATTTAGCTCAAGACGCGAAACAAAAATAATAATAGGGAACTTAATATTTATTATTACTTATTATTTAATGGGCGATCTAGCCCATTACGAGTATTTAGTAAGTTGAAAAATACTCTGGAACTACGACTATGGAGACAAAGCAATAACTGTCTATATTTTTGTGTCTACAAAAACATAGACATTGTTTTGTCTCCATAGTTCCAGAGTATTTATTACGTCAAAAATAGAGATAATATGACCGTGATATAAAAAAATAGTATTGCCTATTTCGTATTTTTTTTAAATAAAGTGTGTTAAAAAGAAAAGTGAGTAATTAAAAAAAAACAGATTTTTGTTTTAATGCATAAATGAACTACATTCTAACCAAAGTACCTACCTATATGGTGGTAAAGTGGCGCTTTGCGGTTTTTTCCTATTATGATAGATGGATGTATAACATTTTTGTATAACTAGTGTTACTACAATCTTTTTATGGAATAATGTCCTATTTGCATTTGCGGCGGTAGACATATGTGCGTTTTTGTAATATATCGGCTTAAGTGGCATGCAATAGGAAATGCCTATCTCCAACATGCCTATAGAGTGACGCGGGGAGATATAGGTAGACAATGATGGAAAATGTGTTCTTTCCCATAAGCAGGAGCATCCCTATTTAGTATAAATCCACGGTTTTTATTAATAATAATAAAAGTTTTTATCAAGATCCTAGTTTAATTAAAAAAAAAACATTGTTATAAAACTAAAAAAATAGAAAGAATCGTGACATTTTGAAGTAAAATAAGGCTTGTATGTGCAACACGAGACCAAAGTTATTTGAATCTCGTGTCTTTGAATCCCTCGCTGCACTCAGGATTCTAACCTAGAATCACTCGCTACGCTCGTGATTTAGTTCTAGAATCCTTCACTTGCGCGGGATTCAAAACCAACACTCGCAGCAAAAACCAAAATTACTCTCTTGTTGCACAAATAACTATTGTTACATTTTAACAATTACTAAAATTAATTATAATCCGACCTAATCATTTACTTATAAAATCTTAACAGTTAAGTTTGCAGTTGTGGTTTTTGTTTAATAGGTAGCTACTTGTCAGAATCATATGTCCAATAAACTTTGCTGTCAAAAAGACTACCGGTTATTCGTTAAAGAAATAAATTTTGAAACAATTCTCGTTAGATCAAACTTCAGCTCCTCCAACTTTTGCTCCACATCTACGCAAATAAACTACCTAACCCATTCTTTCTACAAACTATTGCATAATTGTACTTATTAACGATACGATTGATAAATAATAACGATTATTCCTTTAAATGAAAATCAACTAAAAGTATTTTAATTGGTATTATTTATATACGTACCTACCTATCAATAAGTTAAATTACTTTTTATGTTAATTATGGTGATATATTATTATATAAAAGTGTTCATTTACAATCGCGAGTTTCTTCTTTGTATGCGCATTTAAAATAATTGCAAGTTAAAGATAAGGGTTCAAATTATAGTGAACTCTCATGATAAGTTGGTAAATGGCAAAGTTTTTAAATTACCGTGTTCCATCTAATTACCCACCATGAATGAATAATAAAATCGAATGACTTCAATGACGTTCCCAGTATTACACATAGTAATGTCAAGTATTGAAATAGCCTCGTTAAAATTTGGCACATTTCAACGAGATGTTTTGAATATAGGAACCCAGGGTCAGTAGGTCTATTACTAAAAATGGATTTTGAATGCGTGGTTAATGCATTGTTAAAAAATAGTTCCATCCAAATTGGATTAATAAGAAACCACCACGCAAGAACCACATTCAACTTTACTCTGTGGGGAACTTATAAGTAATTGCTTAAATGCCTTACTTCAATTATTAACAAATTCATTATCGATCTGAAATCGTGTTTAAATTTGCAACTACAGTTTCATATCCATTATAAATTCAGATTATCATACCTAATCCTCGAAAGACAATTTAAATGTTCCGATTGAAGTTCGGATATCAGAAGCTTCCTAACAAGAGCCGACGAGCCGATGATCCGAACACCGGGACAACCGCGGCACGCTGATTAATAGACCCAATTGTTCCATCGTTCTCACGGATCTAAAATGTTTCCAATGTCCGGATCTTATATACCCTCAAAACTTCTTCAGCGGTAGTTACGTGCCCGTGATTTGGTTTTACATTTCAAACACTTTTATTCAACATTAAAGCACCGTGGGAGTACCTACGATTTTGGTAACTGTAAGATACCACAAAAAATGTAGATAGGCGATGAAAAGAGAATCTCCTTCTTTGTATTTTGGTTTGAAGTCGGTAAAATGGATATTGGCGCAGATTATCACAGTGAAGGTTGCGGTTTCTTTTAGGTATATAAATATGATTAACCTAGCTCTTCTATATAAAGTCCTTAGTTTTTATTATAATTTAATCTGACAATTCGATTCCATTACTGTTTTGAAGCTATTTGATAAAACATTATAGTGTCTTTAATCGTCGTCAGACACTTCATTATAATAATACTAGCGATCCGCCAGCGGCTTCACCCGCTGCATTTTTTTTTTTTTATTTTACTTTGGGGTATGAAAAATAGATGTTGGCCTATTCTCAGACCTACTCAATACGCTCACAAAATTTCATGAGAATCGGTCAAGCCGTTTCGGAGGAGTATGGGAACGAAAACTGTGACACGAGAATTTTATAAAGATAAATTAACCTACCTATACACAAAATCCAAACACTGTCAGTAGGTAAGGTAGGGGTGACAGAGCAAGGTATTTAAAAAAAATATTAGGAACGCCCTATCCACACTTTTAATTCACCAATATACCTAACGTCGAAGTAGAGGTAATACAACGCAAACATGCAACGGATCTCGCTATTGCCGGAATCAGTGGGACGTTATCAATGTTTGCGGTAATTAACGGACCGTTCAAAAATATCGGTGGTCAGCATAATAATAGGCTGGTTAAGGGTTCCGCGTCGTGTGTTATTCTGGGAGACAATCGATACAAGCGTCTGCATATTTAAATCTGGAGCACATGTCGTGCTAGCCGCTCGGCCGCGGCGCCGCGCCGAGGGCCTTCGGCTACACTGTTATTTGTGCCATGTCCACATGCTCCGATTTTTAGATTCCCACTCGCCTCGTGCGGTAATCAAGATTTATTATTACACCAAACGGTATCGACCCTGTTAACGTTTTAGTTTTATACAGGTAAGGCTAAATTCAGCGTCGTTATGTAATGGTACGCGATATCCTCACGCACGACCTCTAACCTTAATATTCCTGCCGTGCCGTGCCCGCTAAATTGCATCAACTGTTTTTGAATTCCGGCATAGCATAAATACGTCATAACAGAAAGTGATGGTGGTTGTAATACGAGGTGTTTAGCGAGCTCCGAGAGGCTCTCCTCGACTTCTCATGAATAAATATAGCGTAGGGTACTCGGCTGGCTCTTAGATACCTATACACATGAAGCACGTTTGAGATAATGCTGAAACCACTTATGCTGCGTTTTTAAGGCAATGCAATATTCAAACCATTTTACAGTCTCTATTTTCAAAGAGAATTTCTTTAAAGCATGCAGTAATGCATAATAAGTACTGAGAGTACTGTAGTATTTTTTTAAAATTAAAATTAAGTGAGGTGCTATGAGACTAAATGATTCCGCAGTCAAATTGAGTAAATAGTTTTGTGGGACTTTTATACATATTATAGTGCAATATCGTTACCATTTGTTTATTTCATAATAAATAAATGAATAATAATAATACTTACTATTTTAGCCTTTGAGAGCTGAACCTATAGGTACTTACTACCCTGGATAGAGATTGATTACTGACTGTTGAGGTAATTTCTGTTAAAATAAATAGTGCTCATGGATACACGCATAATTAAAGGTCTTTAATGTACCGAGAACTAACTAAATACTTATGTAGTAAACATTGGTTGTTTTATTTAGTTACAATTGACAAAACAAATATTTTATTCCACGCAATTTGCAATCAGCTCGCGATGATACTGCCTGTTATCAAAATTAATAAAGCTACTGCGTTATAACGATATCGCGTTTGACGTGTTTTAGAATCGGTTATGTCACAGTCGCCATTATTGTAGATGACATAAGAGATATCAAAACGTTGACAATACGGAAACACGTCAAAGGCGATATCGTTATTACCGTGTAGAATCCCAGCCCTGTAATTGAATCTGACAGACTTCCTGTCAGCCCGACGTGAATTATGATAACGAAACAAGAATAGCTACCCCGCAAGATCGAAAATTGTAATAAATAAGGGCCATTTAATAAACTGTTTATCTACAGTTTCCAATAAAAACATTATATGGGTTCGGGAAAGGGTAAGTGATCTGAATTCATGCCGGCTAAGAGTCCCGCATGTCGACTGAAAGAACCCAATGAAAGGTAATTGTGGAGGACGTGGGCCCGCGCCGCGCGTGCTGCCGGTGCTGCAGGGTTATGAACATCTTCGGCGCATGAATACTCCAAGGCGGTGCCAATTACTCGACCTCTTTACATAACCCGTTACGAAAGTACATTTTCGATAACGATAACGTTCCCCGAATGCATCTTGTCTATGGCCACGTAATGTTAACATTCGTCGAAAAACTGTTATGCTGTTATGTTATGCCACATACGTTTTAGAGAAACGAAATTAACCTTTTCAACGCTATGCCACATACAAAACCAGAGCGAATGTCAACTTTGCCCATACATATTAATTCCTTCTCAAAAGGCCTTATAGTTATTGCATTGTTGGTTTTGCTGTCAATTAGTCCAACGTCACGCATAACTGGTTAAAAAAATGAGCATGAAATTAGTCTCAATCAATACGTTAAAAGTCTTAATTCGTGTTTTTCTGCATTTGCCCAATCTTAGGGGCTACTGGAATACCCTCACTGGTACTTGACTCAGTACCTAATTATGTAGATATGAAAGACCCTCGACCACACGTGTCTCTGTGAGTTCATAATCAACATTTCATTTCCAGCGTTAATTAGTTCTCTTTGAGTTTCAATGACGGAGGATGTACCCGTACATGGAATAGACCGCAGCGGAGCCGAGCGCTATGCAACCGCCTTATGCGCGGTTTGCAGACGGCTGCGGCTGGGTGAAGGTTGCGGTTTTGCAAAGTATCATCCTGAATCCCAGAGACAGCTATTTCGAACGTCGTTTTCGTCGTAAATTTTCTGTAGTTTCCCCTTTTTTGTTATTACTTTTTTAGTGACTTCCGTTTATCCGTTAGGTAATATCTAATATAGGCCTGCCTAAAAAATAATAGAATTTAACGCTCTCAATACAAATTTCGCGACTTGTCAGGATTTAGATTTTGTTATTTTTACTGAAATATAGCGCTAATTATTAGAGAAATGTCCTTATAACCCCTTCGATATCAAGCGTTAAATATCATCAATAATATGTAGGTACTTTAAATTTTTCAAGGTATAAAGATGTAGGTAGGTACTTACTTAAATTAAAGATATGTTTCATTTGGATCGTGGTTTTTAATTGACTGGTGTGTGAATTCAAATAGTATCTAGTTCTACTTTAAGTTCCATTGTACTTATATTTGCAGCAACGTTATTTATCTTTCCATTTTGCTTTTAAGACAAACACATAAAAGTTCAGTTATTTAGAATCCTAAATTTAAACCTTGTAATTGTGCATAGCAGCATTGTGTTTTATTATCAATTAAAACACAATGTTGCTAGCAAAAAACCAATCCGTTAATCGTTAATCAACGAAGTTAACAGATTGGAAAACGGATGACTTTTAGGTAAACTTTACAAAGTACCCTGTAAGAGCATGTCGGACCATGCTCAGGGTAGGGCTCCGAGTTGACGGTGCCCAGCTATGTACATAAAAGCAAAAGCAGCTGCTAAGTTGTTTTATAACGATACTAATATCAATCGTTACTACATACATTATACATGGTCGTTTGTTCATTACATTCTCACGCTATGGATAGTTTATAGCATAGACATGCACATTTTACTTGTATCCCAGATAATGGAATAGTTCCCAACGAAAAAAAGTCTTCTACGCGGACAGTTTCGCGGGCGTAACCTACTGCGCGCATCACACTTTTGTTGTATTCCTGTAATATCAAGTAGAGTCGTTTGGGTCAAGTGTGCGCACTTAAGGATTTGAACTCATGTAAAAATTAAACAGTAAGGAATAAGAACAAAAAGACTCATGTATATGATAAAGTATTTATTGAATTAATCATTGAATTAACTAATAACATATACAACTTTGGCACAAAAAAAATATATAAATGGGTAATGAGAAAAAATCAAAATGCGCACACTTGACCCTCTTTGCGGGTAAGTGTGCGCATTGTTTTTAATAGTTATAAACTTCTTAATAACGAATTACCTTGAAGACTAGATCAACAAGTAATGAGAGATCGACTTATAAATATAAAATCACATAAAAACTGATGACTAAAATTGAACTTAAAATAAATTTTCGAACTTTAAAAAAAAAAAAAAACGAGAAATATTAGTGACAGCGATCACATTCAAAACTACCTCCTTCATAAAAGGTGCATTGTTCATGCCACCCATCCATGCATTTAATACAGCGTATTCATTCGAACGTGCACACTTACCCGCGCTCACTTGCTCCAGAACGAGATTTTTGATAGATACTCATTAAACTTTACTCATATTAAACATGACCTCAAATCATATACAGAATAGTTAACTTAAATAAATCACTGATATAAAAAAAAATGATTTAAGTACCTTGGTGATTGTGTTCAGTTTGATGTAACAATCTTTGTCAAGATGACAAAAGTTACAGTTTAAAACGACCTTTTTTTTTCAATAAACGGACAGCACTATGCCTCCATCTTGTAGATGAATTAAGTCTTTGTTATCGTACCTTTCAGTTTCTTACGCATACCACGACTTTCCCCTCTGCCTTTTGTAAATAAACAGGGTGCGCACACCTACCTACCCACCGCGCACGGTTACCCCTAATGACTCTAAGTATCAACACGTCTAAATTCTGTTAATCCGGTTGCTATCTATGTCATGTGTTTCTGGTACAAGTATTTATTAATTCTTTTATTTCTTTAAGACCCTTGGCAAAAAAGTTGGCTGAAATACTTAAAGATATGAATATCTTTTTCAATTATAGCAAGGAAATTACTAAAGCCCATCATTATGCCGACAAGATTACAAAACCAGGTGACAAAATGTAAAAACGTACTTACTCTACCGAGAGATTAGTATATTACCAATATTAGGTTTCTGGTTTCATTGCCAAAGTTCATCACTCGCACGTAGAACACTGTCGATGCTCTTGCACTTTGCATCGGGTACGAAACAAAACTGTGTAACCTACCCTTCCATAACTTTAGACATGATGAGTAAAAGATACAGAAGATACAATAATGAGCGGGTTAATAAGACTATGTGCACATCTCTACTTATGTTTGTCAATATAAGTAATACATAAATACCTATTAACAATTTTGACCGCTTATAACTTAAGGTAATATTACCGGTAGCATTGGAAATTACCTATTGGGTATCAAAATTATACCAGTTGAGTAACGAGTAGGGGAGACCAGGGATGAACGTAACAATTTTCGATTTTTTCGAAATATCTCGCACAACTTTTAGAATATTAAGATTCTTGTGAATACAAATGATAGATTAGCCTTTTAGCTATCTTTAACCATCTCCTTGAATGCAGCTGATAAAAGAGATTTTGAGAAAAACGACCAAAAAACAAAAGTGGAATCTGTTACAACCATCCCTAGGGGTAGGGCTGGTTGTAACAGTATCAGGGGATGGTTGTAACAATGCAAATAAACACAAAGTAACTTTCATAATCAACATTATTATTTATCACAAAACAACATTATTATTCTTATTCAGCCTTTCAGGTCTTACAATAATATCACAATGAACAAAACTAATTATTAAACACTTCTGAAACATAAAAAAATTCTTCAATAATGGACAATAATCTCAGTCAGACAAACAGTTATGGCATATAAAACTTCTTTCATTATTAGTGCACTCTTCATGAGCCCCATTGGTGACACTCGAGGCATTGTACCCATTTTACATTTGACCTGCTGTTTGAAAATGATTCCATACAGACTAGACAAAAGCAATCCTCGCTATCTGATTCATCAGTATCCCTTGTTGCTCTAGCCTCTTTTTTCTTCTTTTGTGCTTTATTTCCCTTTTTTTTATATTTTTTTTTACAACTTGTGTCCTTGGTTTTTTTATTTCTTTGGCAGTCTGCAAAATGGGCTTCTTAACTGCTTTGAGTTACTGCAATCATAATCGGGATGAAAGTAACACGTTGTTACTTTCATCCCGATCTATAAATTCTCCGGAATATGACAAACACGTGCTATTAACCTACGAAAATTGTTATAAAAGTACCATTCCGGATGCCAAAACATTAAAGACGAATAGTTGTGCTATTTTACTCATACATAAGACATAAGCTAAAACATTACATAATTAAAACAATCACAGTTGAAAAAAACGGTCAAAACTTACTTTATGCGTAATTTTTCGGCACCGACTCATTACGTCCCCAACCCGGCGGTAAAGCGCCTTGAGCGCAACTGAGGGAAGGGGGGTTCCAAATGGCGCATTCGGTGAAGCAGCCGTCAGTGTAGCCAACATATTTCGTTCAAAAACTCATTTGTTACGTTCATCCCGTGTTACTTTCATACCTGGTCTCCCCTAAGTTATTCCCGGCACTTCACTAGACGCGATCTTATGCTTCTAGTACTTAATACTTACTACTTACTTAATACTTCTAGTACTTAGTAGTTGACATATTGTCGAGCAAAAAGTTGGGTAATTTATATCATTAAATACTCAGTGACCACTGCGGTGAAAAGTTTAAGCCATCACGACGCTACGAAACCGTAGGTCGGTTGGGTAGGTAGGTATTATTATTATACTTATAACAAAAACTAAAATAATGAAAGTCAAACAAAAATACATTTTCACTTCTCATGATCGTAAAGTACTTCTTTATGCTGTAGGCTGCATTAAATCGCATTTCGTGCACTAGTGCATAAAGTGTTATCGTCATATAGACTAAGACAAATAAGCCCTACAGCCAGACGTACGAGGTGACTGCACTAAATAAACTTGTTATTTGAATACATTTCCGTTAAATTTATTTGCTTTCAATAAAAAATAAAAAAATAAATATCAACAAAAAAATAATTTAAAGTATTAAAAATAATTTAATCATTATTAACAAAAACATTACAAAATCAACGTATGACTTGGCAGTATTGAGTTCGACCTAAGTTAAAAATCTCATGCAGAAAATTAAAAAGAAAATAGTGTGGCGGGAACATGGCGGGAAAGAGGTTTTGTCTCGTTTTGGACTTATAATTATTTGTTTTCTTTGCAAAACTTGTTGTGTTACGGAATTTAATTAAAATGGTGTCAAGTGAAGAGAAAATAACGCACATACCTAACACACTAATGGAAAAATAGCAAAAGAACATATTGAACAGACATTGCCACCTAAGTAAGTCCAAGACAAAGTTTTTTTTCAAAATCATTGTTTTATTTTCTCGTAATCGAGCAGAAAAAAAAAACAGAGTAAGCAGATCTTAAAACCTATTTTACCCGCGACTTAATTATCCATCCGAGCCGGTAGGCGATAGATATCATAAGTTTTGGATAAAATGGTTTGTTTTATGCCCTTTTTGTACAATCTACTATTATAAAACACGTCAAATGCGATATCGTTATAACGCAGTAGAATAGAGGCCCAGCTCAACAATAAAAGTTGTTGACTGTACTCTGCAGTTTTAAATTATACCTACTTTTATCGAGCAATCAAAATTATTCATTGTGAAATTATCATACCATTGAAAAAATCTAAAATATCATGAAGATATTACTAACTATTATTCCTATGTTTCAAAGTTCGATAACAGATAACTTCGCATTATATGTAAGTACATTAACTGAACCATAAACTTGCTAGAAAGTTTTTAAATAGCATGTATTTTGAAATTGACTCAAGAAATAATTAAGAAGTTTCATTAGTGAAAATCCACATTTTAATTGGAATGCTGTCAGGCAGTTGGAGCCAAGTGCTCATTTACTTGAGCGGGCTTCGGCGGTCGGCGTAGTTTCAGAATTACTAACTAGTTCAAGAACCTGCCAGATTTATAAATAAGCTAGTTAGTACGTAAACTAAGATACTTTCTTAATTAATGAATAAGTTAAAATATTTTACTTTTTTATTTTTTAATAAATAATTACAACAAACTAGGTGTAGAAGACGTTTAATGCTATTCCCTTGGGAAGTGTCCCCTATGTCGTTTCCCAAGACTCAAACTATCTCCGTATCTAATTTCATCGAAATCGGTTCAAGCGTTGAGCCGTAAAACCGTAACAAACAAACAGACAGAGTTACTTTCACATTTATAACAAATTTGTATTAGTCACTACATAGTATAAAACAAAGTCGCTGTCTCTGTCCCTATGTCCCTTTGTATGCTTAAATCTTTAAAACTACGCAACGGATTTTGATGCGGTTTTTTTAATAGATAGATTGATTCAAGAGGAAGGTTTATATGTATAATACTTTAATCCGGAGCGAAGCGAGGGCGGGTCGCTAGTATAGTATAAATGGATAATAATATTTCAGATTATATAGATGTAATTTACATATGAACATATAAAGTATAGATAAATTAACGAAAGCATGGAATTGCATATGTAGTAGTATTGTATGTTTACAGGCATTCTATATTTGAATTTTCTATTTTCTTGTACTACCAGCATAAAAAAAGGTTTGTTATATATTGAAGAAGTAAGTAGGTACCAAAATAATGTCAGTGTCAAATTGTGAATATTATTTACGTTGTACATATATTTTTACGTCTGATTTTATTGTATTCTCACAATTATCAGAATACTTTTGTAACAGCCCGCACGACTAAGTGTAAGTTACATAATTTAAACATGCAAGGCATTTTGAGTTTAGCAACTGAACGAATGAATACTATTACTGCTGAGGACTGGGAAAATATTTGTCACCATGTCGAAAGTGAAGAAAATAAATATCGATGTCAGGAAGGGGAAATGGATCGAATTTCAAACAATCTTATTATCAATACTTGTGACAGCTCAGATAAAGAACATGATAGCGACTAAAAGCAAAAAATAGAGGACTATTTCTGTATTCCATTTCTTAAGGGTATGTAATTTTATTACATTAAGAGAAAACTATTCTCCTTTTGTTGCAAACGGTACAACCACTACAAATGCAATTCCTTGTTCTCGATAATTCATCTATATAAGTATGTAAGTATAATAAGTATGGGTTCGGTTTTAACCATGTGACGCTGTGGTGCTGATGATGCTGAAACAAAACTAATGATTCAACTAATAAAGTCTATGTTCGTAACCTTACTGCTCGGGGCCTCTCTTCCATCTTGTTTAAAGTACCTATAGCTTATCGTCTGGTTTATGATACGGTCATCTTATACTATAAAGGAAATATGTACGCTTAACGTTAACAATATGATAACGATACCCTCATCATTATCATATTGTTAACGTTAAGCGTACATATTTAACAAAGTTATTAAACAAAGTGGCCCAGGAAAAACGTAATCAAAACGGAATGTCTAGCCAGACCTCGGTACCTCGACAGTGAACTTTTTTATAATACAGTAAATTTGTATAAATTAAGGGTTAGGTGCAGTCAAAGTCATGTATATAAACGTTCACATAATATAAAAAATATTAACACGCCTCTATGCTACTGACAATAAGATTTCCGTATACGACAATATTTGACGCCATATGTTTGGTTAGATTAGTGCTTCAGGCCTTCTTAATCCGACCGGCATCTTCAGAAATAATGGCAGGAGACCGGAGGAAATGTTTTTGGTTCCGTGAAATATGAGGCAGGTGCTAGTGTGGGAACTTGCGTTGGCACGCTAGCCCCGTCTCCATCGAACTTTCAATGGGCCGTGCGGCGGCGGCGGCCGAAACGGCTGAAAACAATAAAGTAAGGAAATGTAGTGGTCTCGGCCCAGAATATTACTTTATTCTATTCGGCGTCGAGCGTCAAGACCTCCGTGGGGTCCTAAGACTAAACCTATTTAAGGAAATGTCAAAGAGTCACTGACATCACTGGAGGCCTAAGAGCTGGCAGTCTCCTCGCTCAACGAATTACTATAGCCATTCAACGAGGATATGCTGCCATGTACGGTACATTGCCGCTGTGGTCATTCTTAGATTCAATGTTTTAGTCAATTTTATATCATAGATTTGGTTTTATTTAAGCTTAGTTTTAGTTTTCAGTTATTGTTTTCTACATCATGTATTAATTTTATGTCGTTAGTTAATCAAATTAAAATACTCTTGATAAGTTATACTATAACTAGCGACCCGCCCTCGCTTCGCTCCGGATAAAAGTGTTATACATATAAACCTTCCTCTTCAATCACTCTATCTATTAAACGTAAAACGTAGAACTCATATATACTCTTAACTGATAAAATCTTTGATTAATTTAAGATTATAAGTTAAGATAAACTAATAATGTATTTGTTTTTTGTGTAAGAAATAAAAGGATGATTTTTTTTTTTTTTTTTTTTTTATTAAAAAAAACCGCATCAAAATCCATTGCGTAGTTTTAAAGATTTAATCATACATAGGGATATAGGGACAGAAAAAGCGACTTTGTTTTATACTATGTAGTGATAATTATAATATAATAATAATAATATAATATTATAATATTATAATTATAATTTGGTTTTAGAATCATTCCTATATACTTACCTAATAACTCTTGAAACTGCCCCAAAATTTTGCACGATTACTTATCATCAGTCTATAATTACACTTCGTATAAATGCATTGCCTATCATCATTCACTTGCTAACAATTAATATCGTATAACATTTAATTTCCATTATCTAACTTGATTGAATAATGACATAGGTACATAATATGATTTGTCAAATATGTTATTTTGCTGATAGAAGTTTACAAAAGGTTAATTACTTTACGGTCGTGCGAGTCGCGTCCGCCCGGGCACCCGGCAGCCCTAAAATTACAATGACCCCGTCGGCTGTTTTCCTCCGACGCAAAAGACCAGCTTTCAAACCACAGGCATTTTTTAAAACCGTTGCCCGCACCCACGTCAGGTCAGGAAAATCACAATATTGCTCTTTTCAAGCGAGAAATTTTATGGGGTTATGGGGCTTCCTTTAATAATTATGTAAATTTTCCTTTGCAGCTTTGCCCGTTTCTCGATTTGAGTTTTGCAGCGAATTTCTTTTAGTCGTATAATGTTACGTTAATGAATTATTTTCAGTCTAAATCGGTGAATACAAACACACTTACAATATGATCTTAGTTCGGTACAAACTTATTATTATACATACGAATCCTTTTAAATATTTACGATAGTTCTATAAGCGATAAAATTTATTTGTTGAGAAATAAGTGATTGAATTTCCAAAAAATATGATTTTGTACATATTTTGGTATAATCGGAACTAACTAAAATTTCGATATTTCGCATCTTGATTCAGCTATCTTAATCCCTTTTCCAAAACTTGAGCATTTTACTCAATTTATGAATTATACTATTGCTGATTTGTTGCGCTATAAGGTGTGTATAATATTTTTAACAAACTGTTCTTGGCCTGATTTTGCAAAATGTGGTTACAGAATTATCAACAATTCTTTTTAGAGCTGTTGGTATTTCTGTAGCTCTGCCTACCCCACTCTGGGAATGAAGGCGTGATGGTATGTATGTATGTATGTTGTAGTTTCCTCTTTTATTAACGATAAATTGGCAATCTTAGATTTGACAAAAACTGGTTCGAACTTGGAAGTACTGTGATCATAAAAATTTGTAACCTTGTGACCCGCTAGCTTAAAAGCTAATACATTCAATCAATGTACAATTTGCTAGTACCTACAAACAAAGATGATCCTGGGCGATGGCCGTGCTGCAAATGTAAATGAATACAATCATAGCACTGTTTACCCTGCAGCAGGCCCTAGGTGGGGGCGACCGGTACCACTCAGGGCTCTACGATCAACTGCTAACTTTCTTACACAATTTTAATTGATTTGGGTCGTGTCTTTATGGTTTAAATTTAGCAATCCAATTTAACCTTTGTGTTGCACGCACCGCCGCTACCAGGTTGTAACTCGATGAGTGTACGCTACGCAACGTGTAATCACCGTTTGACCCCGTCATTAGATAGATTAGCTTTTAAACACAATAATATTCAATTGTCATTTGACTTACATACTTACGAGTACATAAAATATGGCTATTTTTGGTTGAATCTGATGACAGCAAGCGATCCTAAATAAGTTTCAAATTTAAAAGCGGGACAATACTCAAAAAAAAACATATAGAAAGTTCCGCAGAAAGCCTTCAGTGGTTCCGTCAGTTACCGATCTGGAAGTCACTGCAGGTAGTAAACAGTCAATTCTATGATTTTATTTACTTTAAATTTTATAACGCACCTATCACCAGTGTTATAATCGGAAGATTCAATTATTTGAGTAATAGTTTTTAAGTTAGTGGGCCATGGGGTTACCAATCATTCACCACGTAGTCCATGATTGCAACTTTAATATTAATTCTTAAGAAAACTACAAAAGTGTCTTTTAAGTATAGCACAACTAACTAACAATATACCAATAAATAGTTATAGTTATAAGTTAAGTATTTTAATTGTGGAGCTGGCCTAATAAAAGTTAAAGTCCATGCGAAATATCAAAATTTCAGTAAGTTACGGTTATCTCGGAAACCGTTAAACTTGTACTGGACCCAACTTGTGCTGTTTACGTAATATTACGGCATAAAAAAGCCCCTTTTATAACTGTCTAGGATAATAATTATGAGTAGTTCTAATTTTGCAATG
Source organism: Acleris holmiana (assembly GCA_949316455.1). Lineage (NCBI taxonomy): Eukaryota > Metazoa > Arthropoda > Insecta > Lepidoptera > Tortricidae > Acleris > Acleris holmiana. Next base: position 18,426,062 of record OX438762.1, read on the forward strand.
TGTTAATTATTTTAGAAGTTATTAAGATTTTAAAGAGTCTGGTAAAGAATGCTAATACTTTTGGCTCTAATAGCTATAATCTGTAATTCCAAGCGACCTTATTTCGGTAAAAAATATCATCTATCCCACAATGCTCAGAGATTGAAATGAATATTTACATCAAGTTCCGGGACACCTTTTCTATACAGATTGGTCGGTACCTCTCATATACGAACGTACGACTTTTGCTAAGCAGTAAGAGATTTTGTAGTACAGAAGGAAGTAAGGGTTTTTCACCTCACTATATTTCACTTTAGTTAAAGGGAAATATAGTGAGGTGAAAAAAAATATAATGGTGATATAAAGTTAAAAATAGGTTCAGTAGTTTTGAGTTTACCTATATTAAATGTAAAAATAAACAAACATATTTTGACCTCTTTACAGACGTCCAAAATTAATAAGAAACGAAGTGTAATGAGTTAATGACATGCTGATTAAGTGATCGGGGATTGACAGATGTAGTTAATAAACATACGGCGTCGGGAATACTTGGTATCCACGAGCGTTTCAATTACTAACGAATTTGTGTCAAATAAATACAAACTTTATTTAATGACGGCTGTCAAAGTGAGCATTTTAAAGATGCAATATGAGATGCTCTCTTCATTGTTCTTAAAATGATATTGGGTTAGTATATAACATACCTTTCATTTTACAATGACATAAAACACGACAAATAAAGCTCATAATAGTCATAATACACGAGAAATTATACTGATAAATGCTTCGGATAGGTAAATACGATCACTAACATGTAAGGCCATTACTTACTAAAAATATTGCATCCCGCCTCTCGCCTCGATTTTTATCAAAGTAAGATGTAGCGTGCAATTTGATTCTACCACTTTGTTGGCGTAACTATTTTGTAAATACATACCAAATTACAGCTTTCTAGTAGTAAGAGCCTCTGAGTTAGGCTACGGACGGACGGACGGACGGACGAGCATGGCGAACTACTTATAAGTGTTCCTAGTTTGACTACGGAACCCTAATTAGTTATTACTTGTTGATTTTTATGTTTGTAGTACTTAACGGCTTCGAAACCCTACACTGAGCATGGTCCGTCATGATCTTGCCCGGTTTTTTGAATTTTGAATGTGATTTCACGGGCCTGTTGCTAAGCGTTTTTTAACCCTCTTTTCAAGGCTTTCGGCATGATTATATTTTAAAGAAATTTGGTAACAAGGCGTTTAAAAAAAATCATAGTTAAAGGCTTAATGAAAACTAAATCACGATCGCGTCTTGTGTAACGAAAATTAGTCATACAAACTATATGGGGAACTTACGTTACACAAAGGAATCAATTAAGTTGATTTTCATGAAATCCCAATGTACATTTTTTTTGAAAACGACCTTACTAAGATAATTAATTACAGCAAATGTTTCAAATACCATATGGTAATAACCACTCCCTATAGATGAATATTATTTTAAAGATACGATCTATCCGTATGCAATGTGGTTGGGTAGGTAGGTACTGAACCTAATTGAGAAAGCAAGATTAATCCGATTAAACACGATCCCGTATGTTAATTCACTACATAATGTGGGCCTCTATTCTACTACCTTCAATATGTTACCGTATCGCTAGCAATACGAGTCTAGACTCGGCCGGCATTACTATCAAGTAAATAAGTGCTATCGTAACGATGACAGTACGTTACCATGTCAAAGGCAATATGGTTTTATCCAGTAGAATAGAGGCTCTGTATAAACATCCTCAGAACCTGCTTTGTGACCCACTTAACACCGTCTTCCTGTTCCTCCCCTTTAAATATACCTACTTTTCAGCAAAAAAATGAGCTCAATTTTCTAAGTTTTTTAAATTGTATTTCAGTGTCTGTTTTGGACAAACGCTGTCAAAAATTAAACATCGGAGTCAGCCGCGGCAGCTGCTTTCGGTCACAAAAATATTTTCTAAAATTGTTAAGTTTTTGTTTGGTTGGTGAGTTAACTTTGTCTTTTATAAAAGTCCGTTAATTAAGGGATGTCTGCTGTGGATGAGAGAATCTGACTTGTTCAAGCACACGTATTAGGAAGAACAAACATCTCTTGAGGAGTTTTTACATTTTGGCAGTTACTCAGATGGTATCGGCGAGGCCAGTTCCGCAGGTTTGGCGTCGGCCGTGTATCGGGTGGAGGCCGAGTCCAACAAATTACACTATAATTCACCTTGTTTCTGACCCATGTCTTTACCCTCAAATAAACAAGAGCCCTTCTGTTTTTCCGTAACGTTCTAAGGGTGTGCTATTGCTACAAAAGTGACGCGGCCAATTTTTTCGGTTTATGCATGTCTTTTCTTTTATGTGCTGGTTTATTTCGTTTCCTCTGTCTAAGGTTTTCCCTTAGCACTGTTTAGTGGTATTTTGTTGTAGGCCTTTCGCTAATAACTACCTATCTAAAACTTATGAGCTGCTTATAGTTAAGCGTATTTTTTTAAAGTTCTCAATTTCTACTGCTGAAGCGTTTCTACACGTTTGTCTGCCACATATTATGTAGTTTAAGTAATCTTGTTGTTTTTTTGTATAATAAGCCTTTTACTATGTTTTTTAATCAACATAAGTTGCGCATTAACTTTTTATGTATAAGTGTACAGTATTTGTCCACAACTAGAGCTATGTTACAGGTTGTAACGTCCAGTAACGTCAGTGGCGGATCAAATGCAGCAGGTTAATAGATGAAGTCAAGGCCTATCGACTTAACCCCTGTGTATGTTCAGTGATATTCTGTTTAAAAGATATTCATGTTCAACTATAAAAAAAAACACTATCAGTTAACTTTGTATGTTGTCTGTCCACGAAGCAGCATGATATTATTATTATGAAGCTACGATCACTTGGGCTGAATATTTTCTTGTTCAAATTGCTCTACATTCAGAGAGCGCTTCAGGAAAGTTTTATGCTACGGGTTACTACCTGGCTACACATATTAAAAAAGTAGATCCATTAGTAGCCACTTGGCACGTCCTTTGTTGTTACCTTCTTGTGTTACGAGACGGCTTCAGCAAAAAGTTTTGCACTGTAATTACATTCAGAGAACGTAAAAGAAAGCGTCACAAATTCAGCAGAAAGGGCAATGCTTGTGTCAATTTATTGGCAAAATTAATGAAACGTATATACGGTTATACGATTCATGAATCCAATATCTTATATTGACCTTCAAATATAACTGCGAAAGTTTGTGAGTGTGTGAATTATTATGTTTATTACTCCTTCACGCTGCTAGATGGATTTGTATGAAATTTGAAATGGAGATAGCTTATACTTACCTTGAATAAACACTGCACGGTACTGCAATATAGTGATATAGTCCCCGTGGAATGGTAAATGCGGACAAGGTCGTGAGCAGAAGCTATAACTTAAATAATGCCGGGCAGAGCGATGTGACAGCTAAAACTAACAAGTATATAGGCATACTTGAACTAACCGAAGGTCTCTTGCATGTTGTAGGGTAGCTGTGTTCGAAGTAATTTAATTTATTATAGTCGGCACCACATTGCCCGTATGGGTCGAGTGAGTAAATTTGCATAGATGATGAATAATATCAGCACCGAGGTCCTCCACGCGGCACACGGCTACTTCACCGCGTGGGATCGCTCATTTATCCCGCTAACGCGATATTAATTACCTCAATACCTATATGTATTGGTTATGGAACGATATTGTTTGCGTGTTCAACAATGCGAAGGAAGACTACTAAAATGCTTAGCTTAACTGTACGACACTGTTATATTATTGTGTTACAATATAAACTGAATTTTAAGTAAGATTACCAATTATTTTAATTGGTAATCTTACTTGAAAATTACACAATTACACTAATGAAAATTCCTCTTCTTATAATACAATGTTCACATGTCCGGCCGCCTAGCTTACAGGATGGACTTGCTAAGTAATTACCTACGTGTGACTATTCCCGAACTCCTTCAAAGATAATGTGTCTATACAACAGATTTGGTATTATTAGCCTATTAGTTTTCATATTATGAAAAGTAATAGGTATATTCTACCCTACTTAATATTATCATAAATACGATAGTTTGTGTGTGTGTGCGTGTTTGTTTGATTGAACCCTTTACGTTGCAACGGCTGGGCGGATTTGGATTAAATTTAGAATTTTGAGATAGATTATATTATACCCTGGATTAACAATAGGCTACTTCTTATCCTGGAAAAATTAAAAGTTCCCGAGGGAATAACGATATTCAAAATCGATATTTATTCGATATTTTGCGGGTGGTAGGACCTTGTGCAGGGTTCGTTCGGATCGCTACCACCATCACATTAACCTACCGCCAAACAGCAGTGTTTGCATGGTTGTGTTCCGGTTCGGGGATACGACAGCCGGTGAAATAACTAGCATAGAGGCATTCCATCTTAGTCCTCAGGGTTGGCAACGCATTTGCAGTCTTGTGGATGCGAATGTCTATTGGTAACAGTTTCCACTTAACATCAGGTGGGGCCTGTGTGCTCGTTTGCCTTCTCAAAGCCATAAACAAAAAAACTACGTGAGGGAAGTCACGGGCAGAAGTTATCACAATATAAAGTTTAAAATTTAAACACATAATTACTGTAGTCATTTATGACATCGTTCTGTCAAAAACTAGCTGAGGCTTTGCTGATCCATATTATCTAAACTTTAGTCTCCGATAAGCAATTTTAATAATTTAACTTACTAAAAGCTTTTAGAAGTTTAATTCTGTATTCACTGGGTAGGCCACCCGCAATTCTAAGTCATAGTGAATAAATCATTTAAATAATTATTTACCCAGCATATTGTTTTAGCTGTCTTATATATGCATGACAACGTTATATCAATCACAATCACTGTTCTATAATTTATTCAATGGTAACACCTAAGGGCATGCGCGTCCGCCCGGCGCGCCCGCGTCCTGCCCAGCCTGTAATAGACGAATGGCTTTGCGACCAACTTTCCATAGGTAGTTATAAATTAGGAGGGTCACGTTTTAGTTTTCGTTTCATAATTTAGTGGGTCTGCTCAGTGTCCCTTTCCATGAATACTTGAAACTTATCACTAAGTAATATCTTCACATTGACCCTTTCTCTTTCCTCTTCGCTGTTAGTCAGCGTAAAACCTTTAGATAAGTGTAAAACAATAAAAATCTTTAATATTCTAGTTACACAAAACTGCTCTGTTTGTATACATAGTTCAAGTTATCAAGTAAGTAACTATATAAAAATAACAATTTGCGTTTTTTGTTTCAGGTACATACTTTCCTGATTCCTAAGTGTCTTGATTCCAAGGTAAAAAGGGGCCAAAATAAATGTCATTCAGCTTCCAATTTTCCTAGACGAAAATAAAACGGAATAAAAAACGTAAAAAATAAGCTAATAGTAAATATTTCTGACTGCAAACAGAAGTCGAGATGGAAAATACATTAAAGTGGATCAAATATTCATTTGTTTTAAAAATCGTAGTAACAAGCCATTCAAGTTCACAAGTGCTTTACTGTCACAAACAAGCATTGCCATTTAGTATATTATCATTTATATTGTGGTAGTGTTCCTTTAAAAGAAAAAAATCTTAAGGTCTACGTTTTATGCGTTTTTTTTTTTTCAATTTAGGTTTTGTTGTCATGAACTTTTTGCTGGTTGGTCTCAAAAACGTAAAATTCAAACTGTAAGAACCTTGATGGTGTGATAACAAGCTAACTAGAAACAGATGAACTAGACAAACCCAAATAAACAAACGACTTTTAACGTAACTTGTGTGTTTCAAGGCAATTAATTGCCGATTGCATTAAACCAGGATATTTTAATTGTGTTGTGGACCTAGGCAGCGTGATACAAAATAAACATTGTTATTATCATAATTGGTTTAATTAACGGTAGTTATAAATATTTTTACCTACCAGCAAATAATATTTTGATTACGCAGGTGCAGGTGCAAAGTTTGTTTTATAGGCTTCCTAATTAGACCTTCCTTAGTCATATCGTTGTTAATTGTGGAGGCCTGGGAGGGTTCGTCTTGTAGTAGAACATAAATAGCAAGATTAGTTAATATCATAAATGCAACAGTTAATTTGTTTTGTTTGTAATCAATTTCGACTTCCCGTTCGGTCACAAGTAACTAAATAGGTTTCTGCTAGTTATAGAGCTAGTTGAATTTTTTGGTCCACTGAATAGAGAATCAATGCCTTTGAGAATTTGGCATTTTTGCTGGTTTGAATGTAATAAAAAGAGCGAGGTTAAATATTTAGGTAAATAAATAGCAGTGGTAGATAATGATTGTTTATTATTATAAAATAAACAAAAATATACCAACAATTAACCCGTCAAAGTCACGTTACACGCATCGATCACGTGACTTGGTACTAACATCTCAAGGTTCCAGACATCCTGCTTAATAGCCTGGAATTATTGTCATAAATATATCTCGTATTTTAAATGTTGAACATCGTGATCATAAAAGCGAGTGGTGATTATCAGGGATAATCCGCTTCAGCAATAATGAGTTATTCCAGTTTGAATACGGGAGCTGAGGCGTGAACCCGATTAGCGACCCGCCAAGAGAGCTCTTCTAACGAGCCGTGATTTAATCACAACACCCGGACTACCGCGACGCGCAAACTGTCAGTGTTTATCATCGTCTTTATTGTGCCGGAACGGAAACCTAACTCGCAGCACCTAATCTCCAATTAATGTTACAAGACGACGGTTTTCGTGCTATTTCTTGTCATTTTTAGACAGCCATAACCACAAAGCATAAATCGTTTTTGACCCGTGTTTAAGAAAATTTTCTCGTTTAAAGCTTTGCCTCTGAAATATAGGACGTAACCTTGAATGTGTTCTGTTAAGTCAGACTTGTAAAGCAACGAATGGAACTAGCAAGCGAGATCAAGGCAGCTAACGTAACCAACCACGGGTGGGACTCGAACCGGGCATATCGACTTTCAGTCAGAACAGTGTCTTCCTAATATCATTTATGTAACGAATGCAGATAGATATACTAGTCAAGTATAGTCAAACACATTACAATATTTTTACTTACTTTATTTATTGTGAAAATAAGTAAAAATAAATTAATAAATAATGCATATATTATTATGTAAAATGCCTACCTACGTGATAAGTTTTGTAAATGATGATTATATAGAGCAAACAATGTTCAATCTGTGTTACTCTATATACAACATATGTTAACGTTATTTCAACTGGACGTGGTAAATGGGAAGATTCTTCCTTATTTATAAGGTCTCAAACATACAACTTTCTATTAATCACAAACATTTCGATGGAGGAAGCGCCAAAACACTTTGTCTGAGAATACTGTATGAGGGGTAAACTATTAAGTTGGATCTAAAGGGGGACGAAATGCGAGCAGTGTATCACGACGCGAGCTGATCTATGGCCGGAGCCGCTCGGATTATTGCCTGGCATCCGGATACCCGGTAGATATTTATAAAACTGCTTCACGGTTCTAGAGAAAACTTGATCGAATTTATCTACTTTAATTTTTCCGTCTTATTATAAGAAAGCATGGTTTTATAAGGGTACCTATAATCAAACTTAATGTCTATGGAGCACGCACAATTCCACATTATTTAGGTGAGTAGAATAAGCATCATGTAACTTTTAGGCTACGTTTGAGCCTGTATTGAATTATTTAAGTATACATGTGTAATAAAACGGAACTGCGAGTGTGACAAGTAAATAATTAAGAGTTAAATAAATATATACATATCATGGGTTAATGATAATTGCCTAGTTAAACCGTTGAACACACTTATGTCACAAAAAGATTTTTAAACTACCGGGTTACTACCCGGATTCGACTTGATTTGTTACCAGGAAAGCCTAGTAATTCGCGGACTTCAGATAGAGCCTCGATTTTACTGGGTTAAAACGATATTGCGTTTGACATGGTTTAGTATTGTTTTTACCTCGGCCGCCATTACTGTACATACCAGGGGCCCTAGCCAAGATGCAAACGCTGCCTTTAACGTTTTCCATTTCCATCGCTCAAAATGTATGGGATGACATTCTCGTGCGTTTCGATAAACCACGTGGTCGACTGTCATCCCATACATTTTGAGCGATAGAAAAGAAAAACGTTAGAAGCTTTTGCATCTCGGCTAGGGCCCAAGATATCAAAACTTTGACAATGCGGAAACACATCAAAGGCAAGAAGGTTTTACTGTGTAGAATCTAGGCCCAGGTTTGTAACCTGAACAAATGAACAAAAACGTTTTGTCTCATGTACGTTTACAAGTCTTTTTCATTCACCCATCACATTTTGATCTCTACAACTTTAAGGATTTTCATTTTTCGTAAACAAAAAATATTTCTTGTTTAAATGCATTTCGTCCAGAATTCTAGGTTCATTCATGCGAGATCGATATTTACTTCGCCGGAATTTTAAGAATTTTGTGGAATGTGGAATTTTAAGGAAATCTTAAAATGGTTTAAAAGACGCAGACGATACTTTTAACGACTATATCGACGACGATGATCATACTTCTCAATATCTAAGCAGTTAAATGATCAAACTCATCTAAATTACTTAACAGTGTTTGCTATCTTTTGTTAGTGCAATAAAACGAAATTGGATGGAAGCGCAGAAGTCAAACAGATTGGAAAAATGAAAAGGTTTAGTGTGCATTACTGTCGTTCAAGCAATTATCGCTCTTCTCGAGGGTCGCGCCGCGCGAGTCGCCCGCTGGAGAGCACGCTTCATTAGCAGGGTTGCTGCTGCGACAAACACCCGTTAAATATCCGCCTGGCTCTGGCGTATTATTCGTACAATCGGTTCCCTCTTCTTTTGGTATTCTAGTTATTCTAGACAGAATCTGTTGACAACCCCGTAATTATTAAATTCTCGTTTAAAAGCGTTCACGAGATTATTACAGTATTTATATACATTGTTTATTCTAGTATTTGTTTGTTTGTCGGTTTTATTCGCATTTTCGGTGTTCAGCCGGTACATTTTATCAATGTAAATGTTACCAACATCCGTCATTATACGGTTTTATTAGGCGCCATCGGTGCGTGCAGCGGTGTTCGCATAATACAAGGAACCATCAATAAATTCGATACGTTCTAGGTGTCCTGGGTTCAAATTCCGATAAGGGAAGATATTTGTGTGATGAGCACGCGTATTTCTTCCTGAGTCTTGGATGTTTTCTGTGTATTTAAGTTTATATTTCTCTATATTAGTAAGTTTCTCGTTGTCTAGTACCCATAGTACAATACTAGAGCTTAGTTTGGGACTAGGTCCATTTGTGTGACATTGTCCTGTGATATTGATTACTATTTATTAATTGGGCGATCACTTAAATTTCTCTCTATTCATGCACAATATTAATTGTAACGTAATGTTTAGCTCCGATTTGCCAAAAGACACCTGTATCTAAATTTCGTTGCTTGTAGGCCAGCCAAGCCTAATGAATGATCAGTATTTTAAAGGTAAATAATTTATTTGTGCTACTTCTAAATATATCCTGTTTTGAAATAGTATACTAACCTACGCCTAATACACAAACATTTAAAACATCATAGTTTAGTATCTTTCCTCTTTTACCCTTCTAGCATTACAAAATAGAGACAAAAATCTCTTATTCATTTATAGAATGGTGGATTACTGTAATTAGTTAAATACAAGATAAATATTGCCAGTTCACTTAAGACATTAACTTCTTAGACACGAAAATTATGAATAAGTTTTTAAGTACTAAAAAAGTTAAAACTTATTCAATATTTTTTTTCAAGATCTTTATTTGTATATAGTTTATTGTATAGGTATAGCTGACCGCATGAATATAATTGATATTAATTTGTTTATATCTAATAAATTTAATTTATACTAAAACTGTATGATGATTAGCAGATGTAGAAGTTTTTGTGGCACGAATAAAATTGTCCTAGCGACTTCCTAACGATATTAATTTATCGATAAATTGTACTTTCTTATGACAGTTATGATTATGAGATAACGTATAATATGAAAATACAACGTAATATTATTTTTACATTATCATACAATTTACCTAAATAGGCCTTTGTTGCAAGGCACTCTGTGTTTCAGTTTATTTTGTATGGAAATCAATTGAATAGCATTAAAAGAAGTTTTTCTGTAACGTAAAAAAAAGTAATGTATTAAAATTGGCGTTAAATTTAATTTTAAAATGCTTAAAAAGTATGCCCTTGAATACTCGAATTAAAGACTACATATCATTAAAATAACATCGATGGGTTCGGTGGACTTAATACTCGTACTCGTACCTATCTACCTACTATGAAATTTCACTTTGAAATAAGTATTTGAAACAGTTATCAATAAAGTTAATATCGGAAAGAAGTCCCTACTTAATTGACGTTTTTGCCACAAAAACTTCTATGTATGTCTGATGATTAGTTAGCGAATTTAAAAATCGAACGATGAGAAAGTTCTTATCGTTAGAAAACTATTCGGGATGCAAAATTTATCCAAACGGTTTCAAGATTCCGTATGTTGTAAAGATCAAGTACCTATCTATTTTCATATATTTTTCCTTCTCGGGTATGCGTTACATAAATCCTTATTTAAGTTTCTTACGGCATTCCTCCCTATCAGCAGTGGTCTCATCTTGGGAAGCGCTATTCGTGTTCTCAATAATCTCATATTTTTTTTATCTTATGTTCGGGTACGTCTTGGGCTTGGAGTATTTTGGACAATAATTAAAAGGGCCTTTAATATAACCATTACTGTTGTTACTATAAATAAATACGGCTTCTCTGTCAGATTAAACCTGAAACAATTAGTAGTTGTGAACCGAATTCCAAGAGACGGAGGCTTACGACCGAAATCCGACCGCACAACCCGTAGAGGACGAATCACAGCTAAAGAGAACAATCCTTATTGAAGCTGACATATAACCCAATTAACCGTGCACCGGCCTCCGCACTATACATTTAACATGAAGTTTATTGTTACCCAGAGAATAGTTTCAGTAAACTACTTAAATAATCGGAAAACTTTTACCGTCCGCAGGGGCGTGAGTTTTGCTGCCTAGTATTTTTCAGAATGCTTACGTAACTCGGCTCGAGCCAATTCATTAGGGCAATTATAAGTGGACAACGGGTGGCTATAACGCTGTCACGTTCTTTTAACTTTGCCATCGGATTCAACGCAATGCCAGTTTATTTTTACACTGCTTTTACCTTAGTGTTTCATATTCGTTTCGGTCGGATGCTTCTATGTATAGCCGCTCTCCATTTAGCATTATTCGGAGATCTAAGAGGTTACAACCTAAAATAACTATATTTATTTGTCACCTTATCCCTTTTAAGGTTGTCTGGAAGAGATCGCTAATTAGCCACAAGACCGCCTGTTGTTTACCTGTGTCTTTTTTATATTGCGCTTTTTCTCTGTATTTTTATTGTTTGGTGTACAGTAAGGTTTTTTGTATTGTATTGTATATTGCATTTACCAAAACAGAACTCTTTCGTTAGAAATTCATTGTAGAAATTTGATAGGTATGATACGAGTGGCAATGATATATTATTTCCATACAAAATGCGATGACGTTTCCCACCCGTTAGACCTAGTCCGACGTTTTTGATTTTTAGGGTTTTGTGGTCAAACTAGGAACCCTTATAGATTCGCCATGTCCGTCCGTCCGTCCGCAGCCTAGCTCATAGACTCTTAGTACTAGAAAGCTGTAACTTGGCATGAATATACATATTAGTTACGCCAACAAAGTGGTATAATAAAATCTCGTTTTTTTTATTGTACCTCCCCTACACTATCGTGGGGATGTAATTTTTTTTAGCACTAAATGACTATAGTAAAGTTTAGTTTTATTCATTGCCTAAAACAGTTACATTACAAATTACATTAAAATTTACATGCATTAATCTATGTTCGTCAAAATAGGTACAATAATTAAATCAAATTAAAAGCACAAAACATAAAAATAATTAAATTTGTCAAATAACAGCAACCTAGAAAACTGTACTAAGTCAACCACGATGTAAATTTAGAGGACACTAGTTCTAGAACTACAGTTTAATGTTAACAAATTATTTAACTGAATTAAATTTTCCATTAAAAGGTTCTCTAGTCCACGGTTAAAAGTTTCATAATTTGATTCACATTTTAAATCAGCGGGTAGAACGTCGGGCCAATAACACGTGGATTTTTGCTCGCAAACGCCATGCGAGGGGGCACTGTGCGCAGGCGCCCGTGCTGCGATTGTTCTTTCCCTGCACTCCCATACGATCAAAGCTGTTTATATTTCGTCGAGTGAGCATTATTATTTGGTATAATATAAATAGAAAATTGCTTATTACTTGTTGTTTTTTATGTTTGTAGTACTTAACGGCTTCGGAACCCTACTCTGAGCATGGTCCGACATGGTCGTGGCCAGTTTTTGAACATTTTATAGGTATCATGAAAATCTAGGCCTAAAGCCATCCTAAACATATATATTTCTTGAGAAGAAACAAGTAAAAAAAGTGACGGAAACTTACAAACCTAGTTTCTTTTTTAATATCAGTAATATATTACTTAAATTGTGGAAATCGGGAAAAGAAACTTTACCTCCCGACGCTAAAGTATAGAAAAAAATTGTCAGCTACGCGATTTTGTATTTTTTCTTAATTAACTATCACAAGCATTTTATAATACTGATCTGCATCAAAACATCATTTTTTATCAGTCTCCAATTAGAACAAGTTATTTTAGTTCTAATAAATTCTACGAAAGTAAACTTATATCACAGCAGAAACTAAACAAACACACCAACTACCTACAAATAGAACAACAGAAAAATGTTTTTAACATTTACTTTACGTTTTTGACTAGGTACTCATTCCGCAGTAATAAATCTATCAGCAGATTTAATGTACAAAATAATTGAGCTCGTTTAAATGAATGCGGTCCAATCACTTTACCCATGAGAGCTGCGAACTGAGCTCGCATTTTAAATTAAACCTGCCGGAGGACGGATTCAAACTTCCAAATTTGATTTATTATAAGCCAACTTTTTTGCTAAAGCTAATTGCAGCGTGATCAAAGTTATTACAAAATCAAAACTCTTAAAGGTAAATCATAAACCTAAATAAATAAATGTTTAAGGATTTTTTTTAACTGCAGCCTGCAACTGCACTTTTACCCAAACCCTTTACTTATTCGGTAAACTGTGCAAATAATCGAAACTTGATATACGTAAAGTACCTATCGCACGTTAAATCCCTAAAAAACCAAAATACATTTTAATTGCGACATTATTGCGTTTAAAAAGAATTAACTTTTGAATAAATTCCTTTTTTGCATAGTGTCACTGTTGGATTAACTATGCGCTATGTGCAATGATGTCAATTATTTTTTTTTTTATTTTATTTATTTTAGGCACAGTAACAAATCACAAGCGGTAAAAAAGCAATGGATCAATTAACACTAAATAGTTGTAAGTTTGCAACTCGATGACAACTATGCACAGCATTCTACTATTACATTTCTTTATTTACTTAATAATAGTTTACTTAATAATATACACCATATTCAGACACTGATAAAAATAAAAAAAAATAAAAGTTAATACATAAACAATTAAAACCTTCCCATATTAAAAACCAGAGTGGGACAATTACTTATTAAGAATAATTCTTTTAACAATAAACATAAAAGGAACAATTTTCTGGTGATGTATGTCTAAATTATTATTATCTTTTAACAGTCGGTTATACAACCTAGCCATACGCACCAGAGGATCATTATAAAATACATTATTTCTAGCAAGTGGTATAGAAAACAGTTGAGGCATACGACTAGGCCTGGCAGCTTTTAACAAAAACTGGGCCAGCAAATCGGAAGAGTCAATTTTATTATTATTGATTTTGTATGCTATAGCAAGATCATTCATAAGACGACGTCTCTCAAGAGAATTAAATTTAAAATGGTCCAGCCGACTCTCGTATGTTGAAAGAGTCGATCTTAGTCCAAACTTAGAGCTAAGCTGTCGAAGAAATCGTTTTTGAACAGATTCAATCCTTTCGACATGAGTTTTATAAAGAGGAGACCAGATCACAGAACTAAACTCTAATATACTCCTAACTAAAGTGCTATATAATGTAATAACGCTATTGGGATGTCTAAATGGCTTGGCAATTCTAAATATAAACCCCAGTGCTTTATTAGCCTTCGGTATGATGTTATCGTAATGAGTACGAAAAGAAAGAGTAGTGTCAAACCACACACCTAGATCCTTAACGACAGTGACTCTTTTTAAACCGGCAACTTTTGAACAGTAATTAAACTGAAGCATTGTTTTTTTCTTCGAAAAAGTAATAACTTGGCATTTACCTATATTTAAGCTCATATTGTTTTCATCACACCATTCCTCAAGAATATTTATATTTGACTGCAGCAAATGACAGTCTTCAATGGCTTCTATTTCCTCATATAGCTTTATGTCGTCAGCATAGGCTAAACAGCCGCAGGTGAACTTATCTAAGATATCATTTATAAATATTAGGAAGAGAAGAGGTCCCAAATTAGAACCCTGTGGAATACCAGAACAAACTATAATTGGTATAGATTCAAACCCGTACACTGTCACAAGTTGAGATCTATTCGTGAGATAAGAATGAAGCCAGCGAAGCAAGGATCCATGTATACCAAGACTACCTGCTTTGAGACATAGGATACTGTGGTTGACTCTGTCAAAGGCTTTGGCAAAATCGGTATATACAGCATCAATCTGAGACCTTTCATTAAGGACAGAAGTTAGCTTGTGAGTATATATCAAAAGATTAGAAGTAGTGGAGCGATTCTTGACAAAGCCGTGTTGGTTAGGACTAATCAAAGGAGAAAAATGAGCGTATATATGATTATAAATAAGACTTTCGAAAACTTTTGCGAAACAACTAATTATACTAATGGGCCTATAACTCACTACGTCACTCCTATCCCCTGATTTATAAACAGGCACTATCTTTGCAATTTTCCATGTATTAGGGAACGTGCCAGATTCTAAAGATTTGTTGAAAATAAGACATAATGGTTTACTAAGTTCAGATGCGCACATTTTTACGAAAATAGGTGGGATGTTATCCGGTCCTGAACCTTTATCAATGGATAATTTGTTAAGAGATTGTTCAATCTCATTTTCGCTTACCGAGATGGAGGCGAGGGTACTGTTAGATTCCGGAAAGTTAGGCTCATACGTTGTAGAAGTAGATTGATTATAAACTGAAGAGAAGTACTTTGCGAATAAGTCGGCTACCTCTTTACCAGTATCAGCAGAGATATCATTGTAAAACATCCGCCTAGGAATATCATTAGTGTTTTTTTTTGATTTTGCATATCTCCAAAACAACTTTATATTACATGAAAGATTACTTTCAATGTTCGAAATATAAGACTTAAAACAGACTTCTAGTACATTTTTAGCTCTCAGTCTAAGACATGAATAAGTATCGTAGTCGCGCGGGTTACCGAACTTTTTGTATCTTTTATGATACCTATCTTTTTCCCTAAATAGATGAATTAATGCCTGTGAAAACCAGCCGGGATATTTAGAGTTGTGTAGCCTTGTTCGAGGTGTATGCCTTTGGATCACATCCCAAATAATTTCATAAAATTTTTCTATGAAGTCATTACAGTCCAATTCTATATAGTCATTCCATTTTACAAGTGACAGATCTGAAATACAATTACCGTAGTTCGTTTTACGAAATTGTAGCCTTTTTGTAGCACTCATACTCGCTTTAAGAGTATAGAGCTTGTGCTTTTTACATAAAATAGCTAATGGAGGGTGATGTGAATCGACCTTACTAATGGCAGGAGTGGGTAGATTGAGCTGACACTGTACAGCGCTGTTACTTATTGCAAAGTCGAGAATTTTATTTTTATGGTTTCTAAAATAGTTCCACTGTTTTAAATCCGACCGATCCAAAAAGTTACAAAAATAATCAGACTTAGTATCGGTTGCTGTAAATTTTATTTCATTTTTCTTATGAGTCCATATTATGTTAGGGAGGTTAAAGTCGCCCAACAAAAGGTAGTCGTCTTGCGGCACAGAACTTATAATACGTTCACAATTATCAATAAATTCAATAAAATGGTCATTAGTTAGGTAAGATGGTAAATAAGACAGACAAATGTTGAAGTAGCGGTTTTTTAATCGAATCCGTACCCATATATCCTCAACGCTAGTTTGCCAAATAACTTTGTGTTCAGAGCCTATATTTTTTTTAATGGCAATCAAGACACCCCCGCCATATCCTTTTTTATAATTTAACATAAAATCCTTTGGTCTATCTCTGCGATACACTACGTACCTGCTGTCAAAATATTCTGAGTTAAAGAGTGTTTCATCGAGCCAAGTTTCACATAAACAAATTACATCAAAGTCATAAACAAGAACATTTTGAAATATCTCATTTGATTTCGACTTCATACCCCTTATATTTTGGTAATAAATTGTGACAGCCATTATAAATTTACATTGTAAATAAGTACATTCATAAATACCTTATTATATGTATAACGAGTTAAAGATTTTCTAGTGTTTGCCCATTTTTAACCAGAATAAAACGGGACGTGTCATCCTTGCGCATATAGATATGGCCGTTCTTAACCCAGACGAATTTGTAGTTCTTTTCCTTTGCCTTGAGACGAGCAGCAGCATGCAGGGCTTTGTTATTGGGCGACAGATGCTCCGACACATAAACGGGCACTTTTTGCCCACCAATGCCCAGGAGTGCAGAGTTAAGCTTGTCCTCCGAGTGGGCCTTGTTGTAGCGCGAGACTGCAGAATAAAATTCATCACGGCAACGGGAGCTACGCAGCTTAACTACAATTGTTCTTGGTCGCTGATTGTTTTTGTTGATACTCGCAACTCTTGTACAGCTCAATATGTCGGTATCGGCAATCCTGTGCGAGGTCACCTCAGCAATTTGTTTCACAATGCTGACAGTACTCTCAGATTTAAACTCAGGCACCCCATTAATTTCCAAATTCGAGTCTCTTAAATGTTGTTCCAAGTTATTCAAGCGATCAGTTAAGTTAACAACAGTTGCACTGAGCGTACCACACTCGGCTTTTAATTCCTTGGATTCTTTGTCAACCACCAACAGATTTTTTTTCATATCTTCATATTGGTCATTCATAAACATTACCGACGAAGTCAGGGACTCAAGCTGTGATTTAATCGGAGCCAGTTCAGCCTCCAAAGACCGCTGTAAGATGGACTGAAGTTCAGTTCGCAATGTTGCACGAATCTCCGTTTTGATCATTATTAACAGATCGTCATCATATATAGGCTTTGAGGCCGGACTGCTATGAGATGGACTGTACTGAGAAGAAATAGGAGTACTATCCTTGTCAGTCATTTTGGGTTTATTTATCTGACAATTAGGACACGTCCAGGTCATTTTGGCATCTTTGTTTAACTTTTTATAGTTAACGGAGGTTATGTTAACACACAAATGGTGAAAATGTCTGTCACAATGATGGCACACGATTTTCTCCATAGTTTTGACGGGTTTATTGCATCCATCACAGACGCTCATATTTATTTCTTCTATACGTGTACACAGTTAGTCGTCTATATTTCACAATTAATGAGTCACCACCAGCCGGGCAGCCGTATTGCAACAGGAACGAAGCACCAATATTGATACTGTGATTACTCACTGGTGGGGCAGTCCTTACTACAACCGATTAAACCACTACGTAGGGCACCCACTACGGTTTGTTTTGGTATAATTTATAACCACGTTTATGGGTTTAATCTAATTAATTAACAATTAAATTCACTGAACGTTACACAGATGATGTTACTCGTTTAAAACGTGAGGGTAGGGAAGAATTATGGTCAATAGTGTTGTCACTGTAGCAAGCCTAGTTAGCACGCCAGCGGCATGGAGAGCACCAGTCACAGCCCAACGTGTAAATATACTCTGAATTGTTTGAAAGCTCGCCTTAGCTTTAAAAAAACACTCGTTTTCCTTCGGTATTAAGATTATTCGATAGATGTATTTTGTGAAATGTAGGTAAGTCGCCGCGGCGGTGATTATGCGCCATGTCATTTACCTATGTGGTTGTTTATTTACAGAACGCGCGAACCCGCGGCATAAATCGAAGTCTTTAGTAATTCATCCTATCTCAACTGTTCCTACAAACGTGCTGGTAAAGAGCAACTACAAATGTTTATTTCTACCACTAGAAAATCAAAGTTGGAACTAACATGCAACACCTACATGTACATATATACATCAAAAAACTTAAAAGTTAATAAATAAATTCGTCAAGCCTGATTCTAGTTTCCAGATCTTAAAAACAGTGTCCTAAATCGCTCGTATAATAAACTACAAATTTATAACGCTGAACCTTCATTGGGTCACTCAGGATATCAGGAGGATGATGACGATGTCAGGGGTAATATTATTTTTGAAATAGAAATAAGTACATTTTAGTAACTTAATATCCTCCTGCAACTCTGGCATCAACTTGCATACGTTAATTAAAACCGGGCAAGAGCATGTTCGACCATGCTCAGTGTAGGGTTCCGAAGCCGTTAAGTACTAGAGTACAAAAAACATAAAAATCAACAAGTAATAACTAATTTTCTATTTAAATTCAATTGGTGGTCTTACTCGTAGATGATTTTAGTAGGAATAAACATTTTAATCGCCTGTATCTCAAGAACCATAATGTCTACTTAGTCGTCATAATTTTCCTTTAAAATTCGTTATATGCTCTTTCTTTTAAGTTTTTGGTATTTGTAGTTTTGGCTATTTTGGGGGACACTTGACTCTAACAAAAATTAGGGCTTTAAAGCTTAATATTTCATAAACGGATCACTTAATCTAAAAAATGAATTAACAAACCCGTAATATTTTTTAAATACTTATCTATCAATAACCCACACTATGGTCCGACGAGAAAAAAAATACGTCCCCGCGTTACGCGTAGGCAACCCTATGCCGTAAAAAAAAACAACATTTTATTTTTCCACTTAACTGGCGTGACAAAGATGTATATTAATGCCAAATTACAGCTTTCTAGTACTAAGAGTCTGAGCTAGGCTGCGGACGGACGGACGGACATGGCGAAACTATAAGGGTTGCTAGTTTGACTAAGGAACCCTAAAAACGATATTATCGGGGGACAATCTCTTACAAATCGAACTAGACCCAAACTAAATTAGTCGACGATATACATAAACATACATACGCGTATTAAAACATAGATAGTGAAATGAAAACTTTACCTTACTGAGGACCAGAGGCTCTAGCCAAGATAATTATGTTCGCTAACTTGCGTTTCTATTCGTTTAGTTTTAAAACCAATGGTGTCACTGGTAGATCACGTGACTTTTCGTATGACGCGATTTACCAGTGACGCGATTGGTTTAAAAAACAAATAGAAACGCTAGAGGAAATGTGTGTAGCGATTGGAATCAGCGCCGCGTATTTAATCTGAAACTTGTTTGACTTCGTTCGTTTTACTTTTCCTGTTCACTGGCGGACAAATGTTTCATTCTTTTCCTTAGTTTTATATTGTCATTGAGTAGTAAGTATGAAATATACGTATGAAAACGTTTGTTTTGGGGGTACTATGAATGGATAGTTTGAGAACAAGTTTTCGTATAAGTTTTCGAGTAAGTGTCAATTTCACTATACAATGTTAACCATGCAGTTAACGGACGATTAGAGCGTTAACAGTGGTCAAAACGTATGAACTAACAGTCGATTAACATTGATTAAATTTAACATCGTACCTATAGTGAAGTTGGTACTAAAATATAGCTTTTACTTACCTATATTGATTATTGGTTCGTATCTCGCGTTCCCTTGAGTACCTACTCTTTGAAAAGTATTTGTCTACAACCGCACGCTTAGCGGTGAAAATAGAGGGCCATTATGAACCATTGGGCGGCTAGCCTATATTAACGCCGTTCTCACACTTAAATAATCGCAAGTTGAAGAATAAGCAAAACTTTTATTGGCTACAAAAAAATTTAATACTGCACACAACAGCTGCGGCGACATTACGGTCCGTCTCCAAATACATAAAAATCAAACCCGGACATCGCTACCCGCTAACTTCAATCTTTCACTAACATTAGCAGCACGCCCCCGGGAATTATAAGTTATTAATTCACAAACAGGATTATCTCTCGGAGTTTTTCTCATTTATTTCAAAGTATGTACATAAGAATGATATGCTATCTGAAGTATTTTTAGACAGATTAAATTGGGTTATTTTTGTATATTCTCTTCGCTAAGCTTACCAGGTTCGGATTCTTTTCCTAATAACGGCTAAAGGCTGATTATTTTTTATTGGAACTGACATAATTGTATACGTTAAAGTAAGAAATTGTGGAAGGCTTTTGGCTACAAATAACCATACGAGTAATATTGATCAAGCAAGTTTACTCTAGCAGAATGTCAGGAAAAAAAATGGCACGCACATTTAATTGATTTGATCTATACAGCATTTTGATGCATCGAAGTAGCGTCATCTTTCGATTTTTTGAATCAGTCACGGCTGGCAAGGACAGGTTTTGCTGCGCTCGCAAGGCGTACCACGCAGGTGTGGTGTAAGTGAGACGTTGGAGGCTGGAGTAGAGTACTGGACGAAGAAATGCTCGATCAGTTCTTGAGGTGTTTGGTGTGGGAACCCATAACGAGTCTCTTATCAATTTTGACCCTCAGCTATTTTACAACCGGGGACCAAGGGATGTCTTATCTGAGTAGAGTGAGTGGTGGATTTAGGGGACGGCTCCTGCTAGCCAAACTGGTAGGGCATCGGGTTGGCGTTGCAGCTTGACGACGGCGTGCTCGGGCTTGAACGATAACGCGTAGAATGCCTCGTCGTCAGCGTACGGAACCAGGGGGGAGCCGACTACGACAGGGATATCGTCGGTGTACTTTGTTTACAACACCGGAGAGAAACAGCTTCCCTGGGGGACTCCGGCTCTGATTGGGTTAGTAGATGGCATCTTCCACCACCACTCTGAAGCGTCTGTCCTGTAGGAAGGTCTGGTTTCACCTTCAACAGTCGTCGCGGGAACGAGGACGGTGCGATATTGTGGATTAGGCCTGAGTGGTGACGACGTTTAGTGCGAAGACGTAATTATTCCCGCAGCGCAGGGGTCTTCTCGATCCTTTTAAAGGGGGATGAGGAACAGGTTTCCGGCTGTGAACCCCCACCCGGGTAATCTGCGCTGACCGTTGAAAAGCCAGGCGAAAAAAATCTTCACGACCTCATCGATTCGGTAAAACCTTAACAGCGCGATGGAGGATTGAGCGTCATTACTAAACGCCACCTATTAGGGCGTTTTGTTACTAAATATTTTATTAGAATGGGCGCTAAATGGCGGTAAAACTCCTGTTCGTTGGTCGGTCGCCTTCACTTTAAAGAGTTATAAATGACTGGTATTCGTGCTTCTAAAAAGCATTACGGCTGCAAATATGTGTAATATTGTAGCTTTTTAATCATTTTAGTTTCTAAAATCGACTTACTATTCTTCATTGTTAGATGGCGTTATTAGTCTAATTTAAGTTTTATTTTGTTATAATAAACATGCTTACAACCTGTTTTCATGCATTTGAGTTTGAATTGATAACAACCCTTAATTATAAATAATTAACCAAACGGTGACATTTTTGATCGTATACCGCTATTGAATGATTTCTGAAAGAGTCTTGAAGCGTCTTAAAGGATTATGGACTTGAGTCAAAAAAACCCTGAACCCACCCGTAGTTTTATAAAAACTTAAGAGTTTTTCACAAAGTTTCAATAACGAAGTTCAATCCGGTAACTATTTTCCATGCAAAAATTTACACCTCTTTTACCCCAACAAAATACATCTAATTCTTAATCTAAACCATTTTCGAATCCACTTAAAAACATCAAAATCGGTTCAGCCCTTTAGGAGGAGTTTGATTAAAAATACACGCACAGAAGATTTATGTATCTTATATATATACAATTCAAAGTCCTGACTCACTGACTCATAAACGCCCAGCCTAAATCCTTGGACCTAGAAAGCTGTTTTTGTTAACAGGTGTTTTTTAAGACGTAACCGAGGAATAAGAAAGGATTTTCAAAAATCAACCTAGTTTAAAAAAGGGTTTGAAAATATGTATGGAACTCCTTCATTATTGTAGCTAGGAGTATGAAATTTTGTTTTTAGGCTACTATTAACAAATAAAAAATATGGATCTCAGCAATTTTGGAAAACTACCCCCAAGGGGGTAAATGGGGGGATGAAGTTTGTATGGGAGATTCGTAATTTTCTTTCAAATGAAATCAAATAATTTATTGCGATCATGTTGTATGAAAGGTCTTAATTCAAAGTATAAGGTCCAAACATGAACCCTGCAAGGGCACAGCAATCTTAAAAATATTTTGAACTTGTAATATAAAAAAGATAAATGTCGTAAATTGTAGGAAGGAACTATCTCTACCAAAATAGCGAAAGGTCTACAGTAAACATGGAAGGTAAATTAACACAAACACGACATCAATATTAACATTTAAAATTGCTTCTCATCAAAGAATTCTTGGAGTGAATAGAAAGCTTGTCACTACAGATATTTTTTTCACTGAAGTTTAAAGTGATTAAAATCGTCTGTATCTTTAATTGCGATAGGAATACGGTTAAATATTTTTTCACACCACCTGCTCGACAATGCCAAATTACATATCATGCAAACCTTACGCAAACCAACTCATTAAAGCCCTTGGCTTTAGCCGGGGTGTAATGTTGAACTGAATCTCATTATAACTCGCTGGGTTGTAATATTTTCACTTTTCATAGTTCTTATTACAATGGCCTTAAAGTCTAATTTCGTAATAAAAGATCAACTAATACTCGAAGGCCGGGCGCGGCGCCGCCGCCACCGCCGCGTCGAACCTAATTTGAAAATCGAACATTTTCTAAAATCGAGCTGGCCACGGCAAGCTGAATGGAACACATTTGAAATTAAACAAAAGCCGCGAGTATTGTAAGACGCTGCAATAAAATACATTTGTGATAACTGCAAAGTTCTAAATAAATATTGTCTTTCCACAACTGGACTAATGTCTCAAATATCAATTTTCACTTTTAATTTTAATTTACTATAGTAAAACGCTGTTTTTAGTAGACTCGCTTTTTTATTGTCTCGCAAAAGGTGAGAAAAGTAGAGTACACTCCTCGGGGATAAAGCTGTTTTCGTCTTGGGCGCGCTTGAACCCCTCACTGCGCTCAGGACTCTTCTTAATTCCCTCGCTTCGCTCGGGAATTAACTCGTAACACCCTCGCTGCGCTCGGGAGTTAAATCTGGAGTCCTTCGTTACGTTCAGGATTCAATATCGCGCCCGTGACATAAAACTGTCCTTTATCCCCTCGGTGTATAATCTACTATTATCGGCATAGCGTAAGGGCCAGAATGGATCATTTTTAGAGTTGAAAAGGGAGCAGCTAACTTTTTACTTGGTCGTAGATTTTGCGGTTGGAAATATTGTAAGAAAATGGTCATATTGTTTCTGACAAATATACTAACTACTAATATATAAATAGATGTTAAAGTTAGTATTTCATGTTTAATGAACTAGCTATTATTTATTTTATTATTATTCTTAGCGTCTGAACAATTGCCCCACAAGACTATCCCATAGTGCAGCCATGAATGAGCGTACGCATAGTATGCACAGGTGGCGGTTTGATCATCGGTACATTTCTTGAGTTCATATAGTGCGTATGTAAAGCTGCGAAGTTTCGATTATATTTTATTACTGTTATCTTTCCTATTTAGGGCGGAGTCAATGTTTATAACTAGAAGAGGAAAAGTGTTAACGCATTGTAATTATATTTCAGGAACGCTTTTAGTCTTTTATTTTGTAGTTAGAAATGTGAAAATTGGTATTTAGGGTACTATTTATAAATAAAAATATAAATTTCGGCGATTTAAATAAAAATACCCCTAAGGGGTAAATATTTTTTTGGTCCTATTTACTTAAAATTGGTAGAAATGCTCTTCAATGCAAATAATAAGACATGTATTTCAGCGATTACTAAAATTCACTCCCTAGAGGGATGAAAGGGGGTTGGAAAGTTTGTATCGGAAAAAAATATTTTATGGTCAAATTTGCTTGAAACTTAGTAGAAATGCTCTTCAGTGCAAATAATGAAATACATATTTCAGCGATTACTAAAATGTAACCCATCGGGGGATGAAGAAGGGGGTTGTAGTTTGAAAAGGTTTTTTTATGGACAAACTACTTGAAACTTTGTACAAATGCTCTTCAGTGCAAAACTGAGACACGTATTTCAGCGATTACTAAATTTAACCCCTCGGGGATGGAAGTGGGTTAGAAAATTGGCAAAGCTAAAAATATTTTTATGGGCAAATTTACTTGAAATTTAGAAGAAATTCTCTTCCGTGCAAATAATGACAGACGTATTTCAGCTTTTACTAAAATGTAACCCCTCGGGGGATGAAAAAGGGGATTGTAGTTTGAAACGGTTTTTTTTATCTTAATTATATATTTACTTGAAACTTAGTAGAAATACTCTTCAGTGCAAATAATGAGACACGCATATCATTACTAAAATTCACCCTCTCGGGGGATGGAAGGGGGTTGCAAAGTTTGTATAGGAGAAAATATTTTTATTGTCAAATTAACTTGACACTGTAGAACGGCTCTTCAGTGCAAATAATGAGACACGTATTTTCAGCGATAACTAAAATTTAACCCCTCGGTATTAGTACTCGTTTAGGATCGTAAAAAGTAGATATATATATATATTACTCCACATATAACGCGTGCGAAACTACGGGCATAAGCTAGTATATACGAGGGTCAAGTTTCTTAATAACCTAGGAGATAAATATAAAACATAATATATGATATCAGAGATAGAAAAATAGGTAGCGTAAATCCTCTGTAATAAATCCTTGAATTGTAATTTCAATTGGTCTGTTATGTTTGTCTCAAAAGGGAAATCCCATTTGCATTCGCGACTAAAACCTCAAATAAATTTTACGTCGGAAATAATTACATTGGAATAATGTTGTAGTTCAACACTTCCCGAGCCGCCTTCCCCCGCAAGTCGTTTTCCCTCGCGCGAAAGGTGTACGAATTAAAATAAACTGAAAAGGTTTTCAATTCTTTTCAGGTGAGGTAGAAAATAAATTATATTTTTCTCTGAAGGGAAAGGAAGCCTGCTTCGGCTGATAACGGATATTAAAATGGTTAAAATACAAATAAAATTAACAGTTAGGTACGAGTTATTTCGACGGGAGCAAAGAGTAAACGTACAACTGTACTCTTTACGAATTTCACTTTAATCACCTTAGAATTGTGTGTTTTAGCTTAATCATTATTTTATCGTTAACTCCAAATTCCCATTTATTTTCATTTAGATGTAATTGAAGAAATGTGCCCACCATTTAGTACAAACGGACATGTGAAGTTGTACGTGTATTCGTAGACCTACCGTCGAGTAGCGTTATTATAAACAAAATAAATAAATAATTAAAGATTCTAACTGTTACTTGTCACGTTGCCATAAGTGACGGTTTTTGCGAGATGTTGTTACTGACAATACTCTTAAGTAATTACCTATAATAGAAGCCACTTTTACTGTAGTTAATATCTAACCTTTTTATGAAGTACATTTTGGAAAAAAAAATTACTTTTGAACTTTCCATGCAGAAAAAGATAAGTGCCAGTTGACTCATTTATTTACACCTATTTATTTTTTTGCTCGACGTACACCAAGACATCGACATTATTTCAGTAAAAATATATAGTATGAGCAATGCATTTAAAACATTTGATTAGTACTGCTCTCATTATGCATGCATTGTTCAAAATTTCAGCGAATTCGGTTCATTAAATCAGAAAATATAAATAGTTCAAATGCACCTGCTGCTTGGCGACATTATATTTTAGAGCCATAGCCATTAACATCATTATGAAATTATTATATGGTATAAAAAAAAAATTGAACGTTAAGGCTTTTGCGCGTTTGTTTACCTGATAAATGAGAAGTACGACTTACGGATGCTTTCGTTTTGAAGAGAAACAAGGGTCGAGCAGAGAGAAAAAGGGGAACATCGTTCTAATTAAAAGTCGTTGTAATTTGCAAGTATGATAAGAAAACTGAGTAAAACGTATCCAGTTTTTTCATCTAAACGCATATTATTTGCAAAACTAAAAAAGTTGCTATCATTTCAGTTCGACTTATTTATTATTCAATCTTATAAAGAGATTTCAAGTCATCTTATAATTTAAGATGATCATAAAATGTCGCAGGTCAAGTTACAAATTCATAACGATAAGTGGCTATCCAATTTTGCGAAAACGTAATACAGTGCACAATGGTCGGGCCCGTCCAATGCCAGGGGACAAAAGAGCGGGCCGCTGGCTAAGCTAACCCGCGACACGCGACTTAGCCGGGGGTTACACTTTCAGGGGGCTAGCACAAGTGGTCCGCGCCTTGTTTGTCGCTCGGATCTCCCTTTCTATATAGCCTGTAACGATAGAGTCGCACTAAGCGACAAGCTACATAATACAACTTGTGCTAGCCGTACAGGGAACACTCGTAGCGTAAGATCTCCACTCTACCACGCAAATGTTATGATATTTCACGTTCTCCGCCAAAGTTAAAGTATGCATATGACATACGAGATATAATGTTCAGTAAATTCTTATGTCGACGGTGACTCGACGGCCGCACGGTATAAATAATGAACCCGGGCTAGCATTGGTATATCAAGTCTGCGCGAGGCCGCCTGGAGAGATTTGATCACTTAAGTTCTAAATTGGCTCAAAGATCTTCGACGGTTTAAGTGAAACAAAGCGTCCTACTAATCTATTGGGTATTCATTACTTTAGAGCGGGAAGAATGACTGAAAAAAAAATGTAACCTTGTTAACAGAAGTTCATTAATACGTTTTTTCTCATAATTGCCTAAATATGTTAAGAAACTTTCTATTTGTTTTAGACTTGTCCAGAAGTCTAGGAAATGGCTGAACCGCGAATATACATACTATTTTATAGTTTTTGACAAAAGGGACTGTGATATTCAAACAATAATGTCTGACAGTAGTTTGACTGGAGAGCGCCAACAAATATTATCACGATAACATTGTCTATCTCCCTTCAAACGCCAATAATGTGTTTTACCATTACCATTTTTTTACTGAGAGGATTTAAATATACTTGTACTATATTTAAAGGAACAAAACGAAATAAGTAGCACTGTGCATTATACTACTGTGTATTCGGCACTGTCCATTGCATTGTGTGAATAGTCACAATCTAAAATCAGTGCAATTTAACTGCCACTCCGGAGTAAAAGTTTTCAAATTAACTGCGAGTCACTTAAAGCTAGTTATTAATTATGTTTGCTCCAACTTGAGCCGTAATTTGAATACAAAATACACTTTAACAGTTGAAAATGAGATTCCAAGCATCTTATTTAAATTCAATCACAATTTCCTTAATGAGACGCAAAGAATAATGTGAGTGGCCCGAAGCAAGCTAGTAAGTGGAAAAAGAGGAACGCTATTTACAAAGGAAACGTGAAGCTTGAGACAATTACTGTACCAGCTCTCAAACACCTTATTCTTTTGTTAGGAACAGCAACTTTAAGTGTGCACGTACTGGACCTAGTCAGTATATACTAGAGCTTTTGAAACAAAATGATGGTAGTTGGTTTGTAAACAAATTTATCTCGTGTTTGTATAGGCTTATTTATGAAAATTAAATAATAAATTATCATTTTATAGATACAATATACTTAAATAACATTTTAAACAGGAATATTCGCTGAAATGACTATTGGAGAAAATAGAATTAGAGCAAAACAAGCTGTACCAGTATGCATAGTATGATTTTCGTCGGTAAGTGTCGGGCTTAGCGATGTTTAACTTGTAATATTGGTTCCTATCTAAAGATAGCTTTATAAATGCGAACCCAATAACTTCAACAACTTTGCATGTTATGGTGGCCTCCTCTTTGGCTAAAACACGTCAAACACTATATAGTTTTAACGCAGTACAATAGAGGCCCTGAACTAACATGTTTTAAAGAAACAAAGATTGAAATTACATAAATTTAACTGGACGACATCGTACCCACATTTTCGACCGCTCAAATCACAAATAAGTTAATATTCACACTATAGCAAGTTCCTTTAACATTATTATATCTGTTAGAGTAACAGCAGTCAAATTAGAGATATCAAAAACTTGTCAGAAGCACGTGGGGGTAACCCACGAAGAACTTACATGTGAAATGTAACACCATCTTTTTGTAAATTTGATTACATTTTGATTTGCAGCAGAAAACAGAGCAATTCGGGATTTTAAGTGTAGGTAACGTTCCTCGCGCGACTGCACCCTGTCTAGTTGGACATCAGAGTGGCAACTAAGTAGTTTTGTTAGATGCACATGCCCGCTTGGGTTTGTACTTTGACAGAGGGGAAATAGTGCGAATGCCTAATCCCTTCCGTGTTGATCGAAGGTAAAAACCATTAATTAAAATTAGAATTCGAATAAGAAAGATACCAAGATCTTATGAGACGAGGATAAACGCAAGATAATTATCACTAATGATCTACGCAAGATTTTGTATTTTTATCTGGGTAAAGTACTTAAGTAGGTACGTATATAAAAGACCAGAAAAGCTTGCTTTTATTCAGGTTACGGAAAATTATACGAAAAAAGATAAAAGTTCTTATTATTAATAACGAGACCTGCGTTTTATTGATAGACAATTACTAGTATTCCTGACAAGTGGTAGTTTCTCGCTTTTAGTCGAGGTATATCGATTTGGTCCTATGTATGTTACGATCAGTGGACAAGAGGGGCTAAAACAGAGCCGTGGAGGGACAGGTAACATCTCTTTCAAATCTAATTTTGTCTCTGCTTCCGTAGAAGTAGGTCTTTACTTCCCTAGGCAAATGATTTTCCGGATTTGTATTAATGGGTGGTCACAAATCCAGAAAATCATTTGCCTACTTATTAGGTGTTCGGCGAGTGTATTCTATCGCGTTTGACCGTAAGTAAAGTGCCTTCGAGCCAGGAGCGGAGTAGGACCAAGGCTTCATCGATCCGAGGGTTGGCCTATAAGCCCCGCATAAGGATCAGCAAACTTTACGTAGGATGAGTTGAGATAGTGAATGACCATTTATGTGACGAAGTTGACCAAAGTTTGACTAGAATTTGTGTAGGCAACCCGCTATTTGGTTTGTTGGGGTTGAAGTCACGCCATTAAATTACAATCACGGCGTAGCCATCCAATTTAGTTGGGTACCTGAAAACTGAATCGCCAACTTCATGGTATTGGAAATTAGTGTTTTTACAAATTTATACAGTCACTAGTCACCTAACAACTAGAAGTACAAATCTTAAAAGCGCGTAAACGTATTTAATCTTTCAGCAGTTAATAATATTCCATAATTTGACTTGGCTGCCTTTTCAAAATTATGTTAGTAGCATACATCGCTATTTTTGGTGCGAAAATGATTGACATTACCCAAAGAGTAGGTATTGACTTAAAAACAGAATGTACTCTAGCTATCTACCTTATGAATAATTCATTAAAAACATACTTGAATAAATCATACATATACATATATTATAATTATCAGTCATTATGAACCTCTTCAGTTAAATCCCTACTTTATATAAGTAGCAAATAGTTCATAAAACCTATCAAGATATATATTCAAAACAAACTTAAACATAAAAGGATAATAATTTTAATAAACTAAAGTTGGTTTTAAATAATAATTCTGGTCATAGCACACTAAAAACTATGAACGAATTGTTACTAGGCAGAGAAATAGAACTTCGATCGCAAACTTTTAGTGCAACAAAAGATTCCTTCAAAAAAAATATATGCATCTATTACAACATTTACAACTGCCGCCATGGAAAGATCGTTCAGTTCCTTGAAATGGATATTTACAGCAAGACGCTGCAGATTACCTGTTCCAAATATAGGAAAAAAAATAATTGAAATTCGCGTCAACTACTAAATTTACTACATGTAATTAATTAAAGTTATTTTTATTATTATCTTATAAGGCTTGGTAGTAAAGTTACAGTACTACATTCATTAAAATAAAACTATATCATAGAGTGTATACAATTCGCAGAGAGGTAGTTTTACATTAGGTATAATATGATCTGTTTATCAAATCATTCACGCACCGAAAATTGCGATGTATGTTTATTAGTTATGCTCACTCTGTACTTTATTTATCAGTTCAGTGTAAGGTTAATTTATAAGTCTTCGCCTTATTAATTAACTATCTACAATTTATATTTACTTTTAACTACTATTGTTCTTCAAAACGGTTTTACTTAATTTGTCTAAGCGATAATAAAAATAAAATAAATAAAATAAAATGATTCTTTATTTAGGTATAAACCCATAAATTAATTAAATAGTTAACAATATTCACATCAAACATTCATAATTAATAATTAATAATTTAATTTAATCTAATCTAATTTATAATTTACAATTTAATTTATAATTTATAATAACGTACTTCGCTCCGAAAATAATAATAGAAATTCGTAAACGTCATAATAAACGTCACTTGCATTATAAGCACTAAACTTGTGAACGTTTGTTAAATTTACTATTCGTATTTTGTTCTTATTTAAAAACCGGCCAAGTACGAGTCGGACTCACACACGAAGGGTCCCGTTCGTATGGGAGCCCCCTTAAATATATTTAATAATTATATATTTTTAAAGTGAGCATATAACTAAGTTAGACTGTGAATATTTGAAGCGTCTTCCTATTGCCGTTATCAATATCGAGCAACAAGCTCGTTTTTGCTCGTTCTTGCTCGATATCGAATCACGTTTGTTGTAGGGGAGCCCGCTTAAACATTTATTTTATTCTGTTTTTTAGTATTTGTTGTTATAGCGGCCAATAAAAAACAAAAATACATCCTCTGTGAAAATTTCAACTGTCTAACTATCACGGTTCAGGAGATACAGCCTGGTTCAGACCGACAGACGGACGGACGGACGGACGGACAGTGGAGTCTTAGTAACAGGGTTTCCGTTTTACCCTTTTGGTACGGAACCCTAAAACATACTCGAAGTGACTAGTATTTCTTAGAAATATTTATTTCCCGCGAGCATTATTATAATAACATAACATAATAACACAAGGAACTCGAGGGTAAAAAATGTGTAGTAAAAATAATACTAAAAGAGATACACAATCGTATTGAATAGTAACGTGGGTCCGTATATTATTTCAGGATATATTTATGTTACTTTCCCAGCCTATTACTTTCGATATTATAAGGATACGTAGAGGGCATAATATTTCGCGGCGGCCCTGGGCCCAGCCCGGCTACGAGGTTTCTTTATTTATTCTGCGTTTTTTGCTCTCGGTTAACGTGTACCTACACAAACCACCACGGTCTACGTTGTAAAAACTGATTTTTATAATGGGTGTCGTGTTACGGAACAGTTACTTTCCTATTTTGTTTAGGTTGTAGTAGTAGTAGTGTTGAACGTTAGAAATACGTGAAATACACGTAAACTGCGGAGCTTTCGGAAGTTCTCTGAGAATAGAAGTACTAATTGATTCCATTTTATAGCACAAATTATTTTGCTTGCGTAATTATTATAAATGAGTACATAAAGTAATTGTTTCTTTAAAAGGTTAGGTAGCTATCATTAGATTAGGTTTTTGAAAAAAAAGACAGGATTAATACCATTACTCCCACTTTTTGCATTCATTTTCCTAATTAACTTACTCGTAAAACAAACATACGCTCAAAAGAGACTTGATTGCTTCTAACGAGATGGTGATTGTTGTTATATGCGTATTGACATGCCAACAATCACCATCTTGTTAGATGCTTAATTCTACACGAGCCCAACAAGACGTTAGAGGTACCTACATCAACTAGATGTTATTTGAGTCACAAAGAACTTCCTGTTGTTTATATCAGCTTTGGTTGATAAATTAAT
This sequence comes from Acleris holmiana, assembly GCA_949316455.1. Taxonomy (NCBI): domain Eukaryota; kingdom Metazoa; phylum Arthropoda; class Insecta; order Lepidoptera; family Tortricidae; genus Acleris; species Acleris holmiana. The sequence goes on from OX438762.1 coordinate 18,458,065, forward strand.
ATCATAACAATTTTATTCCATTTTTGCCATCGACAAGTATGTCATATTCGTGTAGTGACAAAAGTTGTTTATTACCAAACAAAGAGGATTTATATTCTTCTTCACGTTTAAAAGAGGCTACCAGACGTTACTCCACGGTAGCTGGCGAAGTTCAGAAGCATGATACAAAAAATAAGGTAGCGCACTTAGGAGCGAACTTGGAAGATAGATTTATAACTTTTTACCCTTATTCCATACATAAAAAAAAGGTCGGGGTTAAAAGAAAATGTTTTTCTTCTGTAGATACCTACTTACGTAACGTTGATGATGTTATTATTTTATTAATCAATATTTGATTTGGTTGATAAAGTGAACATTCGGGGTTCAATTTTCACCATTGTTTTATTTTACCATTAAGCGATACCTGCATATGTGAATGCATTTAAAACTTAAAACCACTGTACTTTTTTTCGTGTACCTAGGTGACCCGATATTTAAACTGTTCTTTCCCAATTTTTTGCTACTAGTAGTAAGTAGCAAAACATCGAGAATAGCTCTCATGAGACCACCAGTAGAGCAAGTGACTTAGATTCCGAGGTGGTATAATAATTTATAACTGACGTTTAGGTAGTGAAAACTAATGATTTATCAAAATGATACTCGTAAGTAAGTAGTGTAACCACCTATTCATTGTTCTCTGCCCTAACCCCCTGCAAGGGCTGAACTGAAACCGAAAACATACTCATAAGTCAAACAAAGACACCTTCCTTATTTTATTTCATTTAGTATTTTCAAAGCGCTATTAGATACAGTGTAACGGGTTTAAAGGATTACGCTAACGGTCTTTGAATGTAGGTGTTACATGCAAACATAATTTTAATCAATCCCGATTTTTTATTGATTAAAATAAATTATAATGACATACCTACGTAAAACCTATTATCAAGATTGACCAACTGAACCAGTCTCTTTTTAATCGCTTTTAAATGTTGTTTGACCCAGAGATTCACTTATTCCCACAATATATTCTGCCGGCCTTAGGCTGGCGTGTCACTTATCCCCTGTGATTAGCAGTATTAGCACGGTCACCGCTAGGAATGTGGCCTCACCCGCCTAAAAGGTCAGAAGTGTTTCGAGATCCTACACATAAATATGGATTTAGGAACATATTGAATGTACAGTCCGATACATTATTCTACAAATAAACTTTTGGTTCATATTGCAATACAGGCAATGTACTTTCGCAGCTGTATAGTTTGTTTGCAACGTACATTTTCGTGTGAAGGTTAATATTGCGGTGTTTGAGAAACTAAAGAACAAACACACCGGATTAAGTGAGTTTTAATTATAATTTCTATATGTATAACCCTAAAGATAATACAAACGACATACATTGGATTCGCACCCCGGTTCGATCTATAGTTCCGGAGCCACTTTGACGTCGGAAACGCAATCATCGCCGTGTGTGGAGCCGGACTAAGCGCGTCATGCATACCTACTGAACTAACTCACACGCTGGTATAAACTATCCCGACATGATAACGTCTCTAACGTAGTCAGCCCTGTGAAGCTTCGTTATACCTTCGAGGCTCGTAAATACAATTTGTGGTTATTACTTTACTAATAATAAGTCTAGGGGTTATTATTGATGTTAACTAATATTTTACATACATACATAACAGCAGAGCTACAGAAATACCAACAACTCTAAAAAGACTTGTTGATAATTCCGTAACCACATTTTGCACAGGTAGGCTTTGCCAGGTAGGATTTTTACCAGTGTATTAGTGACGGGTATAATCTTTGGCTGCTAAAATTTGAGCGAGGAGTAATAAAAAATGCACCAGAGAACCTTTTGCATTTGTTTCAAATGTACTACTTTGAACGAACTGACACGACCTAAAAACTGACGCGGAAATGACTTCATGCTTGCTATGCTTTTGTGGCATTCATGCATCGAAGCTTACACGCGATTTATTTTTCATTTTTCGCTCACACACCTTCCGTTCCGTTGAAACTCCAATATTAGCATTTTTATGCAAAACGATTAACATTCAAATGATTGCCCTGGCTGCTCATATTTATGCATTGTATGTACTAGTATATAGTGTGGCAATGTGCCAATAAACAAGAAGCACCTTTCAAACACGAGCTTGAAAACATTACAAAACAAACACAAAAATAAAAACATACAGGCGAATCGATAACCTCCTCCTTTTTTGAAGTCGGTTAAAAAGCTGATTTACTCGATACGAGTAGACAAACTATTCCGTAAACCGAAATTCAACCAGTTTAACTGCAGTTGACTCATCCGAATCGACTGCCAAATATCACAAATAAAATTGGTAAAAGAAAACATTGTAAGTAATATTTTTTTATCTGCATAGTACAATGATTATTTTGATATTTTGCGTTGGCTGGCACCTGGCACTAGCGTCGTTTCCCTTTAGCAAGACCGTCCTTATAATCCAGTACGTAAAGTACGAAAGGGTTACCCATGTAAAGCCCTAACCTAAACCTACTTCGAAAGAACTGATTACGGGCTACATTGTCTCCGAGAAGATCCGAGGCGTGAAACGAACCTACTTGCATAGAACGGAATGGAATATTATTACTGTACTGCCTTCCGCGCAACAGTTTTATTTATTATTGCTGTTTTTGTTCACGGTTTATAAACTTCTGCAATCTTTTTTGTCTAATAAATGATATTTAAATTTAAAGAACACTTCATTTTGTACAAATTTCGTGTTGTTTAATTGAGATCACTGCTACAGGCGGCGGTTCTGTGGCCCTAGATAAGATGCATTCGGCGAACGTTATCGTTTTGGAAAATATATAGGATTGCAGTAAGCTGCAGGACGGTCGCGTCGAGCGCTTATATCTAGACCAGGTAAATTTTAAAACCAACAAATATAATAGTAGGATGAAACCCATTGGAAAAGGAAGAAAATATAACAAAAAATAAAGGAAAAATAATTTAGGTGTGATCTGAGGTCGGGAAGTAGAAGGGGGAGGGTTTTAAGGATAAAAAAAACGGTTGTAGAACGGAAAAAGTTGTACAATCTTATTTAATTATACATAATATGCGTTATAAGAATGCTTTTACGAGTAGGTACGTTAAAATATTTAAGTTTAATTTGTGCTGCCTTAAGAGTGTAGCAATAACGATGTCCCGTGGAAACTTAATCGTTACCCGTCAAATACCTACCACTTGGTGATATTCCACGTAGGTCATTTTTACCTATGTTATCGGTGACATTGCCAATACTAACACTACTCTGCCACAAATTCTCTCTAACTACTTACTTCTTATTATGAATGACTTATTGTTTTTAAGTTAAGAAATCGTGTGCTTGTTCGTATACAAGGTAATGCAGTGTACATGGAAACTAAGCCTCGGGGGCATCCACTCAATTCCACTCTGCGGAGTAAACTTACGAGTATCAAAATGTACCTACGAGTATTAAAAGGTTTTGTTTGGCCGCGCGGCCGTGGTACCGGCCCGACATGCGGCCCGTAAGCTCTTTGCTGGCGTTTAAGCCGGCAAGTAATAGATACATTGCATACTTTGTATGCCCTCCTATTACAATTTGAAGAACAATAAAGGTACATTGTAATTTAAACACAATTCGTATAATTTCATATAAATATATGGGTATGGTTGGCCTTATAACTACGTAGCTGGCTACTGTAGTGCTTTGTCACTTTAACGTCATGTTGGAACTGCTGCACTAGTCTGTCAAAAGCCTTAAAGTGACAAGGATCAAAAGTGTGCAGCTACTCATAAGGGCCGCCCAACCAGCTCACGTAAGATTATTTTGTAAAAGACACAAATTGTTAAATTGGGCTAAAAGTTAAACTACTACAACACTTTAACGATACCTTTACCTAAAAGTTACATCATCGCAATTTTATGATTATTATGTTCAAGCTAGGATAAATCACTTTCAAAGGCTAAGTTTTTGGTTGCGCCCTGTTAGATTACAGCAAAGGAAAGTGAGTAAATTCACTTCATCATCGAATGTAAAAACTAAATCTTAGCATAAGTTTCCTAGAAATCGACTTGGGGTAAATAGCAAACGTTAAATACACTACACAATACAGCCGATTTACCCATTGGATAACTTTGTAGAACAGCTTAACAATATTGTAATAGTAGAAAGGAAATGACTCTTCTCTTGGTGGGCCATTACATTAGGCTATTAAACTTATGAAAAACTTCTACTCGTAGTGACCAAACAAAAAAGGAAGTAAGTTTGTGGAGTAGGTCCTTATACCTACTCGACAATCCAACGGTATTACGACCAAAGGTATTTTTCAATAATTCACTTTTCCCTTTTTCCGTCAGGCTGGTCACGAAATGCCCTCGCCAATTTAGAATCTTAACATCTTAAAAATAGAGTTGAAAAGTGGAAACGCACCACTTGGAACTCAATGGGCCTGGTATTACCAGTAGAAGTTGGCCAATTACGTACAAGAGAGGCTTGGCACTTGGCATTTGAATATTTCGGAGCCACGATCTTAGTAAGACAGTAGTGTCTAGAATAGGTACACTAGTTATGGATAGAAATTGTAATGATGTTCATGAGTATGAGAATGATAACATTTTTAGCACTTTCAATAATCGGGGTTGAACAGTTACGTAAACTTTGGCGCACCTGTCAAATCGTTTTGCAGCTAAAACGTGCAATTTAATGTATGTAAGAGGAGTTAGAGGAGTAGCGATATAGCGAGTGCATTTTAGGGTTCCGTACCCAATGGGTAAAACGGGACTCTATTACTAAGACTCCACTGTCCGTCTGTGAGTCTGTCAGTCCGTCTGTCACCTGGCTGTAACTCATGAACCGTGATAGCTAGATATTTTAAATTTTCACAGATGTTGTGTTTCTGTTGCCGCTATAATAACAAATAATATAATAACATAAAGTAAGTTTTAAAACCCGACTGCATGTTTTCATTATGTCGTGTATATACGAGTATGTTAGCTATTTACCATTTCTATATTTTGATTCCTCCATTTGTTTTTGTTTTAATTGAAGCAGACAGTGATACTTGTGACGTTAAGACGAATCTAACGAAATCGACCCATCTACCCTGCTTCTACGAGGGCACAAAGAACCATATACAATGTGTGACATCCATACGAACATATATTTTGACTACAGTTAATATGCATCCTAATTAACATAAAAACATGTGTATTGTTAATATAATGTATACTTTTTTTCATATTAACTAATTCGCCACGCAATGTTTCGGTAACAAAGCTAACAACTGACACTAACATTTGATTGCTTGTTACCTAACTCGTTTACCTCTTTGCATTACATTGCTGCTCTAGAAAATTTAAAACATTAATAACTCTCCATTAGAAAAGGTAATTGTTATATTTTTTCGACAAAACCGTTCACAGCATTTAAAGCTATCTTTACTCAAACTTTATGTTCTTATGGGTGTCACACACTGTATAAGTACCTTCATGCATATAGGGTCAATACCATTACGGTTGCTAACCATCTTTAAATCGCTATAAATCCAAAAAAGGTGAATGATTACCTTTTTCGGATTTATAGCGATTTAAAGATGGTTAGCAAAATGACAAATTGAGAAACAAACCCAAAAGATGATTATTAAAATACCTATTCAATGATACACCATTTGTCATACTTATCGACTCTTTTGTTCATGTTCACAATATAGCGTCTGGTTGCGGCCGTATTGAATTTTGATTACTGTCATATCTTCAGTGACACTCGCCAGATTAAGACCAATCGATTGAATAATATATGAATCATCAAAATCGGACTAAGCGCTAAGAGCGCCACAAAGGAACAAACATTCATACATAGGTTGTGAAACACATTACCCTCCTTTGCGACGCTAAGTCGGGGTAAGTGGGGCTCCCATACAAAAAACATGATTTTTGGCTGTTTTTTGCTCGATATTAATAAAAAAAATGCAGTCGGAATAAAAACTAGTTTAAAAATGTTTTTTAGCAGATACCTAATTATTTCTGGTATATTCAGCAGGCGTTATTCGCATATTTCCATGTGGTTACCGGGTTAGAATAATGCTACTCCATGTCTACCCACTCCTGACTAAGGGTATAAGGGTCTGTAGTATCTACTGTTAGGCGATGGGCTTGCAATCTGTCACTAATACACTGGTAACATCTTAGCCTGATTGCGCAAAATGTGGTTATGGAATATTCAAGACGTCTTTTTAGCGTTGTTAGTATTTCTGTAGCTGTGCCTACCCCACTATGGGAATGACGGCGTTATGTTATGTATGTATTCGCACAAAACTGGTATATTTTAACCAGTACTGGATTTAGAGGTCTGGAGGCCTCGGGGCAACAAGCAAGTGGAGGCCCCCTGTCCCCAAATTCCAAATAAAATGGAAAAAGGTCCGTCGAGTTTCCCAGAACAAACAATTAATTAAATGAATAATTAATTGTGAAACCAAGTATAGAACCTTTTATTAGGTATTTAAAAAATATAAATAAAATAGGAAACAGTACTTATCTGAAATTAAATTTCAGCGTTAACAAACGGAACCTTCTGAGATTTTTTCGCCGAGGATTTCGCTGAAATCCAGTTCCCGAAGTAAATTACTTTCAATGCTCAGGAGAGAAAGCTCAATCTCAATCAAAGGAAAAGTTGTTTACTAGTTTTTACCAGTCTGAATTTGTTTTTTTTTGAAGTGTCTATTGTGGGGGCCCCTCTTTTGTGGAGGCCCCGCGGCTGTAGCCCCGGTTGCCCTTCCCTAAATCCGGTCCTGATTTTAACAAATTACTGCGGATTTATCTTAAGCAAATCGCGATATGCGCGATTGTTGCACCATCGGCGGTTGGATTAGTAAAATACTAATCCAACCGCCGATGGTGCCGTGATATTTTTACGTTTACGTAACAAATTGGAAATAAAATGATATTGACATTTCTATTAGGACGATCAGAGGGTTCGAAGGGGTGCGGTACGCATATACGCATGCAAACCGACACGGCTCACGACCCGGCCGCCGAGAAGCGGCTGCCTGCCCGTATTCGGCTGGCGTATATTCGAAACGATTTCCGTTCGTCGTTTGATGTCGTTGAAACATCGTTATCGATACTAAACCAATTCGAAGATAAGATAGGTATTTTGCATCAAAACCGTCAAAATTTGGTCAGGTACGGGCCCATTTTTTTTTACGGAAATCTATTATTTTACCTGCATACATTAGGTACTTTTTTCTGGGATATATGGATTACATTTCTTTAAACTAGTTTTCTACTTATTACAATGTTCTCTAATAGAAAGACCATAATTTGAAATGTCCAATTATCTCCACAGAAAGTGGCTGTGAGTACAATTTGAATTTCACTTTTCATTTTGGATAACGTCAGCTCAATTCAGATTCATGATCAGAAATAAATATGGGTATGTGTTCACTGCCTCGCTAAAGTGATTTCCTTTCTCGGCGCATTTAGATAAGCCTTGAATTTTGAAGACGCGGAGGTGTATGGGATCGTGTTCATTTCCAGCGTCCCTTTTGGGCTTTTGGCAACGTTTCAGCGACTCAGCGTCAGTTTCCATTTATCTTCCAGTTACAATCACCTGTCAAAATCGACTTGGTGCCATTAGGAACGTTTCAGCAAAAGCGATTTAAATAAAACTTTGCTGTTCACGCCGTTGACTGGACTCAATAAAAAATGCGATCGGGGACAATTAATCCTGACCCTTTGTTTCTCCTGCAATCAGATGCAAACGCCTATTAAATAGGTAGCCACGAGTGCTGACTGGCATTTATTCAACACTCTACTTTCTTTTTTGTAATATGTAGCTATTTGTTTTTTTTTTTAAATATTAGGTTTATTTATTAATCATGAAATGTTTCGTGGGTATAGTTCGTTTATATAGTTATTTTTGAATTCGGTTTCCACAATAAACAATTCAAGTATTTTGTAGCATCTTCTGTCAACAAAGGATATATCGAGAGACGGAAATAAAGACACATAACATAAAGAGTAGGTAGGAAGAGACTACCATTAGTGATTACTTAATAGTAAAGCTCCAAAATTAAAGGAGTTTACCAAACCGTACCTAGTTACGTATAAAGATAAAAGGTGAGTGAAAAGAGGAACAAACATCACATCCAAGTTCAGAACACGAATTTATTCATTGTATTTAATCTCAAGTAAAGGTTATAAATAGATAGGTACCTATAGACTGTTGTGTTTAGAAGGGGCTGCATTCATCGCGAGGATTTCTTGCGACCATCTATCTCAGACGGTGACCGCATAAGAATAGGACAAGAGCGGCTCCGCTCGCGCCACGACCTGCGACAAAGGACTTGCCGTCTCACGTCGCCCGTTGATAGAAGGGGCTAAGTCGTATCCTTTAGAAGTCCTAACAAAAACAACCAAACGCTTTACTATTTGCCAAGTATTATTACTGGATTAAATATTTTCTCGAAAAAATACACACGCCGTTCCAATCTGTAAATGAGCTGTATCCATTGCTTCGTGTAAATATTCATTGCTTCCGCATGTGCCGAATGTCAGACGTATGAATGAATCTCGCTCAGATACACGGAACATTTCCGATTACGAGATTAATCATAATCTACAGCCACTCAATTCTACTTGGTAAAACCATATTGCTCTTGAGATGTTATCGTTTTGTTTTTAACTCTGACGCCATTCTTGTCAAGAGTGTCGTAAATTAGAGCTTCTATAACGTTAGCAATACGACAACTCTCAAAATCAATATGGTTATTTATTTTTATTTAAATATACCTAACACAAGTACAGAGTTTGTATAGCATGGATACCTACCTAATTAATCAAAGACATTTGTGAAATTGCCTGTGTAGAAAATATCGTTACATTTAGACCTACCAGAATGTAATGACAATGTCAATGTATATAATTTTAAATTTTGTATTATATGAAATTAACTCTTAATAAAATTATCGTGCGTTTAAACTATGACTTATGGGGTATTTTTTAGTCAGCTAAGCGACGATATGCATTTTTAATGTTTGAAGTACTTTTCAATCTAATATGGCGATTTTTCCACTAAGAGTGAAACAGATAACATGATTAGAAAGAGACAGCAATACTGAAATCCCTCAAGAAGCGTGTGAAAGAACTAACACGATTAGAAAGGAGATAGCAATACGTGGAATATTCTAGGCATGTAATGTAAGCCAAAGACGACGCTGTAAATACTAAGAACATTGCTATTATAAACAAGGTCGCAATGTTAAGAACCTTCCAGCAACGAACACTCGCTTAGCTCGTTCTCGATGGGTTCATCGGTTATTCCAGAAGGTATCCTGGAACAGTCGCGGATTCGAAGTATCAAAGGCGGAACGATTGTGGCTACGGGACATTCTTAACTTAGAGAGCGAACAGTGCGAACAAGAGTGACCCGAGCGACCATCTCAGTATTCGAAGTTTAGTGTGACTTGTGATGGTTAAGTGAGTGTGTTAGCAAAGTCTGCTTTTAATTATCGTTGTAATTGTGCATTTCTATCAGTTACCTACCCCCTCGTACGTAACAGTATCAATATTATTTGCCTTCAGTGAGCAGTCTATTGAAAAAATCAGATTGTTTGATTTACATCTTTATCTCACAAATTTTACAGAACACTTGTGTCACGATTTTTTTTTCTTGAGATCGAAGGAGTTTTAGTTCGCTTTCCTGAAAACTAACGCTATAATTGAGAAAATTATCATATAATAACAAATCCTGGCAAATGGTAAAATTTTAATTGACTGGCTGTAGCAACATCGTCAGATGTAAGTTTCGATTTCTATTTACTTTTAAAGATGTAATGAGATCACGGTACACCTATATCTTACCTACCTACAAATGTACACCCGTCGAACGGTGTAACTAGGACACGAACATAAGGCGGAAATCAAATAAAACCGTTGATTCCATGTCCTTTCCATTGAAAGTCGTGTACATTCTGTTAAGCTTTTAAGTTAAAAGAAATATCTGATAAATTCCGCTTCATCCCTACGAACGAACGTCACTAATTTATTGTTAATGGTGATATTACGTCGAGTTGCAAAAAGTGCGATTGCAGCTGGCAAATCTGTAATTACCTTGCCGTTGGCAAAAAGGTTTTTACAGGCGGATAGAGGACCGAGGGCTGGAGGTCGAGTCAGGCCGATTGATTCTGCCACGAGTGAGTTGTCGGCTCAATAATGCAGGAGGATGGCCGGCGGACGTGACACGGCGTCCGGTCCGCACGGAAGCCAGCCTGCTCCCGCCGGGCGACTTCGACATTACCACAATTACGAAGAAATAAAACAATAATAGTATAAAAAAACATTTTTTTTCTTGGATTTAGGCGGCAATGCCTGTTCAATAAGTTCTTTTGCATTTTTAACCATTACTGTGTTAGGTGTGAGAATTATTTCCTCTTCATTTGACAACATTTTAACAAAATTTCGTAACGCAATAAATTTTGCGAAGTAAAAAATCTAATTAATAATCCAAAACGAGACGACAAATTCTTCCCGACACTGCTTTTACCTTTTTTTTTGCATGAAGCTTGTGACTAAGGTCGAACGCAATACCTACTGCCATTTTAGCGAAGAAAACAACTAATTACTAGCCCAAAACGAGATAAAAACCTCTTTCACGCCACTGTATTTCTTTTTAAACTTCTTTTTAATTTTTTGCATGAAACTTTTAACTTAGGTCGAACGGGATACTGCCAAGTAATACGTTGATTATAGTAGATTCTTCAACAAGGGACTAAAAAAGCCATAATGACACGAGATGTATAGCCACGCGAGCGAGCTTGCGGGCGAGGGTGGCTGTAGTTTGAGTGTCATTATGGTTGTTTAGTCTCGCGTTAAACACTCTACTTTTCACTTTGAATGCGAGGAAAAAAACGACGGTCCAACTAAAATAATACAATGAAATAAGTTAACTAACGAAGAGAGTGAAAACTACTTACAAGCATAGTTTAATTACCTATCACAGACACACTTCTACTAGACACATACTTTGTTTACTAGACAGCCATTTCACACTGAATTAAAGAAAAACTTGGACGCTTCTTATTTGAAAACGCTTTAGCGTAAATGGATCATTACTTACATACTGTACCAGAAATTTGAAATTGGATCCGTGTAAATATAATTCGAGATTCAAGAAGGCTTCCTCAAAACAACATTGTTGTCTTTATTTAATATCCAAAACGGTAGCAATGATACGATTCAATTTAATTTATTCATTGAATAAATAAAAATTACAAGGCTTGTTACAGCGTTAGTCTTATAAGGGTTACCCTTTATGTCGCTTAGAAAAATTACTACATCTTTGGATGTGTACATAATACGAGTGCATGTACAGTTGCGGTCACGCACGAGGCAGCGGCCGGTCCTATTCCTTTAACTGGTTTTCATCGCGTTGTCGACGGCTGTTAAAAGGCCTATAAAACGAACCCGGGACCGAATTCAGTGTCACGAATCGCGTTACATTGCGAAACCGCTGTAAGAATGTTTTCTTATCTAAGATTGAGTTTGGCGTCAATAAAATGGCTTTGAAGTTTATTGCTTCTGATTATTTGAGTTTTTGCTGTAATGTTAGCAAAATGTTTTGCCGGTTGGAGTTTTTGAGTTTCATCCTATGCCTGTGCTGCTGGGCGGGGTGGGGCGAGGACAGCGAGCAGCTGGTGACGCAGCTGCGCAACGATGCGAACCTGGATCTGTCGGCGGACGAGGAGTACGAGGACCTGCGCGCCGAGCTGCTCGCCTACCATACCGCGTTCGCTTCGCTCGCTTCTCGCAGTGAGTCCTCATGTTTCATACAACTCGTTTCATTACCTACCTATTGACACGCTACGGACAGCCTAAACTAAAATAGGTCTGTATTTTCTATCAAGAAATCCCGAATATTTTAAAAGTTTAGTTTTTACGTGTAAGTTTTAAATTTTAGGCAGGTACATTTAATACCAAATTTCATAAAGTAAGCACCGAGGAGATCGGACATTTTTTTATAGACTCTGGCCCAAATGGCGACCGGTTATGAAACTGATTTAAGTGAAAGTTCATTAATAGAGCTTACCTTTTTTCTATTGGCACAAAAAAACCTATCCCGGGAGAAAAAGTTACTCGTACCTGCCTACCTAGCCATACCTACTCGTAACAATATTACTTATTTTCAAGCTATTTTACCTGTTCCTTTGTTGTTCGTTTGCCGTAATTATTATATCACTATTGCAATTGCCTAACGTTTGGTCAACGAACAATAATTAAAAAGTTACTTAGGGCCGTGTTCACCAACAATTAATCGGACGGTTAAGTCTTAATCAGCTGTTAATCAATACATCTGACACCCGTTAAACTGCTAATCGTCCGTTTAATTGTTGGTGAACACGGCACTTAGTATCACGCTTGCCGCAAATTCGAACTTTGCTCACTGTCCCTAAACAGCAAAACCAGCCTTTTTTAGGTTCTGAGGTGAAATAGTTACTTGTGCAACAGGACAGCAAATTTGGTTTTTGCTGCGAGTGTTTTTTTTTAAATCCTGAGCAAGCGAAGGATTCTAGAATTCAATCACGAGCGTAGCGACAGATTTTATGTTAGAATCCTGAGTGCAGCGAAGGATTCAAAGACACGAGATGCAAATAACTTTGGTCTCGTGATGCACATTCAATTTTTCACCTCAGCAGCGAGAAAATATAACCTTTAGGTAAAAAAGACAACATGAAAAAATTAAAACGACATCCCCTAGTAGCCCGCGCGCCGCACCACGACCACCTTTATTTGTGAACAAAAATTAAAACGCTACTTTGTCTAACGTTCTCAGTAAAATTGAATTTTGCTCACTGTCTTTAAACAGAAAAACCACCCTTTTTGCAGGTGCAGTTGATGGGAGTAGGTATGTGTGCTGCGATGCCTGGGGTAGAATTAAACAAATTTTGGGTAACATTATGCCATTCTCTCCTTAACTATGTGATTACACACTAAATATACAATACCGAGTCTGATCCAAATGCGGTGTGACAAGTCCGTTTTGAAACTTTTGACTCGCTGTATTAATCGAGTAAGCAAATCAAAGTTCAAGATAGCCTGATATACCTCAAACGTGGTAGATTACCATAAACGTTGGGCAAACATACATTCATACATTGGAAAACTAGCCTCAAAAAGGATTTGATCAAAGCAGAAAATGACAAACGATTTGTTCTGGTCACAAAAGATGCTCTACTAGACCGTCTGTGATGACCAAAATAATGACATAATAATTACGCCAAACGAAATAGATTTGGTCAAAGAAGCAGGTAATAATTGCTTGAAAATATATATATTTTTTAAATATTTTTCACTTTTTTGTACAATACATTTTTGCATTAAATCTTTTCCTCGCCAAACTGACACAGCAGTTTGTTGGCGAGGCAGCGCTCAAAGTAACAATTTACTCATGCTATGGACCTAAACCTAAACCACATCTTAACTAATTAAAAGTAATATATAACTAACAACTATTATATAGCTAGTAATATGTAACTTTTTTCTGCCGAGATAGATTTTTGTGCCCATAGAAAAGTTAACTCAATTAATGAAGTTTCAAATAAAATCTGTTTCATAGCCCGACGCCGTTTAAGCCATTTTCGTCCATTCTCCTTTATGATGATCAGTGGGCGGCTGACGGATGCAAAATAGGAACGTAAACAGAACATGGATAAGACTTTTATTAAATTTCGAGAAATATTTATGAATACAAAATTATGCAGTTTTTATCTTTATCTACATTATTAGTAAATACATAATAAGCTATCGTCTATTGTACGTAGATTGTATACCTACTAAGAAGATACTGGCCACCTATTATTTTATCACCTCTTGAGACTGATGAGCGTTATGTCTATTACGTCTTAGACTTGTCCATTCAATTTGCTTAGTTTTCAATATTCATATTTAAGATGGCAAAGGAAACCACAATTCGTAAGTGGATAATAGATAAACGTGATCTAATTTACGATACTTCTAAAGGATCGATCTTTTGTACAAAATGTCAAGTAAGTTTATTTGCGAAACGAAAAAGCGTGATTGATAGACATGTTAAATCTAATACGCATCGTGTCGTCAAGAATTTTGCACGAAACAGAATCAAGAAGATTTTAATATTGATTTGATAAACTTTTTAGTTTTATGCAATATTCCGTGGAAACGTGTTTACATAATTATCAAAAATTCAAGATTGGATCCCATTAAAAAAATAGAATAAATAAAAGGCAATATTTTGGGATTTTATGAAATGATATAGTTTAGCGGAGTCTTTGACACATCCTATATTAACGAAGAGATTATTCGTAAATATACTTAATGAACTTATCACTGAACAGTTTGGAACTTTAATCATAATTAACCAATTACAGATTTTACATCTAAATATAAATATTTAAAAAAAATAGTTTTGTTTTAGTTTCGGCAGTTTAATTTATGAGTTTAACAGCAAAGTTACCTATAAAAGAAATACAAAACTTAATGCGCATTTGGTTTTTGAATCAGTTATATACATTTAATAGTTACTGAGGTACGACCCTTCGAATTATAAGCAGTTGTGCACAAAATTTTAAACTATTATAAGTTACACTAACCGGTCGTTAAAAACCTTAACCAGTTACCTACTTAAAATATTTGTAAAGGATACTTTCTAAATTAAAACATGACTGGCCTATTTTGCGAGAGTATAAGGCATTTTTGCGTTCATATGCATGTGTTTGATCGCAGGGTCGATGTTTCACACTGCCTGCTGGCAGATGGGCGGAGTCTGCATGCACTGGAACCTGTGCGAGGGCGGCGAGTATTTCCGCACTCAGGTTCCAGGGTGCAAGGACAAGCTTAACGTGTGCTGCTTCGCTTGGAACCGCTTCAAAGTCAAAGACTGGCGGGAGCAAGGAATCCAAAACTCGGCATATCCGTGGTCATTGAAGAAAACCCCGTTTGGCGGTAAAGGCATAATTGATACTAACGCAAAAGTTAGTGAAGAAGATAACAGTGAATTGGATAATAAGCCGAAAAAAAAGGGGAAAAGGATGAGTCAAAAGAAAAACAAAACAAAATTAACAATAGTTGTCGCCCCTGTGAGTATTGCTGATGATGAATAACTGCAACACAGGGCACGACACGCTCCGCCTGAAATGCAATATAAACTTTATACGATAAGATTCCCTAACATTGTGTTTTATTCTACACAGATCGTTGGTTTTTAATAGCTAAGGGTAATTTTATGCCTTGCTTCATTTGTTTTTAGTATAAGTACCTATGTTTATTTAATAAAACAATTAAGTTTGACTCTATGATGTACAAGTGCCACACTGCCTATATTTGTTTATGGTTAGCAGTATATTCGTACTCTTCCAATCCCCCTGTCATAAAAACCTCTTTAAGATGGAGTGGAGTCCCAACTAAGGACGAAAAGCCGCCGTTGTTAGTGAAAAAGTTTGTTGACGTTTTTTCTGGAAGTCAAGGCAGGAAACCGACGCTAGGTACGTGTATGAACAAATAATTACTTAGTTAAATAACTACACCATCATATCTTTGCTATGTTTGTTCTTTCAAAAACCATTTTCACATTTCGAGTTATGATAACCGACCCACGTTTAGATTTCTAAATGTTTAAATATATTTATGGACAACTCATTCATATATCCGTTATGCACATTTAAAATTGTTCTTATGGTCAATCACCTTTTCGACCCACACGATGTTGTCCAGTAACGAAGACAAGACGATCATCGATGTAATCTTTTATAAAGTTCGCATCGCAATAGCACTTTAAACAAATCATCTGTAACAAACTATGATCGTACAGTAGCAAAGGGGACAAAAATTGTGTGGGATGAGAAGTTGGTTCACACAATCAGGATGTTTGTTAACCAAAGGTTCACCACCAACTCTACACTTTCATCAACTGCCCCCAATAAAACCTAAATTTTTTAATAAACTTTTCATCGATATGCGAAATGAAAGTTGCATGTTTGTCAAATTTGTAAGGCTTTTTGTAACTGGAGTATTTTTTAAGGTGTAGGTAGTATATCTCAGTTGGATCCGTCAGCACAAACCAAAATATTTTTGGTAGGTTTAAATTTGATGGTTATTAGAACTTACCTAAGTGAATATCTTATACCCCGTGTGGTTGCCGGGTTATAATAGTGCCACTCCATGTCTTCCCATGGATGTCGTCAGACCGACTAAGGGAAAAGGGCTTGTAGTATTTTCAGGCGATGAGCTTGTAACCTGTCACCAATACACTAGTTAAGTTCTTGGCCTAATTGTGCAAAATGTGGTTACAGAATTATCAACAAGTTTAGAGTTGTTGGTATTTCTGTAGCTCTGCCTACCCCACTCTGGGAATGAAGGCGACTCTGGGCCGTATGTACCTAAGTGAATGTCAACCATAATTATGTAAGATGCTGCATTCGAGGAAACTTACAAGTACGTCCCGTCAGTCCCCAAATACTTGTAAAAAAATAATAGTACCTACTTTATTCTCTAGGGAGTTAAATGTTACTTTAGTCCCTAGGGATTAAATTCACTTTAGTCCATCCATGACGCATGTACAGATGGTCTAAAGTGATGATATATGTGATGTATGTGAGATATTATGAGTCATTTTTGAGCGAGAGAAGTTAAAAGTATTTTAGTTTATAAGGTTAAATTATTTAACCTTTTTAATTTGAAGGGATGACCAAAAGGATAATATTATTTATATGTTTCAATAAACTACAAAGCACAGGTTCACACACCACATCTAGACAAAGAAAATCTCAATAAGTTATAAATTGTAGGAAGGCAAGATTTCAGTCACGTCATCGTCACGGACTCTTAGGGTATGAACATTTTGGTACAACATATCACCGAACTAAAATCAAACTATTATTATCAAGCGCTTTCATTTAACAACTATGTCAATGACACCACTTAGTTTCACAGATTTTGTTTACATGGTGGTTCATACTTTATTGCAATAGCAGTTTAAAATGTGACTAATTTATTGCATAGAGCCATTATACAATCCAGTTTACTTTCTTATTCGGGACACCAAAAGAGTACATAAGGTATGGTACAGTATAAGTGGCCTGAGGATATATTTGGGTATTTATGTACCTCAATTACCGGTGAGGTTTGTTAGTTAACTTAGCACCACTTACCCTGGGTTCCTAAAACGTCTCGTTAAAATGTGGCGTCAAATTTTAACGACACGACACATTTTGACGGTACGTTTTGAACATGGGAGCCCAGCGTTAAAGGCCGCCATACACCAGCCATCGCCTTACGCCAGTCTTATTTAGGCAATTTCTGAAACATTTACGAGTAATGTTTCCTAAACGGTGAATTATTTCAACTGTTAAAATATACAGAAATGTGTCAGAAAAAAATGTTACCGCATAAATTTCACTTAAATTCATGTAACAAATCAGTAATTTCTGACATTAGTAGAGCGGATAGTTATCGGAAAATTCGGGAAAACCATAGCCGCGTGGCCAAGGGGTAGTTTTCCCCGATTGATAGACAACGGTCGGAAGTTCAAAGCCACATAAAGCTAAGCTATTTATGTTTTGTCAAATCTACCATTTGTTTCACTTGATACATATGAATATGAAATTTTAATTTGCTGTTTCGAAGTCATTTTGAAAAAACATTATTTTCATAATATTTTGTTTAAGCAGTGTTTCGACTATTATTGGATAAACCTACAGAGCATTTGTTACTTTCCACTCGCTTAAAGGATTTGTGTTAAAGTGGTTTTTGTGACAGTAAAGTCGTTGTTTATCGTACAATATAAAATTACACAATTACATCTGAAAACTACAGAAACTTACATTTCATATTTAAGTCAAATTTCCAATAGGAAACTTACATGTAATGTAAATGAAAGTTTCTCTTTGGTAACTTACAAGCTGCCCATCAATCGTATTCCAAACCTTTAGATCAGCATAAATAAATAAAAATCAGGAGACAATCTCACACAAATTGACCTAGTCCCAAACCAAGGTCTAGGCTTGTACTTATGGGTACTAGACAATTATAAACATATATATAGAGAAATAAATACTTAAATAAATAGAAAACATCCAAGACTCAGGAACAAATATTCGCGCTCATCACACAAATATCTGTCCTTACCAGGATTTGAACCCAGGAGCGCTGGCTTCGGAGGCAGGGTCACTCTCAACTAGGCCAACGTGTCGTGTCGTCGTTGTATCCGGAAGAATAAAGTAAAAAATATTTTTTGGGACACCTCACCTAACCGCTGCCATCTTATTATAGGCATTCACTTTTCCTGTGTCGTATATCCCATATACTCGTATTAATGAAATCCGAGAAGTTTTATTACATCATAACATCACACATTAATTTAGCAATAATTTTGAAGATATTTTAGGAAACATGTAGGTATTTGTAAGTTGGAAGTTGGGCGTGACGGTTTACACCAGCAAAATACAGTGAGTAATTTTGTACTTGTATAGACTACCCTCACTAAAATAATCAACTATGAGGCCATTAATTTCCTTTATCTACACGCATATCATTATCGTTCTAAAATGGGTTCAGAAACCGTAGGGAATGACCAGCATTATTACAACTAATTTTACCGTGAGAACTTTTTTGTCTTTGGTAGTAATAGTAAATCTATAATGTAATGTTATATATTATGACATTTTAAAAAGCCCTATATAGAAAGTAATATACTATATAGCCCTATATCTTGGGAAAGTTAATTCCAAATCTCATAGTACTCGCCAGAAACGTTCTAGAGCACCGGTGCAGGTGCGTAGTTGAGGCCATTTAGATTTAGTCCCTCTTGCTACTATATCGTAAACATGTTGAAGGTACAATATTTAATTATTTACTTGACAGTGAGTGCTATCATAACATGAATAATACTATTTACGAATTACGATGGGTTAACATTAATTAGAAAATGCCCCTGTACCTAGTTGTTTATGAATATGTCCATACTTACTTACTGTTTCGCTAAACTGTTCATCGATTTTTGTATAATATACTTTATTTTCCAAGGAACGCATGTTGCTATTATAGTTAGATATAAAAAAAAATATGTAGGTATAAAATATCACAAAAATATGAATGTGAATAAGTTATGTAGAACAATAAACGTGAATTAGGTATCTGTTTACCTAATGCGGTCACTTTCCATGTCGTGTTAAAGTGAAAATAAAGGTGAACTAGTAGTTTTCCCTAATAAACCTTAAATATTGGGGGACATACATGCAAGCGCATGTTAGTAAAAAAATGGTTAATTTTAACATGCAGATTTGTTTATCAGGCAATACAAGATCGACATGTTGGGTACGGGGAGGCGTCTGCGTGCACATCAATTACTGCCGTGGATTAGAAGACATGGACACCGGAGTCGCAGGCTGCTCTACTGCTCACTTAGTGTGTTGCAAATTGGCCAAATTTGGACGACCTACAGTTGGGACCGCGAGAAGGCTGCGTGGAGTACCAGTATTTTCAAATGACTTTAAAGAACTAGAAGGGGATTCACTCGAAAACCTCGCAGTCGGGAATAGTGGATTGCTGCGTTACTAAAATTGAGACGTAACATACTCGTAACCAAGCAAAAAACCATCTCTATAAACGTTATGCTATTAAGAAAAAAAATACATTTAACGTATTCTTTTTAACTTCCGGATGTTTAACTTTGACTAACTACCTGAACTGTACCGATCATGTACTGACTATATACTATACGAGCAGCCCGTGTCGACTCCTTCCAGGATGAAATAATACAACCCGATCGCAGCGCCCCATGACTTTACCGAGTCCAACTGTGAATCTAAACCACGCTGGAACTCCAGCAGACACCAAATATGAATTAACTACATAACTCTAATAATGGTCTAGCCGTTTAGATGGCGCTCAATGACATATGATATAGAAGTATTAAATGTATAAAGATAATAATAAATAACAAATAAATATATCACGGGGCAATCTCACACAAATTGACCTAGTCCCAAACTAAGCTGTAGGCTTGTACTATGGGTACTAGACAACGACAAACATACTTATATAGGGAAATACATACTTAAATACATAGAAACAACTATTCGCGCTCATCATACAAATATCTGCGCCTACCGGGATTCCGGTTCAAATCCCGGTAGGCGGACCGCTGGCTTCGGAGGCAGGGTCACTCCCAACTAGGCTAACGTGTCGTGAAATATAGATATACTCGTATCAACTACTAGAGAATATTACCGAAGATATCCCAGTGGTGTCATTTTAAGCAACAAAAAGACGAGCTCTACGGCGTATCTGACTACTTTGCTCCTGGATTCGCTGGGTCGTTTCTGCTAGGTACTTACTGCACAAAACTCATCGACGAACTATCGGCAGTTGCAGATATCATAGCTGCTCTTAGCACAAGGAATCTCTATTCAAAGGTGATTTGTTTCTTGAATATGTTCCAAATTCGGTTAGCTCACGTTCGTACAAGCTTCGATACGACAATGGTTTTATGCCCTTTGCACGATTAGTACGATTACACACAGTTTGCAGTTGTCGTTTTTGGCGAACTGTTTCTTTCTACCAAGACAAATATATATAAATTAAAATTTGCTGCAGAATGTAACTTATGTTCAAACGAGAACACGGAGGCATAGAGGTGTCACGCATTCGAATCGCTTTCGTCACACTCGGAAAGGCAAATCATGAAATTCAACGTTACATAGAAATGTAAACATGTTTATTAATTATGTTGACTTAACTTTATAGACGTTTAGACTATAAGTACCTATTTTGATTAGAAACATTTTGTAGGAGAAAAATCCTTTTTTCTTAATGATCAGTGATAAATTGAGAACTATGAATATTTTATAACTTACCTTACTGTTAATAAAATATAAAAAAAAAATATTTACTTAGATAAAAAACAGGCCACTTATATTTTTCTGTTAAGCGCGTTGCAGACGATGCACAGTATGTAGCTTGTGCAATTGTACTAACTTGCAAAAACTTTGTCTTGGATTTAGGCGGCAATGTCTGTTCAATAAGTTATTTTGCTTTTTTAACCATTAGTGTGTTAGGGGTGTAAGCATTAGGTATTACCTATTCATTTGACGACATTTAAAAAAAATCCTTAACAAAACAAGTTTTACGAAAAAACAACTAATAGTCTTAATAGTCCAAAACGAGACAACAACCTCTTTCCTGCCACTGCTTTTTTTGTTTTTATTCTGCATGAAACTTGAAACATAGGTCGAACGCAATACAGACAGTTTTGTGAAGAAAATCATTAATAATTAATAATCCAAAACGAGACAAAAACCTCTTTCCCGCTCCCGCCACTGTATTTCTTTTTAAACTTTTTTTTTTTTAATTTTAACTTAGACCGAACGCAATACCTACTGCCAAGTTATACGTTGACTTTGTGTTTTTATTTTTAATGATTGTTTTTAATAATTTTAAATTTAATTTTTGTTAGATGCAACATTGAAGGCAAATAATTTAAAGTAAATGTATTCAAATAATTAATTTATTAAGTGCAGTCACCTCGTCTGTCTGGCTGTAGGGCTTAAATGTCTTAGTCTAGATGACGACAACACTTGTTGCACTAGTGCATAAAATGTAAAATGATATCAAAATATAAGTATTATATACCTATTCCAGTAAAACCCAATCCTTTATTTTCCAAATTTCCGTTCCTTCAGTTGTCTGAAGACAATATCCTGTTTCCCTAACTTTAATCCTCCTAGTACATGACATTGGCTAATCCTTGCAAAGCCATTAAAAAAAAAAAAAAGAGTGCATAAAATGCGATTTTATGCAGCCTATACCCAGCATAAAGACGGACTTTACGAGCATGAGGAATGAAAAGTATCTTTCTAGTTATCGTTACTAATGCAAAATCACAAAATATAAAAAGAAATGCAACAAAATTCATGTATTTTATGAAACGCTACTTACAACTTAAAAACTAAATACTATTCACTCAAAATGGGCCACTTAAATAGGCTATTTGACAGGTTTCTGAATACGATCTCAGATTTTTTGTTGGTGTTTATTGAGTGTTATTTTAAATTCCTTCTTGTATTTCTTCTATAAAAAGCAAATGAAATTTCACTTTTAAAATATGCCGCCAAAACGGTGTCTTGGCCAATATGGCGTCGCACACGAATCGGAGACGTCACTGTGGTGCTAGACAAGTTGCATTCGACAATCGTTAGCGATTATGTTTCGATTAAAAAATGTATGGAATTGACGTAAGCCACCGAGATAGTAACGGGACATTTACGTCAATTCCATACATTTTTCAATCGAAACATAATCGCTAACGATTCGTGATTGTCGAATGCAACTTGTCTAGCACCACTGACCTGTAAAAAAACAAACGTCAACTCTCGGGTTCTCTCTCGAATCGCTTAGCATTTGCTTAGAATTCTGCCGTTTGTTGTTTTACCTAAAGAATGAGTTACAAGTGGTGTGTAATGCCAAAGTGTACAAATACGTCCATGAAGACACCGGAAAAACCATTTGTGTGTTCCAAAAATTACTAAATGCGCAAAAAGTGGTTGCAACTTGCTGGCAGACATCGTGTAGAGGATTATTCACTAGTATTCTTCTGTGAGGACCACTTCGATGCAAGTCAACATTTTAATATGAACTAAACCGAAACGTACAAATTGTATAATAACATTAATAACTCAATATCGCTTGATATTTTAATAAAATAATCAGTATTAACCGCAAGACACCAATTAACGTAAGAACGACATGAACGACAGATGCAATATTTACAGACCTGTGACGTCATCATAGATTCGGCACCGTTTCCGATAAAATAGAATAGAATAAAATATCATTTAATTGACACCAAAAATTAATAACATTGAGAAAAACATACAGAATGCGCGTGTTCTGGCGCCAAAAAAGTTTCAACACAGCATAAAGCTGTGGGTCAGGGGACCGCAGCGTTGGCTTTCGGTTGAACCATCATGACAATTATTTAGTTATATTAAAATCAAACAAGATTTCCGGCAGTAAGTATATAAAATAAAAGTAACTAACAGCTAAGAAATATTAAGTTTTATCGTGGGTTTCTGGATAAATGATCCATATCTTTTTAGTTAGAATGCCTTAAATGGCTTTTAAAACTCATAATATATACGAATATACATAATTATGACTTTATTTTACACTGTCAAGTCGCCTATTTTTCCTTCGTACATTTTTCTATAGAAACAATATAAATAGGTACGAGTTTTTACTAAAAGGTACTGAAATTCTGAACATGGAATTTGAATGCCCTACATTTTTTTTTAATATAAGTAGGTATCAAAACATGTAACACATTTTTTATCAAAATTCACCAACTGTTTTTCCATACTTTCCATGCAGTTTAAAAAGCAGTCTAGTTACGCTCTTGGAATGATTAACATATTAGTTTATTTTAGCTTTAAGAAATCTCGAAGACATGTTACAGACAAGTTTGAGTTTTATTCCCATCCCAGTGGTTTAAATGTGGAAAATGTGTTGAATCGTGGCCATTTATAATTTAACGCATGACATGTTTTGTTATCTCGTAAGCCGTGTATTCGCCTCCACGGGAGGGTACAATCACAACAGTAATTGAAATGTCCCGCGCCGCTTTTTACATTGCGGCTTGGGTCTGTCATCTTCTCGACTCGATTCTATAGACACACAAGTATAACGTATCACAAGATTTTATTTACGAGCTAAATGCGGCTCACCCTTAATCCGAGCTTTTTTCATTTTAGAGCGTAGTGTGATCAGATCAGATCAGAGTCGTGCGTCTAGGTGCGACAGTTATATTTAAATAATTGTCCTTAAGTATGTGGTGGTTAATGTGTAGCAGATTCGTTTTGTCATATTTTTGGCATTGCATAAAAATTCAAATTCAAATTATTTATTGCGTTGAACGTTGTAGGTACATGAGTTCTTAGTGGTAGTAACGTACGTAAACCTCGTAAGGGCACAGCAGTTTGGTAGAACATGCACTATAATGTTTTTATAGTTTGCGCAATTTTTTCGCCAAATTATCTTTTGCATAATATCCTTCGGTAGCATAAAATCACTTCGCGTTCTTTTCTAATTCAGAATTATATTTTCTCTCGATGTTAATAATATTAATCGAATATTTATTTCGCAAATCAATATTTTGCGAAGTATTTAGGTGGAATCAAGTTTCGTTTCTGTTGGGGGTCGAAGGTTCTACCCTAACCTAACTTGCTTTTCTGGCAACAGCTCGTTTGTGTTGCGATTTTAGTTCTAATCTAAACTAACATTTCCGGTACAGTTTCGTCACTTTTGGAGTCGCAGTTGCGACAGTTTTGTTCAGGTTCAACCTCACGCTGCCGCTCCGCCGTTTACTTCAAATGCGTTACTATGTCGCTAGAGGTTGCCAACGCCTCCCATGCCTCCTCGCCGCCAACCATGGCTTACGCCAAGGCAGGCAGCGGGAGGTGGAGCCGCAGTTCTAACCTTACCTAACCAACTGTTCTGATAGCAGAAAAAAATCTGCCATAATAGAGGTACGCTATAGGATTGTTATGGTATATACAATTATGCTATTGAAAGTCAGCAAAAGTAATGCTGTAAAATATATACTTAGTATGTATTAAAATATATATTATGGGTAGGTAGTTGTTCCAAGTATATTTTAATGCAAATTTATTATTCGATTTAAAGTGTTTTTGTGATGCATGTTGTATATGCGAAGTGTTTTTCAAATAATTAATATAGTACTCGATAATAATAACTAGTTTTATATTTATCTGAGCTCATTCACCTTCTTTGGACGAAGGTTTTGGATTCTCTTTTTTCGCAGCAATACGCAGGTGGGTATAGATAGAGAGACAAAACGGCAGAAAGTAGAAACCATATATTCAGTGGAGTGCATAGCGCAATTAAAAATAAAACAACAGTCATTCGGTCAACATTCTATCAAGAAGATGCTCCGCACCATACATACATACATAACACACGCCTTCATTCCCAGAGTGGGGTAGGCAGAGCTACAGAAATACCAACAACTCGAAAAAGACTTAAAGACTTCCGCACCATAAAGTTGTTATAACGAGTTTCTTACTATCTACTCGTATTAGAACAAATACATCTTTCCAAATTTGGTCGGAGAGGAATAAACCAAACAAAAGCTACTTGTTTTCAAGGTTTCTTAGAGAGCGAATGCGGGCATTGTGGTTATACTTTGCACTTTATGTTTTTTTAAGGTTTTTCTTTGAGCGATTATCATATAAGAATAAGAATAGGAATAAATATATTTTAAAAAGCATACATGGTTATCTAATTACGTTAGACCCCGAATTAGGCTGAGCCTCTATCTCGGGACCTAGCAGTGCGTTGTACACATTGGGTTTAAATACAGAGAGACACTAACCATTATTTTAGGATAATCTGTACCATTCCTGGTGCTGTTTGATGTCACAAACTTTACAAACGTTATTGTAGACGCGTAGATGTATATATTCTGGGGCGCTCTATGCAAACGCAGAGCTTCTCGACGGAAGGGAAACTCTAAATATCCGTTTTTTTAGAAGTTGAGCATAAGTTGGTAGTTTAACAACATAACTGTGTGCTCGTACTTTGGACCCTTAATATTAATTGATGAGAACAATAGATATCGTGGGCTAGAGTGCATAAGATACTATTGTTGTTCAATGTTTCAAGGGTCAAAGAGCGATTGGTTGTTGTGCGCACGTTATGTGGCTATGTGTGGTTGTTAGGGTGGGCTAGGCACCAATACATTAGCAGGCGCCCTGCTCTATTCCTCGATAGAAATATAATCGATGACGATGACAACATTTAGTAAGTTTTATTGATGATTTAGTTCTTAACAATGTATTTTATTTCATGACTACCCGAATAAATCTTAAAGCGCTTCAGTCTAGTGTCAGGAATAGAACAGAATATATTTATTGCATAACTGTGTACATAGGTATTAATATTCAATAAACAGTTTCAACGGTTACCCGTTTTACAGGCTAAGGAATAATGCACTATGTTTTCATTCTGTGCAGCACTTGGTCCAACGTCCATACAAGATGGTCAATATTTTTTATGTATTTAAGTATATTACCATTTTCAAAAGAGGCCTTACAGTCATACCTTATCTTTACTTACCTTAGATGAAATATGGTTCATGTCAAAACTTCATTATGTGCGACTTTTTTTGACGCCGAGAATATACAATAATTTATTAGGCACGATTTAAAGCCACAACTAACATTAACGTGACACAAGTTTTTAACACTTCAAACTTCTATGTCAGTTATACACATAATAACTAATTTAACTAAAATCCGTTTAACAACTTAAAAACATCAATTATGCTGCAACTGCTTATTTTAATTGAAACTCCATTTCAGGGAGTTCATTCTACATTAGGTAGCTTAATCGTCGAGTGATCCCGCTCGTATTAGCTGGCTGGATTGGCCAATCAACAAAAAGACGTTTTAAAAGTAGATCACCTCATTGCGTCTCAATCGTTACAAAATACTTAGAAATTGATATCTGAGCATAAAATAATTCGAGGATTACTTTATTGTGGAGAATTTAAGACTAGAGCCAAACAACAGGTGGCACCTCTGTCGAATTATAAACCTTATTTGTTATTAGGTATGTGGTCGTTCAATGGTTATAAAATAATTAGGTAGGTGCTAATAAGAAAATGTGTATTTTCCTTTTCTCGACCTTCACAGTACCTAACTGAATGTGTATCTAATATTAAGTATACAACAAAATAAAGGTGTCATTTCCATGCAAAATCCGCCAATAGCTTCACGGGCACACCATACCTCTTAAACGCGCGCGACGCCACGCCACGAGGCCCGCCGCTATCTATGCAAAGTGTTGAACACTAACAATACACTTCGCTATTTGCGTTCTGGCTAATTGCTTTTCCTTTCGACGCCGCGCAAACGACGAGTTATTTTCTTTGTGCTCGAGACACCTTATCGACGTCGTAAATCGTGGAATTGCTCTACTATTCACGTTGCTTTTTAAGTATTCGATAGCGGCAAATGGAAACGTTTCTTCATCTTAATACAGTTGTTAATCGGTGAACGTATTCGATTTCAATCTTGGCTTGCTAATACTGGTGGCAGTGTTGTAGTGTTCTTAGATTGGAATAATAATACAGCTCGGCTGTCAATCGCTGTAGTCCCACTCTCACTCGCATCTGACAAACCTACCATTACCATTATTACGGTACCTACCATTTGACATAAGTACTGGATACGAAGACTGTCGAGTACCATTAACACCCTGATTTTGCTGTACAATTGTATTTATTTCGTTAATCTAAATACTGAATGTAACATATCTTTGTTTTGTATGTCTGTTGTCTTTGAAGCTTAAACCGTGAAACCGATGCGGGGGTTTTTAAACTAGGTAAAAAAAAACCTAAGATTAAGGATTTGAGCGACGTTCACGATAAAAGCAATATAAACCCGTTCATAGTTAAATACAACACAAGAAATATGTGCCACACTCAGCACAAAAAGAAAGAGAATACAGCATTATTTCGGGTAAAAACAAAATAAAAAATGCTGTAACCCGCAAAAATTATAAACCAAATATTTATGCTGTAACCTGCATAAATATTTGGTTTTTGAGGGTTATCAGCATTATTGATTCCTAGCGACGTCATATAGAACTTTAGTTTTATTTAATCCATTGACATTATGAATACCGGTCGGCTGAGATACTATACGGTAAAACCTTAGTCTTTTTGATGTGTTACCGTATTATCAACATTTTGATAGCTCTTATACACGTACTTGACACTAATTGCGGCCGAGTTAAAAACCACCCATACACGCCAGAGATAATATAGTTTTCCCGAGTTGAAGAGAGGCTCGGTTCACTGCAATAAGCCCCGCGAGCTGCATTAAAGAGTAAAGTTTTTTTATCTAGAAATTTACTTTTATCTAGGTATCTACTTTTTAAATAAAGCGGAAACTGTTTGGGTACGTATGCACCTACTCGTACATGTAGTACGTTACACTTTGCCGTGACATTAATATTTCACTGACAAGTTCATAACTAAAGCTGCAACACGGCGCCTTGCCCTAGTGATGACTTTCAAACAACAAAGCTGTTGTTTAATTTTTAAACTCCCTAGCGAGGAGGGTGGCGCTGGCAGCAGCTGCACTTGGCTCACTTGCGCGGCTCGACTTTTGCTCGCCCTGTACTACCTACTCATTCTGTAAATATCTAGTTAACTTTATGTAAATTTTAGAGATAGATACTTCTCGAGTGGAAGGAATACAAATAACTGCGAGTATACTTATTCATAAAACGAATCTAAGCACCACATCTAAAAAATACCCTTAAAACAAAACATTTTCATTCAAATCAGTTCACCCGATTAGGTCCGAGGCAGATAAACAGACAGACAGGCACACAAAAAAAACTCTGTATTTGTGTGCCTGTGCGTCTGCTTATCAAGAAGTGTTTGTAAGAAAGGTCAACAGAGCGTGGCTGAAAGGCTGTAAAATAACTTGATACGACTTGCCCGCTTTATCATTACTGACGTGACTTAGAAAATAAATGGCCAACATCATAAAATGTACATTTTCCTTCTATTATTTTTTATTCGTTCTTACTCGTTGACATATTAATACTGAATAAAATAGTGGTTCGCTTAATCTGATCCTGGATTTTATAGGCTTTAGTGTTTTTTACTACAAAGTAAAAAAAAGGTTGCGTTGGGTTCGTTCGGTGTCGAAATCTCTGCTTAAAAATTGCTAGTCGCTTTATTTAGGAACCTTAAAAACGTGTATTCTGCGTCATCTAAAATCTAAGCGGACATTTTTAGTGTACCTATCTGCAGAAGTTTTAGTTTGACGACAGATAGACAGAATATAAGGCTCTTTGTAATTCTTGTGTTTCCTATAATGTACTTCATAAACAAAATCACTCGACGCGATATTTAGCCAGTTAACGTCAACCTTATACATTTCCGTTTACGATAATATTCTCGTAAATATCTTTTCTAGAGCCACAGTTCGGAGGAATGCAGTGTAATTGATCAAATCATAATTATGCATATTTTACCTGTAAATTGTAAAAAAGGAACATTTTTTACTCATTGTTAGGCGATGGGCTTGCAACCTGTCTCTAGTACACTGGTAAACATCTTAACCTACTTGTGAAAAATGTGGTTACAAAATTAACAATATTTTTTTTTAGAGTTGTTGGTATTTCTTTAGCTCTGCCTACCCCACTCTGGGAATGAAGGCGTGATGTTATGTATGTATGTATGTTTTGCAGATCGCTTCAGATAATGCTAAATTTTTCCAACTTTACGGTTTACTAAGGTTATCATTTAAAGTCAAACAAATAAGGAAACATTTTAATCAAATATAAAATAACAATTAAATAGGAACCTACGCAACGAACGATGTTCCAGTCTGTTCACTATTATACAACAAATTCGGTAATAGGGGTTGTAGCGAGCGATTTCTATTGCATGATTCCATAAACGGAAAGTATCGTGAACTCAATTGCTAGTTAATGATAATGAGTCTTTGCATCCGCTATTGTGGGGGTAAGTGTTGACAGCTAATAGTTAGTCGAAGGAAGCCAGCTCGCTCGCGAGGGTAATTAAGCTCTTATCCGCCAGAGCCCTGCCGCCGGCTGGCTGCTGTTTCGGGTTACATGGCTAAAGAGCCGCCGCTGGTTCGCCGGAACAGCTCGCGACCCTTGCGACCGCCGCTGGTTCGCCGGAACCGTCTTGCTGCGTCGAGCCCGCGTTCACTTTTTAATATTGGGCCACACACCTGAACATATAAAGTTTTATATAACATAATTATTTTCCGTAGATATAGTTACCCAAATCGAAAATATTATTAAAAAAAATGAAGAAACGTCGTTTCCTCTTCGACTCGAGTATCGTGGCATGCTGGTGGTACCCACGAAGTTTCACGTAATGGATTCATGTCAGCTCTCATGAAGTGACCTATACCTATCCATAGCTGGGCACCGGTAATCAAATAATTAACTGCGTTAATCGATAATCCGTTACTAAAAGTTAAAGCGTTACATTTCGGAACATTGAACGCAAGTTAACGTTAATTGTTAATCCGTTACACGTGATATCATTGCGATAAAAACTGTTGGTTTGGGTTTTGGAAATAACAAGGTTAGGAATAAAAAAGATGTGTAGAATTGGAGGGTGTAATTTAGTCATCTGGCACCGTTCGGATATTTCCCAACATGAACATTAACGTGTTGAAGTTCTCGTCTGAAAGCGAGGCCGAACTGAACTTATTTTTCGCGGCGAGGCGCGGTGCGTGCTGTATCTCTTTTGGTAAATTAGTAGGTACTGGATTAACGATTAACGAACTTGGGGAAATTTAACGGAAGTTAACGAGCTCGTTAATATTTTTAAAAGTTAACTTTGAAGTTAATCCGTTACTCGAAATCTTAACTTTGTTAATTAACGATTAACGGATTAACGAATTAATGCCAAGCTATACCTACATCTATAAGAATGAGGACGTTTCAAAACTGAGAAGCTTTCATAAATACCTACTTACGAAAGATCCCATCTGCACGAATTGTCGTTTCTTTTAGAGGAGTAATAAAACGCTAACCTAACACGAGTACAAAATACAAAAACATGTTTTGACGTTAGTTTCATGTACGTGAGGTAGGGTCGCCGCTGAAGCCGTGGACGGTATAGGATCGTAAACAGTCGTATTTACGACGGACAGAGGCTCATGGTCTGTGATTCCCACCTACGAGCACCTACAATATCGCTGTACTAAATCTACTATTACTGTAAGCCACCTATCGTCATTTCAAAGTTACAGGTGAAAGCTATAAGGAAATCATACGTTTGATGCTCGCATGTTCTCTCACTCGTTCGTGTACAGGGCCTCTATTCTACTGCGTTAAAACGATGTCGCGTTTGACGTGTTTTTGAATCGTTTATGACATAAGAGTTATCAAAACGTTGACAATACGGAAACAGGTTATTAACGATATCGTTATTACCTTTTAGAATTCCAGCCCTGTACTGTTGACTGTACATTTAATAACTTTAATAGGGATAGACTTACTCCCAAAAAACCTGCTCGTTTTTTAAGGTTCCGTACCCAAAGGGTAAAAACGGGACCCTATTACTAAAAGAAAGAAAGAACTATATTTATTGCCACAAAAATAAATGCAAGCATGAGTATAAAAATAATAATAATAATAAACGGATGAAATGACATGCTTCGTAGCAAAAGGACAGCGCCCGGGTTCGCGCCCACCGCTCGGCGCTGGTTCTCAGCGTAGCCCATTAAACTAAAGCCTAAAAGTAAAAACTAAAACTAAACTAAAGGTAAATGTGAGCCGCAAGCGCCGAACAGTTAACATCGCACTTACACTATATACTTACGAGTATATACATATTATACAATTATCACAACAATATTTAACTTCGAGTATCCAATGTAAAGAAACCAAACAAGATTTAACTTTGACTTTTTTGTTTAAGGGTAGTCTCAAACACTACAATTATATTTTCTAAGATTATTTTATGTTTGAAGCTAACAGAACCTTTGATTTTGCGAACAGGCGGTGGAATATTATTCCAAATCTTAGCCGCTGAGTATTTAAAACGACCCTTATACCCTACGGACTTATGCCTTGATATAAACATTTTATTTTGCCACTGTGGCTAAGGCTTCGCTGTCTGTCCGTCCGTGTGTCCGTCCATCTGTCCGTCCATCTGTCTGTCACCAGGCTGTATCTCAAGAACCGCGCTATCGCTAGCTCGCTAGCTATCAGAATTTTCACCTATTATGTATTCTGTTGCCACTATAACAACAAATACTAAAAACAAAATAAAATAAATATTTATGGGGGCTCCCATACAACAAACGTGATTATTTTGCTCGTTTTTGTTCGATATTGATAACAACAACAGGTAGACACTTGAAATATTCACAGAATATTTAGTTATATCTTAACTTTAAGAATAAATAAATAAATTAAAGTTGAAGGGGGTGATTTTTCCCCCGTTTTTTACTCGATCTTAATACAAGCACCGTGGTTGTAATAATGGTACAGAACCCTTCGTGCACGAGTCAGACTCGCACGTGATCTGTTTTCAAAGTCAAAATAGACGAACGTCATTCAAACAATGTATACACACTATCGCAACACAATATATTTATTACTTTAGAGTATTAAGCATTCGACCACTGTTATAACCTGGGCTTCGATTTCTACAGCTTTGTCTGCGTGACCCTTGTAGGTATATACCCGTAGAGAAGATTTGCTAAAGATAATCACTTTAAAGCTATTGATAAGAGATTCCATACTTTCAATCATGAGTTTCTATTATAAATGTTCGTGCCGCCGTGTTACCCCTTGGAAAATCTCAGTACACAAATTATTCTTTTTCTGTCTCATCATATTACACATAGCCTTCTCTCCGTATCACCTTTATGCCGACGTTCTGCAAATTTACTCTCAAGGGTTCCTCAAGTAAACGAGATTAGCAGGAAGATGTTTGCGTCAGTGTGGTCTCTTAGGGTGGAATCACATCTATCAGCACCGATTCGTATTTTGTCTATAGAAAATAGCTACTTTGTATGAAGATACGAACGCATCTATTCTCCTTTCGTATGCGTACGCATCTTCATATAAATTACTGGCATTTTCTTTAGAAAAAAGGGGAATCAGTGCTGATAGATGGGATTCCACCCTTAGGCGGCTTCGTAACTTTCTCCCTCTTGCGACTAGGGTTACGCTCGCTCAGTCATTACTTCTCCTCATTTTAGACTATGCTGATGTGTGCGTCTTAGATCTTACTCCGGAGCAGCTTAATAAGCTTGAGCGCATTCAAAATATAAGCATTCAGTTCATATTTGGTTTACTTACGCAAACATGACCACGTCTCTAGTTTCCGTTCGCAACGCAACCCCTTGTTACCTCAAGGAGTGTTTAACTTTTTTACGTCGATTCGTTGCTCCCAAAACTGTGTTATTACTGTACCCTCCTCTTCATCTAAATTCTACAACAGTTTGTTTACGTTTCAGGCTTTCCGTCTGTGGAACTAATTCTTTCTGATTACTGAAGTTTTAACTACATATTAAAGTACGAATTTTGTAAAAAAGTTTGGAGTAATAATATTAGGCAATAGTCTATCGTTCATGGTGAATTGGCATACACCCGGCGTCTGCGCGTCCTGACTGTCAGAATGGCGGGAGTACCTCCACATTGTAATAACTTTATTTGTGGAGCGGTGCAATGTATTTTAAAGCAGGTAATTTTTTTTTAGTATAATCATTTTATATATTTGTGAAGGTACACCCGCTATTCTGACTCTCACCATGTTAGAGCGTCTCTGACTCAGATCTGTGAATTATTATAATCTACAGTACCAATATTTATTTGTATAAGGTCTTCTGGCGGTCTTTACCAAATTCTCCTGTTAAAAAACATTTTACTAATTTTAATTTTACAAACTAAATAATACTCTATTATCTTTTTACAATAGTTAAAACTTTTCTAATTGTTTTCAGATTGAGATAGTTCTGAAGTTTTTTAACTTTGGCGAATTTGACTTATTGACAAATAAATGCCTCCCATAAAAAACAACTTTTAGTGCTTGGAAGTAAAAAGTCTTCCTGACTACTACAAATAGAAATGAGTTTCAAACAGATTTTTTTTTTGTAAAAATAAAAATACACTTGTGACATTGTAACAGGAAGCGAGTCAGATTGTCAAAAAACGCTGGACAGGAGATGAAAGTTATGATAGAATAATACGATTTTATTTTATTCAAAAATTTCTAGGCATCAAAAAAATGCAATATATTATACTGCGTGCGATATATTATAAAATATCAATATAATAGAGTGTAATTTTACTACAAAGCTATAAACATTAATTATGGCATACTTTTAAAAAATACTTGCTAGCATTTATTTTAGGTTTTTTATTTATTTACTAGAAGACAGGTTAGGTTATTATTGGGTTAGCACAAAAGCTGTTTCACACCAAAATCAGTTCAGGTTGTAACGAGCGCCGCCGGGCACCGAACGCACCGCTGACGTCACACGCCGCGCGCGCCTCCACGACACCACGGCACCGTGTACGGCCGCCACCCCGCGCGCGCGACCCCCGGCTTCGCCCGACGGCCTTTATAAGCGGAGGCACTCCCGTACTAACCAGCTACCAATTCGATTGAAATTCTCCCCTAGCGTCCTAAGTCCGAGGTCGGCCCAATAGGGGCGCCCTTAGGCATGCTAGTGTAAAACCCACTTTTAGCGTGGGCTCCCATCAGGAGTCCGCCCTCTCTCCGGCGAAGTAGTCAAAGCCATCAGAGGCTAACTACGTAGGTCCCTCAAAAAAAAAAAAAAAAAAAAAAAAAAAAAAAAAAAAAAAAAAAGTACTAACCAGCACTGCGTAGTGTGCTCTGATGGTCGAAGGGTCGTCTCCGGGCGCCCCTGAAGCTTGAGAACACTAAGTAGTGCCTCCCTCTCGCCTCCTCCCTCCTCCCCTCTCGCAACCTAGGTGCGGTGCTGTTACCCAGCGTCTTGAGCACTAGGAAGCGATCCGACCAACCTGGTGCGTTGCTGTTACCCAGCGTCTTGAGCACAGGAAGGTATCCTAAATCCCGTGACCTAGGTGCGGTGCTGTTACCCAGCGTCTTGAGCACTAGGAAGCGATCCAACCAACCTGGTGCGGTGCTGTTACCCAGCGTCTTGAGCACAGGGAGGTATCCTAAATCCCGTGACCTAGGTGCGGTGCTGTTACCCAGCGTCTTGAGCACTAGGAAGCGATCCGACCGACCTGGTGCGGTGCTGTTACCCAGCGTCTTGAGCACAGGGAGGTATCCCATCCCCCGTAACCTAGGTGCGGTGCTGTTACCCAGCGTCCTGAGCACTAGGAAGCGGTCCTGCTGACCGGGTGCGGTGCTGTTGCGCAGCGTCTGAGCACCGGGAAGCTCCCCGACCCACTTAGAATTAAGTACTAACAATTGAGCACTAACCGCTAACGTTATTCTTGAATAAACAGGCATAAAGCCTTCATGTTATACTGAATTGTGTTTACTATTCAAACCCTAATTCCTGATCCCCCTGAGCTATCTATAAAAACCTCCAGTCCCGTAGTAGAGTTGCCCAGGACGAGGTTAATGTTGACGTGGAGCCAAAGCGCCCCGTTACATTTGGCGCCCAACTTAAAAACTCATTTTTAGAGTCTTTGTTTGCTCAGGATCAGGACTTATAGGGACACAGCAAGTACAGATCATAGTAAAATCACATTTAGAGCCAAATTAACCGTTTTTCTTAATTAAATCTCTAACGAGTACGAATAAACAACCGTAAATTAAATCAAGCATAATCAAATATACCGTGAATACATAAAAACCGCCGGGATTGTTAGGAAATCCGCGACAACCGCTCCGTCCGTTTGCTAGATGCCGACCGCCTGGATATACGATTTAAAGAAACCCGAGTTGATTCTAGAATCTCAGAGTAGGGGGCTAGGGGTCGAAAACCTTACGGTAGATCAACTTCGGAAGAATTTGGTAGAATACGTACGTGATCAGGAATACCAAACACCCGCTAACGAAATTCTCCCCGAAATGCCGGATACCGAACCGAACCGCAGTAGCTCCAAGGAACAACCTTTAAGGGATCTAGGAAAAATAGTGAAAGAGTGGAATATATTCTTTGATGTCACAGATAATGCGATAGAATTTTATGAACGATTAGAGGAATTGATAGCCGCAAGCGGCATCAAGGGGGTAGACGTCCTGAGAATTTTACCTAGGTTGCTAAAGGGAAAGGCGTTGCTTTGGTATAGAAACAACATAGGAACTTGGGACTCCTGGGATAGCTTTGTGATATTTTTTAAGCTTTGTTATTTCCCTAGCAATTACGAGGCGAACCTCATAGAAAAAGTAATCGCGAGAAAACAGAAGTTTAATGAAAGTTTCATGAGTTATTTAACGGACTTACAAACGTTAATCAGGAGATATGGTAAATTAGCGCTGCCGGAACAAATTGATAGGGTTTACGAAAATATGCATCCGAATTACAAACTATACGTTCGAAGACGTGACTTTAAAACGCTCCACGAACTTATACAAATAACCGCCGACTACGAACACATCGTTCAAGATAAATTCCGAAGACGGATAAGTGATACATCCGAACCGCAACAAGGGACAACCTCCGAGTGCCATGAACCGACCAATCCGAATAAGGTTAGGAAAATTCATACCGAATATAATCCATCGAGCTGTTGCTGGTCCTGTGGGAAACCAGGACACTCGGCTAGAACATGTAGGAATAGCAAACGTTTATTCTGCAGTACTTGTGGTAAAGTAGGAGTACTAAGTAGGAATTGTTGCGGAATTTATGACGCGAAAACTAAGGGGGGAGAGATAGGGTCCGCGAATGAGGAACCTAGAGAGGACAACAGGATTTATATTGATGTTAGTATAGGGGGTAAAACCTATAAATGCCTGGTAGACACGGGGTCCACTAATACTTATATTAATCAACAAATATATGTGGAATGCGAGAGACGTACCATCATTAAATCGAGTAAAATTAGAAATATCGGGCTGGCAGACGGTACAAAGATAGAAATTAACAGAAACTTATTAGTAGACTTAGAAATTCAAGGTACCATCCTAAAACATTGGGTGCGAGTATTACCGGCAGCTACTTGCGCTATCATAGGCATGGACGTATTACGTAGGGTAGGACTTAAACTACTCTGGGAACAACAGGGGGCTTCTGTCAACGCTATAACCGAGAAACCGAACTTACAATCAATTAGCACACCCAAAAATGTCGAACCCAGACCCGTTTTAACACCAGCGCATGAAATAACCCAGCCTAAACCGGCCCGTCCGTCGAAACTGTTCCGACAATTAAAACAGTCAGATCAAAACCAACCGTACCGTCAAGGAAAACCGTTACAACAAAACAATCCGTTCCGTAAAGAAAAATCAAAAATACAAAACCGACCGTTACGGCAAGAAAAACCGGTAGAACAAATCCAACCATTCCGTCCATTAAAACTGATCAATCAGAAAAAACCGTCTAGTCAAGATCATGCGTCACGCGAAGGGAAGCCGGACATGCTACGCACTAACAGGGCAAATAAACCGCGTGAACCCGTCAATAGCGGCAACTTGTCAAGTCCAATAAATAAAGCATACGAAGCCGTCAAAGATCACCAGAACAAGACCTCCAAAAAACAAAAACGGGACGACGGTAAACTTAGAAAATACTGGGACCCAGAAATAAGCGAATTAGTATTAAGAAAAAAAAAAAAAACCTATTAAATCCCATTAAGTTCTTTGTGTAAACATTATCAGTACGTATAATGCGCAAACGAAACCGAACCAGAACTAACAAGGTATAAGGGTTAGAACCGCTTGACAAGTACGACACGCCGTAACATTCAACAATAATTAACCAATCTTATATTTGTGCACGGAGGCACACGGCTCGCGGCGCGATAAGTAAAATGAAGGTGGGTTTAAGCCGCGCGGCCGACGAGCGCTGTCCATCCACCCGCCACCGACCGAAATAAAAATGTGTTGTCCGAATAAGGAGATAGCGCATAGTAGTAAACATTGATTTAAAAACGTATGATAATGGTTGTTGTTTTATGCAAAGTACCGTATTAGTAGATTACCATGTCATAAGTTGATGATAAAAATAGGGGTTCCGTACATGACATTATATGGGTGTTTTCTTTTAAATTAATACTTACAATAATTAAAGAGGAAATAAAAGGGAGCCATAAAAATAAAACTTTGTTAATAAAGTTGATTAAAACCCAGTACAATAAACCGAAGGGTCGACAATTAATATGTATAAATTTGAACCTTATTTTGTTGGCCGACTAAACCTGAACCGCTCGTTACGAATTACCGATTTATAGGGACTTGCCCCGCAGGGAATAGCGAAGGAATGTATTTCAAATATAATAACAGTGATTTTTCCAGGTAAAAATCTCCAGAGGAGGAGGGGGAATGTAACGAGCGCCGCCGGGCACCGAACGCACCGCTGACGTCACACGCCGCGCGCGCCTCCACGACACCACGGCACCGTGTACGGCCGCCACCCCGCGCGCGCGACCCCCGGCTTCGCCCGACGGCCTTTATAAGCGGAGGCACTCCCGTACTAACCAGCACTGCGTAGTGTGCTCTGATGGTCGAAGGGTCGTCTCCGGGCGCCCCTGAAGCTTGAGAACACTAAGTAGTGCCTCCCTCTCGCCTCCTCCCTCCTCCCCTCTCGCAACCTAGGTGCGGTGCTGTTACCCAGCGTCTTGAGCACTAGGAAGCGATCCGACCAACCTGGTGCGTTGCTGTTACCCAGCGTCTTGAGCACAGGAAGGTATCCTAAATCCCGTGACCTAGGTGCGGTGCTGTTACCCAGCGTCTTGAGCACTAGGAAGCGATCCAACCAACCTGGTGCGGTGCTGTTACCCAGCGTCTTGAGCACAGGGAGGTATCCTAAATCCCGTGACCTAGGTGCGGTGCTGTTACCCAGCGTCTTGAGCACTAGGAAGCGATCCGACCGACCTGGTGCGGTGCTGTTACCCAGCGTCTTGAGCACAGGGAGGTATCCCATCCCCCGTAACCTAGGTGCGGTGCTGTTACCCAGCGTCCTGAGCACTAGGAAGCGGTCCTGCTGACCGGGTGCGGTGCTGTTGCGCAGCGTCTGAGCACCGGGAAGCTCCCCGACCCACTTAGAATTAAGTACTAACAATTGAGCACTAACCGCTAACGTTATTCTTGAATAAACAGGCATAAAGCCTTCATGTTATACTGAATTGTGTTTACTATTCAAACCCTAATTCCTGATCCCCCTGAGCTATCTATAAAAACCTCCAGTCCCGTAGTAGAGTTGCCCAGGACGAGGTTAATGTTGACGTGGAGCCAAAGCGCCCCGTTACAAGGTGAAAATTTATAACTGTATATAAAAACAAAGTTACATGTTCAAATATGGGCCGTGCAACATCACAATCCTTTTCAACGTGAAATTTGCACAATAGAGCAAAAGCTTATACAAGTAATCACCGCAGCGTAAAACACTTTTAATACTTCAAATAATCTGACTTGTCTTATTTAGGAAACACTTTTTAAATGCCCCTTTTCGCCTAGAATCTAAAATTCCCTGTTTATAGCTGGCTACGTAATGGGCCTGCGTAGTGCCGTTTCGTACGTATTTCAAAGCTGGTTACCAACCGCAGTTAAGAATCGATAATAGAAAAGTCCCGTTTAGTTGCCAGTTACAAAATGGGGTTTTCCCGTTTCGAAGCTGTTTACGAACTTTTAGCTACGAAACGGTGCCAAAGGGTAGTAATAAACTAATCTCAACTGTAAAGATCATCTCAAGATGCGTCAAAAATGTCATTTTTCTATGACTAGACGTTTAATTTGACGTATCTTAACATGGGCGTGACAACCAAGATGAGTTTATTGATACGGCCCTAAGACTACTACTTACTACTACCTACTACTGGGCATCTATTCAGGTGCGTTAAAACGATATCGTGTTTGACACGTTTAAGAATCGTTTATGTCACAGTCGCCATTATTGTAAATGACATAAGAGTTATCAAAACGTTGACAATACGGAAACAGATCAAAAACGATATCGTTATTACCTTGTAGAATCCCAGCCCTGGTTATTATTATTTAGGTAAGTACTTTTTTAAGAGTACCGTAAATATTTACATTATTTATCTTATTAAGTCGTTAGGAGGAATGTTGTAGGTACCATAAATATTATTTGTAGTACCTAGTCTACCTGGGTGACCGAGCTCTACTCGGGTGTCATGTAGACGAAACTATTAAATCACAATTCCTCGTAACCCGATTTTTCGGCGGATTCTGAAATATCGATTTTATGACCTAAAAAAACTCCAATTCCGAGAACGTGATTACAAATATATATATTGCTCGTCTAATAATAGTATACTTATGTAGGTCCGAATTTGAACATTCTTAGAAGTTCTATTTTTTCATTCCATTCAAATCCGTGAAACCTCGAGATACACTAGTACAATAATTGAAAAAAAAAAACTTCATTCCGATCTCCAATATTATTATTTAAAGATGTGGGTTTGAGGGCGGATCAGATTTCTCCTGGTCATGTCTGTTGCAGACTCTCTCCTTTCCCTTCGCATCTTAATTAATAAAAATATGACCTTTGACGTAAGTAGACGTTTATTTATATGGATTTAAGTAGTCTTACAAGAATAGAGTTTAACGTTTCTTATCTTACATTTATCCGTTAAATATTTGCTAATTACGGTTGAATTTAGTGGTATTAACCTTCGAATGCTTAAGCTACGTTTTATTTGACTTGATTTGTTTGTCACGAGTAATTTGATGTACCCGCCTGAGTTATTTATACCATACATTTATTTTACATTCTTGTCAGAAGCTTTGAGTTTAAGGCTTATAAAAATGCCTTATCAGTTAGGCAAACTTTCTTGAAGGTCCTCAAATAATTCTCAACATAATTTAAGAAGTCAGCGTTTTTATTCTTATCTTTCTCTCTCTCTAAAAGTTGTATAATCTATTTCTACTCCTGTGAATACATACAAAACTACTTCTGGGTGAGAAACCAAGTTTATTGAATGCAATAAACTTGGTTTTTCACCCACAAGTAGTTTTCATCTTAGAATTGTTACTTAATTGATGAAGAGTTACGGTAAGGTATTCTTTAAAGTTAATATAAGAATAATTATTAGGTTAACATATAGAGATAACCTAAACTTATTTTTTTTAATTATTTCGAACTACTATTAATTATGGTTCTTGTGTGGCCTGAATCAAAAACATCTATGAAAGAAGCCTTTCGACCAGTATGGTCAGATTTTAACGCAATCAAATATTTTTATAATTTTTTGAATATGAATACGTAGCTTTACAACAGCCTTCCTTTCTTGGGACTTTACAGTACTTTTAGTAATTCTAAAAGAGTCACAACGAATGGAAATAAACTAATAGAAACTCTAATATTAATTAATTAGTACTGTTTAAGCCAATGTCCAGTAAACTTATTTATTATGCTACATCTGTGCACTGTGCTACATACATGTCTGTACATACTATACATGTTTATGAAATAGTTAATTGAAAACTATCATGGAGAAATGCTATTACACAACCTTGTCTCTGAAAAATAAACCTTCATGGCAGCATTCATGTCAAAAAGTAAGTAACGTATCCGACGGGCGCGTCAGCTCTCGTCGTATCTTTTTAAGCAACGTTTGGAAAGGTTTTCCCTCTCACGATGATGCCTTTATCGAAAATTTTGTCACGTCTCGAAACTTATTGCAACATCGGTTAGTATATTGCAGTATATTTTATAGAGCGTCAAAGTAAGCTATCAATCTCTCGGGACGTGACACAATTTTCGTTAGAGGCGTCGTCGTGAGGTGCAATCGGTTTTGTAGATATGAGGTTGCTTGTAATGTACATAGTTTTTAATTGAATAATTAGAGGTACCTCTTATTTCATTATTAGGCCAAAATCTCAACTCTACATTGTTACAATGTTAAATACTTACTCGTATGAGGTTGTACTGCAAAAAAGGATAATAAACTTTGTTTACTCAAATAACACA
This sequence comes from Acleris holmiana, assembly GCA_949316455.1. Taxonomy (NCBI): domain Eukaryota; kingdom Metazoa; phylum Arthropoda; class Insecta; order Lepidoptera; family Tortricidae; genus Acleris; species Acleris holmiana. The sequence goes on from OX438762.1 coordinate 18,499,687, forward strand.
TCATAATACTCGAATAAAAACTGGGCAAAAGCATGTCGGACCATGCTCAGGGTAGGGTTCCGAAGCCGTTAAGTACTTGAGTACCTACTACAAACATAGAAATCAACAAGTAAAACAAATTTTCTATTTAAAGTCAATTGGTGCCGTCTTAGATGATTTTAGTAGATATAAACACTTTAATCGCCTGTATCTCAAGAATCAATGATGTCTACTTAGTAGTCATAGATTTTCTTTAAAATTCATTATACCTATGCTCTTTCATTTATGTTTTTTTTTCAGATTTTTAATACTCGTACTTTTATTTTGGCTGTAGGTTTGGGGAGGACTCTTGACTCTAACAAAAATTAGGGCTTTAAACCTTAATATTTCATAAACGGATCACTTAATCAAAAAAATTGAGTTCAATAACCCGTAATATTTTTGAAAGACCTATTATATTGATATTCCACACTATGGGGTAGACGAGACAAAAAATACATACCCACGTTACGTGTAGGGGATGTACCGTAAAACCACTACCACTTTTTTGACGTGACAAAAATGTATATTTATGCCAAATAACAGCCTTCTAGTACTAAGAGTCTCTGAGCAAGGCTGCGGACGGACGGACGCATGGGCGGACGGACGGACGGACGAACATGGCGAAACTAGAAGGGTCCTAGTTTGACTACGGAACCTTGAAAATCAAACTTCGAATATGTACACATTAGAGGGTTTTTTTATTTATCATCACACTTGCTTGGAAAGGGTGTTATTACACGCAGCTGTTTAGAGCATATATTTACCTCCCGAGTTATGGATTTTTGTAAAGAACTCCCGAGGGACTTGTGAATTTTGTTTTTAATTATAGAACCCACTATCGTCATTTCAGACTATGGACACTTAACTTTAACAAAAAATAGCGCCTTAAAGCTTAATATTTCATAAACGAATCCCTTAATAAAAAAAAATATTCACAATCCCGCAATATATTTCCAACGTCACCCAACACTAGACGAGAAAAAAATACATCCCGCGTTACGTGAAGGAGAGGTAGGTACATTAAAAAAAACAAGATGTTATTTCAGAATATAAAATATAATGGTAACATTTAAGAAAATAAATATACACTTACTCAATTGAACATACACAAACAACGTAGGTCATCAACAGTGTACACGTAAAAAAATATATGAAGTAAATGAGACTTGATATATAAAATAAACTGAATAATGCTGTTGCAAAGTGGGGTCTTTAGGGAGCGGTGACGATGGTGCTTTGATGTGATTTCCTCGTAAATTGCCGCAATAGATGGGTCTGATTGCATTAGCCTCCCCGATCCGAGCGAGGAAGCTAGCCCGATGCGGCGTTTTCATCTCACCTTCAAAGCATAATTTATATTAAATTGCAATTTCATTTTCTCGTTAGAGTGAGAATAAGGGTTCAGAACTAACGAGATCAAAATAAAGTCCGTCAATCGGAGGCGTCCCGGACTTAGCACTAGGAATTGGTAAATGAACAGTTAACGTGGTCGAATGCTGCCTGATCATTAAAACAAACCTACGCTCATAACAGGTTGTTTTTATTTATTATAACTGGGTTATTTCTACGTAATCGTTTTGCCTTAACTACATTAACTTCAGAAAAATATAGAGTATGATCGTGTTGTGAGTAAATACAACGTTCCGTAATTCATTCATTACGAATACAGCTCCTAAAAATAATTGCTTCATTCAATGGCAATTAAAATTCGCAAAATGACTTGGATCTTTTTACGGCGTCTTTTTAAAATAAAAACGTTTTCTGAATAAACAATGATCCGGACCGACGAGTTTTTTTCACAGTGACTAATGTTGGTCGCCTTTCGTTAGTATTTTGCCGAAAGTTAATTTGCCCTTGTAGGTTCCTCTTTCACAGAGAAAACATCTTTTACAATAATAATATACAGTAAAATATGTACCTATGCCTTAAAACTCAGCGAAGATTAGAAAAAGTAAGGCTGTCTTTTTTGTGGAACATGTCACTTTTACGTTATTCTTAGCATTTGGTAATCATGCTTTTTTTTATCTCTTTGCATGAATTTATCATGTTTGTATTATTTAGTACACACGAAGACACTGTTAACTGACCACCTGTAGACTTTAATACGTTGCGATAAGGTTTATGTTCGTTTGTAAATGTCCAGTTAACAGTGTCTTCGACTGTACTAGCGACCCGCCAGCGGCTTCGCCCGCTGCAGTTTTTTTTTCTGGACTATTTTTTAATTTATTTTAGTTAAAAAAAAAAAAAAAAAGTATCCTATGTTAATTTTACTACCTTCCAGAATATGTGTACAAAGTTTCATGATGGTTCGTCAAGTAGTTTTTGCGTGAAAGCGTATCTATTCAGTGGCTGCCACGCACTGCCTCGTAGCGAACGTGTGACGCGTTGGCGCTTTTTGTACATCGCAAGTGAACGTACCGCATTAGTAATTTTGTATACTTAAGTATTGATATTGTTGTATTTCGTCACTTTGTATATTGTTATTGTGTATAAGTGTGTCTCTTATGTCACTAAAATAAATAAGAAGAAAGTTTAGTTTGTGTAATTATCATCAATGTAAGGTTCCAAATATAAACTTCATTTCTTGTACAAAAATACGAAATTCGATTTATATCGTCAGCATGAATACTAATAATACAACAATAATACAAATAATTGAAGCAACCTTATTAAACAGAACAAGTTATAAATTGTCACTTAAGTATCCCAATATCAATTAACTTTTCCTCTAGCCCTAGACTACAATACCGACCCGCGCCTCCACGCATGTATTTCTGTTTCTTTCTATTAGATTCGTTACATTGCTTGTTATCGTAGGTAACGCATAAGTCGCGTTATTTTAATACCTTTAATAAAATGCAATAAGATTTTGCTTCATGTACATATTTGCGTTTCGAAAACGTCTGTTTTTGTATACTACATATTACGTACATGTCCGCACTGCGGTTGCTTCCGATTTTTTTAGTCAGTTTGTTTCGAGGAGCGCAGCGGCGAGACGAGTTTATTTGTACTGCGGAAATAAACTTGAGGTTATGACGTCGGCATTGTTACAAAGAAACTGTCTCCATTTTTTGTATACTATTTTATGCTTACAGTCTCTTGAAAGCATCAGCGACAGGCCCTCCGCCTTATTTGCCCGCGAAACGGGACTGCTGCATTGCATGGCAGCTTCCGTAATGCTGCAACGAAACGCTGGAATAACCTATCACTATCCATTAGAAACGTTAGCACATGATTCAAATTTAGAAAAGATTTAACACTTATTTTATATTATTGCATACGTCTTCAACAGAGACAGCATGAGTTGTCTTAAGCTATTTATCTAAAGAACATAATTTCAAAATTTGAAGCAAATCGCCATCCAGAAAAAACAAACATTGAAAAAGACACTTGAAAAAATCATAAGTCAAAAACTATTACAAGTAGGATGTTCATACTCGGCTAAAATAATCTTCATTTCAAGAGCTACTTACTAAAAATCCCCGAGCCCATTTGATGTAAGGGCCGGCTTACTATGGAAACCCAGCTATAGCCTTAACAGCCTTTTGGTATCTTTTTAATAATATACGAAATAAAGGAGAAAAAAATCAGAGTAACCGAAAAATTAAATTTAGTGGTGGTAGGACCCTGTGCAGGGTCCGTCCGGGTCGCTACCACCATCTTATCCATTAACCACCCGCCAAGAAACAGTGTTCGCATTGTTGTGTTCCGGTGTGGGGATAAGACAACCGGTGAAATTACTAGCATAGAGGCATTCCATCTTAGTCCTCAGGGTTGGCAACGCATTTGAGGTCTTGGGATTATAGTCTTGAGAATTCAAATGTCTATGGGTCTCAGATTCTACTTACCATCAGGTGGCCTGAGTGCTCGTGTGCCTTCTCCTTAACATAAAAAAAAAAAAAAATAGAGGCAGCAAATAGTTGTTCCAGTGAGTTAATATTCTAAAGAAGATGAATTAATTATCCTCAGATAAAGAAATGTAATAAATATAAATTATAAGAAAAAATACTTTTCAGTTGGAAAAGTCTTTCTCAAACAGAGGCAATGATTTTTATGTTTATATATTTAAAAACCGGGCAAGGGCACGTCGGACCATGCTCAGTTTAGGGTTCCGAAGCCGTTAGTACTACAAACATAAAAATCAACAAGTGTTACTTGTTTTCTTACTTACTCACTTTCTATTTAAAGTCATCTGGTGCCGCCCTAGATGATTTTAGTAGGTGTGAGTATAGATTCTTTAATCACCTGTATCTCAAAAACCAATGATTTGTACTTAGTCGTCATAGTTTTCCTTTAATTCGCCATTTAAGTTTTTTCTGATTTTTAGGATTTGTAGTTTTGGCTGTAGAGGGGGACGGACACTTGACCCTAACAAAAATTAGCGCTTGAAAGCTTAATATTTCATAACGGATCACTTAATCGAAAAATTGTTTTCAGAAATACGTAATATTTTTGGAAGACCTATCCAACGACACCCCAAACTATGTATGGGTAAGACGGGAAAAAAATACATCCCCACGTTACGTGTAGGGGAGCCTATTTTTTCTTTCTTTAAGATTTTCTTTTATTACTTTGTTGTTGTGACCAATATGTATATTCATGCCAAATTACAGCTTTCTAGTAAAAAAGTCTTTGAGCTAGGCTGCGGACGGTCGGACGGACGGACGGACATGGCGAAACTATAAGGGTTCCTGGGTAGACTACGGAATCCTAAAAAACCCCAAGTAAATGGGATAAGGGCAAGAAAGTGTATAATAAAACCTTCGCCACACCAGTACGAAAGCGCTCAAAATGTGAATAAGGGTGTTAGATTACGAATGATTTTGTTAAAACTCATTGACGTAAAAGGCCAGGCTCTTGCTTGAGGTTCTTTTCTTTACTAAGGATCTGCGTCCGAATTCACGAGCAAGTTCAAAAGAGTCCCGTGACTCACTTATAAAAATATCGAAAAATTGATAAACCATTGAGTCTATGAGCTCTTTCCCTGTAGTGTACCTATCAAGAAAATAACCTATCTAGAGCTAGCTCTAATTCGGAAAAAAACAGGTGGTCAACGCAAGAAAACCGTCGGAAAATATAGTTAGATATAAAATGAACGAGGCTCGCCTAATGACACTCAAACTTCATCCATAAATATACATTACATACATACATCATAACACCACGTCTTTATTTCCAGAGTGGGGTAGAAATACCAACAACTCTAAAAAGACTTGTTGATCATTCTGTAACCATTTTTTGCACAAGTAGGCTAAGATGTTTATCAGTGTATTAGTGACAGGTTGCAAGCCCATCGCCTAACAGTACTACAAACCTTTATTTCCTTAGTCGCCTCTTACAACATCCACGGGAATACATGAAGCGGCACTATTCTAACCTGGCTACCACACCGACAAAATTAAATAATGGCTTACTTTAGTCCCACGCTTAACATTCTGCAATTATTTTATTCGTGTGATTGATTCTGTAATTATTATTATTCCTCTTTATTCACTATTTATGCTAAGGTGATGTATGATGATTTATGTGTCACTGAATAAATTACATTTCTTTCTTTCTTTCATTAGAGGAGTTTAATATGTTTTAAATAAAATCACAAAAAAGGTTGTCAAATTAACGTCAAAAGAAAGTGTTATTAGGCTAACGCAAGCCGTTAGGTAACGATTTATTAGTTGGGTACGTGCTTACAGCAAAAGTCATAAATATGTACACGTTCCCAAAGGCGTCTATAATATGTTCACGGCCCTATGTCACTGATAATAATTAACAAGGTATATATATGTATACATCTATTTGGGTCGATGTCCGTACATATATTCGTGCTTTTACACAGATAGAAAAAATCTCTTCAGCCAAAGAAACCTATTTAAGTCAAGAGATTTCCAGTTTCCCATATCAGGAAAAAATTAATTACTTGATATAAAACTCAAAATGTTTCGAACTTTATTACTTACACTAACAATTTTATATCTTTACGTTGATTAGTAAAAAAATCTTTTTTTTAAAACTTTAACATTTATTCCAAGAGCGTGACCGTCTTGTTCAGTGATAATTGTTATTCAGAATCAAATCAGCCAATTCTTAACAACAACAAGAATCTTTCTTGTTTTTAATTGAGAAAATGGCTCATATTAAGAGTTATGACGGTTCTTTTTAAAGAGTTGCACATAATTGAAGTAAAATTTAGTGTTTCTTGGGGTGAAACAAGTAGGTACTTATACCAAATACATTAATTTCTCAATTTCAAAGTTGTTACGGTACTAGGTAAAGAGTTGACATAATTGAATTAAAATTTAATGTTTCTTTGGGTGAAACAATAAGGTATCTTGTACCAAATATATTAAGTTCTGAATTTAAAAAAAAAAAGACTTGAATTTAATATTTCAATTTCTTACCTTGAATAAACCTATTTTTTAAATTAAATTTTTTAAATTTTTTTAACAAGTAATAAAATCTCTTGGTTGTATATTTAAGCTTTTTCTGTAGAGATCGAATATATTTTATTGTAAATTTTACGTTTCTCTAATTGAATTAATAAATATCTAACTTCTATACTCTTGAACTTTTTAGACAAGTAATGAAATCTTTTGATTCTATATTGATGCCTTTTGAGTAAAGAATTAATATTATTTCATTGATACTTTTTGTATTTCTAAGTAAGATACAATATTTTTTGTCTAATGTCAATTGTTACTCGATGCAAAAGGGTAAATATTTTTCTGTAATTCCGGAAATGTTCAATTAAAGAACGTGTGGTACTTACTATACAGCACGACCTAGGGTACAAATTCATAAAAAAGGTACTTTTATGTACTTTAGATTGTAAGAAATGTGCTCTTATAGTTTCGACGTTGGTCGTGGTCGTGCTTGGTAGACGCTTTTTGGCACGACCACGCGAGATTAAAGATACACAGGTGAATTATAAAAGTCACAAATAATACAAAATAATGTACTCAAAATGTACTGTTTATTTTTATTCTATTGCCGCTCTATTGCTTATTTCACTATAGTTTTGAGTGCTTGCTTGATAGAGAACACGCTTGTAAAACAATTTACTTCAGGCGCTCAGAACATAAGAGAAAAGTAGACTAAGCAATAAAGAAACACTAGAATAAAAAAAAATATTTTGAGGACATTTAATTTGTACAATTTGTGTAATTCACCTCAGTATCTAAAATCTCGCGTGGTCGTGTCAGAAAGCGTCTAACTAGCACGACCATGTTAAAACCATTAGAGTACATTTTTTAAGATGTGAAGAACATAAAAGTACATTTTTTAAATATATTTGTATTGCCAAAGAAATAACAAAATTATCCTTAGTCGTGCTGTATAGTATAGTACCACACGACAAAACCTATTACTGTTCTCAAGTTTACTGCGAGTGAGATTACTGGTATTGTTAGTGTTGTTAAAATAGTGGCGAATATTTGTTGTTATTATCACAGTACAAATTCCGTCACAATCAACAAAAGCAAACCTCAGTTACATGTAGCGCCACCTGGTTAATCTAAAAACAGTAGCTTTTATCAACACTTGTTTTAACTAAACATTTATTAATATAAGCAATCTAATCAATCCAGAATAACAGAAAAATATAGAGTGTAGGAATAATACAAGATATAAGAAACTGAGAAAGCTATATATTATGCTATAAAACAGTTCGACAAAATTACAATCATATGGTCTCGAGTACAATCATTGAAAACATTATATAAATTTTGTGCTTAAAGTTGTCAATGAAACAACTCTAATTTTTCGCCATCAGAATTGTGTCATTGTATACCATATTACTTAAAAGTAGATCATTGTAGGTACAGGAAAATAAGAGTTGTATCATTAAACTCACGGAGGAACAGAACTATCCATAGAAATGGTTATACTGTAGGCCTCATCACAAAATAAACGAAAAGTGGTGAATCTAGGCTCAAAGTCATCATAAAAAATATGTTGAAAATCTATTATTTTTTTAATTTGGTATTTATGTGTATTATTTAGAGATGTTTGTTATTTTCATAACCGTTTTTTTACAATAAATTTGACTTTACTTTTACCCAGTTTTAATATCTACAATAATATTTTACAATACAATTTCTCCTTTACTATTTTTATGAAAGCGTCGACACAGACTGATATACTTGAAAATGAAAAACGATTTATTGGTTATCTTATCACATAATTAAAAACAATACAAAGATTGGGCTCTTCTAGTAAGCATAGGAATATACTTGTGTCAGAAGGCCCCGCTCTTCCAGCAGCAATAAGAAGTATAACCTAATAAGATACCTACTTATCAAAATCAGTAAAAGTTAGTAATATAATACTTCTAATACGGCTTCCTTATTCGTATCTAAAATAATGTCTGGATGAATTGATGGTTCTGTGGGTTAGAATCTATTCTATGTCCTAAATGAGGACATAGAATAGATTTTGAACATTAATAGATACAAACTACAACTCTTTTATTTTCCAAGACCAGAGACCGTGAATACCACCCACTAGATTTCAACTACATAGTAGACCATTCTTGATCTAGAAATACGCCAACTCCTGACTTAGATATATACAGACAATATTGCCACAAAGCCTCAATTTCATTTGAGACATATACAAGTAGTTTAAAGGAATCTTATACCGGGAAGCACTACAAGGGCCTCATTTCAATTTGCCCCGGTTAGATAGAACTTAGGTCTATGGTCTATTCTATTAAGTGTGTGTCACAAAACAAACAAACAATATCAACAATTTCTTTTGTTACATAAATAGATAATAGGAACCTACCCAGTGGAAATAAAAGTATAATAACTTGAATCATTTAAAAAGGCTATTCCCATTAATACGTGAATAGTCCTTGTAAATTATTGAAGCAAGTGCCTTTAGAGCCACTGCACTACATAATATAAAACAAAGGTCGCTTCCCGCTGTCTCCCTGCCCCTATGTATGCTTATATCTTTAAAACTACGCTACGGATTTTGATGCGGTTTTTTTAAGGGCATACTTTTTACAAAATAAACATAGTCAAGGACTAAAATTAAGAAATTTTAACTTTTCCATTCCGTTACGAAAATTAACTGTACTGCTATAAGACAAATGGTGGTATCTCAGACCAAACTCTTGTAGCAAGTGCAAACATATTACTAACGTGTGAGGATTGAATCTGCTTCAGTTATTGAATTTGAGTTACCGCCTATTGGCGTATGAGGTCAGTTTATAAATGTAACACTAATTTTCGTAACGGAATGGAAAAGTTAAATTTTCTTAATTTTAGTCCTTAACTAGGTATGTACACTTTTTAAAAAAATATGCCCTTAATAGGTAGAGTGATTCAAGAGGAAGGTTTATATGTATGTTCGGTACGTGTGTTACCGAAGTGAAGCGAGGGCGGGTTGCTAGTTATAAATAAATAAACTATTTGTAAAATGAAACATAACACTTTCCGTTAACAGAACGAAGTGGCATAGGCAAGCAATCGCGACAATCTGTTAGAGATATTAAATCACAATTAACGTCGTCACTGCTTTCAACATGATATGCTTTAATATGTTCACTATAGTCACAAATCCGTAATTTGTTACATAACAGTAATATTGACTTTAAATCAATGTTTTTCACAAGTATACGGCGGGTAATTATAAATACTGGCTCATCGTTTACATATTTATGAAGCAAAACACTTGATGTGTCGTAAATTATGCCGTTGATTTCATATGACGACGCAGAACAGTAATCATTCTCCAATCCATTGGGAATATTTAAGTGATTTTGTTTGCCGATCTTAATATTATCTTCCAACCCTTTTTCAGAAAGAAATCTTGCACAACTTTTCAATTCACACCGTAATGCAATGGAATAAGATAAATTTTTGCGACACGTTATTGACTGTGCCACACGTTTTAGATCTTTATGCTTAGCTTCAAATTTAAATGCAGAGAAAAATATAGGTGGACCGGACTTTTTTATTATGGACGGGTAATGTAATAAGAAATGATATTTTGGTTTCAAATGAGTTTGGAATAATTCCAAATACATAATATGGTGTTCTTTGATAAGTTGTGTTAAATATTCGACATGTTCTATCGAAATAACTTGACTTGTTAAAATTTCAGTCAACTCTAGTAAGGCCAAGTAATATTTCCATATTTCATCATCTACAATGACCAAGTCACCAACGATGTAACGAAAATTTCGTACAAAGCATAACATTTCGGAAGCCGAAATAATAATTGAACCATTAGCTAAATGTTGTTTATTAATAGGTGGGGGGTGATTGTTCTCCATTCTGCTGTAATTAAAATATTTAATTCTAGAGTTCAAGTGTTCTAGTGTAAAATAACCTTTGCCTAATAATGATTTAACTATAGCTGCCATGCTATATCTGTAAACTCCCTCACAAAGGTCGTGCATTACATCGACACTTGTGTTATCAAACATATGAAATCGTTCTAAACTGTTCCACACACAGTTTTCTTTCAGACCCATGTTGTTTTCTAAGTAATAATTGTAATCCTGTTTATTGCGGATTTTATTCTGATTTTCAATTACTTCGGTTTGACATTCTGTTTTGTTCATCGTACAAATTCTGCAAAACATATTTGCTGAAAAACTCTCTACACAGCCTAAAATTGAATTCAAACCTAGGTTGTCGCCGCACTATCAATGTAAATTTAATATTTATTACTTTGTTAACGTGAGAAATGTTGATGCCAGTTGTTTCAAGAAATTTTAGTTCAGATAGTAATGGTTCAAAAATTTTTTGATTTCCAAATTTGGTTCTTTGATTTGAATAGAAAAGTAATGTTAAAAATACATTTTCCAATTTGCTGGCATATTGAGGAGGCATACTGCCTAAAGATGTATACACGGCACCTATTTTATGTTTTCCTGCGTGACTACCTAAGGGGTTACCGCTTTCAAAATCATCGTAATAAACATAAAGAGGAATTAGTGTTTCTGAACAATTTTCCATTTATATTTTCCACAGAGTTCCATTGACTACACTTCGTAATATCCCGTTATCCATGCTTAATTTTCTCTGGTAATCTAATACAGTATTTAGAACGTTTGGTAATTCCAAAAACATTTTTAAAGTTTTCCTTAATGGCAAAAGATACATAAATTCCTCTTTAAGTTGCATTAAGACAGTATTGCTCCTTTTGTGTTGTGCTTTGGATACACCAATTTTTATTTTAACAGGTTGCACAAATTTTCCTACCCCATTAAAATAATTTTATGTTCTGTATCAAAATAATCAAAACAGTTTTCAACCGCTCCAATAATACTGTTTATAGTTTTGAAACAGTTTTCATCAAGCATATAGTTACTTTTTAAAACGTTAATCGTTTTCTTCAGGGGAAAAATAATATCCGCTAGCAATGATTTGAAGCTGTCTACTAAATGTTTTACTTTACTTCGAGGAATATTAAGCATACTGTATAAATTTATTACAAACCCAACTACATTTGAGTTAAGACTTTTCTTAACTTGATTTAACTCATCTTCTAAGGTAAAACCAACATCACAAATTGGTCCTGTCACTTGTGGCCCAGTATTTGTGACCGTATTATTTAAATTTAAAGCTTCACAATATATATTTGAACCTGTATCACCCATACTTCGTGTTTCTTGAGTTACATCTATTTCATTACTATCAAGTTTACGCTCTTTAAACAATTTGTGAAAAACAGTTAAATGGTCTTTCAGGGAATATTTCGTATCATAAGTTCGTGTACAATTAATTACAGGACATACAAAATAGTTGGTAATTTTATGTACTATGTCTAAATGCAATATGTACATTTTAAAGTTCTGAATAGTTTTATTACACTCGGGGCACAACATATTGACGATATTTTAGGTTGTATATCTCCTTAACTACAGGTTTAAAATCTCTACGATACGTGGTGGTATTTTGTCAAATTTAGTCTTAATTTCATATACTTTTATCTGTATAATTAGATAAAGGTAATCTGCTGCCTGTGGGTACTTAGCGTGTAGCACGTGGTATATTTTGAACAATGTATCAAATGCCGTAGCTGCAGACTGAAAGACGTACTTTACATCGTCAATTATAATGTAAAGTGCCGCAAAATTGTGCAAGCTCCCAAGTACAAGCACGTAAGGCTGGACAGATTGTTTTCGGCTAGCACAAATCTCCTTTTGGTTTCGAATCACTTTATCGATGTCACCAGCACTCTGAAAACAAATTATAAGTACTAATCAATCATAAGCACAGAATCACTTTATCTGCATACACAATTGACAACAGGAACGTTTTTAAAAGGTGTTCTGAAAAAAATCATGCTTATAGAATTTTGTCTCAAAAGTGTTTTTTAAATTTTTTTTGATCATTATTTACTGAGAAAATAAATAAACAAATATCTGCTATTGGCTAAAGAGCTTAAACACCATATATGGTACAACTGACGTCACAGCTAGTGCTAGACTTGAAAAAACAGAACGCGGTTACAAACAAAATGACGTCATTCCGACCACTATTCCAAAGCGGGCGTAGCAAACGCTGACAATATTCAATATTTTTTCTCGGTAAATAATGATCAAAAAATATTTAAAAAAAAATAGTATACTTTCGAGACAAACTTCTATAAGCATGATTTTTTTCAGGACACCTTTCAAAAAAGGTCCTGTAGTAGTCAATTCTTTGAAGTTTGAAAGTTTAACTATGAGGAAGAGTTTCAACTTACATTGGTTTGTACAAGGAGGCTCTCTATTGCCTCTGCTGAAGAAAATTTAATTTTTCTCGAAAACCGTCCCTTAGGTGGTACTAAGTACCCTAATAAGGCCATCTGCACTGGTATTTTTTTATCTAAAAAAAAAATAGTTTGTAGATCTACACACATCAATAATACCTACGCTCAAGACTCATGATGAGCTCAACCAATTCACTAATGGAATATAAGTATTCAAATCAAATATGAATCACATTAAAATATAAGTATTCAAATCAAATATGATAATAATTAAAACATGACTTTCAGTTATAAATAATCAACGCTATTTATAACATTATGTAACTTTTTTGAAATTATGTAATACATTACGCATCTAAAAATAATTATATTTATAAGGATATTACCTTCATCAGTTAATGCACCTAAAGTTTCTAACAATGAAAGCCCGGTTGCATTTTTAACCTCTTGTTTGAAACTATTGAGTTTTGTGAAGAATCCTTGCCAGTTTTTATAAAAATTTAGAGACTTCTCTTTATATAATTGGTCAAAGTCTAAATTAATCTGAAAATAAATTCCAGTAAAAATGTAAAGCATTTTTTTTTATGTCTGCATCATAAATATTAGTACATGTTAGTAATTTATAGCTTAGCTATAGGTTCTAAGGTGTACAGATATTTATGCTGCGGACTGTACTTACAGTTGCTCAGATGTTCAAAATGTTATTGTTGTTATGTCCAGATATGTTATCTCCTATATCCAGCAATTCATGGATGTGGGTTTTTAATAACATTCTTTGTCCTATATGAGGACACAGTTCTTTCAGATATGCATCGGTTAAATCTTTAAATTTTTCAATCAAAATATCATTATCTAAAAATATAAAATTTAATAACATTATAAGCACAGTCTACAATTATATTTTTGGAGGTAAGAGCATGTTCAGATAGGTATTTTAGTCCAATCAGATCACAGCGTCCCCAAAATGACCAAGTGCACTTGTCAAGTCTCAGCTATCCATCGCATTCCTGTTACATGAAGTGAGAGCAAGATGGAAATTTTCATCTTACAAGTGTACTTGATCGTTTCCAGGTCCATAGCAGCGGCGGTCAATCGCAATGCGTTTAGCGCTGAATACCACAAAAGAACCGCGCGCTTAACGCACTGCCGGCGGCAACGGAGCGGAGCAAAATACTTCAAAGTAGTTCAGAGGCAGCTATGACGCGATTGTTAATGCCGTTTAGATCATTATACTCGGAAATCAGTAGGTACATATATAAAATTCGAGTTGCGCCATTTCGCTGCATAAACCGTGCCGCACCGCGCCGCTATCTATACCTACCTATAGCCGGTTTGAACTTTAAAGCCGTGGCGGACGGAGACAGTTTTTTGAACGAGACCGCGCCGCCTCCGGTCTCTGTAACTTTGAGGCTTAAGGCATATTAAGGAAAGGCGATTGGAATCGTTATATGGACGCTTCACGCTGGAAGTAGGTAATTACCTACCACTACCCGGTCAAGTAGCTTGCTTGGGTCACGCTACTATATAACATAATTAAGTATATTATTAAACATTAATATTTACTTGAATAACTGAGAATTAAAACTTACCAAGGAAATTCTTTACTACCTCAGGTGGCATCAACCAAGAATGAAGCAAGTTGCTCGTTTCTTCCATTTGTATTATATTATTTCTTCTATTTGTCCAGCCAGAACCAAATTGCACAGATTAGAAGAGTACCTGTCTTTAGCAGCCACGATCCACATTGGAAATGAAATGAAATGCAGACCGTTGCAAACTCAACTTGGAACTTAGTTAGGTACGCGAACGGCGGGAAGCGGGAAGGGAACTTTCTTGTGCATCACTCACTCACTGTCGCAGACCCAGTCGTGTTGCCAGTTTATAAATTTTATTTCCCGATAAGTTTGTTTCAAAAATATTTTTTTTTTTTTGTCGAACTAAGTAGTTTGTTTCTGACTTTATAGTATTATGCACCTATTGAAAGTAAGACTCGATTTTCTGCGAATCAATCGTAATAAAGCTAAGGTAGGTATCTACTTATTAATTATTAAACATCATCTTTGGATAGATCACAAAGTATTAATATAATCTATACTAATATTATAAAGAGGAAAGATTTATATTTTTGTATGTATGTATGTAACGAATAAACTCAAAAACTACTGGACCGATTTCAAAAATTCATTCATCATTAGTGTTGGATTGTTTATAGTATCCCTTATAACATTGCTTATAATGTTTACCCATTATGACAGATAGCAACACTGCTATCGCCCCTTCCTTTTTCCGCCTTCTGGGACGATGGTTGCTTTCTACGTTGTGTTAAAATGTTTATTAAAATAAGTGACCGCTGTGACCGTATATATAATAAATATTATTACTGCAACGTCATGCGCACCACTGTGTATTAATCAAGACCTGTGCCTCTCTCCGTTCACTTCCACAAACACAAATAGTGCTAGTGCATTCACATGCTCATTCTAATAATTAGAAATATGCTACAATTATCGCTGAACACTATCGCTAACATAGGCTATGTTTTATTTTTCTACGCGGACGAAGTCGTGGGCAACAGCTAGTATAAAATATTTTTGTAGATGTTTATTATTGAACTTTTCTTGTACCTATAGGAAAATATTTTTTTATTGATAGCGCTTTCAATGTGTTTATTGATCTATATAAAGTTCCTGCGTAGGAAGTCATCAAATTTTAGTTAAGAAAATTCATGGATTCCCGTTTTCACTGTTCACAGGACTTTTACACCAATGGCATACCATGAAAATGGCAGACCAGTATTAATTGTACGTGAAAATATTTCGATTAGATAGAACACCAATATACAGTCAGTACATCATACAGTGTTTGCTTAGCGTGGATTCGACCAAACTGAAATAAGGTCTTATACCCAGATTAAACGCCAAATTTCTATAGACTAATGTAGGAGTAAGTCTTATTCCACTTTTTAGTCGGATAGAATTAGCCGAAAGACGGTCCATTAAAAAATAAATTGTTAAAACGTTTTTTGTGTTTTACAAGAAATCTGTTCATCGTAGGAAGAAAAGTGCTCTGACTGAAAGACAAATAAAATGAGACTGGACTGAGATTATTTTTTGAGGGTGGGGAGTTCTTTGTTAATTCTTATTAATTCTTCTAAATTCTTATTAATGAAAATACGTGTAGTATTAAATAAGGAACCCCCATCCCTATAAATATACCCATTTTATGAAAATATTTTTTACAGTGGCAACACCACAAGAAACTAGTAACGCTCTACACACCGTTAAAGATCTTACTGTTTTAAATGGAGCATTATTTCTTTATTTAAACATCTTGAATCTTCAATGTAGTAGTTTGGACATTGTAGAATATAAAACTAAGAGTTAGTAAAATCAAGCCAAGAATGTACTTAATCTTGACGTAAAACCGTGTTATTTTTTTGATTTAAGCTTCTTGTTTCTCGAATGGAGCTTGTAAACATCAAATCAAGAATTTGTAAAATGAAACCAAGAATGTACACAATCTTGACGTAAACCCATGCTAATTTTTATATTTAATATCTTCTTGAATTTCAAATGGAGTTTATAAACATCAAACCAAGTATTATTAAAATCAAGCCAAGAATGTACTAAATCTTGACGTAAAACCGTGTAATTTTTTGATTTAAGCTTCTTGTTTCTCGAATGGAGCTTGTAAACATCAAATCAAGAATTTGTAAAATGAAACCAAGAATGTACACAATCTTGACGTAAACCCGTGCTACTTTTTTATTTAAGATCTTCTTGAATCTCGAATGGAGTTTATAAACATCAAACCAAGTAATATTAAAATCAAGCCAAGAATGTATTAAATCTTGACGTAAAACCGTGTATTTCTATATTTGAACTTCTTATATATCGACCGTAGATTGTAAACATCAAACCAAGAAGTAATGGTTTACACTTAAAAACTTAACAATCTTATAGGAAAAATTTGGTGTTTCTTCTTTTAACTTGGAGGCATCTTTGGTTTGATGAAGGTTACTTGAAACAAATACGTTTTTCAAGAACTAGCATATTCATACTAAAACTGTATAATTTTTTGCTGCAAATAAATATTTTTTTAACTTAAATCGTTCCTATTTGCTATGATGATATATAAAGATGGAACTGAACAATTTTGGTTCTTCTTTGAAAAAGTATGATCCCTTTAGCTAAAGACACTTTTATTAGATGAAGCGTTATATTATTCTATGTAAAAAACAGTGTTTGAGAGGGTTTTCCCTCTTAACTTAAAATATATTTTCTATCTGTGTACTGCCCTGCAGGTGATCTAATAATGAGCAAGTCGAAAAGTACCTTAAGTAGGCTTTACCTTCCCAAGTAACGAAAACGATTTCTCTGAAAAACGACTCAACACCTTAGGAAACAAGATGAGGAAATCAAATAGTGTCTCGCGTAGAATGAGGACCTTAAATCACGGCGTGTGCGACTTATATTAGAAAGCTCATATAAAGATATTGCGAGCTTGTATTATTTTACTGAGCTTATTCGTATGACATGGCGATCCGCTACTTTTGTGGGTGGATCATAAATCACAGCGAGGAGAGGCGGTGGCTGTGTAAACAGCAACTGCACAACCATAGCTGGCGCGCGCGGCATGCGCTCGCCCGCTGACACACCCCGCTGATGGATCACCTCCGTAACCAGTTTGCATTCATAGCACTTTGCTATCCGGGAGTTGATTGCCAGATGTCCTGCCAACGACAACCGCTCTCATAGCCATCGACAGCGCCCGACTCGGAAGCCGGCGTGGTGCCTATTATCTACCTATTAACACAATTCCACCGTCGACGCATAAAACCTTAAACTCAAATCGCAGCGGCCAATATCAGCCAAGAATTACAATGTCTCAATCCAAAATTATGCAAACAGCGTTAATTGATAAAATCCTCCCCTCTGCAATGTTAGGTGGATAAGTGATCATTTGATTGGTAACTGAAATTACGCCTGAGATAATAAGCTTTGAATCATTAACTCGGTCATTTCATAGCGGCTGACTCATCGAAAGCCGATAATCCGGCTTCCTGTAGGCGGTAGCTTAATTCTCGCTGAACATTTTCCACATCTCAGATATGAATGAATGGACTTTGCTCTTAAAAGTTATTACTAAGCCTTAGAGTCTTAGCTTTTGTGTTCTTCGCGGGACCCAAGTTGGAGTTGAAAACTTCTCTCGCCGATATTAAACTGCGGGCGATTTCATATTTTTCTTGAAGTGAAGGTATTGATCGATCACCGACAGTACTTATTGGATCCTATAATAACATATTTACCGTGTAAGACTGTAAAAACGCATTCCGGTTAAGAATTTAAAAAAAAAACAAGTGATCTTGGTAAATTTTCCTTAAAACATGTACAAGTAGTATTAGATAAAAAGAATACTAACGTCTCAGTTTACTAATAATTTGGTTACAGGTGTACCCTGACATATACTACTGGTACTAAGAAGAAATTGATTTAATGGTACTTAGAATATTTATGCTAGGAAAGTTAAGAACTCAGAATTAGTCCCAAGTGGTCCCAAGATGATGTCTAATAATTTGCAACGCATAAGTATGCACGTTCACTGTTGGAACGTACATTTGGGAAAATTCTACTTAATTCAATATAATAATTATCATCCGTTTTTGACTACGCTACGCTATTTGAAAAATATTATAAATTACTTAAATATAGTGGAGTTTATTTTTTTCTGGACTACCTACACTTGTTTGATGAGTACCACTTATTAGTCATTATACATTTTTTAAAAGAATACATAGAAGGCGCCTTAAATTAATACTGTTTCTATTGTTGCAGGAGAGAAGATGGAAAATGCAGGAAGAGGCAAACAATGACAGCATGCCCCCGCCGCCCGCGATGAGCGGCCCGCGCGGCGCGGGCGCGCCGGCGGCGGGGCCCGCGCGGCGAGCACCTCCCGACACGCGTCTTTTACGTAATCTCACGCTTATTAGGTTATACATACTCTCTTTACAAGTGATATCATACTTATATCAAAACGCCTCCCTTTCGCGAGCGCGGACGAACGTTAATCTTTCAAAGCGTCCGCTAGTCAAATTAAAAGCTTACGTAAATTCAATACGAACTAGAACAATTATTTCCATTGTTAAGTCGTTATTAGTCGAAGTAGTAGTGCAATTATTCATTGTTGCCAAGTGTATTATGTGCGTGGCGCGGAGTCGGTGGAGGTGCGGGCGACGTAAGGGAGCAGGGGCGGGCGCGTGGGCGCGGACGCTGCTGGTGCTGTGGCTGAGCGGGCTCGGTGCGCGCTGCGCAGCGCGACGGGACGACGACCTGCACATCGGCGGCATCTTTCCCATGGAGGGTGAGGGCGGTTGGCAGGGCGGCCAGGCTTGCAAGCCGGCCGCCGAGCTGGCGCTTGCTGATGTCAACGCCAGATCAGATTTGTTATCCGGCTTCAAACTACTTCTGCATAGCAACGATAGCAAGGTACTACTAGTAATCTTACAATGTTCGTTTCTACAATCAAGAATTGTAACGTGTTTATTGGTAATTTGAATTATAATTTATTTACATGGTACCGGTCAAAGGTTAGGTCCACTTCTACCGACGTCTACTTGCTATTGTAACTAAGAGTTGTGTTAACTTGTTAGCAACATTTGCTGTCATTTCTGAAATGGTTTAAACTTAATTAATTTCCTAACAACCGTAAGTTATGAAATCGGGAGCCTTATGTATAGGGGTATTATTTCGAAACGCCTAATTACAATGAATTTCAAATTGCGTTAATACTTAAGAGCCCGGGCTGATAATGGTGTAGTTAAATATCAGCTATAATCCATTAAGTTCGAAAGCGGAGCCCAGCTGACAAGCCGGCGCCGTAATTAACAAAAAGGATCGTATCCGTATCCTATAGTATCTAGTATACTACCTTTACAGGGTGTACGGGAGATAGTGGCAAACCTTACAGGGCCTCTATTCAACTGCGTTATAACGATATCGTGTTTGACGTGTTTTAGAATCGTTTATGTCACAGTCGCCATTATTGTAAGTGACATAAGAGTTATGAAAACGTTTACAATACGGAAACTGGTCAAATATGATATCGTTATTACCGCGTAGAATCCCAGCCCAGTGGTGCTAGACAAGTTGCATTCGACAATCGTTAGCGATTATGTTTCGATTGAAAAATATATGGAATTGACGTAAGTGTCACGTTACTATCTCGGTAGCTTACGTCAATTCTATATATTTATCAATCGAAACATAATCGCTAACGATTGTCGAATGCAACTTGTCTAGCGCCACAGATTACTTGATGTTAGTAAATACTGGCCATCAAACTTTTAAATCCATATTTTATTGGGGTTGTTTAAATGAAAGAGTGTACGGCAAACCTTTTTCTCTTTGGATGAGCTGCGTAGTCGCGTCCTAGAAGCTAGCCGATAAATCGGTGAGCGACGATATGTCTCCGTACTTTAGAGGTCGTTTATGAAGCGCTGCCGAGCCTGCATAAGGGCTGGCGGCAAGCACTTTGAAAGAAAATGTAACTTATTACCTTTTATCAAACTGCTGTTGTATTTCACATTCACGTAAAATGTTTAAAACCAGTTAACTCGATTTTAAACGGAATAAAAGTAGTTTTTTAAATTCGTTAGTTTGATAGAATTCACTTCGCTGCTATAATCAATACACTCAATTGTTATACCATTTTATAATCTCTATTAAACAGGCAAATTTTTAAGAAAGCAACAGTACAGGTGTCCATACATGTTTTACACCGTGCGTTGTCAAACTAGCCGGAAAAAAAACTCTGATTCCTAAACTTTAAATTTGACTTGAAATAATAAAAAAACCGGGCAAGAGCATGTCGGACTACGTTCAGTGTAGGGTACCAAAGCCGTTAAGTACTTACCACAAACATAAAAATCAACAAGTAATAACTAATTTTCTCTTTAAAGTCCTTTGGTGCCGTCATAGATTTTAGTAGGTATAAACACTTTAATCGCCTGTAACACAAGAACCAATGATGTCTACTTAGTCATGATACACGATGGGGTAGACGACAAAAAATGTAGGGTAGGTACCCTAAATTTATTACGTTACGTGTAGGGAAGGTACTCTATTTTTTTTAATTTTTACATATTATTATATTGTTTTGTTGGCGTGACTAACATTAGTAGGAAGAGTCTCTGCGCTAGGCTGCGGGCGGATGCGAAACTATAAGGGTTCCTAATTTGACTAAGGAACCCTAAATATCGCTAATTATTTATTAATTTAATTAAAAAGATCTTAAAGCAAATTTATTCAGATTTCTTTGACATCAAACGAAACTGATTTTTTTTATAACTGTGGGCTGGCACCTAAAGTGGTAGACCGGGGTACCTACCGAATTACCAAGTATAAAAAAGTTGCGATTTCTTTTTTGGTGCGACTTTTACTACACATAATTTATTATGTTTTGGACTCTCCTGAGCTGAGCTATCCAGCTCTTTAAGATTGGAAATTTTCCCCCGGACACCCTGTAGATGTTAATAAATTCCGTTGTAAATCAAAACGGACTGAAGTCGTAGGCTTGCGATATTGCACCGGGAACCTGAGCCCGACGTTCGAATCAATTATTGAGAATGGCTCACGGAAGATAATTTTATTAGATAGAATTTCCGAGGCGGCAAAGGGTCATTTTCCAATTTATTAATTTACATTCGCGAAGAAATTGCCGTTTGAACTTTCATTGGTGTTATAATTAGGTTATGATTGACATAGCTTTATTGAATGCTTTTATAGAATTCAAATTATTCGTAATTTCTCGGCAAAAAAAGTTAGTTACGAATTTCTATCAACAAGTTTGCATAGCAAATAATTGCTAAAAGAAGGTACGAGTTAATATGCAACAAAATTAACCCACCGAAATGCGCTACCAATAAATACAACTCAGGGATCCATTTGATTTAGCCATTTCTTTGCAAATTTTAGTACCCAATTTTTTGGGATATTAGAGTTATTTTTATTTATAAATATGGCAGTAGCAAGTTTTCTCCGAATGCGGTGCTGTGCAATAAAAACAGCGCGCGAGGAGACAGCTCGCTTACGTCGCCGACACACAAAAAACTACTCTAATGCATTTCTAGATCAACACAGTATTATATAAAAAAAAACTTGCTTGTTTTTAGTTTTTACCCAAAGTAATAAAGTCGATTTCTAAATATAAGGGTAAGGACCAAAATGTTGGCCACGATAACTCACGCAATTAAATTTTCTATTAGGTAAACTTGTCAGTTGTGCGACGAAAATTTGCCATACAATAATTGAGGGTAAGTATACCTTTCGTCGCAACAACGGAACTCTTTCCGTCTTCGTTGTTTGTATGGTTAACTGCGCTTAACTATGGTCCAACTTTTTGGTCTTCACCCGTAAATAGTCGTATTTTGAGTTAACATTGTGTTGTTCTGGGAGTGCGATTAGCTCAAGGGTGATATTAATTTTCTCTTTCACTAGAGGATTAATTCGTCGGATGTGCCACTGTAATCCTTCTATACATATAATAAGTCTGTAGAAGAGTCGTGTCTGTAAGTGCAAAATTAAAAAAAGACTACAAAAATGATACCTACTGAAACCGAATCAATGATTTTTAGGATGGTTGTCTGTCTGTCTGGTTGTTCAGTTTTAAAAAGATACTGGACAGATTAACATGAAATTAAATATAAATATACATTAAGACCCTTACTATTGTTTAAGATACTACTTATAACGCATTTGTACATATAAGGAGGTAAAAGTGGGGGTTAATTATGTATGGAAAAAAATACCGGATTGAACTACGTTATTGATTTTTTGTGAAAATACTCTTGAGAATTAATAAAACTACAGGTGTTTCAAGATTTATAACTCAATTCCATAATTTTTTAAGACGTTTCAAGACGCTTTTAGAGATCATTCAATAGCCATATATAATAAAAAATGACGCCGTTTAGTTAATTATTTCTTTTTTTTTTAAACTTAAAGTCAGGGTTGTTATCAATTCAAACTCAAATGCAAGAGCACGGCCTGTTTACTATAACAACATAAATCTTTAAAATTACTACTTACGCCATCTAACAATGAAAAATCGAAAATCGCTTTTAGAAACTTAAATAACAGAAAGCTACAATAGGCATAGTTGCAACCGTAATGCACTTTAGAAACACAAATACCAATAATTTAGTTCTTTTAATGATATAATGTAAAATTAAAGTGAAGGCGCCCGACCAAAAATTAAGACTTTTAGCGCCATCTAGCGCTCATTCTAATAAAATGTTTAGTAACAAAACGTCCCAATTGGTGGTGCTTTAGTAATCATGCTCAATCCTACGTCGCGCTGTTAACATTTTTCCCGAATCAATGAGGTCATGAAGGCTTTTATTACCTGGTTTTTCAACGGTCAGCGCACTTAACCCGGGCGGGGGTTCACAGCCCGAAACTGGTTCCTCATCCCTCATTCAAAAAAAGGATTGAGAAGACCACTGCGCCGCGAGAATAATAACGTCTCCGCACTAAACGCCTTTAGTCACCACTCAGGCCTTAACCACAAGATCGCAACGTCCTCGGCCCCACGAAGACTGGTGAAGGTCATCCAGACCTTCCTACCGGACAGACGGTTCAGAGTGGTGGTGGAAGATGTCAGCTTCGATAATCGCCCAATTTGAGCCGGAGTTTCGCAGGGAAGTTGCCTCTCTCCTGTGTGCTACTCGTACACAAAGTACACCGACGATATCCCTGTCGGAGACGGCTCCCACCTGGTTCTGTACTCTGACGACGCGGCGATCTACGCATCATCTTTCAAACCAGAGAACGCCGTCATCAAGCTACCAGTTTGGCTAGCCAGGTGGAGGCTAACCGTTAATGTAGCCAAGACACAAGCCATTTTCGTGAGCAGGAGTCGCGCCCCAAATCTACCACTCACTCTATTCGGACAAGACGTCCTTGGTCCCCAGTTGTAAAATAACTGAGTATCAACATCAACAGGAGACTCACCATGGGTCATGGGTCCCCACACCAAAACCGTCGTCGTCCCCTCACCACTCGAGCTCGAGCGCTTCTTCATCCAGTGCTCTACTCCAGCCTCCCTCTGCGTGTGAAGCTCGGGGTCCACAAGACCTATTTTAGACCCGCATGTTACGCCCTCTTGGTGCAATACACAGGAAGAAAATGCGAAGGCAGCAAAACCTGTCCCTGCGCCCCGTAACCGATCCAGCGGGACCTCAGGATCGAGAACCTGGACGAACCCATCTCGTGCTTTGCCTCGTCGCATAGATGTTTCCGCGAGCGGACGCGTCGTGTTTCCTCCATCTGAGAGACATCGCGCCACAGCACGCGCGACCCCGGACAGCAAGACATACTCCCGCGACCTTGACACGCTAACGACGAAGAAAATCCTCACGGACCCATGAAGACGCTGCTCAACTATAAGGTCGCTAGCCTGGCCTCCCCCAACAGGTTCTTATCTAGCTGGCTTGACCTTGCGAGCAGCGTAAAACCCAGATTGACTTTACTACCTTCCCCTCCCCAAAATCCCTTTCACTCTGTCTGCCTATTACCTCTTCACGCTTAAACTAGTGAACCGATTTAGATGAAATTAAATTCGTCATGGAGATATTTCGAGTCCCGGGGAAGGACACTTCTTGCTTATTACCAGTGATCGGAATAGGTAGTGCAATTTCGGGTGAATGACCGTAAACATTATACTTAATATGGATAAGATCCCAGATTCCGGGACTCCGGAATCACAGAATATTTTCTTGACATGACCTTAATTGAAGTTAAATGAAAACATGCGAAAAATCTAAAAAAAATGTTAATGTAAATACTTTTTTACTTTTTGTCATTGCAAGTGTCTATATATTTCGTCAATACGATATTCTATGCTAGCAAAATAATCGTTAAAATCATATTTTAATAACATATCTGAATTAAACACAAACTTAAACACTTTGCAAATGCGGAGTTACAAGCTATATCCATACTAAACTTACGCACCGAAGTCTCGCGAAATTGCACTACCTACTCCGATCACTGCTTATTACGCAATGACAAGATGTATTCATGTCACAGTTTATTATTTTTCTTCGATTAACTCTTCCAATCTGTAAGACAGGGACAAATTACTTACATTCATAACTTTCAAGGGGATTTTCCGTAACAAGTGATAATTATTAGAAAAGCGTTGCCAGCTCGTCCTTAGCCTTTGTTTCCTAGAGAAGTGAAAATATTCCATTTAATTTGTATGAAAACAAAGAGAAAAAACCAAATTAGAACTAATGTGTCAATATAACATTTTAAACTTCCAATTAACTCAGGAACACGCTATTTAAATCTTTAGCAATGCTCACGGACACCCTGTATTTCTTATATCGGATCTTAGACTAGATATCGTTGGAAATGTTATTCAGAAATATTGACGGTATGCAAAGAACATTTTACCTATTTGATTCAGGAGCCGTTTGCCCATATTAAGTAAAGTGGTAAATTTTTTAGAGTCGTGTGTTCCCCCTATCAGATAAACCGTTGCTTTTCGATGTAAAAAGTAAATTATCACGACTAAGTAGACTTAGTTGTTTCTTGAGTAACAGGCGAATACATAATTTAAATACCTTTATAAAATCATAAATACTTATAATTTTTTTACTAAATACTACTTTTAAATAGAAAATTACCACACACGTGTGGTTTCGGAGGTTGTTTTTTGTGTTTGTATAATGGTGACGAAACCAGGGATCGGAACCGGTTTAAAAATACCGTTTAATATTGCTCGTAAACCGTTCAAACTTTCGTTCATTTATAAAACGGTATACTACAGTACCGTTTTCATAAAGAACGAAATCATTTCGGTTATCGTTATTCAAGAGGAACAGAATTTTAAACGTTCCGTGTAACATCATTGAACTGGTAAATAACATGACATACTTTGTCAATTAATTTACTTAATAAAATTATCTATAATAGTCACTTCCTTAAAGTTCAAATAACAACGGCATAAACAAATTCTTTATTGCCTGTAGAAAATAAAAAATACTTTTTATTTAGTACCTGCATAATTATTGTTTGAATTTACATTACCATAAATACACGTTAATATACCATTTCCAGGTCTTTTATATATTTTTATTTCTATTTTCATCATTAGTTCGTGTATAAACTCACGAAAATCAGTAGAGGTTAGTAAAGAAAATGTCATTATTCAATTTATTTAATTTTGGTGCTGATCATGTGCCGATATATATAATACCTATATAATTTTGGCAAATATCAATGTCAAAATATATTTTTCAGAAAAACTAAATCCGCGGAGGTTTTATATTTATAGAACTAGAAAACTTCTTGATTAGTAATCATATTCGTCATGTTATGACGATTTTACTAGTTGGATTTTATTTGTACTACTTACCTATAGGTAGGTAGGTAGGCATTTATTTCATATCGGAAATTACATTATTTTATGTCACACAATAATAATGAATTCACAATAGGTAAATAAAATATATTATAAATAACCATGATAGTTTGAAATCATAACTTCTTTATTAGGTATATAAAAATATTTAAGAAAATGGCAGAGTCATGTCCACATAATTGCGACCAATGACGCAAATTTCGCTGATCTCTGATTATTCCCTATCTACTCAGGTAAACCATGTATTTTCTATACAAATGGGAACGAAGGTCGCAGAAAACCGGTTAATTTTGTTCCACAGAAACGAAACCTGCTAAATAACGGTTTTAGTTATAAACCGTTTTAAACCGGTAACCGAAACCAAAAAAAGCTATTAATTTCGGTTTGGAGTGTAGAGCCAAAACCCGTTTGAATTAAAATACCGGTATCCCATCCCTGGACGAAACCCTATACTGAGCATGGACTCACATCTTTTTCTTCTTGGTTCCTGCCTGGTTTTTATAATATTTACTAGTAGTGAAGCGTGAAAACGTATTTATCTTATTATTATGTTTTGGGGTCGACAATACTATGTACGCATACTGACGTTTTTGATCTTAAGATACCAATAATATACGTTTCTGTGAAAATACTAAGGAAAACAATTATGCAATACATCTTTACCTATAGCTATGATACATAAAGTAAAAGTTAAATAAGGCAAAAATTATAAAGGCTTTCACGATTAAATCCTTTTTTTTTGCTTTCCCACTTCCCACTTGAGTTTGAGTAATGATCCATGAAAGGAGTACAAAACCACCTTCCAACCTTGACTTTTAATACCAAAGAGAATTTATCTTCGCGAGACCTTTATAAACTTAGATTTTGCTTTCCTACTGTCTCAGTACTTTTTCAGTTTTTATTTTTAAAGATTAACACATTTCCTGTTAGTGGTATAAAGTAATTGATACAAATATCCAACAGTAATTTCAAATTCCCCACGACCTCGCATTTCATTGCCAAATAAGAAAAAGTGAGCCTCATTATATTACGCGCGCTCGAGCTCATCTTCAAAGAGCAAAGAGCCTTTTCAGGTAATCTCGCAAAACGCAACAAAACTAATTTCCTTAATCAAGCTGGTATTTATCCAGGGCTTCACGTGAACTTCATTTGTCCCCTCTCCGTATTTGTCTATAACGTTAGGCGTGGAAAAATAATTAATTAATCCAGTAATATGTTTGTTTGTGTAGTGCGAGCCGGGGCTCGGCGCCAGCGTGATGTACAACCTGCTGTACAACCCGCCGCAGAAGCTGCTCCTGCTGGCAGGGTGCTCCACTGTGTGTACCACCGTCGCCGAGGCCGCCAAGATGTGGAATCTTATGGTGGTAAGTACTGAAGCGCAACAATTCAAAAGATTGGCAATTGGTGCACCTTTGGACATTAACGGTGTTAGCGTCAAACGTAGTAATTTAAATT
This sequence comes from Acleris holmiana, assembly GCA_949316455.1. Classification (NCBI taxonomy): domain Eukaryota; kingdom Metazoa; phylum Arthropoda; class Insecta; order Lepidoptera; family Tortricidae; genus Acleris; species Acleris holmiana. Next base: position 18,527,293 of record OX438762.1, read on the forward strand.
AAAGACTGAACTAAAGTTTTCTTCAACAGTTTATTATTATCCTAAGGAACAATATTATCCAAAATCACAACGGTCAATACACACGCAATCATTAAAAACACAAATATAGAAATCACATAAAAGTAAAGAAGTTATACATACGAGTATAAATTTGGGTGTTAAACTCGGGGACGATGTTGGACAAAATTAAATCCGAAATTGCCAATTAGTACTTAGTAATTACAGCAGAAAGTTATACTCGTAGCTAAAGATATTGAATCCTTATTTTAAAAGCAGTCTAATTAAAGCCTATAATATGCCAAAATTACATCGCTTACCATCTAAAAAAATGGTGATTTTTAATCTTATGCGTTCATAAATTAATTTTCTTCTGGGGTCAACGTATTTTTTACCCAGAAACTTTATTACGATAACTAATAAAAAGTATAAAACAAAATATTTTTGATTGGTAAAACATTTTATTTTTGTTTGCACAGTTATGCTACGGAGCGTCTTCGCCGGCGCTTTCGGACCGCGCGCGCTTCCCCACGCTGTTTCGCACGCACCCCTCAGCCACCGTCCACAACCCCACCAGGATAAAGCTCATGCAGAAGTTCGGCTGGTCCCGCATCGCCATTCTGCAGCAGGCTGAGGAGGTGTTCATCTCGGTGAGTCCTTGTAATTATAAGCTTGTAGGCCAGAGGTTCTCTAACTTTTTTCTCGATGGTATAAGAACATTAAATATTTTACAGAGCCCCCGATAAGCCAAAACCGTTTTAGGATTAAAATAAGAATCAAATTAAATTCGTACTTTACATAACATTGCTAACAGTAGAAAATTCAATTGATTCTTTGGCAATGCCCTCGCATAGGCCGGCATATTATTCCGCATTGCCTTTGGAATATTGTAAACGGTGGTAACAGACTGTATTTGATTGATCCGTGGCGTTCTTTTCTTATACACGCGGACTTATTCCAACGCATCTCTGCCAAGTTCTTGGATACTAAACTCCTCATAATGCCGCTTGTAGACAACGACCGGGCAGGCTAATAGAGTGTCATGGAAATCAGCGACAACATGTGCAAAATAGTTAGGTATTAGAGTTTAAAAAAGAAAAATAAAGGAGACAAACCAGTGTTATAAAAAACTTACCCACTTTTTATTAATTACGTGCTTAAATACCGAATGCAAGCCGATGTACGAGTTTGTGAAATTTGCGACTGGTTAACTAGTACAGTTATAGTATAGGTATAAGTTCTGTTATTCAATAGTATACAGGGTGTTTGGCAGTCAGCAGGCAGGCAGCAGGGTGTACGGGTTTTAAGGGATGATATTTAGAGTCATTCTGAACATTTTAGACCACATTCACTATTATGATAAGTTTCACAGTTTTTGAGATATTGTTTTTTTTGAAATGTCACTGTTGTCAGTTTTTTTTTAATTTTACACCATGTATATTTTGTATTAAATTATTTTTAGTGTCTTGCCTTCGCAATACTTTGGTTCTTAAAAATAAATTCAAATAATTAAAGCCTGACAAGTTTCTATTTGGCCCTATTTCAATACTTGTATTGAAATAGGGCCAAATAGAAACTTGTCTGGCTATAGGTACCTAATACTGCTAGACTGATTAAAAAAACTGTTAAACTGACTGATAAAAAGTCTCAGATATTTTTGTAACTTTACGTGTTTACAAATAACGAGCCCCTGTTGGGTCTTCGTCAGCAAGTCCGTACATAAAAATTACGTCTGCGTTCCCGTGTTTGGTAAATGTCGTCATCGTGAAGTCGTTTAAATTCTAGGAACAGAACATGAAAACTTAAATAACTGTAGTTGAATTTACTGGAAATACCTTAATTTATGTATATTTTATTAGTTTTCTTGTTTCAAATGGCACATGCTTAGAAAGCTCGTAAATCAAATATGTTTATTAAGTTATTTGTACGCGTAAATAGCTGTTCCTTTTTTTGTAGACATGCAAAGTTACAAAATTATCTGAGTTCTTTTTATTGCAATGTCTAAAGAGGTTTTTTTAATCGGTTTAGCAGTATTAGGTAATTATTTAAATTTATTTTGAATAACCAAACTATTGCGAATTCAAAACACTAAAAAAATATTCAATGCAAGCTATACAGGGTGTTGTCTACAAGCGGCATTATGCGGAGTTTAGTATTCACGACCTTGGCAGAGATGCGTTGGAACAAGTCCGCGTGTATAAGAGAAGGACGCCACCCAAATTCAGTCTGTTGCCACCGTTTACGATATCGCATAGGCAATGCGGAATAGGTACCTACTCGTCGGTAGGGTTGATAGAGATAACGTTTGTAAGGAAATCATCTCAACTAAATTGAAAATATTGGCATTGTTATTATGCTTTGAACTTGATATCTAACTCCAATTTGATATAAGTAGTCTATAAATTGCTATGATTCGTCCCGTCTATCTTTTTATACCAAATCTAAATCAGACTCAATACGGAAGTGCTTTTAACTCATAAGTTATTAAAAGAATACGTGTTTCAATAATTTTGCCGGTTAACATTATTTTTTATATTCTTACCTGCCTGACAAAAGCCGCTCATAAAGATTTTTCAAACATCTTACGAACTAAGTAATGATCTTACATAAAAACTGCAAACTCTCTTAAACTGAATACTTCAAAGGGACCGTAATTTTGAAATAACAAAAACGCTAAGTAATTAAACTCTTAATAAGGGAAACGATATTTTCTTTTTCCTTCCCTAGACGTAATCTAATTAATTAAGATGTTTTGAATCCTTTAGCCGCCCACGCCTTTAACATAATTGTGAACTGGGTAAATTGGAATACATAGAACTACTTATAGCATGCCAGTTCTGTATTATGATTTATGATTTTATATGTATGTTTAAAAAGTTATATTTCTTTTTTAATAAATAATATATATCAAAATCAGTTCCAACATGTATGACGGAGCGTCTCTTGAGAACAGCTCGAGGGTGTTGGATGTATTTTTTTATGTAGTCGTAACACTCAGGACAATGTTTTTATGTAAGAAAAGATATAGCAGGGTGACACTGAGGGTGTGTTATGTTTAGTATAAAAACAAATGATCTGATTTTCATTTTACATAACACTGATTACATATTTCTAATTTGTATAATTATCAAAGTGTATATTAAAATGCATACAAATAAAATGAATAATGCCTCGAATCATAAATATGAGTGTGTTTTATAACGAAGTGCATAACCGCACTAATAGTGTAATAGTCATTTTGTATAATATTTAAATACATAACGTTTGTTTAATGTAATAACGCTGCGTAAAAATATATTATTACATTTTCCCCCTTTATACACCTACTGACTCAATACATAGTATAATAGTAACTTAAAAATAATTTTAGAAACAAGCAGACGGAGCTCCGCGCAGCGGAGTTCCTTTCCCGCGTAGTTATGTCGCTTCGCGCCTTGACGCAACTCTTACCTAACCTAACCTTTAAGTAAAAGTGAGATAGACCTAATTTAGCAGTTTGTTTTACATGACCTTAATTTAAACATTATTATTTAAAAATACTTATATCACCTGATAATTATTGCAAATGTTTTATACATTTTAATAATTATACTTAATGTATAAAAAAAAAAAACTTAATGTATCAAATCGCATTATCCCATATGAATATTATACAAAAGGTTGTAATGCTAAATGAGTGTTATACTATGTGACTGTTATGCTACAAAAAATACATTTTGTTGTTATACTGGACATTTGTTATCCATTTCGCAGTGAGTGAAATGAAATAGTAGTTCAGCTATAGTGACAGATCATTTTAATCACAAATTAAGCAAAAACAATAGTATTTTTTTAGAATTCGTCCGTCTAGTAATGGTATTAGCCAAACTATGGGTGCTTATATGTTTGTGTTCGAATCCTTAAAAAGAAAGAAACAAGACGATGAACAGTGTATTTTAAACTTGTTAATATAAGGTTTAGATTCGATTTTTCTTTTTTAAAGGCAATTCCAGCATATTTTACGTAAATGGGGTAGTAAACCTTTTATGGGAAATAATTATACGTAGGTACTTACTTATTTATTGAGTTTCCTAAAAAAAAAACAAAAATTATTATAGTATAACTTTTAAGTTTATTTCAAATACTGATTGGCAAATCAAAATCCATAACTTTTTAAGTACATACATACCTAAATTATCAGGTTAAGTAAGGCTGATACCCACGTCACGTAGCGGCGTGATACCTTAAGTATTTTGGTAAAGAAAAAAACCTCATTATAATAAAAAAATGTTTTCATTGTACAAAAAATCTTAACACGGCATTGTAATTAATGAAAAACCTTCGTAAAGTGATCACAATAAATATAATTGTCATCACCAGCAAATTTAAAGGAACATGAAAAAATAACTCCTTCGTTTAAGCGTCCTGGCTGGTTCAAAAATAACTAAATTAAAATTAATATTTTTAAAGAGCATAACGATTTATTGTTACAATTATAACGGACGCAAGAATATAAGAACCAAGAATAAAATTCATAATGCGGAAAAGGTTGGCAATATCTGCTTTTAGGTAAGACCGGCATATGACGGACTTCCCTCGAATATTGTAGACGGTCTTTCCAACTTGGAACAATTTTAAGATAAGAAATTCACACATAAATTATTACAAAACTAGATTACTTTTATATTATTAAATAACGGTAATATATGAGGCTGTTATCAAATTTCTTACATAGTTACTTCTTAATCCAAAACACCTTGAATTTCATTTTTTTATGATTAATTTTCGAACAGGTCGTTAACTTACCCATCAAGTTCAAAACACGAAAAAAACTTGAAACTTGAATTCCTTCCAAAGTTTTTGTCGTAGCTACATCTATACTAATATTATAAAGAGGAAAGATTTGTACCTATTTTTGTATGTTTGTATGTTTGTAATGAATAGGCTCAAAAAGTACTGGGCCGATTTAAAAAATTCTTTCACCAATAGAATGCTACATTCTTCCAATTTGACATAGGCTACATTTCATTTTGAAAAAAAATAGGGATCCTTGGTAAAATTTGAACAATGTAACCGAAGGAGTAGAAAAATGAGCGGGCGAAGCCGCTGGCGGGTCGCTATCTATTATAAAGTGATGGAACTAGAACAAAATGCTGTTTTGTCGCTTGTATACCTATTCAAAAACAGAAGTTATAGCGTGTGGACGGACTTGCCTTGTAGACGGTCTTGCCCACAGTCACCTTGTACAAAAAGTTTTTATACTGATTGAAGCGCACCCGGCACTGGGCACGAACAGCTAATTTAATAAAATTACCAATTATACAAATAATATTTAAGCCTGCACTATGAAAACATGTACACATCAGGGAATTTGAATGTTTAGCAGTTTGATAAAAAACGTAAATGAGCCGAGTTAGGGAGCGACCACACCGACGAGTAAAATATGGCAACGTTGCGTATATAAACAAAAGAATAGGTCGTACTAATGACATGGCATCAATTTTGACGGACTGTTATTTACGCACCTTTCGTGCCTTCTTAATAAGGCAGCTTTATACGACACTGAACTCGACTCACTGCCTGCTGCCTAGTTGAGAAGGCACGCGCTAAAATGTGTTTTGTACGCTCCGACGAGACTTCTTAAACTTGCCGGATAAAACTTCACCTATAAGATCGACGAAGCGCTGTGTTGAGAGAATCACCACCCAGAGACATACACATGAACACGATGATGATAATATTTCAATGAATTTGATAGCGTTTACGACATAAAACTACAGGTACAAAACACGTTTTTAAAAAAATGGTACAGATCGCGAACAACAATTAACGTGTCAAATTAAATAGAGTCCTAAACAAAAATCGATCGCGATGAAATGCGTCTAGGGTAAAATACTACACAAAAAATGAAATGCTACAAAATAATAATTATACTCATGTAAAAAGGCACGCGAAAAATTGCTTCAAGTAAAATATTCTATTGAAGTTGTGGCCATTCGAGGTGAAATGCGATTCGATGAATCGCTACGAGGAATTTATGCTTTTGAGGTAAAGGACTAACAAATGATTTTAATCAGTAATGTCAATCTGCTATATTCAAACTCCTCGATAATACAGTGAAACTCAGAAGTAGCTGGACATTTTAGTATCTTGTCCACAGTATAAATAAACAGAACAAGTAGTCCGTCTCCAACCCTTAAGGAGATTCATGTGCCTACTGCCGCTCGAGTGCCTAGGGGTGTCCGAACTTATTCTTTTATTTTAGTCACCCACTTATACAATGCCTTGTCGCAGTGACGTGTTACGGCGGGAGGGGTTCGAATTAAGTACATCAATACATGGTACTACATTGAACTGCACCATGCCAACCGGCGTCGCTGCCCTCATTTGTATCTTAACCATAATTGTGCAACCTTATAATGATACTTGGGTAAGGACCAAATAGTTGGACCATAGTTAAGCGTAGATAACCATACAAATGACAAAAGTGCAAAAGTTCCGTTGTGACACGAACATTATCCCTACAAACGTATGGCTATATTTTCGTGTCACAGCAGAAAAGTTTCATAGATAATTTAATTGAGTGAGTTAGCGTGGCCAACTTTTTGGTCCTTTACCCACTTCTTAATCTGCTCTAGTAAAGTTAAATTTGCTTTCTATAATTACGAGAAGTTGAACTGATATCTACGGCAACTTCGTTTGTTGAATGAAATTAATCACCTAGTATTGTTAGAACGAGGATTTCAAACAGGATTAATAAGAAGCCATTCATTAATAAGCGAAATTGTTACTAAAGAAAATGCCGCTAAACGACCGCCGTTTGAGCTTTTTGCCTAATTGTTAGTGACTGAACTAGGTACTAAGTTTTCCAATACTACTAGGTCTAATTTAAAACATCGGGCTCAGAGGTCCTGAAACACATTACCTAAGTGATGTTGTTCGGGTAATAGATGCCGGTGACTTTGACGGATCAGCAGTAGACGATTTTGATCAGGAAGTCATCGGGAGAACTATATACAATTTTCATCTGTCCCATAAGCAATTTCCAACCTTAAAGGCACTCCACTCTGTGTTAAAATCCGATATAAATTACGAATTTGGCATTTCCACCTTACGAAAACAAATACAAAATTATTAATGTTTAAGGCAAACCAAAAAACGGGATATTACCATGACCACGCAACTTATCCTTAATTTTGGGGAATGTAAAAAAGTCACTGGGGCTTAAGTCGGGGCTGTGTGGAGGATGGTTCAGTAATTCGACTTTTTCACCGTCCAGGTACTCAGTTGTTTTCCGAGCGGTGTGAGGGCTGGCATTGTCGTGGTGAAGGATAATGCGGCGACTAGGGTTTGTTTTCGGAGTTCAGCAAAGATACTCGGCAAAATAATAGTGGTGTACCAATCGGCATTGACCGTTCTACGATCTTCAAGAGGAATAGTAGCCACGTGACCCGATTTGGAGACAAACGTAGCCACCATCTTTTTGGCCGTGCTGCGAGAACGAATAACTTTTGTCGGCTTGAGCTCATCTTCGTTACCCATACTCGAGATTGGTTTTTATTTTCAGGCTCGTATGCATATATCCAACACTCGTCACCGGATACAATGCTAAAAACTGCATTTGAGCTTCCTCCGTTGAATTTATTCAAAGTTCTGAGGCACCAATTGACACGAGTCGTTTTCTGCTCCTCAGACAATACCTGAGGGATCCAAAGGGAAAACAACTTTCGCACGCCTAATTGTTCCTGTAAAATTATTTGTATCTGACTCATTCCAATGCCCAAACACTCTTGAATCTCCCGATATGACACATGTCGGTCTTCCTTTATCAGCTGACGCACAGCATCGACGTTTTCTTGCGTGACTGCCGATTTTGGTCGACCTTCACGCTCGTCGTCCGTGAGGGATAGACGGCCACGTTGAAATTCTGCATACCACCTGTATATTGTCGTCTTTGAAGGTGCTTTATTACTAAAAGCAAAAATCATACGGTCTTCACATTGTTTTTGTGATAATCCACTTTTAAAGTCGTAATAAATCATAGCTCTTATATTTTCACGGGACAATTCCATTTTAAGCAGCGACTCGACGACTTCAAAAAACAATTGAAACCGAACCATCACTTTTTTCTTCTATGTGGCCAGTGTGTTAAAATAATGAAACTTTAGAGATTATAAAAAGGTATGATATGTGTCAAAACTATGTTTCTAAGTATCAGATTCCCGAAACTTTCAGTGCAGCCCTCGTAAAGAGCGGTTTTGTGAGTACCATATAGATGCAATTTTAAAAGAACATGGCCACTCCGTTTTACGATTGCCAGTATTGCCACCGTATCACCCGACATTCAATCCGATCGAAAATATTTGTTCCATGGTAAAAGAATATGTAGCGAAAAGAAACGTTTCTTTAAACAAGCAAGGCATTATGACTTTAGCAACTGAACGAATGAATACTATTACTGCTGAGGACTGAGAAAATATTGGTCGCCATGTCGAAAGTGAAGAAAATAAATATCGGTGTCAGTTAGGGGAAATGGATCGAGTTTCAAACAATCTTATTATAAAGACTTGTGACAGCTCAGATGAAGAACATGGTAGCGACTAAAAGCAAAAAACAGAAGACTACTACTTATTCCATTTCTTAAGGGTATGTAATTTTATTTAATTAAGAGAAAATTATTCTCATTTTGTTGCAAACGGTACAACCACTACAAATGCAATTCCATGTTCTCGATAATTCATCTATACAAGGTGGTCTCGTAATGAAACTATGGCATATTAGCCACAGCGTTTCTATTAATAATACCATTTGGATGGCTTAGAATTCGTATCTATTCCTTTCTGCAAAACGAAACCACTGTAGATGAAGCACATTTCGCACTTCCATGCCGCCACATCCTACCCGCAGATAAACAGTTTCCATTAAAGACTGAAATTTATTATACAGACGTTTCCATTATCACTTTCTCCTGTAAAGTTCTACTTGTTTAATTAATAATGATAAGTCAGTAACGACATATCAAATACTGCAGAGATGTTAAATCAGAAGCTTTGTTCCTTTAGCCGGTTATTTTTTAAAGAGAAACTAACACTCATTTAAATAAGCTTAAACTTCAATTCAAACAAGTTACAAAAGAACGCAAAGTATATCATAATAACCAAGTACATTGTACCGAAACAGGCGATTACGTTAGGCAAGTACATACATGTCGCTCGCGTGACTCCAATCGTTTTTATCAACGTTTATGTACTTGTTCGTATCGACTTCGATTGGAGTGTAACACGCCAAGCTCTTTGTCTGCTGATAGATAAACTATGTTCATGATTAGCACTCCACACTGAATTGATATTGAACGACCTGAAAAGATTATGTTTTATGAATAGACTATTAGACATTTCAATAGGAAACTACAATTAATATGAAAGGTATGAAAGTGAGTCAATGATAAGTTAATGAGATCTAGCTTTCGAATCAATTATTCAACCTTAGCATCTTTTCGGTTCTATTTTTGTCATTTGAATTGAAAATATCTGTTGCAAACAATGGACTCTCAAAAATATCTACTTAACTTTGCTACTGCATGGCAATCCGCTTTCAATCGTTTTTACATACATCAATTGCTGAAAATAAATTCCACAAAAATATTTTAAGCAAATATATTTTTTTTTGTTGTCTACCGTATAAGAATTTTATGTTTTTGCCCTTCCATGTTTATTTTTCTTTGTGTGGTGTTAATAAAGCGTATTTGTATTGCATTTATTTGTACCTACTGGAAGATAGCGTGAAAATACCTTTCCTTTAACAAGTATAGTGTTTTAACTCACGATCGGTTTCAATCAGGATCTAAACGAAATCGCATTGAATAGGCGCTCAGATACCCAACGTCGTCTGATCCCTCGCGTGAAATACATTGTAACAAAGGCAACAAAGGGAGAGTTACATTCATATCATCACTTCACACTTACACCGATAATAAGTGACGTATAATTATACTTTCCCTATAAACTTTTTTTTACCTAAATTTATAAAACACTGACTTTCAATTATGAATAGATTGATCTATCTACCTATTGGCAAAAAATCTGCGCAACGGTAAACTAGTCACAGTAGGTACTTTTTGGGCTTCGATACCTAAATTCAAACTGTGCCTTTCTATTCCAATTGCGCAGAGATTGCTTACCGACATGTGACCTCTTTCAAAATACGAAGGAATTAGTAAGTTATCTTGGCGAACCTCGATACAACTCGACGGTGGGAATTTAAGACCCCGTATTTCTTAAATCGGATTGGTTCCAATCGTCCCGCGGAAGGGTATTTGTATGGAAATGGAAATGAATATTTTATCAAGGAGTGCGGATCGAGATGTCAGTCATGAATGAACCTGAGAGCAAATGCCGAAACAATGTTACTACAATATGATATCCTTGGCAGCGTTTTGTAATTCAAATAGGTATCTTAGAATAGGTTACGGCATTCCAATTCAAGTTTATCGAACATTTCAAGGTTTAATATATACTTTCGTTGGTATCTTTTTAGGGTTCCGTACCCAAAGCGTAAAAACGGGACCCTATTACTAAGTCTCCACTGTCTGTCTGCCTGTATCTCATGAAGCGTGATAGCTAAGTAGACAGTTGAAAATTTCATAGATCTATAATGTATTTCTGTTGCCGCTATAACAACAAATACTAAAAACAGTATAAATTAAATATATACAACAAACGTGTTTGTTTTTGCCTTTTTTGGCTAAATATTAAAAATGGCAACAGGTAGACGCTTGAAATACTCACAGAATATTAAGTTGTATTATTTACTTTACAAATAAATAACTTAATTAAATAATTAAGGGGCTCCCATATAACAAGATTTGGTTACAGACGCACACCGTGGTTATAGACAGACAACGGGACAGGTAAAACTAAAAAAAGGTTATGATACGAGTAAAGTGTCTAATGTTGTATAGATAATGGCACGGAACCCTTATTGCGCGACTCTGACTAGCACCTGGCCGGTTTTACTTATATTAACTTAGTCTGTTGCTCTGCCTCAGCGTCAGCGCACATAACTTGTTTTCGTTGTAATGATTAAGTACCTAAATTACATACATATATAATTTTATAAACAGTTCACAAAATGCGTAATTTATGTAGGTAGAACAAACCGTCTTTAGATTTTAAGAAAACCTATTATAGGTACCTAGTTAGTTATAAGAGCGCCACGCACGGGAATCCCGGCGTATGGTTGGCGCAGTAAACATTAATTTAGATTAGCGTTCAATAATACGGATTCAAATGCGTTAGTGCAATTTATAGGCCTAATTAGAGTCTATTTCAGTCTAGCGGCTAAAGATATTCACATTAGTCTAGGGATAGCTGTGAGCTTCGTTCCTGCACGGCTAGCACATGACGGCGCGCGAGATAGTCATATTATAGAGAAGAACGAAAACTCCATACTACAAAAACCGGACAAGAGGATGTTGGACCATGCTCAGTGTAGGGTTTCGAAGCCGTTAAGTACCTACTACAAACATAAAAATCAACAAGTAATAACTAATTTTCTATCTAAAGTCAATTGGTGCCGTCTTAGATGATTTTAGCAGGTATAAACACTTTAATCGCCTGTATGTCAAGAACCAATGATGTCTACTAAGTCGTGAAAGTTTTTCTTTAAAATCCTGTTCTTTCATTTAAGATTTTTTTCACGGGACGGACGTCACTTGGGTCTAACTAAAATAAGCGCTTTAAAGGTTATTTCATAAACAGATTAGGGTAATGTCTCCTGTTCGCGTCCATCGCCCCGTTCGCGTCCAAATGACGGAACACTCATAAAAAGGGTGGAATATATTTATACTGAAACACTAACAAAAATTAAAGCCCTTTCCAGGGATGCCTGGATATATGCCAGATTCAAATGCAAAAACAAAAAGTCCTGGCGGGCTACCCTTACTGCGTAAAAAATAAACTAGTTTCGCGTGTAAAACAAACAAGCGCAAACGTGCAAAATGATAGAAAAAAAAAATTGTGTCAGCTGCACTTTTCAAGATTCGGTTTTAATTGATATATATGAAATATGGGATTAATTGTTGTTCCTAGACCTTAACCATTAATCATACAATATGGATAGTGATTTCTGTGCTTGTTTTCTATAAAATGACAGTTAAAATAGGGTGGATGCGAACTGCTACACCAGTTTTATGACATTTCCATTTTGTGTCCGCACCGCACTGGACGCGATCTGGTCCAACTGCCTCCAAGTTGGAATTTCACTATCATTGTTAATTATTATACGTTAAAATATGTTTTTTAACCTATTCATTTTAACGTTATGTGTATACATATTATGATGACCAATTTATTTACCAATGGCTATCACCAATTTGTTACCACTGACAACAGCTAAAATTTTTTTCCCGTCTGTTACCACTGGTGTTGTAACTACAAGGGAAAATATTCCAGCTGTTACCATTACCCCTGGTAGCTCTTGACACTGATCTGTGCTCAAATTCGGATAGCTTTTTGCGTTTTTTAAGCAAGTTTTTCAGACTATCCTTATCCGAAAAAAATTTTGATGTGTTTGACGACAGGTTGGCCTAGTTGGGAGTGACCCTGCCTCCGAAGCCAGCGGTCCTGGGTTCAAATCCCGGTAAGGGCAGATATTTGTGTGATGAGCGGGAATATTTGTTCCTGAGTCTTGGATGTTTTTTATATACATTGAAGTATATTTATCGTTGTCAAGTACCCATAGTACAAGCCTAGAGCTTAGTTTGAGACTAGGCCAATTTGTGTGAGATGAAAAGAAAAAAAACTAGAGCTTGGTATTTTTTTCCTCCGACGTGCGAGGGGTTAATGTTAATAGGTGGTAACTACTGCGAGAAATGAAGAATTTAAGAGCCACTTTGACTCGCCATTAGATTGAAGTTCTACCAGAGATCAGCCTCGACGACAGTGAGACGGCTCTCTATTGATAGCTATCGGTTCCGGATCAACGTGTTCGTTGAACATGATCTTGGTTTTGTCTAAGTTTATCCGGAGGCCGGTGCGTTTGGAAGATTCAACCAGGCTGTTCATCATCTTTTGTAGATCCTGTAGGGTTTCAGACCCACAGACAGACAGACAGGGTTTGGGACAGATGAAAATTGTATATAGTTCTCCGGATGACTTCCTGATCAAAATCTTCTACTGCTGATGACGGACAAGTACTTTTTATTTCTCGGTGAGGTGAATTTCTTTGTTGATGCGAATTTCTCACTATTGCTCTCAGATACAATGTTATAAACAGTAGAGAGACAAACATCTGTAGCTTTTTCAACTAACTGGGCAGCCGTGTAAGGGGAATTTAAATTTTTCTTCAGTTCAAGTTCAAAATATTTATAACAGTTAAAAATAATTTGCTTACTTTAACTCTCAATCGGACCAAAATTACTCACTGCCATATTTTTTGAAAATTATGTAACTTACACTTAGTCGTACGGGCTGACACAAAATTATTCTGATAATTGTGAGAATACAATAAAATCGGACGTAAAAATATATGCACAACGTAAATAATATTTACCACTGACATTATTTTGGTACTTACTTCTTCAATATATAAGAAACCTCTTTTTATGCTGATAGTACGAGAAAATAGAAAATTCAAATTTAGAATGCCTGTAAACATACAATAATACTACTACATGTACAATTCCATGCTCTCGTTAATTTATCCATAACCAGTATTACCACACACTATTTAATCATCACATCACCCCTTTATGTGCTAGTTAATAGTTTTCAAAACAGCCTTCTCGTTTTGTTTTAAAATAATATAAAACGCAGATGGTATGCGATTTGTTTTTATCGATCCGTTTCGTAACTAAATATATGGTTGAACTGTTTTTTAAATATTTTCCTTGACTTCTGTGCTTTGTTGTTTATAGAATGTGGTATAGAACTCACTCATGCGCATTTTCAAATTAATTCATTTGCATAGAATAAGAACTAAAGAAGGAACCATAAATCGAAAGCGCCAGATCTATACCTATCTCGAAAATTTCGATATGAATGTTCAATAAGTTAAAAAAGGAAAGATTATAGTGTCCAGTTCTTGCTAAAACTAGCTGTACATCCCTGTGTAATTCCCGGTGTAAATTTACTCAGTCTGTGATCTAAATCATATCTGCACACATTACCAACGTTGCTTATATATACAACAATGTGCAACAGTGTACAACCATGACATTTTAGCGTAGCTGTAGCTATAGAACTGTCTCATTTTGGCACACTGAATCCCAATAAGTCTATACATAATTATCAGCTATCTGTATGCTGCCTTTTATTTTATCGCTCCTTCCATTCCTTTAGTTCTTATTCTGTGTTCATTTGCTAGTATCTCTTGTTCAAGAAAATAAATCATATGAAAATGCACATGTGTGAGTTTTATAGCACGACTCTATACCAAACTGAAGTCGAAGGACAATATTAAAAAAACAGTTCAACCATATATTTGGTTACGATACGGAACGATATAAAATAATTGGCATACCTATTGCGTTTTATTTAGAATTATTCTCTGTAGTATTTTATTTTTAAGATTAAAAAAAAGACGAGAAAGCTGTTTCGTATACTATTAGATCGGAAACCAAAGGGTACTCTCATGAACAATGTCTTCGATTGGTTTCTAAAATCTGGATTAACTCATATTTTATGGTTCACCGGCCTATTTACTATAGAAGACCTTTCTGCCGAAGTAGAATTTTGCGCCTGGATTCGACATTCACAGCCTGTGTATTTATAGCAAATAACATCGAAACCTGGAACCCACCCACATTTAACATTTTAAAAAGGATGTATTGGCTTGGAATAAAGTTAAGCCCGAATTATGCGTGTTTCTTTTTGTTGCGATACGAGTAGACAAGACATTACTAGGTATATCTTAAAATGTTCTTATCGACTCATTAAAAGAAATGATTTCTGTATGTATTTTTTTTAAATACCTAACTTATATGAAGAAGTGGGTATAAAGCTAAAGGATTTTTGCTAACTTGTCCTTCAGCATTGTACTCGCTTCTTCATATTAAATTAAATGTTGACAAATTTGATTTGACATTTCGGGTGCCATTTCAAAAGCCCGCCATTTATTAATTCTTTTACAACTCACGGTGTCGCTAGTAGTATACGTGAAAGTAACGTTTTTGTGGTATGGAGTTTACGTTAATCTCTACATATATGAGTAATTACATTCTTTGTACCAGACGCTGATTAGAACGGTGAAAAAAAGATAGGCTATCTCGCGGGCGACATATCTCGCACGCCATCATGTGCTAGCCTTGCTGGGCGGAGACGTCATTGAATGACTTGGCAGTCGAGAAGCACAAAAGTGAAGGCGGAAGTTAAAATAACTGTGTAAAGTATTTTTTTTATTAGCACATAAGAATGATTTTTCTAATTAAATATTAAAGTGGGATGTCGTCCATGTTCCTTTACTATTGAACATACTCGAGCCTAAATGTAATCTTTGCGATACCCCTGATTTGGTGAACTTTTTATGCGAAAAGTTACTTAGTCTTTTATCTAAATATTGTTAATGTACGGTTCCACCTGTGCACTCTGTTCACGTGGAATCTACAGCGGAGCCTACGTGGTCATGAAATGAATGAGGCCGCCGGGGGTCTTTCACGTCGGATTCAATGTAATTAGAGCGACTCCCGTTTTTACTGCATAAGTGGTTTGAAGCGTTCGTTCGCTTTTGTTTTACTCACGTAGAGTGAAAACATTTTCACGTGCATATGTTTTTTATGCGAACAGTCTGATGCAGCGTTATTTTCTTAAAATAAAACAAGTGGGCGTACGACCAGTGAATTAGTTACGAATAGCTACTTTCGAATCGATCTACTTTTAAGTAAATACTAATACACACAAATTGGTTTACAAGACTATAATTATATTCTGAAAAAACAAAAGATAATCTACCAAGCGCACAATGCCGCCAAGAGAACTTCCACAGCCGCCGAGAGCGTTTTATCTGTCAAACGCAATGGGGTGCGTTATGAAATTAGTGATGTTCCCAATCCATATTTTTCCTTTCTAACAATTCGGCCATGCTGCAGTCTTTCAGTCCCTGAATTTCACCAGGCTGGAACGGCAGCTGAGGTCACATACTAGAAATTCTTCTTGCTTGATATCCGCTAACCATTTTCCAGTTTAAGAGGAAATATTCAACGCTATAGGCCCCGAAAACAAGCGTTAACGATGGCGAGTTTTGACAAAACGTTCTTCTTGAAACTCCAGAAGCGAGCACTGCTGGTAACGCTTTGTAGGCGCCGTATCCAAGCGTGTAATGACTTCATACGACAAGTGCTGTATAAGGCTCCGTAAACAAGCACTGTAACGAACGCTATACAGGGCCCATAGGTAAGCATGTCAATGTAACAAGTACTGTAAGGCTCCGAAAGCAAGTACTGAAAAGAGCATTTTTCGGCCCCTTAGGCAAGTGTATAACAAATTAATATGGCCTATGCTGAGAGTGCTGGCTCCAAAAGCAAGCACTCATAAGAGGCTCCGTAGGGAAGTTATTAAATTAATACTATATGTGCTGTAAGGCTCCGAAAGCAAGCACTAATAAAAACACTTTGCAGGCCCCGTGGGCAAGGTAATAAATGAATATGATGTCTGCTGTAAGGCTCCGAAAGCAAACACTAATAAAAACACTATGTAGGCCCCGTAGGTAAGGTAATAATTGAATATGATATATGCTGTAAGGCTCCGAAAGCAAGCACTAATAAAAACACTATGTAGGCCCCGTAGGTAAGGTAATAAATGAACATGATATATGCTGTAAGGCTCCGAAAGCAAGCACTAATAAAAACACTATGTAGGCCCCGTAGGTAAGGTAATAAATGAATATGATATATGCTGTAAGGCTCCGAAAGCAAGCATTAATAAAAACACTATGTAGGCCCCGTAGGTAAGGTAATAAATGAATATGATATATGCTGTAAGGCTCCGAAAGCAAGCACTAATAAAAACACTATGTAGGCCCCGTAGGTAAAGTAATAAATGAACATGATATATGCTGTAAGGCTCCGAAAGCAAGCACTAATAAAAACACTATGTAGGCCCCGTAGGTAAGGTAATAAATGAATATGATATATGCTGTAAGGGTCAGAAAGCAAGCACTAATAAAAACACTATGTAGGCCCCGTAGGTAAGGTAATAAATGAATATGATATATGCTGTAAGGCTCCGAAAGCAAGCACTAATAAAAACACTATGTAGGCCCCGTAGGTAAGGTAATAAATGAACATGATATATGCTGTAAGGCTCAGAAAGCAAGCACTAATAAAAACACTATGTAGGCCCCGTAGGTAAGGTAATAAATGAATATGATATATGCTGTAAGGCTCCGAAAGCAAGCACTAATAAAAACACTATGTAGGCCCCGTAGGTAAGGTAATAAATGAACATGATATATGCTGTAAGGCTCAGAAAGCAAGCACTAATAAAAACACTATGTAGGCCCCGTAGGTAAGGGGAATAAATGAATATGATATATGTTGTTAGGCTCCGAAAGCAAGCACTTATAAAAACACTGTGTAAGCCCCGTGGGCAAGGTAATAAATGAAAATGATATGTGCTGTAAGGCTCCGAAAGCAAGCACTAATAAAAACACTGTGTAGGCCCCGTAGGCAAGTGTGTAATGATAAATGATTACAGCATCACCATACCCCTTCACTACAATTTCATCACTGGGCATCAACTCCAAACCTTGTTTCTCGTAGAAATTTTGTGACAAGAGCTACCAAAATAAAAATTAAAATTGCAGGGTTTCCATTAATTAGCACAGTTTTAAAGTACTTTTTGTCTGAGGACTCACAGCATACAGCTTGAATCTTCCACACAATTCGATACTGAGGGCCTCTTGATTATTATTTTTTGCACTCATCCAAAGTGTGACCGACGTGACCGTCTCTGTCACAGAAAGAACAGTGCTTATTCATGTTCTTTTTTTTGTAACACTCTTTTTCAGTGTGGCCTGGCCGTTCACAGAAAGTGCACTTTTTATTTTCTTTATTTCGGTGCATATTGTTGCCTCCCATGTTTATGCGACATCTACTTGCTTTATGACCTGGTTTGCCACATAAGAAACATTTTGATCCATATTCAATGTTTATTGAACTTCCAGGTTGATTCTGATCCATATTAGCATCTGAGGTGTTCATACTAGCTAAGTATCGCAGTAAGGAACTGGTGTCACGGCGTCCAGCTGATTTTGCACCAATTTGTAATAGTTGGTTACCAAGTGTTCCAATGACAGCTTCAGTAATAACTTCATCACTCAATTGACAAGACATTCCTATTCCTAGTTTATTATAATAAAACCCTATAGGGTCTTCATTTGGCATTTTCAATGGCATGGTTGACTAATTCCCTTATTTGTGACAACTTGTTCTTAGTAAATGGAAATGCTTTTATCAGCTTTTCTTTCCACTTACTCCAACTTATCTCATATGATGTCTGTTGTTCATAATATCCCCTAGCATACCATGGCATAATTTAGATGTACGGTACGGTCATCCCTACCATGCATTTTAGCCGTACTTTCTAAGTTGCGGATCCAGTGTTCCACGGAGACAGATGTGGTTTGAGGATCAAATTGTGGAATGAAGTCGTTTCAACCAACATAACGGACTACTGGCATTGAGACCACTTCAATAGGAGCAGCAGTTGCTCGACTACAGGTAGCTCCGTCAATGGTGGCTCCTCTAAAGCCTCTATGTGCCTATTTTTATGTTTTAAGTCCTTCTTATATTTTTTCCTAGCTTGATTCGAGGAAGAAGACTAACTCGAACTTGAGCTACTGCGAGATCGTTACTCATGTTTTGACCGACCCATTATAAATATCAACAATCTTAGAACCAAATAATCAATTAGTAACAGTACACTTAGTCTAACAATCAGAGATCACAAATGGGTGTCATTACTCGCAATTATGTGGACATGACTCCAATTTTAATTAAACAAATTAATTTACATCACACACAATACACTTTTCCGAATCGAATAAATTTAATTTCAGTTCAGAGAATAGTTTTGAATTTTCTCATCTGCACCAAAATAATTCGCATTTAAACAGTTAACCCAAACACCACCATGTCAACAAAATTCAAGCTTGTAAAGTTTTAGCATGATACAGCTCACCAATTAGTTACGAGTCCACTTGGAAGTTGCAAAAAGATGCAGTTGCTTGCACGGTGCATTCCCCGACCACAGGGCTCATGAGCCAAAAATGTGCAACCTTGGCTAGCTCACCCAAAGCCAAAAAAACATTTACCAACAAACCGGGCGTCACTTTACAAACCTGTCAGAATTTGTTTTTGTTCGAAACACTTAACACAATTATTAACAACATGCCTTGGGAAAACGATTGATAAAAATGTAAAAAAATTGTTTTAGTATATTTATAAGAAATAGCATTCTGTTCCGATGTAAAACTATGTTAGAAAGCACTTTCACCACTGAATTGCAAACAGCGTTCTTGCACGTCTCGTTCCTTTACGAAAAACCAAACAAACCATGCAATTAAATGTGAATTTGAATCTAATAAACAGAAATTGGTTTACAAGACTATTATTAATAAATTATATTGCGAAAAAACAAAAGATAATGTACCTACCAGCGCACAATGCCCCAAAGAGAACTTCCACAGACACCGAGAGCGTTTTATCTGTCAAACGAAATGGGGATGCGATATGAAATTAGTGATGTTCCCAATCCATATTTTTCCCATCTAACTATACGGATTTGAATTGGCCAAGTGATAAGTCTAGGGATTATATAACGTACATTAGAACCCAGAAAGTAGGCTAAATTCGTTTAAGATAGGAAACTGAGATGAATAACCATTGCACAAATAGAAAACTATAAGCAAATAAAGTTAGCTGGAGATCCGTCTAGGGAAAACAGGAAGCTACCGTGGTAAGGCGAGTTGCTCGGGACAAAATAATGACTTGATGACTTATGCAGGATAACTATATAAATTATACTTTGACAAATAATAATAATAATATCACGGGACAATGTCACACAAATTGACCTAGTCCCAAACTAAGCTCTAGGCTTGTAATATGGGTACTAGACAACGATAAACATACTTATATAGAGAAATACATACATAAATACGTATAAAACATCCAAGACTCAGGAACTAATACTCATGCTCATTACACAAATATGTGCCCTTACCGGGATTTGAACCCAGGACCTCTAGCTTCGAAGGCAGGGTCACTACCAACGAGGCTAGCGTGTCGTCAAAGGATTCTGTAAAGACGTTACATACTTACATAATAACTATTGTACTGAAACACATGAAATTCTTGGTTAATATTTACTTACTTTCTTTGGATACTAAACATTAAGAGGCACTGTTCAATACAAACTGTGATGAATGAAGGGAAAGAAATAAAACATAGAAAACACCAAAATCATTATTGTATTAAGTACGTATAAAGCAGCTAATTGGTTAATTTCATGCCCTAGATTTTATACCCTTTTTCAGTCCAAATGATACTGTTTTAAGCTATGTTTCAAGCTACTAACAGATTTGCAATATTTTATAGGCGGTGGAAGGTTATTCCGGCTTTCCTTGCAGCGTAGTGAAATCTAACACGAAAATCAGCAGTATTGTGTCTAGACCATACCTAATACTCTGCAAACAATTTATTGTCGCTGAGAGATGGCGAACTTGTCAAACAGGTATTCTAGGTAAATTCAGTAATTCTGTAAGCCACTGTCAAAACAAGGGGTCGAGAGGAACCCTCAAGTAGACTGCGTACAATATTTCATCATTTCCTATTAACCCTGATTTGGAAGACAAACACTATGTTCGGGCAGTTCTTCGAAGAGGTAGCCAAAAGAAGAGGAAATAATGGAGGGCTCAGTACAGGAGGTTAGGTGACGAAGAAGGGCCAATGGCCTGGCAAGGCCTGGATAAACATTACGTTTTCCAACACCTTTTGCCATTCGCCAAGCAATTAACCTCGGACTCAGACTTTAGACTCTTTCAATCCCGTAGGATATTCAAACGCGCTTTTAAGCAACCCATGGCATTGCGAAGTATTGGAAATCTCCCGCAGGAGGAAGTAGTGACGCTTCCTCAGGGACAGCGTCCACCGAGACCTCGGTCTCCCCCTGGACTTCGAATCAGGATTTAAGATGTATGGAAAACCGAACGCTAGATCGAAAAAGTGGATGGGACTTTTCAACAGAGAATATCTTGAATTCACCAAACCTGAAGCTGAATATATTGTCTCTACTAAAAAATCAAAGCCTTTTATAAAATATTTAGTGACTAAATGTAGATATTATAGAGAATAAAGTACCGTAAATCATAATTTCATAATTCAAACAAAAAATCACAAAAAAGTAAGATAAACTACCTTGAAATAACATACTCGTGTCAGGAAGACGGACAACATCTCATTCGCTGCCACGCAGTAATGCGCGCTTCTCTCGTAACCGAATCCAGTGTTTATTCTGCTTTGTAATGAACGGAGATCTCGACTAGCGGATTGCTAGGGCTAATATTGATTGTATCTATCTATTAACGACTCTAAGGAATTACTAACTAGAAAGGACTCACCCTCGAAAGTATTATATTAGTTTTATTACAGTTTTAATCATACCTCAACATTTTTACCCAAAAATAATACTTTTGTGCATTTTCCGATCCCCTGTGTAAAAAACACAAAAGCCAATGGCCGGTGAATTATAATTATTACATATCAATCGATACCCTTGAAATTTTTTAAGCGCGCGCATACAATAAATTATTTTCTCTATCCAATTCATTTTTTGACCTCTATTTTTCCTCAATATTGCCCAGCGAAGCCCTGAAACATCCCTAGATTTCAATTAGGTGAAAACTCCTATTTTCTTTTTTCTAGACCTGACGTTTCAGCCAAACTCATAAATTTAAGCTAACCTATTACAAAGGTTTTGCTTACTGTTAAAGATAAAATCTCTTTCGTTCAAATCACACACACACACACACACACACACACATAACATCACGCCTTCATTCCCAGAGTGGGGTAGGCAGAGCTACAGAGATACCAACAACTCCAAAAAGACTTAATTTGATGATTCTGTAACCACATTTTGCTCAAGTAGGCTAAGATGTTAACCAGTGTATTAGTGACAGGTTGCAAGCCCGTCGCCTAACAGTACTACAAGCCCTTTCATTGAAATCCTAGTAAAATAACGTATAATGACGACCCACGCTATCATTTGTTGAAATTCTAGTTATTAAGGCTCTCAATAGACTTATGTTTCTAACAGGAACAGACGGCTGTGCAGTTTTTAAAATATTTTAAATTGGTAATTTTATAAAGTGTCAAACCCTGCCAAGCTCTAGTAAGTGACAAGGACACCGCTGTAGCATTTACATATCACTTTATCTCTCGCTGATTGGCAGGATTTGACACTTTAAATTACAGAGAGAGTTGTCAGTCTGTTTTTAATTACATTGGTATTATTAAACTTGGATTGCAAGTCACTGCTTCTAAAATCCGTTGACAATGCAGTATTAACATAAATTAAATATGGATTTTTTCCAGCACCATCATCTTCTTCGGTACTTACAGTTCGGTTCTTGCTAAGATATAATGAGCGCGTTTGTTCCACAGACGGTGGAGGACCTAGAAGCGCACTGCAAGAAGGCCGGCATTGAGATCGTGACGCGGCAATCGTTTCTCTCCGACCCTGGAGACGCTGTTCGAAACCTGCGGCGGCAGGACGCTCGCGTTATCGTCGGTCTTTTCTATGTGGTCGCGGCAAGACGCGTGCTTTGTGAGGTCTACAGGCACAAACTTTATGGAAAATCCTATGTCTGGTTTTTTATTGGTGAGTATTTGCTTTATTGTAATTTAACGCCGAAAACTTAGTCATATTAACACACCATACAACAAATTAATACGGTACATAACAAATAAATATACAAATCAACTCACAAATAATTCAGAGAGTTGGTCGTAAAACTGTATGATGGTCTAACAATACTTGGCTTTGGTTTACCTGAGCACATAAAAAGTCGTTTTCATGGAGGGTTCAAGGAATAAAAAAGGAATAAGTCGTTGATTTTCACAGGGATTTTTCATTGTGTTTGTACTGGCGGGTTCAAGCCTAAAAGATTTTATGGCATGAACGCGGACGGTCACCAGTAATAATTATAATTCTATATCAAGCTCAAGTTAGCCTATTATCCTAATATCTTTTTATTGACAAGTATGAGAGCTTGCCCAGTAGACCGGTCCGTCACCAACCGATACCTCCCTAAACTTACCTTTCTGGGCGACACGTTCCTATTACGGTATAGTCAGATTATTCGGCTTGTTGGGTAAGGTTATTCACAGAAGTTGTTCTATTGTTATCTGCGTTTCTCAACTGTTCATTATAGGGTGTTTAAGTTAACCACAAAGTATTTATTATGGAAAAGTAATAAATTAACTGGTCTTAGGAATTTAAATGGAAAAGCCGTGAATGCTGTTGGCTAAACGCTTATTGGCTCCAGCGGTAGGATTACTCCGCAGCCGACCGGCTGACACGGTGGTGACATGTTTTAGCTCCAACCTTCACCCGAGGGGTTATATCTCACAAAACTCCTTCTACACAATTCATAGCTAGTCCAAGCAGCGGCATAAAGAAGAAACAGCGAATGTCAATAATAATAATTATAACATACATTTATTGTTGGATAATCTAATTATTGCTGTTCCTAACAACGTGTATGCAACTGGCTGCCATTTTGACATTTACTTTAGGTTTCCATGGCTCCTAGGTGACGGTATGTTTTTATCATTTGACGACACAAATACATACCTAGTACAAGCCTAGAGCTTAGTTTGGGACTAGGTCAATTTGTGTAAGATTGTTCCCTGATATTTATTTATTTTGATAAATTTCAAACGTGGATTATCATATTACAGTTTACGGTCATGGACAGAAATTGTTGGGTAATAAATAGTCAGGAGACCGGAAGTAAGGCCGGTTTACAATGTGGTTACATTATTGCAAAATAAATGCCCGCCACCGCAACCGTTATTTAAATTCTAGGGTTGCCACGCCATTGATAGTTCCGAGGAATAAGTTTCAACCAAAGAATATTGTCCATTGTCTTAAAAGGTTGATGGTTCAGTTCAACAATAAAAGTCAAAGGCTGTACAAAATACATTTGAAAAAACCGGGCAAGTGCATGTCGGACCATGCTCAGTGTAGGGTTCCGAAGCACGGTACAAACATGAAAATCAAGAAGTAATAACAAATTTTCTATTAAAAGTCATTTGGTGCCGTCTTAGATGATTTTAGTAGGTATAAACACTTAAATCGCCTGTATCTCTAGAACCAATGATGTCTACTTAGTTGTGATAGTTTTCCGTATAAATTCGTAATATGCGTTTTCATTTGAGCTTTTTTTCAGATTTTTAGTAGGTATTTGTAGTTTTGGCTGAAGGGGGGGGGGGGAGGCACTGAACTAACCCGCAATATTTTTGAAATACCTATCAAACGACTCCCCACACTATGGAGTAGAGGCTCGCCCACGTTACGTGTAGCGGAGGTACTTTTTTAAAATGATTTTATTTTACCACTTTGTTAGCGTGACTAATATGTATATTCATGCCAAATTACAGCTTTCTAGTACTGTAGTCTCTGAGCTAGGCTACGCATGGACGGACGGACGGACGTGGCGAAACTCTAAGGATTAGGAACCCTAATGAACATAATATAATGTTTAGGAATGTGCAAAGCTGGAAACCGTTAATCAAAGAGTTAGCTTTGTTAATCGCTACTCCGTCACCAAAAATGTTAACTTCGTTAAACGTTAAAGCGTTATATTTCGGAACATTTAACGCAAGTAAACATTAATCGTTAATCCGTTAACACTTGAAAATTGCATTTTATATATCGTTACGTTAGTGATCTACTTATAAAAACTCTTGTTTTGGAATCTAGAAATTAACAGGTTAGGAAAAGAGGTGAATAATTGTAGCCCCTAACGTACTTTCTCAGAACGCGTTTTCCGGGGCGCTGCGCGCGCGGTGTGTGAGGTATCTCTTTAGTAAATAGTAGGTGCTGGATTAACGATTAACGGACTTGGGGGAATCTAACGGAAGTTAACGAGTCCGCTTACATGTTTTAAATTTAGCTTAAAAGTTAATCCGTTAGTCGAAATGTAAACTTCGTTAATTAACGATTAACGGGTTAACGAGTTAATGCCTCGCTATGGGAATGTTTGAATTTTCTTTGTGAAACAGAATGTTTTTTACTTAAGGTGAATTGCAAATTCGGTATGTTTATTGCTAGTGTCATAATTTTATGCTGGCCGTCCGTCCGTCCGTCTGTCTGTCCGTCTGTCACCAGGCTGTATCTCATGAACCATGATAGTTAGACAGTTGAATATTTCACATATGTATGATGTATTTTTGTTGCCGCTATATAACAACATTTTTTTACTAAAAAACAATAACATACAGGGTAATTTTTAATAGGTGCACACATTTTAATATTTGCTTCGCTATTGTTAATCAATAACACATGCTGTGTTATTTTTACTCTAGCTTAAAAAATATTAGAGATATTGCCGATTCAATGATTCCACTAACTTAACGATATTCATGGACCCTCTAATGCAGGGGTGCGAGGAGAGGGGAGTGTTGTTAAGTAAGTTAATAAATGAAATTTAAAATTTTGAATATCAGTAGGAGAGGGGCTTGTTGTCTGATAAGCTGTACTTACATGAAATTTCAAATTTCGAATATCAATACAGTGTAGGTATCGCATACCTACAGTTTGACAACCCATGTCATCATTTCTAGTGTGACTTTGTGTCCACACGAGAAGGTATAAGAGAGATAATCTGCAACAAAAAAGTATTTTTTGAACTCTTTTTATTGTCGTAATATATTATATTAACGATACAAAATCATATGTTAAAATTTGTGCACTGATAAAAAAATTACCCTGTATAAAGGGCTCCCATACAACAAACGTGATTTTTTTGCTCGTTTCTGCTCGATATTGATAACGACAACAGGTAGACGTTTGAAATATTCACAGAATATTTAGTTATATGTTTACTTTAAAAATAAATGATTTAATTGAAATAACTCAAATTTAAGGGGCCTGTTTTTTTTTGCAGTTTTTATAGGTACAGATCCCTTCGTAGGCGAGTTCGACTCGGAATTGACCGGTTTTTCTTACCCTACATTTATGTCCTTAGTCTATACCGTGCAACATCAATTCAGGTAGCGGGGAAAGTCGTTTGTCGTTTTATTAATGACATGACAGTTGACCAGTCGTTTAAATTGTGAGACATATCTACATACATGTACTGCATAATACATATTAATTGCATTCACTAGCTGGCATATTAAACAATAGCACTGGTATAAACCTTGTATATTATTTCTACCGCTCTCCCCGTTTTAACTAATGTCGTAATGACGCTACTGAACAGCGACGCGCGACGGCAGCAGTTCCGCACAGGCGATGCCTAGAGCTTAGAGTCCATTTTGCTTATGGTATAAGAGTACAATTTCTCTCCCCCAAAAAATGGCTTGTTTTATTATCGTTCCTCATTTTTATACTTTTATGTCTTTCTTACTCAGTCCCCTTCATTATAAAATACAGCATTTTCTTCACAAAATAACAACGCCTACGATGAGTAATCCCTCTGCCCCATAAAAAGGACCTAATAAAATAAGTAAATTCCCTTACTAGTAGTTTGTATCTGTTAAAACTGTGGTTCAAACATTGGAACAAAAGCCAATTTGTACAGCAAATAACGTTCTGATTGATCTTGAGCTTGGTCAGTGCACAGTAAACATTTTTGTTTTATGCATCCCTTCGAAGGGGGTTCAATGTTGGTCTACCTTATGCAACCACGGATTCATGCGACTACGTAGGTAAGATTTGATGTTCGATTTGAACATTAAATTATTTAGAAGCATAATCTTACTGGACAGTCAATGTGCAGTGTGGGTATTGCTGTAAAAGTAATGAGAGCAACAAGCTTTTCTTTAATTTCACTTAAGAGCCAAGAAATAATTATATCATTCGCGCAACTAAGTTATAAAAAAGATCCTCGCTTTATAAAAATACGTATGAACTAGGTACGCTTCTGCTTATTAAATGATTTCATTTTTGTGCCCCGGATATACTGAAACATACAAACAACGTATTAACCCTTAACAGGAAATTACCTACCTGACGTTTTGCTCGTTTATGCTCGGAAGCGGTGGACAGAAGTTAATAATTGCGCTCCGTCACGACGCCATTATAACGTCGAATGATATACCTATTCAAGCACTTCTATGATCTCGCTTATTGCGAGATGGAAATTTATAACAACCCATGATTAAAATGACTGACAACGGTAAGCAATATCCGAGTAATACAAATTGTGGGAATGATATGGGATTATAAAAGAAAGACGCTTGACGCGGCGGGCTCGGCGCGTGCAAAATCTTAATTAGGTATGTGAAACAAATAAAAAGTTCCAGCCAAAATGCATCAACCAACCCGCTCATTTTGCTTATGATAAATACGGCATACATTTATAGAGTAGCATCACATTAGGTTGAAGCGACCTCTTCACAACATCCAACTCTGACGCAAACATTTTCTTTTTATAAATTGTTCCCGAAGGGCTGACTACGTTATTTATTAATGAATATCCCGAATGATTCCCGGGGGAGGAACCACAGCGACAATAATGGAAGCGAGAAAAACGCCGTATAAAGAGCAGCGGAGCGTTCTTGCTTGCGATAGATAAAGCCGCGCCACTTGCAAACAAATAACTCGGCTTTTTGCCATAAAACTTAAATTTGTATGAATGTATGTAAAGTAATGTTTATTTGTAGGTATAAGCTGTTGTTTTTCCTTATAAATATCAAAGTTTGGTGGAACATGCGGCCTTTTGAAATAAGTAGGTACTTATAATTAAACTTTGTAGCGTTTTTTATTTAAAACTATTTAATCGTCGAACAAAGTCTTACGAGTGTTTAGCTACCTCAAATATTGTTTGTCCGTTCTGCCGGGACCTCGGATATAGATACACAATAGATAAAGTAGGTAAACATCTTAATCTGTATGAATACCAACCGTGTCACTTTTTTCTCCCTACTGTGACGTCACAAGAGCGAATTAGTGATGTGAATTCCCCGTTGTCCGCGCAAAATCGATTCAAAGGCGCCGCCGCTCGCACCTTGTGGCTCGAGTAAAATAGCAACGATAGTATTTTTGTTCTACTGATAGCGGATTCTGCTTCTGATGACATTGATTATCATGGAATACAAAATATATTGTATAAAAACTTGTATGTAAAATTAATTGTAAAGAAAAACGAATTGTATCGATATCGCAAAATGTGCTCACGGAATTATAAACAAGTATTCATAGAGTTGTTGGATTTTAATTTATAATAGAACGAATGGCCTTTTTTTAACACGGCTATAGTCTCATCAGCTACTTTTCGCCAAACTATAGAATACCTTTTGTGTTTAAAGGTCTTATTGTCTGTCGGGTGGTCTACTTACACAGATTGTGCTGTCTGTCATTGGCTGGATTCTAAAGAAGTGACTCGATAATAACTGACATATTTTTTTGCCTTCTTCTTTGTTAGATAATTTGAACAAAAAAACTGCTGCCGAATGAGCGTTTGGTCGGTTGCCAACTGGTTTTAATCTTTTATTTTCTAACTTGTACGTTTTGTATTTGGGAATTTTGATAAATAATTTTATGATATAAATAGGTATATATAATGTAAATAATGAAGCAAAATAAATTAGTAGATGTTTTAAAAAAACGTTTCTTTTCGATTTCATCGTTTGAGTACGTACCTAGTTCTACGACACCTCGCCTTGAACCGAGCAAAGCGGCGGCGACCGCGTGACTTTACTTTTGTAGTGCTCACGTGAACGAGCTCTCACGACACAGGATGAAATAAAAAGTGGGTCAAACATTTGTCTTTGTATTGTCGTCCGATTAGTATCTTTACAATGATGTAATTAACGTATACAGTTTAGTAGCACAAAGTTTTCAAAAATATGTAGGAGAGAAGTGGTATGAAAGAGCCAGTTTACTAAATGAAGCAAAAACTTACAATTCCTATGAAATAAACAATGAGATTTGTTTTTGAAATCGTTCTTTATTTATTATAGTTTGTATTTTCATACGCAATATCATTAAAATCAATATGAAAGAAACTGAAATATTCATTTTTGTAAAATGTGTATTTCGGCTCATTCATAATTGATGGGTTTTGAAAGGGCCGCCAAAAGATATGAAAGAGCCTGTTTATATAAGTCTATGTTAAAATGAAAATTGTTTGTTTTAACAATTATTGCACTGTATTGAAAAACAAAAACTTGTTTTAGTTATCCCGTGTGGTTGCCAGGTTAGAATAGTGCCATCCCGTGTCTTACCGTGGATGTCGTAAGAGGCGACTAAGGGAATAAGAGCTTTTAGTACCTACTGTTAGGTGCTGGGCTTGCAACCTGTCACTAATTCACTAGTGGACTTCTTGGTCTGATTGTGCAAAATGTGGTTACAGAGTTATAAACAACAATTCTGTACTGTAACATCATTTTTAAGTAATTCCCAGCAATTGCTTTAAACTTAATCTTTTTCGCAGTTATTTACTCCTTATTTCAGCAAAAATGTTATATAAAAAATACTCGAAAATGAAAAAAATAAAAACATAATATTAATCAAAAATAACATTGATAAATCTGAAAAAAAACAACTTGTCAAATCTTGTGCGGCTTAGTTTACACGAAGTTGCAAGGACAAATACATGTCCAAACCCAACCCTTAATCCTTGAACCTATAATGTTTATTAATTGAATGACAAAACCAACATAAATGGAGCAAAATACTTACTTTTTGGTGCCCAAAAGTTTAACTGTAGGTATCTACCGCCGTCCGTTGGTTTCGGCGAACAACTGTCAAATCTTTGTGGGTGACGTAGAATAAATGTTTGTGCAGAGTTCGTTTATAAAATACCGAAATGCAAAATGGCTTTTTCAAAACCTGGCTCCTTCATACCTGTTCTCCCACAATAATAACAAATTCTCGTCAAAATGTTACCTACATAATATAACTCAAAGCATGCAGTTTCATGTGCGCGGTAGTTAAACACAGCATTAAGTCAAGGCTATTCAATAAATTATTCGTGGCTGATCCGCCCGAGCGCCTCATGTCCTCTAAGTGCACATACGGCCATTTTGTCTATTCTCGGAATGCTTGACCGGGAACTTGGCACGTTATCATAAGTATCATAACAGACTAACAGACATGACCAATTACCTAACTATATTGCTTCACAGCCTTGATAGTCGACAATCAGGTGATGGACAAAAGGCGCGCAAAGTGCTTAGGTAATTCCTTTGTTATTGATGTGACACGTGCGAAAGCGCTGGTTATTGCCCGATTAATACTGAAGCTAGACGTTACCAGCCCTCATCAATAGCCGGACTATGTGGCTATTGTGTTGGATTGGACACAATTACAACTGAAGAAGTAACAACTAAATATACATTTTTTACATTTATGTTTTTGGTGGGATAATACAATACCATAACTATTAATCTTTACTTTTTAAATGCCTTGTGCGATATATTTAAATAACTAGGTATATTTTGTTTTTATTACCTGATCGGTGCTTTCTAATGAGGCGGAGGACAGCACGTACTTGTAAGTACCTTGCTCGCCTGAGAAGGCGATCCGAGCGGACGTCAAGCCCGAGGGATGGACCTCATAGGTTCACCCAATTTGAATGCTCATCCCATCTTTGTTATTTATGCCAGTTAAATTGAAACAGAGAACCGCCTCAAAAATATTACAATAAGTGAATGCGTTAAGAGATTGCTTATTCTCACATTTATAATATTAACGCGGCAACGTGAGTGTAATAAATAAGACATTATGCTCGCTGTCGCGGCGCACGGCAGGGTGGTTTGTTTTAATTACACACACATACAAGCAAGTTAAGTAAAGAGCTAACCCATCAACACGCAAGAAACGTCCAGCACCGTAGGCAATAAAGATAAAACTCGGATTTTGTTGTCATTAATTATATTAAACCACGGGATTTTTTAAATTATAATTTTGTTGATATTAACTTGTTACCGAGGGATCAAATGGCGTAAAAGAGCTCTTGTACGCAGATGTCACAGTGACCGCTTTTGTTAATGCTACTCGTATCTTTGGGTAAACAACGGTAGTACTGGAAACAGGACGTTAATAATATAGCCTTTTTGTATATTCATGAATCCGTACCGGGAGGGGAACAATGTGACGGATGCTGGGAATGGTGATTGCCTTTCAAATCAATTCACCATTCGGAGGGTGAAAACAAACTTTACTTGTTCCATTTAGAATTGGTCGTTAATTTTGTTTAAATAATAAATAACTACAAGACAACATCATCGTTATAAAAAAAACTAAATCGTAGATGCATTTCAAAAAAATAATCCAGAGCTCATAAACGGTATAATGCTATCTAAATAATACGTCTATCTATTAGCCCTGTTAAGTGCACCTATTCACAGAACTATATCGAGATAGAAGGAAAGAGTTCGTCGTTTTATATGAGAACCGAGCGTGTAACATTTTGCGTAGGCACTTTGACGTCACGCGAGTCTTTTAGTGATGTGTACAACATACACAAAATCGTTTCTAATCTGTGGTGTCATCGATCGCAAGTCGCAACGGAAGAGCGTCAGCAATGCCACTAGGGAAAGTATTTTATTTACTTTTCGACGGTTTTTTTCCTTCAAGCGTTAAATTTGTTTGTCTTTTTCTTTTATCATTTGCCTTGCGTTATTCAATTGGTTCATAATTTTTTTCTTCTTTGGTGTATGAATTAAAGTTTCGTCTGATGGTTCATTAATATTCTGTAAGTGTAATATATGTTGAAATATAATAATGCAAAACTACTAATTACACAAATTTTAAAACAAATTAGTATGTCATCATTTTATAGTAAAATCACTTTTTCCAGCTTTCTTTTCCTTGGCGTGGTCTTGATAGAGTCCTTCTCTAAAGAAGGTGATCCTTTTATCTGTAGCATAAAAAATACTATGTCTGTAGCATAAAGCGCGCGTGAGCGCACGCACACACACCCACACGCACACACGCACACACGCACACACACACACACACACACACACACACGCACACACACGCACTCGCACGCACGCACGCACGCACGCACGCACGCACACACACACACACACACACACACACACACACACACACACACACACACATTGTGACGTATAAATGTAGGTACCTTTTCATTATTTGACATTATCACTACATCTATAGTCGGATAAGCTGTACTGATTATTCGCCGGTACTTTGATTGGCCAGTAGGTAAAGGTATCTTTGTGAAAATGTACAGAACAAATCCGGCTGTGTTTTGTAGGAAACCAGTTTTATCGACCCGTTGCTTCTATCCATCAATTTTTTATAATAGGATCTTTTGGAAAACTGAAACAAAATTGCAAACTATACTTAATTATTATCCTTTTGGCAAAAATATTTCATTTTGACTACTACTTCATCTCACGCCTACATAATAGTAAAAAAAAACATTTTTGGGACAAGTTTTTGCTGCCGACTGTACTTTTTTTGCAAAATCTTTATCTGCTTATCGAGACAAAACTATTGAGTCCTAACACGGTGGGTCTACGTTAAGAATAGCGGAGATCCTGTCGCCACCCTCCATCATCAGATCATCTCTTAGATACCATAATATTGCATTGTCATTGAGTTTACATATATGGTCCAAATTTCAGCCCATTCCGTTAACGGGAAGTGGGTCAAATTTAATTTGCAAGATTTGACTCATATATACATACATACCTACATACGCATATACATACATTGCAAGTGAAATAAACGCTTGTAAAAATAATTATCATTTTTTCTGTTTTCAAAATTTATTTTAATCGACTAAGAAATCGGCATTGAAAATCGCCGGGTACAACACTATATCTTACTTTTGACAGAAAAATGAGAAATCAACCTTGAACGCGTCTCGACAAGTGCTCGACAGTTTGGATTGGTTTATTTTCTTTGCTGGTTTTCAATGCATGCCAAGTCTGGCGCGTCAAATTAAAGCCGCAATGGAAAAGTAGCAGTAGACACGGACTCGCCCGTTACTGTTTATATGAAATTAATACTATGCAACAAAATAAATTGTTTTATAAATAATAACGGATATTTAAGGGAAAAGAGTACTTACCTATGAAAAGAAATATCTTGATTCGCAGCTCCTACTTTTTTGGTGGTGTTTAATTAGTTTATTATCGAGCAACAGGGCATTTTGTTTTTATATTCGAACGTCACACACGGAAAGCGGTCGAGAGCGGACTGAGCATCGCGGCGAGCAATGCAGTCCTAAGAACCTCTTTTCGGCACGCGTGGTACATACACTCTTTCCTTCTATCTCGATATAGTTCTGTGCACCTATTATTGCCCGCAAGAACTCCCAAGAGCATGAGATTCGAATAAGGTAGCAGCAGTCTTAACATAATTATGTTTATTAGTTGGTTCAATCTGCGAGCGCTTTAAATCGACTTTCATTTAGGGGCTTAAGTATTATTGTATTACACAGAAATAAGATAAGTGTAAGGTAAGATCGTAGGAGTCTGGCGCGCTGCCAGCGTGTCTTGACTCTTGAACCTTCGGCAGGTTATCACCGTCCGGATGACCTTATTACAG
Organism: Acleris holmiana; assembly: GCA_949316455.1. Lineage (NCBI taxonomy): Eukaryota > Metazoa > Arthropoda > Insecta > Lepidoptera > Tortricidae > Acleris > Acleris holmiana. Next base: position 18,561,030 of record OX438762.1, read on the forward strand.
GCTCCGAAAATCTTTTTACTTCCACCATAAATGTTTATTACAACCTATAAAACGGCCCACTAAAGAGATCACTTCATATCAAAATAATCGACGCGTCCACCTATTTGAGGAAGTCGTCGTTTGCTTTATTTACGGGCTTACCTTAGCGACATTTAGGTACAGCGCAATTTATGAGTATAAGACAGAGTAGCAAACTATAAACACACCGTGCCGCCGTGCTTTTTTGTTAGTATTTACCGGTTTTTTCGATTTGGATACGACCATATTTACCAACTCGATCATATGTTTATCATAAAGACGTTATACTTAAAATACCAAGTATTAAATGGTACTAGTTACCTAGAATTTCTAATAGGTACAGTCAAGTTCAAAAGTATGTATACACTTTAGTACCTTGTCTATTTAACGTCATGTTTAAACTGCCATATGAAATTATCCAAGCGATTAAAGTGACAAGGTACTAAAGTGTATACATACTTCTGAACTTGACTGTACCTATAAAACATTTTAAGAGAATCTTTTTGACATGCATGATAGTCATTTTACTCAACATTGATTAATTTGGCAAGTAACCCACCCGAACTTTGCAGTTTTTAGTATTTGACAATGCTAGACGGGCCCTAGCCAAGATGCAAACGCTCCTAACATTTTTCTTTTCTATCGTTCAAAATGTATGGGATGACAGTCGACCACGTGGTTTATCGAAACGTACGAGAATGTCATCCCATACATTTTGAGCGATAGAAAAGAAAATGGTTAGGAGCGTTTGCATCTTGGCTAGGGCCCGTTATAAGTATTGCCTAATGACAGTTCGATTTACTCTACCTAACTCCGAGTAAAATAATATTAAAATTTTCTACGAACAGTTAAGGGTAATTAATTGACAAGCTACATGTAGACATTGTACACACATTCCCAAGATGTTTGTTTGTGCATGATATAATTTAGCATAACTACCTTACCTTTTTTCTGTACCTTGTATTTTTCAGACCAGACCCATTTTACCGCTAACTACCGTACCAATAGTACAAGCTTGATAGTCAAGTTTGAGACGTCAATTCGGATCAGAGAGGGACACCCTAATATTCATTTATTAGGTATTGCCATTTAGAAATTTTATTCAGTAAACCAGAGTACGAATAGTACTCGGCTGTCTACTGCTGTCACAGTCACTACTGCAGACATCATGCCTGAGAGAGTGTCAAAGTGATAGACCACCGAGAACTAGGAGTTTTACTCTATTTATTTTACTTTACATGATTTCTTTGTATACCCGTTTAAACTGCAGTATTTCTAATATTTGTTTATTTTTTTAAGATGTATGGATTGTACAATGCTTTTTCTGTTCCGCCGTAAACGTGTAGAGTAGATAAATACATTTTATTTCAAGATTATGACCTAAGTATCGAATGGTTACAGTGAATTCGGCAGTGTTAATTCCACCAAAGTCTCTCCGAGCGGAATAATCGTAAATGTAGAAAAAAAAACTTTTATACAACATTTTCTTCTACTCTCATTAAAATACATAGCTACGGGGTAAACGGAGACGTCACAACAAAATCAGTTTTTTTCCACCGCGGGCCACTCTCAACAAACAGGATAAAGGAAATGGACGGAGAAAGGAGATAAATAATGACCGCGGGGTCCGCGGGAGGAGCATTCCCTTGCTCGAAAAATGTATTACAATTCAGTTATAATATAATGGCTCTTAATTTATTTAGTATTTTTTTTTTAGGGTGGTACGAAGACAACTGGTTCGAGACGAACCTGGAGAAGGAAGGTATTGAGTGCACTGTGGAGCAGATGCGCGAGGCGGCCGAGGGGCACCTCACCACCGAGGCGCTCATGTGGAACCAGAACGCCAACCAGACCACCATCTCCGGCATGACCTCGGAGGACTTCCGGTATTCTTTGATATACTTACCAACCCAAAAGCAATTCTTACGTAAGAATTCCCACGCGGTCAATTTATAAGTATTCTTTAGAATGTTTATAAATTGTTTCTGCTTTAAGCGAATTTTGTAATCTGTAATGCGGTTCAGCTGAGCGAACGTAACTTTAACACTTGATCTTCTTAAGCTAGAAATAGTTTGATATTTTATGATGAAATAATTTAGGTCGAAATATAACAATGTGAAGACAGGTGAGCGGTATTGTCACAGTCAGTTGTCGAGTTTGGTACTTCATTTTTGCTGTGAAATATAACATAAAGTATTATTCTATTCTCGCGTTGCGCGACACTCTGAGTCGAAAAATGCTTAAAGATAAATATGCGATATCGCGATTCGTGCTGAGACTTTATTGTTATCTGTGGCTCCATCTTACGATAATGTGAATAGAGAAGTGTGTAGTTTCTGTTTCTCGTCGCAGGCCAGTAAATTCTTTAAACGATTTGCATTGAACGGAGAAAGCTTTCTTCTATCTATTTCCGTGTTGTGGTTTGTTGTTTGGTCAATGAATATTGTTGCCCGAATTAATGTAAGCTATCAAAAACTAATGGGTCGATGATGACATTGAATAAGGCTGTTTTTAAACATCGGGAAATATTCACGACTTACGCACTTTATTAGAAAGTCTGTATATTTTAAACCCCTTACTAATAAACGTGGAATAAGCTTGGAATAGTTATGCCATGCTTTGTCCTTCCTTATATATCGAATTCAAATGTCGTAATGACAGATAAGGACAAAGCATGACAAAGCATGGCAAAACTATTCCAAGCTTTATCCACGTTTATTAGTAAGGGGGTAAGTGTAATATACAATTTTCAAAAAGCTCTTTAGTGGAGCAGCTTGAAATTGTATGGGGTAGAAATTTTGCTTCTTTTCGTCTTTTAATTGCGTTGTGTAAACAGATCTCGCCTCAATGAGGCCCTGCGTGAGGCCGGGTACGACATCGACGGGGAGAGGTATCCGGAAGGGTACCAAGAAGCTCCTTTAGCCTATGACGCGGTCTGGGCGGTCGCATTAGGTAATGTTCCGTGTAAAATATATAAAAAGGTCACTATTTAACTATAAAAAGGGTTTAATTAGTTTCGTTTATTCTCAGCCTTCAACAAAACAATGGAAAAGCTGGAAAAAAGTGGTTTGAGTTTGAAAAATTTTACATACACCAACAAAAAGATTGCAGACGACATTTACGAGGCTATAAACTCGACGTCATTCCTCGGCGTTTCGGTAAGTAACGGCATATTTCACAGGTTAAATCGGTGTTTTAACTTTTTTAGAATGTACGCTACATTATTTTAAGATGGTATATTTATAGTGTTTGCAGGGATATGTGTTTTTTCGCAGGGTTTGGTAGCGTTTTCATCTCAAGGTGACCGCATAGCGTTGACACAGATCGAGCAGCTATCGGAGAAGCATTACGTGAAGCTCGGCTACTACGACACGCAAGCCGACAACCTAACGTGGCTCGACCGCGAGCGCTGGGTCGGTATGTGCACGCTGCCGCCCGGTTTCTTTTTCTCACCCTAACTTTTTACATCACCAGAGAGGACACATACTTTTAAAAGATTTTTTAACACTGTTACAATAAGTACGAGTATTATTATTTACTTGCTTACTAGCTTAAGTATTTAATGTACCTACCTATCATTCAAATAGCCATCCGATCGTGTTTCAGGTAAATTTTCAGATTCAGATTTTGATTAACAAAGTGCATTTTTTTAATTCAAATGTTATATCATACAATGTATATAAACTGTAGGACATAGCAAACGCTAGGAATTCTGATCATCATTGTTGTTGTATAAGAGTGGAAAATGGAATCCATATAAATTTGACGTTAGGATAGGCTTATTATATCACTTTTGCGATGCCTATACGTATGTAAAATATAGGCCCTTTTGTACTGTAATGTAATCTAAATGGCATAGACTAGTTCCTTAATAATACGAACAATGCCATTACATTAAATAAATGAATTTCTTTCTTCTTTCTTTCTTATTACCAACATTAAATGTAATCTGAAATACGATACAAAATAAAAGCATGTAACAAGGTAACAAAGATAGTCAGGAATGTTATTTTTAAATATTTTGAGCAAGAGAATAATAGCTTCGGGTCTAGACAAGTTCAAAATTCATTCGTTATTTTTAAACGCTTTACGACGTTTGTACTATTTAATCACAGACGCGACGTTTGTTGACATTTTACGTCTGCAAAATTTGATTTATTGTTAGATTTAACCTGACCGATAACGGGTTCGTTTCTGTACTCGTACGTAGTGCACGCTACTTGGGCGATGACCAAAAAGTTGGACCATAGTTAAGCGTAGTTAACCATGCAATCAACGAACGCGAACAAGTTCCGTTGTGCGACGAAAGTATCCTTACCATTTTATGGCTAATTTTCATCGCACTACGGAAAATCTTCATAAAAAAAAAATTGCGTGCTTTAGCGTGCCCAATTTTTTGGTCCTTGCCCACTTACACATTTTCAAAATCACTGTTTACAGTTGTCATGACAACCTAAGTAAGTACCAATTTCACCATATGATGGTAAATTTAATCAATGTTAATCGACTGTTAGTTCATAAGTTTTGACAACTGTTAACGCTCTAATCGTCTGTTATGTGCAGACCCCGCACGTTTGGTGCCGCTGACGTAAAAGTGAAATAGTAGATTATACACCGAGGGGATAAAGCACAGTTTTATGTCACGGGGGCGATATTGAATCCTGAACGTAACGAAGGACTCCAGATTTAACTCCCGAGCGCAGCGAGGGTGTTACGAGTTAATTCCCGAGCGAAGCGAGGGAATTAAGAAGAGTCCTGAGCGCAGTGAGGGGTTCAAGCGCGCCCAAGACGAAAACAGCTTTATCCCCGAGGAGTGTACTCTACTTTTCTCACCTTTTGCGAGACAATAAAAAAGCGAGTCTACTAAAAACAGCGTTTTATTATAGTAAATTAAAATTAAAAGTGAAAATTGATATTTGAGACATTAGTCCAGTTGTGGAAAGACAAAGTTATATTTTTATTTGGTACGTTTATCGAAGTTGAGGTAGAGTTTATCTGAGTATTGTTCACAGCTTCAGAAACTTGCGTCTGAGGGTCGTTTTGTACTGTAAAGGTTGGAGAAGATGGTCCTTGAGGCAGTGGGCTTGATGTGATGTGTTTTGAGGTGGATGGCTGTGGTGGCAAAGGTGTCCAAGGATCATCATTATTAGACGAAGTTTTTAGATTTATGTTTTCACCAATACGACAGCTTATTCTATTCTTGTTCTGTATAGATTTTCTATGTAGCCCTCCGCTACTGCATCGGATTTCCAGCCACCGTGTCGTTTTATCTGGGCCATGTCTGCACCTGAATCTGCCAACAGACTTGCCGATGTTCTACGAAAAGAATGGCCCGTGTAAAGCCCGGGATTTTGAAATTTCAAGTATTTTGCAATTTCTTTTGGCATGGCGCTAATTTTATTTTTGCCAATAACTTGTCTGGTGCATTTGCCATTGCTGTAACCTACAAAAAATCTGTTGGTGTTTATGTTAGAGGGGCGTAGATCTTGGTACTTTTTGACAATTCTTGCATACTCTTCACGAACTATGAATGACCGTTCTCTATTTGTTTTGGTATCAGGCAAGTTTACCAGCAACAACTCTGAATGCTTTTCGATATCATTGGCTTTTATGTTTACGAGTTCATTTCCCCGACAAGTGCCATTCACTCCAAAAATCAACGCCACCTTTAACAAAAAATAGGAATGTAAATTAACAAAAAATCTTGAGGCAAAATAATTGGGTAGTCTTAAAATGTATTTTTTTAATTTTTGGCATAAAATAAGCCTTTTATTTATTACTAGCCAGTATAAGCTATCTCCATTTTAAATTTTATCCAAATCCATCCAGCCGTTTTTGCGGGAAGAGGTAACAAACATACACACTCACCTCACACACAAAACTTTCGCATTTATAATATTAGTGTGATACATAGCACTTAATTGACGCAATTGTAGGTACTAGAAGTTCAATCAATAAGTAGGTGGTATTCATCCATACTCACTTTTATGGCAAGATAGCTGTGGTCGGGAGCTTCATTTAGAAAAGTTTCCACATTTTGAGTTGTAAATACTTTTGACTTCTTTGATTGATGACCATCCGATTTCCTTTTTAAAAATGCCAATAACTTGGTATATGTATTAATCTGGATGTCGTGTTTAATGCTTATTGTCGACCTGAGCATAGAATAGATGCACCACAGGCTGCTTGACTTCTTTGTGGATGATAAGTGCTGGAAATAGACCAGAAGCACTGATTCAGACACTGACTTTGCACCTTTTCCAGTTTTCCATATGTCGAAATCGTTGTAGGCTTTCAGGTATTTTTCCTTTGACTTCTCTGGGAGTAGATTATGAACAATGCCTAAGGCATCTAATTTAATGGACTCCGGAGTTAAATCACTTTCGTCACTCGACATTTTAACAGATGTTTTCTTTAATTTTGATATATTTATTTAAAACTTTGCAGTTATCACCAATGTATTTTATTGCAGCGTCTTACAATACTCGCGGCTTTTGTTTAATTTCAAATGTGTTCCATTCAGCTTGCCGTGGCCAGCTCGATTTTAGAAAATGTTCGATTTTCAAATTAGGTTCGACGCGGCGGTGGCGGCGGCGCCGCGCCCGGCCTTCGAGTATTAGTTGATCTTTTATTACGAAATTAGACTTTAAGGCCATTGTAATAAGAACTATAAAAAGTGAAAATATTACAACCCAGCGAGTTATAATGAGATTCAGTACAACATTACACCCCGGCTAAAGCCAAGGGCTTTAATGAGTTGGTTTGCGTAAGGTTTGCATGATATGTAATTTGGCATTGTCGAGCAGGTGGTGTGAAAAATTTATTAACCTTTTGAACGCCACGGTCGGTTGCAACTTTACGTGCCCCCGACGCCAACGACATCATTTGCCGTAACCGCGCCGATACAAAATGTATCGAGCGTGCTGAGGGCTTGGCGAGCCGGCACAGCATCCGATGACGTCATTTGCCGGCTTTGGCGGTAAAAATCAATTAGAAATTTTGTATATCTTCACTTATTTTTAATGTCGATAAAGATTAACTAAAGAAATTGACATGTACGTTATAAATGATTACGATAAAACTAATTTGAATCAGCCTATATGCACTGTGACGTCGATTTTGTGTCAACGGCACCAAATGTACGGGGTCTAGTTATGTGATTTACATCGTATGGTGAAATTGGTACTAAAGATACAAATTTATTAAAATGGAATTCAGTGTCAGTGTGCACTTCAAAGTGCAAAATGAAAATCTATACCATTATTGCAGAGTTTCTCGCGTTGTGCCCCCAGTTATTGTTTTATTCGTCCGTCCGCGACTTAATGGCCCCTTTGGGAGTCAACTTTTGATAAATTCTTTCATAGTGACAGTGACGTAACTTTGTTTTAATTTTTTCTGTGGGAATAAAAATTAAAACAAAGTTACGTCACTGTCAAAGTGACATTTCAGGGGACCTCAAAGTTCGGGCCAGCAACAAAAATAATATTAAGTTATCATTTCGCTGGAAGAGTGATATTAAAACTAAATTAGAGAAATAATTAAAATTTAACAGAACAATTAACAAGAGTCACTGGAAAGCGATTACCACGGGAGCACGAATTGTGAAGAGAGTGTCTCACATCAATCAAGCGGCCCTCAACTTGTCGACACGGGTGTATCGAGTCAGTGATACCGGTGCAATAAATAAATTCTGCATACGAAAACAGTATTGTCGTTTTAAATTAATGTAACAAAGAGTTTATTTGAAAATAAAGTGTGTCATTAACAAATTAAATTGATTGAAATATATAGTTTTTTTGTAAATTCTAATTCAAATTCAAATTTCAAATTCAAATTTATTTAATTTGTCAAAACATAGGTTATGAATTACAGGTTGTTTAAAAATAATATTGTATCACTATGTTTTACCCTTAGGTGTACAAATATAATGTTGCTTATGCAGCACATATAAAATTTAAACCTATTTTTATGCAAGTATGCATGCATTAATGATTCAATACTTAACTACTTAGTTACTACGTTATGAATAATTTAGTAAGCCAATTTCTTATAAATGTGGAAAGTATAAATATTTTGAATGCTGCAAATGTTTTTCGTTAGCGGCAACACCTTTGTTTACATTTTTTCTGTGGGAATAAAAATCCGACCTTCGGAAAGAAAATGTTCTCCAAATTTTAAGCCTCTAGGTATTGACTGACTGTTTGACTGAGGTACAGACAGCCTAATCTGCTGGAGATTGGACTGTCAGCCAGTCAGTCACGGGAAAGTTTTATAAATTCGACACTTTTTGGGTGAGCACCTTTATGCTTGGACTCAAAACTTACAATCTGAGTATTTTTACTTACTACTGATGTCATTTTTGTAAATTGGATATATTGATAAACGCCTAATATCAACCCCGTTTAAAAATATTACTGGATAACAAAAATATACGTTTTTTTTCTTTGCATGGGTAATTTCAAAAGCCCATTCGAGTGACAGTAAAAAATGGTTTTTAAGTAAGATGAACAATATATTATCAATTCATGCTCTTTAAAATACGTCAAGGAACATCCTCAAATTATTTTTTTAACTATTTGTTTTTGACATTATCCCAAGAGGAGTGATCGTCAACAATTTTGTAAAAATAATTTTGACCGATTTAGATAATGATAATCTTTAAAAACAGCCTGGTGCGGTACCTAGTCATAGTTGTAGTGTTGTCGTACATTTTTAATATGAATAACGTTACATTAAGTAAATATAAGTATAAATTCTATCAAAGTCGGTGGCTTCTTGTTTCAGATTAAATGCTGCTTGTGTTTATTTAACGCCGATATAGAAATAAATTTTATGTGTGATTCATTAAATGACACATTTGTATAATAGAAGATCCGAACCTAAATCAACCTTCACCGAGCTGATAATAGAATGAAACAAAATTTATCATGAATTTAGTATATTAGAAAATCTATTTAAAAGGGGTTCGCTAAAAAAATATTGGTCAGACAATTTTAAATAATTAAAAAAAAAAATTTAATTAAATGTTGCAGGACAAAATTTTCCAAGTAAGTAGGTATCTTAATGTTGTAAAAAAATAATTTGAAATTTATTTTATTAATAATTAGAAATAGTCTGTCCAGAAATTTTGTTAGCGTCCCCATTTTTTAAATATTTTCTAATATACTAAATCACTACATAGTATAAAACAAAGTCGCTTTCTCTGTCCCTATGTCCCTTTGTATGCTTAAATCTTTAAAACTACGCAACGGATTTTGATGCGGTTTTTTTTAATAGATAGAGTGATTGAAGAGGAAGGTTTATATGTACAATACTTTAATTCGGAGCGAAGCGACGGCGGGTCGCTAGTTCATCATAAAATATGTTTCATTCTATTATCAGCTCGGTAAAGGTCGATTTAGGTTCGGATCTTAGACTAACTCAAAAGGCCATTCCGAGGAAACTGGTTTTTAGGGTTCCGTAGCCAAATGGCAAAAAACGGAACCCTTATAGATTCGTCATGTCTGTCCGTCTGTCCGTCCGTATGTCACAGCCACTTTATTCCGTAACTATAAGAGCTATACTGTGGAAACTTGGTAAGTAGATGTATTCGGTGAACCGCATTAAGATTTTCATACAAAAATAGAAAAAAAACAATAAATTTTTGGGGTTCCCCATACTTAGAACTGAAACTCAAAAATTTTTTTTTCATCAAACTCATACGTGTGGGGTATCTATGGATAGGTATTCAAAAATGATATTGAGGTTTCTATTATAATTTTTTTCTAAACTGAATAGTTTGCGCGAGAGACGCTTCCAAAGTGGAAAAATGTGTGTCCCCCCCCCCGTAACTTCTAAAATAAGGGAATGATAAATGTAAAAATAATATATGATGTACATTACCATGCAAACTTCCACCGAAAATTGGTTTGAACGAGATCTAGTAAGTAGTTTTTTTTTAATACGTCATAAAAACATTGATCAAAGCTACAACGAACTTTTATATTATGTTACTTGCTGCTACGGAACCCTTCATGGGCGAGTCCGACTCGCACTTGGCCGCTTTTTTTATGTTAGGTTTGTTTGTGGGTCTTGGGTTAAAACGGTTTTAAATGAAATTGATAAATATTAATTTGTTTATTTATAACGTATTTTGCTCGAGCTAATTAATTAACCTACTAGTTACACTTAAAATTACAAACTGTTAAAAAAAAACTATAATAAAAACCACCATGTTGGCTTTAATATCAACTATATATCCAGGGATTTTAGAAGTGATAAGTCATAGAGAAAGGTGACTGAGTTGTTCTTTGAGTAGTGAGGGCTACCTATATACGGCAAGTCGCCACCAACTCCTGCGGGCCTAACATGCTGCAACGGGACAAAATTTAGCATAGGCTAGGGACTTTAATTCTTCAATTTCTATACTCCAACGTAAGAATGAAGTGTTAATGTTTATTCATATATGTTTTTCTTCAGTGCTATAATTTTTACAGTTATAAATAAAATCATGCATCCAGCCGACATACGAGTACATCCCTATTGTCTTATCTCATCTTTATTGATCTTCAAATATTATTATTTATGTGGCAATTTACAACACTTGATTTTTTAGGTATTTGACCTTAAAATACATCAGCTTAAGACTTTAACGCATCATGCAAATGATTTACCAATAAAGAGAAGTTCTCGAGGAGTATTGTTGTTATCAAGTTGGTACTTTTATTAAAAATAATTAGGTGTTAGTGTTAGTATTACCAAATAAAATAAACGCTTGGTTAGTAAAATATCATCGTTTTTAATTTTATATTAAGAGTATGGTTTGGTCTAGTGTGTGGTTGTCGGCAGGAGGCAAGGTCCCGCCGGACCGCACGGTGATCGTGAACGAGCTGCGCACCGTGTCGCTGCCGCTGTTCGCGTGCATGGCCTCGCTGTGCGTGGCCGGCGTCATCGCCGCGCTCGCGCTCATCATCTTCAACTGTGTTCACAGACGCAGGAGGTATCTTATCTTATACATTATCTCGTTACCACAACGAGTGACTGTTTTGCAATTTTAACTATTTAAACGGTCAGTCGTTTCGAGCGAGCTGTAAATAAGCATATCGATTTAAAAATCTCGTCATCATGACGTAAACGTAACGTAAAATAGGTACATATTGTACTGTATTTAGGTTCCATTTCAATGATTTTAAAAATTCAAAGCTACATCGGTATTGATAACAATGATAACCTTTTAAGCAGTTTTTCCTATAGGTAATAGTTATCGTTTTTGGTGATAGTTTTTTGTGTTTGTAGCATGCTCCGACATGCTCCTGGACGGTTTTAATTATTATTTATTAATTATTATTTAACAACAAAATACCTAACTTATAGGCAAGTCTTTTTAGAGTTGTTTGGTATTTCTGTAGTTCTGCCTACCCCACTTTGTGAATAAAGGCGTAATGTTATGTGTTTAACATACCTAACTTATGCAACAAGCTTTTACCATTTACAAAAGAACCGGGCAAGAGCATGTCGGACCATGCTCAGTGTAGGGTTCCGAAGTCGTTAAGTACTAACTACAAACGTCAAAACCAACAAGTAATAACTAATCTTCTGTGCCGTCTTAGATGATTTGATTAGGTATAAACACTTTAATCGCCTGTATCTCTAGAACCAAAGATGTCGACTTAGTCGTGATAGTTTTCCTTTAAAATTCGTTATAATGTTCATTGAAGATTTTATTCTGATTTTTAGTATTTGTACTTTTGTCTGTAGGCGGCGGGGACACTTGACTCTAGCAAAAATTAGCGCTTTAAGGCTTAATATTTCATAAACGGAACCCTTAATCGAAAAATTGTTTACACAAACCCGTAATATTGTAAAAGACCTATCCAACGACACCCCACACTATGGGGTAGACGAGAAAAAAAACATCCCCATGTTACGTGTAGGGCAGACACCATAAAAATAATATTTTTCAAGATTTCTTTTTACCACTTTGTTGGCGTGACTAATATGTAAACTCGTGCCCAATTACAGCTTTCTAGTACTAAGAGTCTCAGAGCTAGGCTGCGAACTGACGGACGGACGGACGGACGGATATGGCGAAACTATAAGGGTTTCTAGTTTGACTACGGAACCCTAAAAGGAGACGACGTTAATGTAAATGTGAATCAAATATTCAAGTACTTTCCAGCAAAGGATGCTTTTATATATTCAAGTCGTTTATTTACATAGCAGTTTATTTCTACGATATATCAACAAAGAATCAACACAACGGTTGCTACACATCAGTCACGTCTATGACACGCCTCCGCCGTAATTCCCAGGAATCAAAGGTGCCGGGAGTAGTTGATCGAGATGACGAATCCATACGCACCCGCTGTCAGTTTTTATCTCGTAATGCAAGGTTCCAAGACGTCGAGACATTGTACCAAATACCCATTTCCTTCCTGATACGGAGTAACTCCGGGCTTGTACTCTGCTTCCGAGAGTAAACTCTCTATTTTATTATCATTTCGGAAGGAAGCTTTAGGAGGTACTCGGATCTTAGCAACCAAACTCGTTCTAACTTCTCTTCCGAACATAAGCATATAGGGCGAGACTCCTGAGCTAACTGGTGTAGCCCGTAGTAGTCTTTTGACAGTAGGTACGGATCTTTTGTAATAGACCGAAGACTTCACCTGTATGTGTTCTTAGTTTCATGTTTGTATTAAATAGTTTCTTGTTTATGTTAAGTTTCTTATAATCATTTAATGACATGGTAGAAAGAGTCGCACCAGTGTCAAATTCCATGCTAGTTTTCTTTCCTTCAATATCGATCGTTATTATAAATTTGTCCGAAATTTCACTCTTAATGAGGTTGATTTCCCCGGTGCTTTCAGAGCTGAAGCTATTAGAGTTATCCAGGATGTTCGTTTCATTATTTCCACGTCTTTGTAAACAGTCGCGAGCCAGGTGACCCTCCTTTTGGCATTTAAGGCACGTGCTTTTTATAGCGCCACACTCATTCGCTTTATGATCATCTTTTCCGCAACGGTAGCATTAACCCTTCAGATCTCTAATAGAAATTGGTAATTTTCTTGAACTGTAGTACAGTTCAAGAAAAGGGATCAGTGTTGCCAGGTCCACACTGAAAAAAACAGTAGACATATGCCCTAAAAAACAGGAGATTTGGAAAAAAAACAGTAGACAAAATTGATTCCATAAAACTCACCTAAATATATGTCTTTCTCATGTTTTTCCTCGGTTTATTCATTTTCTGATTTATAATCTTCATTTTCATTTACTACAGAGGATGAATATTATGTTTTATGTTTATTTAAATTTTATCCGATTAAAAAAAGGCAAATCGGCTATATGTATTATTACATACATACAATAATGAAATATGCTAAGTAAAGTGATAGCACAGGTGATAGTTAAGCAAACAAACTTTAACTTAAGTTTCAGTTTCACTCGGTTAGACTTAGAAAAGTTAGTTAGAGATTCAATTCAAGTATCGACCAACAAACAAACCGTAGACCTAGACAACACACAGATTTATTTCACATCACATCGCTCATTTCGTTTCGTTCAGAAATTGGCATTAGATGTTACACTCTACGATAGAATTAAAGGCCGCCATACACTCGCATCAAGAACATTGACCAGTTATGAGTAAAAATTTTTTTACGACAGGAGATATTCTAAAATCCAGTAGATTTTATGGGAAAAACAGTAGACACACCCCGAATCCAGTAGATCTCCTGTAAAAACAGGAGACCTGGCAACACTGAACTGTACCCCGACGTGTGTGGTGGTTCATACTGTGCCTTAGTTATTTTATTGATGTTATCCATTGTTGATTTACGAATAGCCAAGGATATTTTTGAATTTTCGTGTTTTCCCATTTCAATTGATGTAGCCGTATGTATTAAATCCAAAAACAATGTTGTTTCGTTTTCTTGTAGAATTTTTGTGCGGATATCGCCATCCTTTAATCCTCGTATAAATTGTAATGATTCAAGCGTTGGTTTCTTGCAGTGCTGGCAATTGAATTCACAATTTAATGTTAATTTCTTGAGCTCCGCTGCATATACATAAATAAATAAATAAATATCACGGGACAATGTCACACAAATTGACCTAGTTCCAAACTAAGCTCTAGGCTTGTACTATTGGTACTAGACAACGACTGTTTCGTCCTCTTGTTGTAAGCGTGATATGAAGGTATGTTGAGAAGCCCATATACTAGATTTTGGGTCGATAAAGGTATCTAACATTGAAATAAGTTCTTCAAAGGTCTTATTAATTGGATCCTCTGGAGAACACAAGACGTGTGTTCTTTCATGTAAATCGGGGGGTAATGTAGACAGTAAGGTATAAACTTACGTTTTAGGGTCAGATATCTTGTTTAGCATAAGAAAAACGGAAAGTCTTTTGGCAAAGTTTTTAAATGACTGCTGCTCTTGAAAAGGCTTGAAGTTGAATCTGGGCAACTGTTCGCGTGGAACGCTCGCAGCCGTACCCTCTTGGTTAACGGGATGTACATTAGGTGACGGATCCGCTTTGTTTACATAAATCAGTCCTAATATTCTGGTGCGTAGGGTAGTGTAAATTTCGTATATTTCATACCTGTATTCAATTTCTGTTTCGAGATTTTCTTCTTCCGACTCTTGTTCTATCTGGCACTGTAAATTTTGTAACCCTTGTTAGGTGTTTTGTAGAGTAAGCAATCTGGTTTCTAATTCTTCGTTTGTAGGTAAACTTTGATCATTTTCCAAAACGTTCATTGTTTTTGTGAGCAAGTCTCGTAGGGTGGCTCGCGCACGTTTCCCCTTTCTTAAATCAAACGACATCGTCGCCAATTTGTTATATTTTCAAGTCGTTTATTTACATAGCAGTTTATTTCTATGACATATCAACAAAGAATCAACACAACGGTTGCTACACATCAGTCACGTCTATGACAGATGCTAAAAGCTTTAACATTTAAAAAGAACAAACTTCGTTGAAATGCAAATATTTCGATGATGGTGCAGGAAAGCTTGGTTGAGTACGAGTTGGCAATTTAATTATGTTTACCGATAACACCATAATCGCGCCGCTACCGAATGCGGTTACCAGACACTGCGGTGCGTGGTCGGTGGTAAACCATTTAGTTACACGAGCTCTAATGAGCTTTCACCGACCGCACCGCACCATTGGACTGGCACACAAATATATTCAGGGAGTTTGTAAATATTATGCTTACGGTGCGAGGCTAAAACAAATGAGAAATAGCGTTTATAATTACATACGAGTATTAAAGACTATACACTACATATACTCGATTAAATGTTAAAATTTCCTCACGCCGATTTGAAATGTTTCTGTCCAAGGCAAAGAAAAAAAAGACAAATAAAACTTTTGTACATCAAATATGTACAAAAGTTTTATTTGTCTTTTTTTTCTTATAAAATGAAATCATTAATAATAATAATATGTATTACGGAATCATCATAGGGTAAATTGAGTTTACCTACCTACTTTTTCATCCCAATCTTCACATCACTTATTATTATCGTTAAACGGTAACGTTTGTCCGGTTAGCCAGGTTTATTGTTGTGTACAGGGTGATCCTGTGGTCGCACCCAGCCTGCAACACGGTTATGTTGTGCGGGTGCTGCATATGTCTGGGCGCCGCGGTGGCGCTGGGGGTGGATGGTCGCTGGGTGCAGCCGCACCACTTCTCGGGGCTCTGTGCTGCGCGAGCCTGGCTCCTGGCCACGGGGTTCTCCATGGCTTACGGTGCCATGTTTACAAAAGTCTGGCGCGTGCATCGACATACAACTAAACCTAAACCTGAGACTAAGGTACGAAATACATTTAATTTTTTGTTTCGAATTCTTAGTGTAAAACAAAACACGTAATCCTTTACAGCGACCGACCAAGACGAGAATGATTATGCTTCCAGGTTATGTACTGTACCTACACACTAACTTTTTCGTCTCGCCACCTTTAAGAAAAACTCCAAAAAATAGTTGCAACGTCGCTTTAAGTAACAGTATAAAAACACCCAGACAGTATAACGGGGTGTTCTAGTAAGTTAACGCTTCTTTCCTTGAAAATGAAAAAGTCTTGGATTCAAACCATTTAGATTAAAAATCACCTTAAAAAAATGCATTAAAAAAAAAACATAAATAGGGCTTATATTGTGATGGACATTTGCATCGCCATGCAAAGAAGAGTTAAATCATTTATTACTTTATTTTAAAATTAAACCTAAATAGTCAACTCTAAATTGTATCTAAGGCTTCATGAAAACGTAGGTTTTTACCAAAATTTAACTCGCACACGTTTTTAATGAATAATTTTCGTTATTCTTGAATAATTTTATAAATATTAATTAAATAAATAGTTAAGTCTAATTTTGACAAAATATTCTAATTCTGGTTGCTAATTATTTATGACTTAGTATAAACCGAAAATAGGTAGTCTAAATGCCGATTTTCTACCAGTATACAGTTATCTAACGTAAAAAAATATCATATATCTATACAAACTCCATAATCAGTAGCAGTCTAATTTATATATAATTAGCTGTCTACAAGCCGCCATACCTGTCTAGACACGCGGCGGCGTGTCCACTGGTGTCCAGCCAAGTCGCGCCAAAAGGAACTGGCGAGCGCAGCCGTGTGTTAGGTAACTATTTACCTACCCGAACCGTTTGCAGACACTTCTGACGCCTCAATAACTCCAAATCTATTTAACTTAAAACATGTCATTTGGTTTCTGTATCAAAACCTTTTAGATCAACTAAAACCCTAAATTTCATAAATACTTACATACACACAAATATACATAAATCACGCCTGTTTCCCAGAGGCGGCATGAGTCATGCATGCACGTCGGTTTCGGGTAGGTACTTAAGATTCGGCCCTTTTCCAGTATTTCTCCGATTTGATTAAAAAAAGTATGCCTAGGGAACCCCCTTCTGACCCTTCCACTCACTTTAGCACTGTGTATTTCTTGCGTCAATCGTTTTTCATCCATCCTTTCCAAATGACCGGATCATCGAAGCATGCCCTTTTCAATTTTAGTCACTACATATTCTTTCAGACCACACTTCTCTCTGATGTTTTCATTCCTTACTCTATCACACAGTTTCACAACTTTCACACCACACATACTACGCAAAGAGCGCATTTCTACTGCATTTATACGACTTTCATGCTTATCCTGCCACACCCAACATTCACTACCATACATCGGAGTAGGGGCCAACACTTCATTGTAAACAGCCAGTCGGGCTTTTTGTGAAACGCCCCTTCTGCTCACAAAGGAGTGCAAGGCTCCATTAATCTGATTTCCTGCATTCACCCTCCTCTCAACATCCTTCTCACGCTTACCATCTCTTGTAAACATACTTCCCAGATACACAAATTCACTCACTTGTTCTACAAGTTCACCATTTATATTTATCACGCACTCAGTAATCTCCTCGGTCTTTTGTATCACCATGACCTTGGTCTTAGCAACATTTACTTTCATACCCTTTTGTTTAAATCCCTCATTCATCACTGTCACCATCTCTTGCAACTCAAGTACCGATGGAGCAAGTATAACTTGATCATCGGCATATAAGAAGCATTTGATAAGTAACTCTTGCATACGCAAACCCTTATCCATACTCTTTCAAATCTCGCATACAACTGTCCATGAAAAGATTGAACAGCCACGGTGAGGCAACCAGCCCTGTCTAACACATCTAGAGATATTAAACCAGTCCGAGTATGCCCCATTGATCCTGACACAGGCCTTAGAGCCCTCATAAAGGAACTTCAAAGCCTGTACCAGGTTGCCGCTCACTCCATACATAGACAGCACCGTCCATAACTCTTTCATATCTACCCTATCATAGGCCGTTTTCTTAAATTTCATAAATAAACGTTGTACGGTAATTGAGGTTTCAACGTCTAAAAATCGGCATGTTTACCACTGACTGACTGACGGACAGACTAATAATCAAAATCCTACCTAACCCACTTCCGGGTGACCTAGAAGTGTGAAATTTGCCATCCAGATGGGTAATTGTGTTTACAAATAATAACCCAGAAAATAGTGTTTATTAAGTTTTACTATTATTATTCTGCATATTTATTATGAAACAGTAGGTCAAGTTTTTACAATATATATAAATATATAAAAGTGAAAGTAACATGCTATAGATTCCTACTTAAGCAGACATATGATGATGATGATGACGGATGGGGTCGCCGGACCGCCGCCCTGTTCCCCAGTAGACAGATACTTACTTATATAAAGTTTCATAACCATAACAATCAACACGTAGTTTTAAAATTAGAACATACCTATAACTACAATTGCATAAGAAGGTGAAATTCAGCCGAGCTTCCTGTGTACTCTTAATATTTTCGATCAAACCCGTTTTTTTGACCCCATTTCCTATAAGAATACATAAAAATACGTTTTTTTATATGATCTCTGTATCACCTGTAGGTATTACTACATTTGCATTCGTGACTTTAACCTTTTGGATATTTCTGTCATGGTTGCCAGCTCAAAATAGACCTGAGTATCTATTGAGAAAAGTTGACATTCGCTCTGGTTTTATATTTGACATAGCATTGAAAAGGTTAAACTCGATTATCTCAAAATATGACCTATTTATTTAAAAAAGGAAACGCATGCCTGGGCCATTTTTTTTAAAGTTGTACACGGGGTTTTTGTGTTGTCCCATACTTTGATTAATATTTGTCATATATTTGGAGGACCTTATTTAATGAAGAAAAAATTTATTTATATTCACATTTAATTTGCAATAATATTAAGTGTAATCTGTTTTTTATGAGATATGGTAAATATTTGATAAAAAATATTGTTTGATAAAAAAACTACTATTGTTTGCTGTCCCAACTCGATGGCTGATCGTAATAGGGCGTTTTTTTAAAGTGTTGGTACAAGAAATCAATGACGGCTAAATATTATCAAATTTATAGTACCTTAACGATGTAGTTATTCAATTTTCCATTAAAAATAATACAATATATATATATTTTAAATTCATGAAATATATAGGAGACGGAAATTGAATTTTACGGAATTGTCCATTCCGAAACCGCTATTTGGTTGTTAAACTTGAAATATTTTACTACTATTTGTTAGTGTATTATTCAACCTGGCAACACTGGACAAAATAGCTTGGGCCGCCGTGTTGTGCTTGGGTTAGTTTGCCTAAAAGAGCCATCGTAACGACACGTGTACGCTGCAGTAACATTTTGTCATTCCACGATCCGAAACCAAATTTTCATGTAAGTAAATAATAAATCATTATGATGATATTTGTCACTATATTAATGACGTATACAAAACCAGATTTTCAATATTTGTATTCAATTTAATGTTTATTATGCAATATATTTAGCGAAAATTCGCTAGAGGTAGTGTTACGTTACTTACATTCCGAAACCCGAAGGTCGGTTTCGTAGAAGTGGAATGAAAAAGGTAACGGAATGGAAGTATAAAGCGGCATACAGAATAATAGTTTTCATAATTTTGTTCAACTTTAAAAGTATAGGTAAATAACTTGATAAAATATTGTACCTGTCTATTGTGTTGTGCTAATTTATTTGGTAGTGACGAAGTAAATCGGTTCTTTCAGGGCGTTGGCTCCGTCAACGTGGCCATGGAATACTACACATTTCGTACTATCACAAAAATGTTATGGATGTGATTTTAATAATATTTCTGATATTAATAAGCCGCTTCATTTTATTATTAACAAACAACAGGTCAAAAATCTGTTGTCATACACATGTTTTAAATTCGTATACCAAATTTCACTGAGAATATAATAACGGGGAAAAGTTCCGTTTATTTTGGCACAAGAGTAACGTAATGGAGATATAAGTATCTCTCAAAAAAAAGGGTTTACAAATAACGTTCGATTAAAAATGTAAATCCTTAGATTACACTAATACAAATTTTAATAAACAAATTGGAAAATTATAATTCTTTTGTTTTATTTTTTAATTTTGAAAAAAGTTGGTCACGGAATCGAACGACAGCTTCTCTCCTACTCGAAAAAAAACAGTATATCTTCAATCTTAATAAGAAATCAAATAAACAACTTATATTTTATATAAATTTACATATCAGAGTATCCATGAACATTAGTTAAAATAATTTACAATAAAATTTATTTTTAATCTAAAGTTTTTCAGTGTGTACAACTTTAAAAAAAATGGCCCGCCTACTTATTTCACAAAAAAAGAATGAGGAAAAACACCAAAAACCTGATTTTTATTTGTTAAGAACATACAACATTCTAAAATAAATTAAAAACACCTTTTCACCTCAGCACCTGGAAAAGGGTGGTTTTGCTGTTTAAAAACAGTGAGCAAAATACGATATTGCTGCGAGCGTGAGACAAGGTAACATTTTAATTTTTGTTCCGTGGCCGTGGTGCGGCGCACGGGCGGCTGGGGGATGTCGTTTTATTTTTATCATGTTGTTTTCTTTTTACCTTATAGTAAGTAGTTTATGTGACTGTTACATAATAACATCACATGAGTGTTTTAATGCCTAATTATGTAGTTACAATCTACATACATATATTATTAAAAAAAAACAAATCAAACTAAACTATTTTTGCGACAAGACAAATAAAACGTCAAAAATGGCGGCACCCGTAGTTTTTTTTTTTAATTCAGAGACAAACTAGAGTCGGCCTCTACTATCATATCGTTCGATATCAAGTAACAAGCGAGATTTGTCAAAATTGTATTGACATTCCATTTCGAATAAAATGTCATCTCGAGTGATATTAGAATCGAGGTCAAATAAAATTGCTGTTTTTCAAAGATATTCGAAATTTGAATGTAATATTGATATCGAATTTGATGTTTAAGCAATAACAACATTTTCACAAATAAGATATGTGTTCTAAGGTTAGATAACAGATTAGTTTATCTTTATGATAGTCGTAATTTGCGGTTTTGAAGCGCATCATAGAGGGTTTATGATATGTGTGTAGATAAATAATTAATAAATAATAAATCACAGGACATTGTCACACAAATTGACCTAGTCCCAAACTAAGCTCTAGGCTTGTACTATGGGTACTAAACAACGATAAACTTACTTATATACGGAAATATATACTTAAATACATAGAAAACATCCAAGACTCAGGAACAAATACTCGTGCTCATCACACAAATATCTGCCCTTACCGGGATTTGAACCCAGGACCCCTAGCTTCGAAGGCAGGGTCACTCCCAACTAGGCTAGCGTGTCGTCAGGTTTAAAGGTTATATTTTCTCGCTGCTAAGGTGAAAAATTGTATGTGCAACACAAGACCAAAGTTATTTGCATCTCGTGTCTTTGAATCCCTCGCTGCACTCAGGATTCTAACCTAGAATCACTCGCTACGCTCGTGATTCAATTCTAGAATCCTTCGCTTGCTCGGGATTCAAAATCAACAGTGGCAGCAAAAACCAACTTTGCTCTCTTGTTGCACAAATAACTATTTCTTATTTTTTGTATGAAGTACATGTTAAGTAGCCAAGGAGTGCCACAAGGTAGTGTAGTGACACTCCTTTTCTTATTACACATTAAAGATCTACCTGATATTATCACAACACACCAAGTTTCTTTTTTTGCGGGTGACATACAAGTTTTAGTAAAGTATAACTGTATTAATTTCACTGATTTTATAAAGATATAAATACTTAACACAATTAAGTTAGTAATAATAATAAAGTAGTAAATAATTTATTAGTTAATCTTAATAAAAAACAATTTATTTAATTAAGTTATACCAGCAATGAAAGTGCCTCTAGATACAAGAAAGCTACAATAACACACAATAAGTGCAGTAAACTTTGCCATTTTATTAGGAATAATTAGATAAGAATTGCAATTGGAAAAGTCAAGTAGAAAAGTATTTTAAAAATGTTCTTAGATTTGTATGTGTTTGAAGAAGACTTCGCAATACTTGTATCTCCGCTTGGAATACAGTTTTGATGGCGTATCATGGATATGTCGCGTCGCTATTACGATATGGCCTTTCAATTGGCCTTACGATGGGGCATTTCTACTGATATAAACAGTTCATTTATTGCGCATGAAAAGTGTTTAAGTTGTGACAATGTGTGAGATATCTCCACAGGAATCTTGTAAACCTTTGTTCAAATAACAAAGGATATTAACTTTACCATACATGGTAAATCGTTGTTCAAGCAGAAGTTTTTGTAAAGAAACTCCCCGAAATATTTAAACGAGCTAAAGACTAATCTAGATATATATCCTAGGAATACTTGATATGCAAACGGACTTTGAGTAGTGCTAGGCACAGTTCCCAGTAGTGCTCTTTTTGTGAAAAATTACTATCGCATGCATGTCTGTAACACTATTCCTAAAGATTTGACGTACCTTCAATAAAAACAGTTAAAATCAAAGTTGCATCTTTGGCGAAAATTTAACATGTTTTATTCCACAAATGACCTATTTAATATACTCGTATAGATTCTCCCCTGTAACATACAATACAATACAATACAAAACACTTCATCGTACACCAAACAAAAACATTACAGAGAATAGCACAATTTAAAAAAAGACACAGTTAAACAACAGGCGGTCATATCGCTGATTAGGGATCTCTTCCAGACAACCTTAGAAGGGATAAGGTGTCAAATTAAAACATTACAACATTACACAGTAGGTGGTGCAGACCAATCGCGTACCATGAGAAGAAACTATGTTAGTATCATAATAAAAGAATAAGTAGCTATCCACATCATCGACCGTGTATTATTTTATTTTTTTCCTACTCCTGTACTTTTTATCTGTCATTTATATAGTCACGAACACTAATATAATAATATGGATAATTTGTCCGCAGAACATTCCGTAGAAAAGTCTATCCAGTCTATTCCCCTTAACAGCACTTGTGCTTTTTTGAGCCAAAACGACTTGCCTAGCTGCCAAAGCTTACACCTAGGTTAATTTGACCAATCAAAATACTTCACCAAATTAATCCACCAATCACAATACACATTGACTGTCAATCGGAACGTTAGGGTCTTTTTGGTAAGTATGTGAACGCTTTTTCTAATTTAACTCTTTAAAAACAAAACATGGTATCAACCAACCAGATTGCAGCTATATTAAAATCGACCAATCAGGAAAAAGAATTCATTTCTCAAATCATTAGGTGTTTTTTAGTCCCTGTTTCACAAGTTAAATCGATTGTGCAACTTTTTTTTTAAATATAAAACCTGGCAAGTGCACATCAATTTAAAAACAAAGTTAACCATAGACACATATTTTGTCTGTCGTTTTCGAATGTTTCCCGCTCGTTTGTTGTTCTGTGCTTCGTTTGCATTTTATTTGAAACCTAGTCGTAGAAAAAGTATTGTATGCAACGGTGTATAACTAAGTCAAAAAATACTCGTGGCGTCTTGCTTTACGATGTTCGCCTGCGGCTCACATCGTAACCACACCACTCGTCTTTTTTGACCTCTCTTATACAACTGTTGCATAAACTACTATACTAATATTAATAATGTTTAGTTAACGATAATGATACGTAAACTAACTTTGCATTCTAGTAACTCGCAAGACATGTCGTCGTACAACGCTCACACAGCTGAGTGACCAATGAAGATAAACAGAGAGAGACTGTCTTGGTCGTGCATTTTGTAATTCTTTTTGTCTTTACCTGAAAAATACTAAGCTGTCAGTCCCTAATACACAATTTTATTAGGGACTGACAGCTTAGTATTTTGCATCTGTTAGATTTACTTTTACACCAAAGTTTAAGTAAAGAAAAACTTATATTAATCGCTGAAATTTTAATTAAAATCCGTGGAGCCATTTCAGTGACTATTCGAGACAAACTTTCAGACAGAGAACTATAAAAGCGATTGTTTATGATTAGACATTGTATGTACAAATAGAAGTTTTTACTTAAATTGTAGCATTTATTTTTACATCACAGAGCGTCACTTTCACTTTTTGTATCGGTATAGTTAAAGATCACAATGTCCTTATTTGAATGTTCAGAATCGGATGCACGGGTGGAAGCTGTACACGATGGTGGGCGGGTTGCTGGCGGTGGACGCGACGCTGCTGACGACGTGGCAGCTGCGCGACCCGTTGCAGCGCAGCGTGGAACTGTTCTCGCTGGAGGCGCCGCGCCACCACGACGACGACGTGCACATACGCCCCGAGCTGGAGCACTGCGAGAGCAAAAACAACACCGTTTGGCTTGGTAATCAACCTTTTTAGGGTTTCCCGCCCAATGGGCTAAACGGAGCTTATTGCCGCCGCTACTGTCACAAGTCTCTAGTTCGTGAACGGAATAAGTTTAAAACCTAAAACTCAGATTAATTATAGACGTTGACCAAAACCCGAATAAAAAAACAATTTTATTTGTTTCTCATGGGAGAGTCCCATTCATGTCATAAAAAAATAGTGAATTTATGTACTGTCCTGCCTCGTAAATCGCTACTGTCTAGAACTTGTTAAATATAGCAGAAGCACATTTTCATTGTTTTTTAACTTAAAAAATATTATAGAGTTGGGGGCCCTCGCAGGTGTATATTTGTTACAGGATCTATCAACGAAACGAGTTACATCTTTTAAAATGTATATACCCTTACTGCATAAAAACAACAAATACTGAAAGCGCTAGTCGAAAATGTAGATGAAAACTGTGACCAAAATATACAGTCATTACTGGTCGGGTGGTATTTATTTTTATTGATGCGCAAATTTTTCTTAGGGTTGAGTGCCCAGCCCCTTTCCACCCCTCTACAGCCAAAACTACAAATACTAAATATCGAAAAAACTTAAATAAAAAAATATATAACGAATTTTAAAGGAAAAATATCACGACTAAGTAGACATCATTGATCCTGAGGTACAGGCAATGAAATGGTTTATACCGACTAAAATCATCTAAGACGGCACCAATTGACTTTAAATAGAAAATTAACGGCTTCAGAACCCTACACTGAGCATGGACCAACATTCTCTTGCCTGGTTTTTTTAACCTTTAAAAACGGTTTCCTTCGGTAAAATACGCAAACGTTACCTTAGCGAACGAAGGTAAAGCAAGATTGATTTCCTTTTATCATGGCACTCGTATTTCTTGTTAATATTTACTTGTAAAATCTGGATTTACCCAAGTCAAATATTTTAATATTATTGACCTAACAAGCCCACTTGAGGCTAAAACTAGAATTATCTTATTAGCCTCAAATCGGTGACCTTAAATTACAAACGCAAAATTATCGCACATTTCGTCTAAAGTATCACAAATATAACACCTCGTCTTCCCTCGGGTTACAAAGTTAAAGTCCACTCAGTTACTCAAGTTTGTTAACAATCAGCGCGGTGATTTACGTCTTAATAAAGCTCGAAAGCCTGCAAAAAATGCACGGTAATAACCAAAAGTCCCGATAGTAATTATGAAAGATAACTTTTAATATTATAAGACTCGACTCTTGTAAATTACAGGTTTGCTTTTTATAAATCGTCGTTAATAATTTATTTACGTTAAATTAATTCACTTATATTTTCGTGCAGGTTTGATGTACGGGTACAAAGGTCTGGTGTTGGTTTTCGGGTTGTTCCTGGCATACGAGACGCGGTCGGTGAAGGTGCGGCAGATCAACGACTCGCGCTACGTGGGCATGAGCATCTACAACGTGGTAGTGCTCTGCCTCATCACGGCTCCGGTGACGTTAGTCATCGCTTCGCAGCAGGACGCCTCCTTTGCCTTCGTCTCGCTCGCCATCGTCTTCTGCTGCTTCCTCAGTATGGCGCTAATTTTCATCCCGAAGGTAAGCTGGTCGAACTAATATTGCAGGTTGAAGTAACTGGCAATTGGAAATCAAATCCAGTTAAAACATCACAAATATTTGTCAAAATTGTTTACATTTATTTTAAACACCATTACAACTTAAAGGTGAATAATATTATGTTGTAATGTCGGATCGGCCTTATAAATAGTTGCACACTTTAGTGCTTTGTCTCTTTAATGTCACACTTATTTGAACTGATACACTAATATGTTAAAGGCGGTAAAGCGACAGAATACAAAATTGTGCAGCTAGTTATAAGTTTATAACGTACTAGCAATTTCCCGCGACTCCGTCCACGTAGAAGTCGTTTATCACTATTCCCTCGGGAACCATCAATTTCTTCAGGATAAAAAGTATCCTATGTCCTAGCCCCGGGCCTCAAACTACCTTAATACTGAGTGTCCTCTAAATCAATTCAGTGGCAGTATTGTTGTTTTAATGATACTGGGAAATAACCTTGCAGTAGGTACGTGATGTTTTAGCCAACCCACCACCACCACCGCTTTTGCCTCCCTTGGCTAAAAACATCTGTAATTTGTAATTCTATTACACTCTCTCTCAGTCGCTCAGAGGTTAACTGAAAGAGATTCCTTAAAGGGATAAGTTCGCCCTTGTAGGTACATACCTTTAGTGTTTCTGTTTCGTTGTTTACTTGGATACCTTTGTTTGTACAATAAAGAGTTTACATGCACGTACATACTCATACTTTTGAAGCTCTCTTGTTAACCCGTAACTTGGCAGTGTGCACCACAGGATACATACCATAATGTTCACTTTTTGTTTTTTTTTTTTAATTTATATTTTTTATGCTGGTTCGAATTCAAATAGGGTTTGAATTCACGACTTAAAAACATAACATTTTACTTTATTTATTTGCTTTTCCACTGTCGATAAAATCCCGCTTGAAAATAATATAACGTCAAACCGATTGTAATTACAAAGTGCTCTTAAAAATAAAATTGAAGTCGTTATGTACCAAACGTAGGTTTTACTAGGAAAGGTAGCGTACCGCAAAGTTCGCAACTTTGTCCAGGATTACTGCTTTAATGAACTGGGTATAAAAGCTTTCTGTTGCCTTCCTAAAGATTTAACTATATCGTGGGACAAAGATGGATTTTTAAACCTCAACTTTTTAATTTGATTTTTATTTAACCTCTAGCATTAGCGGCCATCGACTTTTAATTAAGTACCTAGGTAGGAGATTGGC
This sequence comes from Acleris holmiana, assembly GCA_949316455.1. Lineage (NCBI taxonomy): Eukaryota > Metazoa > Arthropoda > Insecta > Lepidoptera > Tortricidae > Acleris > Acleris holmiana. Next base: position 18,588,075 of record OX438762.1, read on the forward strand.
TCGGCGGGCGCTTTCCACTGAAGATACCGTACTGTGTCGTACGTTATTTTTACCAGAGTTATTTAGCTCTACTATTGTTTGTGTGATTGAAATGAGAAACTGTTGAGCCGTTTTCCGTTGTTATAGACTGGATCTTGTTATTTATGCCTACATGACCCAGTTTAATTATACCCAAGGTTAAAACAATGATGGTTAAAAATTTGACCTGTAGATTTGTTTTGATATAATTTATAGGAAAAATAACTTTTATACCGGGTGTTGCCTGTAACAGGAGCAATAAATTGAGGGATTGTTTCCACACCACAAACGTAACAACATTTATTCTACAACTTTTGAAAATAACTTATTGTTAACTAAATATTAATGAATTTGATTTTCTAAGCAAGCAATGTATTGCGAAAACTACGAAGTTGCTAGGCTGACAGTAGATGTCAACTAGACTATTGGATGGAGTACATGAAAAATACTATTTAGTTAGTTCATAATATCCCAAATAATAAATTACATATTTTTTTAAAGTTGTAGAACAAAATGTTGTTACGTCTATAGAGTAGAAGCGATCACTCAATTTATTGCTCCTATTACAGGCAACACCCTGTATAATATAATGATTTAATGTTAGATTATCTTTTTAATGCAACTCGTGCTGAAAACTTTACATCCTAATTCATTTATTGACTAAAATAAAATGCACTACTTCGATGGCTAAAAGCTAAGAAAATACCATAAAATTTTGTAAAGCAACATTAAACACGATATGGCTGCCACTCACGAAACGTTAACATCAACAAGAGGACGTATCCTCAGGGATGTTCAGCCAGAATTCATTGCCGATGTTAGCTTGACGGAGAAAGTAACCTCTCTTAGTATTAATCGAGATATTAATTCACTTATCACTAATGATATTGCCTCCCTCCGCAGCAGAACTCTCAGAGTACCTAACTTATTGAACGTTTGATGATGAATAAAGATTTAGTGTTTGTAGAGATTACCTACTTTATCTCACGTCTAAGCGCCTGTCGGTTGAATGTGTTAAACGATTGTTAAAAGTCGTAACTAATGGTTAAATCCCAAGGAAATGTGTCAAATTTTCGATTCTTTTATCGATTTTTAATCATTATATTTCAGTTAAGTGCTGATCAAATAATTGGACCTAATTGCTTAGCAAAATTGTGAAGTAGGTTAAATATTAATTGAGACTAGTTTTGTGAAAAAGAAGAATGGAGAAAAAGGGGAATTCATAGAAGAAGTTAATAATGAAACCAAAAAACGGAAAATGCTGGCAATGTGCTGTTTCAGTGTCGAAGTCAAAGACATGAATTCTATATTGCATAATAACTGTAAGCAGGAATAAGTGACTATAAATATTAACTCTTATTTCATTACATAGTGAGGCTTCTTCAAAGTACATTCACTAAAGCATAAAATCCACTGCCCGAACTGTCTCTAGATCAGATCATCAGAAACAAGGGAGATATGTCATGAGCGCAAATTTTATAGTGACACTGTATCGCCACTTTTAAAAATGTGTGTGGTTTACACGTACGCTCTATGCACTACTACAAAAACAACGTTCTCATAATTGGTTACAGTTTACGAAATAAAAACGTCATTATATCATTTTGATAGTAGCACAAAATTGAGCTTAATGTTTCTTTGGCGAGGTCCAGAAATGCTGAAAGGTCGTTTTTTTTCCATCGTAGTTCAGCTACTCAACGTAAGGTAGCGCTTACTGGTTTACTTAGCTGCCATCTAGCGACGAGTATAATCTTGACTATTTAGCGATAGATGGCGTCGAGGCGGAAGTCCTTAAATCTAACAACTTAAGAACTATGATTACAGCGACGTCAATTGAACGTTTTTTCAAGCTGCGCGCGTCATTTGTCTGCTACTCAAGTAAGAATCTCACCATGCCTGTTTAAAAATATTTCGATAACCATGTAATATTTTGGTTGATACATTAATAATATATTCAAATCTCAGACAAAAATATTGTTTTTATTTTAGGTGATATGATTACATTATTTGAATTTTTACATTAATTACTATACTTACCCGTGTGGTTGCCGGGTTAGAATAGTGTCACTCCATGTCTTCCCGTGGATGTCGTAAGAGGCGACTAAGGGAATGAGGGCTTGTAGTACTGTTAGGCGATGGGCTTGCAACCTGTCACTAATACACTAATAAACCTCTTAGCCTGTTAGTGCAAAATGTGGTTACAGAAATATCAGTAAGTCTTTAGAGTTGTTGGTATTTCTGTAGCTCTGCCTACCCCACTCTGGGAATGAAGGCGTGATGTTATGTATGTATGTACTATACTTAGGGCTAAAGTGACACTTTTCTGCCTTTTTAACAGCCAGATACATATTCCCATATTTTGATGAGTGTGCCCTTGCCGTTGGAGTGCATGGTGGAGGGCAAGCTAGGCATACAACCTCCACCGAGACTGTCTTCCAATCTTCGTTTCGAAAATGTTGTCTATGGACTATTTGTTATGTTCGAATCCCAAGAACCACCTGTTGTTGTCTCTTTATGTCTAACAGTGACGGGTTGAGACCCGTAGCTACGAGTATTATCCATTTTTATTTTATTTTAGATTTATTAGGAAATCTATAGCCCCGGGCGACCAGCGCCCACGGATTATGACGTCATTTACTAGCAGCGGTGCGCGTTCCTAAACGATTCATTAAGCTCACATCATGGCAGTATCTTTTTAACCGTAATAGGTAGCCAGCTGAGGTTTTCTAAGAAATCAGAATAAGTACGTCTTACTATAAACTCTACCGTAAATAAAAAAAAAAATTAAATCCCTATCCCCGTACAAGAAACTTAAAAAATATTCATAGACTTAGGTATTTTACAATGGTTTAAAATCTAAGACGGCTTCTTAACTGTATGTTAAATTAACCTTTTATAATATTTATTGCTACATAACCAAAGCAAATAAAATAAACCAGCTCTATTTATTTAAAAAAACGTCTTCGATTTTATAATTGTGATGTATAGACGGATTGATAGACATAATTAATGTAATGAATTAATTATACCTATCTGCAATACACTTGAACCGAATTCCGAATTATGCCAAACAGGCTATACAGCCGCTATAAGAAATTAACGGGTTTTCGGGCTGTTCCCACTTGCCCGCACCGTTTTGTTCGCGCTGCGATCTATTGGGAATAAGTAAAAGTCCGGTTTTCTGTTACGGTGATGATTGTCCAGGTGATTGAGGTGATCCGGCACCCGACGGACCGAGCGGAGAGCGGCCGCGGCTCCGGCTCGGGCTCCGCGCAGGCCGACGAGGAGCGCTACCGGGAGCTCGTCAAGGAGAACGAGGAGTTGCAGAAGCTCATTGCACAGGTAATTTAAACTGTTCCCATGACGCCCTCAAGTCATAGTTTCACTTCGGTCACAGACGCCTAATTATTGGCATCCACAATACAGTTTGGTATTGGGGTGGCACAAATTATTAAGTAATTTATCCTTACTGTCGGCTTGGAATTGATTATGGTGCAAAAAAACGGGAGGGTACCAATAGTAGCTTGTTGACGCGCTGATCTGTGTATTTTGATCCTCAAAGCACGCGCTCATCACGTAATTTTCCGTTGCAGGATCAATGGGCCATGTTTAATGTGTTATTATTATTGTCATTTCCTTTTAAACGTGTTGCTGCAAGCGTTGAATTAGTATTTTTCACAATCGTGTTATAATAGAGAGCTTTTTAGTCGAGTACCGTGTTTAGGCCACGAAGCTTGCTGAATGGCCTAAGTAAGGTACGAGATTAAAAAGTTTGATTATGACACTATAGTGAACAATATTTTTTGTACAAGTTCATTAAAATTAATAATTTAAATCATTAATACGAGTACCTATATAAGAAAACTAAATATCGTAAGTACTATATTGTCTAGTTCTACTATCCGACATCTTTTACACAAGATAATTGAAATAGTTATTTCTTGTGGAGTTATAGATGTTTCGTCACTGTCACTACTCATTTTCTTAGTTTATATTTTAACTTTTTAAGCTTAAGGTCTTATCACACCACCGGCGTCCGTAATGTTGCAGTACTGTGCCAAGCTAAAAATACTAGTCAATCACAAAGCATAGTTTTTTTTTATGCCCTGGATACAGCAGCAAGTTTAAGTAGATTTTTGACAGATGACGCGATGCTGCTACGTTCCAAAACGCCATACATTGGCAATTTTGTACCGCATCGAGTCTCCTTAAACAAGGGCACATATTATTTAAATACGAAGTTCTATTTTCATTTTTTTTCGGTTGTCTAGAGCGTATCGAAATAGTTATTTCGGTTGTTTCGGAAGTAACATAGACTATTCAACGATGAAAAGAGAGATGTTACAGTATTCTCTATGAAATCTTAATACACAGATTTTAATCGACGAGTACAAAAAAATAATTTATACTATTCTTCGAGTATTCTAAACAATATGTACTGTATAATCATAACACACGGTAAGAATACAAGGTTTTCGGTTTTAGGTTTTCGGTTTGCTTTCTCAAAAGGAAAGTAAATAGGTAGGTAAGTACGAGTAATAAACCTCGCCTGTATGGTTATTCACTACATCCGTAGAGCGTTTTCGTGGCTGTGTTTTCGTGTTGCGTTTTCGTGACTTCTTACTCTAAAAAGACGTGCGTGATCTTCTTGTGCGTGGTATAAAATCTTCCAGTTAAAAAGATCCTTTTTTATGACGTTTATAATTATGATTAGCTTTGCAACGTCAGCATTAATAATAAACCTTGTGCTATGTTTTAAGCGATTCAACTAAAATCGTCGTAAAACGAAAATAGAAAATAATCAAGCCAAAAAGAAACATGTTTTACAAGTTAACCAACACTTTCAAGATCACTTAAATAATAATTAAGATACATGTTTTTTAAAGTTGTAAAGTACTGTTTTTATACGTAAAATTACTTTTTATTATGATAACTAAATAAAATGCACAGTAATAATATAATAAACATTTCCTACATTCTACAAAATATCAACACTCAGAGGCTGCTTTTCAATCAGAATTCGTAGAGCTAAGTTTGCCCTAAAATCGTGTCTGCCAGGGAACAAAGTTTGCGAGACTCGATTAGACGACGTCATTAACTTAACGGTATTTCAATATGATGCGTGTATCCCATGTATGTTAGGTAGGAAAAAACGGCAGGTTGTTAGTTTTTCAAACCAAAATTCGAGTACTTTTTAGGATCCCGAATTAGCGCTCAACGTACGCGTGTGCAATGGGACCTGAAACTCGCAACAAAAAGGTTAACAAATTATAAAAAGACTGCCGTTCTGCCCCCCTAAGCTAAAAGTGTCTCAGATAAAATTCCTCTAGCAATATCAACCTTATTACTAAGAGAAGATAATTGAAACTGCATTGGTTATTGAATTTTAAATACTGCTTTTTAGCTTCGAAGTTGTTGTGCTGATCCCTCACGTATCTTGGACCTTACTAGCGAAAACCATAAGTTACTGTATAAAAAAACGAAAGTCCTCATTTTGTACTCGTGCTTCCAAATATTTTACTTAAATGTAAACATCTGATCTGCTTTGTGTTGAGAAAAACAGGACACATGTTAATGAAGGCCTTTTATTAATATCTAAACAGATCACATATCACTCAAAATGTTCCTTTAGTCCATAAAATGTGATATAGGTAAAAAGTCCTCATATCGTATCGTATCTAAAAAGAAAATCCGGGCAAGAGCATGTCGGACCATGCTCAGTGTAGGGCTCCGAAGCCTTTAAGTACTACAAACATAAAAACTAACAAGTAAGTAATAACAAATTATCTATTCAAAGTCAATGGAGAATGACGGTAGGTACGGCAAATCGCTTGAAACTTTGTTTCAGTAAAGTTTAAAAATAAACAAGCATACTACTATTTGTTTCATTCAAATAGACCCAGTAGTTTTGATTCTACGAACGTTTAAAATTTCGGACAATAATATTAAAACGCGCGATCGCCATCTTGCTACAGTGACGTCATCACTTAACAGCGGTACTCGCCCTTATATGAATGAGTAAGTTTGCAGGGCTTATATCTTTTTAACCGAAATAAGTAGCCAGTTGAAATTTTCACAGAATATGTCTTATAATAAACTCTATCGTTTAATATTATAAAATGAACGAAAAATCAAATCCCAAGAGGGGTCCCCATACAAGAAACATGAAAAAAACCCAATTTTTTTAGCATTTTTATTCGATTGTATTTTTATAATGGCTTCTTATTTTGATACTATTTTAAGCTTAAATTGTAGTCTAACCTTCATAGTTAACGACTAAATAGAAATCTCAAGTAAAACTCCTACAAATATGTGACAAAACTGATTTTATCAACACGGAGTTTTAGGCGGTCACCCATCCTGTTTTAGACTACGCTTGTAGTTGCTTAACTTTGGGAAGTAAGGGCTGTATTTGTATGGCTTTTTATTTCGGTGTCACATTAATCTAAACTCCATACTAACCTATAGTTTACGACCAAACAGTAATAAAACTTTGTGTTAAGAAGTGCCTAGTTTAAATGAACACGATGATGTGGCGGTGATTGCTAAACTTTGGCGGTGGGCCTTTCTTTACAAATTTCGTGATAGGTATGTAGAATTAATATTGCGACTTGCGACCGTATAAAATAATGAACTATAAAATATGTTTTTTTGAGTTCTGATACCTATTTTGTGTACTTATTCATTTCATCGATTTCAAATTTCGCGCGCGATCGACACCAAGTCGCTCACTCGCGATTAGTTAAATAGGTAGGTATACATGCCTACAACACTGGCTTCGCTAGGCTTAGACGTTGGCAAAGTTGGCATTAGTGGCCGCGAGCTGTAGCAAGTAGGTAGTGTTTTGGAACATTATTAGGTATTATTATTACTTTGTTATTTCGTGTATGCAAGATAGTGTGTGTGTTAGATATAATATAAAGTAGGTAGCTATAAATCAAGTAAACGCAATGGAGGAAGGATTTGAAAAAGGGCAATCGGACCATCTATCAAAAATAGATGGGCTTATGGTCGCTGAGTATTTTTCAAGGAACAGTAACTTTGTTGCTGCCGAAATGCGTAACGAACTGCGTGAATCATAATATTGTTGAATAGGTACTTACCGCTGCGGGCTCTGCCGCCCGCGTCCCGCGTCCCGCGTCTCGCTTCCCGCGTTCGCGTCTCCCGCTTTGTTTTTAAGTTTTGGGGATGTTTCACTTTAGCTATCAACATTATACTTTATGCATTAATGTTTTTGGTATTTTTATGTAAAATACGGTGACCCAAAATTATAGGTAAGTAACTAAGAGCGTAGTCTAAAACAGGATGGGTGACCGCTTAAAACATCGTGTTGATAAAATCAGTTTTGTGACATATTTTGTAGCAGTTTTACTTGAGATTGCTGTTTAATCGTAAACTATGAAAGTTAGACTATAACTTAAGCTTAAAGTAGCATCAAAATAATAAACCATTATAAAAATACAATCCGAATAAAAATGCTAAAAAAATGGGTTTTTTTCATGTTTCTTGTATGGGGACCCCTCTTGGGATTTGATTTATCGTTCATTTTATAATTTTAAACGATAGAGTTTATAATAAGACATATTCTGTGAAAATTTCAACTGGCTACTTATTACGGTTAAAAAGATATAAGCCCTGTAAACTTACTCATTCATATAAGGGCGAGACCCGCCGTTAAATGATGACGTCATCACCCGTGAGCGCTCGCCGCTGGGTTTCGAGCGCCGGATACGAAGTTTAAAATTCAATATCTCGGAAACTATTTGACGTATCGAAATGATTTTTTTTACAGTATTTTTTGTTTTTAATGGAGAATATGATAAGCTAAAAATCTCAACTGGCCGACATTCTCCATTGGTGCCGTCTTAGATGGTTTTAGTAGGTATAAACACTTTAATCTCAAGAACCAATGATGTCTACTTAGTCGTGATAATTTTCCTTTAAAATTCGTAATAATTATTGGTCTTTCATTTTTCATTTTTTTCTGATTGATAGTATTTGTAGTTTTGGCTGTAGGGGGGACACTTGACTCAAACAAAAATTTGCGCTTTAAATCTAACCCATAGGGAAGATGAGAAAAAAATACGTTTTTTTTATGTTAAGGAGAAGGCACACGAGCTCTCACGCCACCTGATGGTAAGTGGAATCTGAGACCCATAGATATTTGAATTCTCAAGACTATGATCCTAAGAGCTCAAATGCGTTGCCAACCTTGAGGACTAAGATGGAATGCCTCTATGCTAGTAATTTCACCGGTTGTCTTATCCCCACACCGGAACACAACAATGCGAACACTGTTGCTTGGCGGTGGTTAATGGATAAGACGGACCCTGCACAGGGTCCTACCACAACGAAATATGGATTATGTGTAGGGGAGGTACCCTATTTCATTTTATTTTACCTCTGTTGGAATGGCTAATATGTATTCATGCCAAATTACAACTTTTTAGACTAAGAGTCTCTGAGCTAGGCTGCGGACACACGGACGGACATGGCGAAACTATTAAGGGTTCATAGTTTGACTACGGAACCCTAAAAAGTAAACTTGTGGTGCGTGATTCTGTTCATCTACCTGTCTTTCATTGTCAATGAAAGAATGTCTGAGCGGCCTTTTTTCAGCGAAAACTCGTAAACTAGGCATTTTGCTTTATAATTAATTATAAAGCAAAATGCTTTGTTATTGCCATTTATTATCACAGGTGGCGGTTACTATCATTTTTAATTTAGCGTGTAAAGTTGCTTCGTATAAGGGTTTAAGGAATGATTAACGGTCATTGTTGCGTAAGTCAATGTAGGTACTCGAGTATGGGTTATTCACTTCGTAATTTACCTTATCCATCAAACACACCATGTACATACAATACTGGGCAGCTGCTTCTATTTGCGAGTCAAGCACATTCCTTTTTTTTTTCTCTTGATGATAAGTTCTTGTTTACTGTTAATTCTAAGAATATGAAGATATGTTGTGTACAATCTTTTTTTTTGGAATTTATGAAAGTGGCAATTATGCGTAATCCATACCTTGAAATTAAATTGGGCGTCACTTACAACAATCCAACCGGGAATGGTTGTCTTGTTCTGGTGTTGCCACACGTATTCTCGTTAGCCTTGTTAATCTTGTTAAGTGAGTATTGTTGTTGTTTTAGATTGTTATTATTTTTCATCTTCTGTATTGCTGTCGCTAGTGTTTGTTATGTTACCTGTTACATGTTTAATGTTACCCGTTTTTCATGAATGCTTAGTTAGTTTTAAATCAGGGTCCCTCTGAAAATCAGCGCCGCAGTTTCACTGCGGCACAATGCTGAGAGGGTGGGCCCTATTCAACGTAGATTAATTTTTAACTATTTTTTTTATTGTTATTTTGTTTGCGTTGAATATACTTTCTATTCTATTCTATTCTATTCTATTCTATTCTATTCTATTCTATTCTATTCTATTCTATTCTATTCTATTCTATTCTATTCTATTCTATTCTATTCTATTCTATTCTATTCTATTCTATTCTATTCTATTCTATTCTATTCTATTCTATTCTATTCTATTCTATTCTATTCTATTCTATTCTATTCTATTCTATTCTATTCTATTCTATTCTATTCTATTCTATTCTATTCTATTCTATTCTATTCTATTCTATTCTATTCTATTCTATTCTATTCTATTCTATTCTATTCTATTCTATTCTATTCTATTCTATTCTATTCTATTCTATACAGCTTTTCATAATCCAGGCAAAATTGGCTGGTTGCACTAGCCAACATGCTAGTAGGTTGATGGTACAGTAGTCAGTTTAAACAGATGTGCCCCTTTTCGACCTCCAGCCACCCAACCAGATCGTGTATCAGTAACAGTAATTGTGTGAAGACGAAAACTGACTAATTAATAAAAAGTAGATTTGCCCCGGTGGAAACCGGCAGGTTGTAAACAACGATTTAGAAAATGCTCAGAAGATGTCATACGAACATATCCAGAGCATGGTCCGCCTGGGCAGATCAAGTTCTTTACAAGTCGCCTATCGTCCTTCTTCCCTCAGTAACCGTTACCTGCTGGTACTCGATCGGGCAGGGTTACCGACAGTGCCCTTTTGGGTTTATCTGCCTTATTATAAAATTATAACGAACGCAGCATCAAATTTTGGTTGGGCACGTCTTCGTGAACTGAAAAACTTCTCTTGAATTTAAAATTTCATCCGCCAAGGTTTACCTACGAATGTATAAAAGTACGTACTTGTTAATATTAACACATTTTAACAGTGATTACTCATTACACCATAGGATGTCTATTCTCCTTGATCTTTGACTATATCGTTATCTTTTTATTAACCTCCTGCTTACCCGCAACCTTTATAAAGAACTAAAATAAACTTATCCGAAAAAACCGGGTGTACTTTATAAAGTAAGTACATAATATTTACGCTAAAATCAACTTTGTTCTAGCGAAAAACTGTAACAGTTCTTAAGTCAAGCGGCGGAATGTTCAGGACTCAAGAGCAAAGTACTTTATAAAGGACTCGTTTTTAGGTTTTTATGAAAAAAAAATGTCGGTGGGTTAAAGTCAAGTATTTCTTATTTAAGTGACAACAAAATCGTTAGTATTAAAACAATATGTTTTCGAAATTAACATGATTTAAAACAAAGCTGTATAAAGGCACTGATACCTACCTCTGACCTAGCTAAATAACGAGGTGATTGTACCTGACAAGAGCTAAAAGCAGTAGGTCAGCGCGGCGGTTCAAACAACTTCTCGTTATTATTTTCGTCCGAAATGCGTTATTAGGTAAACAAGACACGCAGCCTTCACACGTGACTCCCAGATTGCACGTAAAGAGTCAGCAGTAGGCTTTGAAGTAAAATCTTCAGGGGAGTTACCATGACATGGCTAATCAGTTTACGGTGAGTGACAGAGACAGAGCCGTGTAACTGCTATAGCTCTGTCTCGTAGACTCATCCTTAACTGAAATGCTTAGGTATGTTATCGGTAACGCCCCAGGTAAGTTTCCAGGTAAATATTGCAATTAATTGGTCCGTGTCGTTGCAGAAAGAGGACCGCATCCGTGTGCTGAAGATGAAGCTTACCGAGCGTGAGTCGGCGACGCCGGATGGCATCACCCAAGGTACGGTGGTGTTCGCGGACCTGGCCACCGCCACCTCAGACTATGGCACCTCCACGAACTACACACGCTCGTCCCGAGCATCCGTTTCTGATCCCGAATTTTCCGAAAGCTACCTCTAAATATCACACGTTTAACCAGGTGCTACAAAACTTTTGGTGTCTATACAAGGTGTTACAAAAAAATCCGTAAAAAGAAATTACAAAAGTAGTTACAACCCTTATTAAATAACGTCAGTTCAGTATCTTAGGTATACTGTATACAGTATACTAGGGTTGACACTACTTTCGTAATTTCTTTTTACGGATTTTTTTGTAACACGTTGTATAAGGGATTGCAGTGTATCTAATGGGAGCACAGTAAGAACGGTGGTTGTCAGGTGTTCCAAATGATATTTTGGTAAACATTTCCATATAACATGCTACAAGTTTACTCAGTATAGAAAAGTCCCAGCAAAAATACACACCCACATTCATAATTTTTATATGTGACACACATCCATCCACATCGTGAATGTGCTTGTATTGTGGTCATCTATTACAGATTGTGGATTATAAATATTATAATTTACTAGACAATCGACCTTACGTCCTGTTAAGTTTGGTATCCGTGAACCTTAGCTAATGAGTGTCAGTAACATTTGGCCATAGGATCTCAATATCAAATCAATATTATAAAACCTACTCGTATCACGTAAGTATTATTCAAAAAAATGGTACCTAATTAGGGACTGAAATTAAGAAACTGTAAGTTTTACATGTGCGTAACGAAAAAACTATATAAATAGACGACTAATTTTCGTGACTCACATGTAAAAGTTACCGTTTCTTAATTTCAGTCCTTAATTAGGTACAATTTCTTTGAAAAATACCCGTGTACGTTTTTTGAATATACCTATTATTGAACCCTGTGTTTGTTGATCATTTAAGCTTGGTAACTGTCCGCCTATGCTAATAAGTGTCAGTAATATTTGGCGATAGGATCTCAATATCAAATCTATTATTTTTTAATGTATTGTTGAACATTGTGTTGGTTGATCCTTTAAACCCAACGAAGTTGACAAAGATTTTTTAGTCTATTGGTTCTAATCATCATTGTATATTTAGTCAATGCAATCAGTATTTGAAACAAGTGACATATCTATTTAAATATGAAGATAATAAACTTAATACATAATTGATTATAAGTATGTATAAACTATTTAACAAAAAAATAACGTACACAATTAAAACGTCGCTACAAATAATAAAAGTATGGACACGTTGTTGCAATATCTTTAATGTTTAATTTTGTGAAAACTTTTCAAGATATAATTATCTAGATGTTCAATCCGTGCAGAATAAAAGTTATTTTTCGTACGAGTAAATCTCCACATCGTTGACAAATCTCAACGACGTTAAGATTGACGCGGTAAGCATTCTGAGAATGTGATACTTAGTTGCAGAAATCTGCTACCGTTACATACTAATGCATACCATCGAGGTTCAAAGTGCCGATATAGCAGCATTTAATCAAAATCAAACTCCTCTTCATTACTTGCATTGAAGTCTTGTTGCATCTGGTTAACGAATCTGTCAAGTAATTTTACACAAACCTTAGTATTGTTATTATTACGTACCCTACTTGGTCGTTTACGTCCAAATGTATGCATTACACGCCATAACTGATTATTTTTAAGAAACGATATGTATTTTGTAAAATTGTAATGAGTAGGTATAAATATTATCTGACGATGTTCAGACTTCGGACATAGCCAAGGTCCGAGTGTACCTGCAACCTTCACCGCGCTGGTTAATGGATGAAAAGTATTTTATATTAAATGAAAGATGTTAAATGATAACCGGCCAAGTGCGAGTCAGACTCGTGCACGAAGGGTTCCGCACCATCTTAACAACATTAGACACTATATTATAAATTTAAAAAAACACTTTTGTTGTAGTATGGGAACCGCCTTAAATATCTTATATATAAAATTCTCGTGTCACAGTTTTCGTTCCCATACTCCTCCGAAACGGCTTGACCGATTCTCATGAAATTTTGTGAGCGTATTGAGTAGGTCTGAGAATAGGCCAACATCTATTTTTCATACCCCAAAGTGACATAAAAAAAAAAAAAAAAAATGCAGCGGGTGAAGCCGCTGGCGGATCGCTAGTAAATATATATATATATGATTATAGAACTTTAATTCCCAAAAATAATTATACATTTCACTTATTGAGAACATGCTTAATCTAAAATAAATTTATCTGTGAGCACCCGAAGCACTCATAAAAAAAGGATAAAAAATAAAGTACAATGTTAAATGATTATAGTATTAAACAAACTAATCTAAGTTGAAACTAAGAAAAGAAAAAAGAAAAGCAGTGCTGAACACAACATATTTTACACGGCATTTAACAAAATATCTATTTGTGAACCAAAATCATACTTGGTACATTATGATGTGGGTAATCTACAAAATATAAGAGGGTAAGTAAGCATAAGCAACCGAGAAACGAGTCGAAAAATAATCTATTTTTTGTTAATAGCTTTGTTGTTCATATTCTAAAACATCAAGTGAAAGTTAGATTGTCAACCTTAACGTTACTTAAATTAAGTCCTAATCCAAAAAACATCTTAATATAATAACAGGTTGTCTAGTGATACGAAGCTCCTTTGCTTACGACAATGCAAGCCCAGGGCCGGATTCAGATGTTTTCAATTACGTACCTATAGCAACAACAAATACAGTATAATCTGTGAAAATGTCAACTATCTAGCTAACGCGGTTTATAAGATACAGCCTGGTGACAGACAGACGTACAGCAGAGTCTGAAAATATTCTGGCTGAAATTTTATCGTCAACCCACCTGCAATATGTTTTACCGGGTACCGTACCCAAAGGGTAAAATCGAGATGCCTTTTGGGTATGGAACCCTAAAAATTCAAGTCCATAAAAAAAACATTTATATTAAATTAATTAAATTTAGGTACATACATACATACATAACATAACATCACTTCTTAATTCCCAGAGTGGGGTAGGCAGATCTACAGAAATACCGACAACTCTAAAAAGACTTGATATTTATTCTGTAACCACATTTTACACAATTAGGCAAGAAGTTTACTGGTGTACCCAATAGTGACAGGTATCAAGCCCATCGCCTCACAAATACTACAAGCTCTTATTCCCTTAGTCGCCTCTTACGACATCCATGGGAAGACGGAGTGGCACTATTCTCACCCGGCAACTAAACGGTAAAAAAATATGTATTAATTATATATGTGTGTATATATTTTACGTGATATTAAAGTCTAAACATGTTTTGTAAATAAAAATGTAATCTTTATTTTGACATAAAGCTTATCCATTAACCAGAGCAGTGTAAATAACTATAATATCGATTTACCTGCTTATAACTATACCCAAAAGTTATAAAGGGAAAAAATAGTCAACCTAACGTTTGCATATTCCTTTCTTTATTGGTATGTCAATTGTATACTAACCAAAACGGAGATATTGCAAAATAAATAATTATTTATTCATATTCTGGACTGAACTTTTTAGGCAACCCACTTGCAAATATATTTTTAACATATTAAATTGAATATAAAATACTTTTCATCCATTAACCGGTCCGGTGAAGGTCGTTGTATACTCGGACCCTGTACTAATAAGGCAAATAGGACATTGCCGACCAAAAGTCCGCTACAGCCTTATATTGAAACCTCAGCTTGTACTCTGTTGACGTTTAGAGTGGCCGATAGTGTTTCCATCCATTTAAAGCTGCTACACTCATAATAAATTATATTAATAAAATTATTTTTATAGTACACCAACATTTTACAAGATGTGTCAATAACTCAGTAAAAATACATGTCTTATTTATAAAGAAAGATTATCTACTTGAAAATTATAATATGATATACGCGTATTAGCACCAAGGAAGGCAATAAAATGTACCTAATATTCTTGTTTGTAATAAGATATTTTGAATGTTATAGGTGAATTAATATTGTTAAAGAATAATTGTTAAGTTTTTGATGAGTCTGAATTATTGGGACGCAATCGAAGCCTACGTAGTATTACTTATTCATTTCTGCACAATATCAATCAATTAATAATAAGTTTACCTACTTTATTCTCTTAACTCGCGCAATTGCAAATATTCCGATCATCCCATCTCGACCTACCTCACAATTTGTAATCTACTGCACGTATCGTGTTGTCTAATACTCGTAAATTAACCTATACTATAACTCCTCACTAGACTGACTTAGTATAACAAAGTACTTTTAGTGTTTACACTGTTTACAGTCACTTTTCGATGGTACGCGTTAGTTTAAGTACCTACCTACCTACTGATTTTTTTCCATACTGTTGCTGGCTCGTTAAGGCCAAGCAACGATTCGGTCGCGACTAAACATTAGCAACTAGAAAGCGGTCGGTTCCGCTGATAAAGTTTTACATTTCAACTAAGTATGAAGTTATTTTGGGTAAGGACATTTTGATAAAAAAAATAACAACGAAAATAAGACATTTAGTAGAATGTTTTTTGAATAGTTGTAATCTGCGAAGCCGACTACTTTTACAAAGGCCACCCAAGATCCTAAAGTACTGCAAGGTGTGCGCAACTGCGCTGCGCACGCACAGCGTAGCCAATAAGACTACGATGGTTTGCTTTTATTTACTCTCAATATAGGTACCTAATTGATATTAATTTATTGTAAAATTTAAAATGTTTTCATATTGAACACATTTCTAAATTACTTGTACGTTTTTGTAATTATTACTGTAGCAATAAGATCCTTCAAATTGCTATAAACAAAACCTTTTTAAGGCTAGATCGTTATTTCATTACTATTTTTTATACTTAATTTAGTTTGTCGTTTGGGAAACAAAATTCTAATCTATAAGAATGACCTGATAACACTTTAAATCACGACTTGTACAAAAAAAACGCGTGGAGAGATCTACCAATTTTTTGTCTTGAGTTAAGGTACCAAATTTAACAGAAAATGTCATGCATGAAGTAAACCAAATAAATTAGACTTAAAGAAACCATTTAATGGTTAACTAGAACTTTGTTTATCCAATAGGGCGATTAAATGTAAAAGAATAATGTCCAACGAATACTCATTTTAACTGTAAACGTGTATAACTAATTTCCCGCAATTCATGCAGTCAAATCTCGTTATGGCGCGCTTTTGTTGTACCGGCCCATTCAGTGCGCGGCCGCGGAGCGCGCAGGCGGCCGCGACGCCCGCGCGGGTTGGCGTCTGTTGTGTTGTGGCCAAACAAACACCCGAGACTAGCACTGATATCTTTAGCAAATCACTTGACATTAGAAAATATTTAGGTGCATTGTTTTGAACTAACGATATGGTATATTGTGTTGTCACATGTCGAGCGGTGTACTGCAGCATGTAACGTAAGTAGTTCGAAGAGCCACCGTCCCTCGTAGCGCCCGTGAGTAGGTACTTTGTTTTGTGTTCGCTCAGACTTGCATGAAACCCTCGCACTCACGTTGCACTGTTGTCCCCATATCAATATATATTGTATATACACCCCCCCTGCCTTCTTACACTGATCTCCACAACCACACACAGATTAGAGCTTTCTTACAGCTTATCGTCCAAGCGGGATAAATTGTCTCAACGACAGGGTGCTCACTTATTATGTAACTTTAAAATGAATACATTTATGCCAAGAGCTGTTACGTACCTACGGCCCACGATGGCGTGGCCACAAGTACAGCCATTTTGGGTTTGTCGCTTTTATAAAACAAATGTGTATTGGTGTGAGAAAAGCATTAAAAAGCCAAGTAACGAGATTTCCTTGCATGAATGTTGTTAATCGTGGATTTAACGGATTTATGCTTACTGCTGGATGAAGCTCTTAGATCTAAGCGCATCATTCATAATTACATATAACATAAATGTATAAATATTAAATTGGAGCAAGTAATTCATTCATGTGTTTTACGCACTTGCATTAAAAGGAGTAGGAAAAAACACTTTAACATAACTTTGGTTTAATGAGCATTTTTTGAGATTGACATTGTTAGTTTATTAGAAGTAGGTCAAAGTCGTTTCCATCTTCTAACGAGAGAACCCTAACATTCAATAAAAATATAGGTAGGTACCTATCTGAAACGCAAATTATCATATTTATAATTTCATACGAAATTTAAGTAAAAAAACCAAATTGTTTCTGCTAATGTGAATACGTTTGGATGATTTTTAGATCTGTTTGAGTTATTTCATTGTTAGGATGCAGTAGTTGATTTTAACTTTGGTTTTGGTTTGTTCTTCACCGCTCACTCAAGGCGCTGAATTTCGGACGACCTTTTTTACATCATCAAACTATAATGTTAAAGATTATATCATCAAACTCAAGAGTTGAAACATTAAACTGTAATTTTTACGAATCATAAACTGAGGGTACCTCTCGTGGGCAGATGGGTACCTACACAGCGACTTGTACGATAGGGGCCGCGCGCAGCTGTGCTTGTAAGGGGCGGAGATTAAGGTTTAGACTTCCCTAGCTTTGATGTTATTTATGTATTTAGTTGCTTTTATTTATTTTCTTCGTGAGATATGTATGACGAATCATTTAGCTTTCTGTATCAGACGTTACGCGGCATTATTGATTGTTCTTTTTCTCTCGGCAGATGTACACGACGAACACATCTGATCGCCAGCAAGGCAATCTTCAGAGTCAGGAAAATAACGTATGACGTACGTACGGTACGTTAATGTATTAGTGACACCTAAGATAAAACTATTCCATAAAACAGGTTGTATTTGTTTTTATTTACAGTAGAAAACAGTTAAAAATAAATAAAAGTGTTCTTAACTTAATTAACATGTGTAGTGATACCGGAAAGCGTACAACTAGATATATTTGTTGTATAAAGTGAAAGTGAAATGTTGAGGAGCCGGTGGCTCGGTTTAGCACGAGCCGCGCGGCGCGCTCCTCGCACGCCGCCGCCCGAGTCCCGTGCGCCGCTGCGCCGCTGGCAGCGTGCGCGCCGCGCGCTGCGCGCCTCCGTGGCTTCTGAGATATAATGTGTAAAGTGAACAACACTTCATAAAATAATAATAACATTAGGTATCAATTAAATTGTTAAAAGTTTATTGTATATTGATCGTTGCTCAGTATAGTTAATATAGAAGGATAAAAACAAGAACCGAACTGTTATTTTTACATTTTTAATGTGATTGTTGATACCATTGCAATTATTAGGTGAATATGAATAAATTGGTGAAAAGGGGTCGTACTCCTACGTGTCTACTCTTTCCTCTTATAGCTGTTTTCAACCGACTTCAATGGACTTTAAAAGGCAATCGCCCTTCTACTTTGGACAACCACTTCATAGGCTAGGTAGGTTGTACAGTCGGCTAAGAAACGCCTCTTTAGTACTCAATTTGTCAGAAATTATTATTTCATCATATCGATCAACGACAAACACAATTCTACTATGTAACCAAAAATATTTTTCTCTGAACTTTATACCAAATCTCTACTTTACTTCGTATAGACCATATCTCTCGATATTCTAATCTCCTGATTTTCTAACTTGACTTTTTATACTTTGATAGAGTACATGCGATGTAAAGAGATTGCCAATAATTGTCTTTTTTTTAATTAGAACATAATTATCATAGTAAAACGATGAATTTGAAGACAAATCTCAATTATTCTCAACAGACTATACTACCTACTCTTTATAGACTTCGATGAAACGGGTCTTAAATCTAATCGAATAATAAGTGGCTTTATCCAGTGATGTTCATGCCAAAGACTATGCACTAGGTATTTTTATGTCTTAGTAAGGTGCCATTTTGTTGTTATTTTTATGAAATCTAGGTATGCATAGTTTACGCAAGTCGTTAAGCAATAAGTAAGATCTGTGTAGGTTTGATACAATTATTGCAGCATTGCCACTTTATTAAAAATGGTTTAGGTTAACAAAATGTTAAAATATACCTTTACATATATTTAGTCACATAAATATTCTATAAGTTTCTTAGAAAAACAAAAGGCTTAATTTCGAGTTTGCGTTGTAGAAACCCTGTTTAGAACAATAAGTACGCAATATCACTCATCTCGATGACGAAGCAATTATCCTTACCTCAATAACAATAAGTAGGTACCTATTAACACCGACCACGAAATGGGTGACTCGTCTAGGGTCTCGATTCCACTTAAGTTTTAAACCAAACTGTTATCGTATTGTTAACGGTACAGCCACCTTCGCGATCAAGCTAATAAGGGCCTGTTTAATACGTGTAACAAAAAGCAAACTTTGAAAAAATACTCTTGCAGTTTAAACTATAAAAAAGCTCAAAGAAACATTAAAGATAAAATTACGTACATACATACAATACCCCAACGAAAACGTTAATAATCACGGTGCATGGTTATTATAATCTTTGAACTGAACATCAAATGACAATGGTCTCTGACTCTGGTCATTTAATATGTGTACCTTTCAATAAAAAACCCGAGATGACTATATATTTGTTAAATGTATGAATGCAGTTTTTCTTTTTGCACACGCGTTAACGTTTTATTATAAACACCCTTTTCTTATAAATGAAGTTCGGGGGTTCAGAAGAAAGTAGGATCTGGCTGGGTTCAGATATCGACGACTTTAACTCGACTGGAGATATTATTATTTATTGCCTAGCAACGAGGCGTCCACCGCTCACGTGGCCCGTCTGCAAATACATAAGAGTTACATCCCGCCCCATACATAACAATGCAATGTACGAGATCCGATTCTCTCCCTAAGGATATTACACAGTTTAAGAGTATGAAGCCCATAAGGCCTAATACTGCTTTTTTCTCATTAGAACATGCATGTTTCTAAGGAATGACTTTTGCTATTGGCAAATTGACGCAAAGTTAAACTAGGTAATTTGTCATTCGACTTTTCCGGAACCTAAAAGATTACTATTTATTTTATTTTATTTACTGTCTTTTAAATCAATAGTCATCCGAGAATTAGTTTTACCTCTTTTCGACTATATGACATTAAGGTCCAAAAAAGTTAGGACTTTCTTGGTCGACTATAATACTATCGAAGAATTTGAAATTTTATATACCGTGGGCTCGAGCAACCCGATAGACTTTAACTATCGATTCTGATGCCTAATTGGACAAAAAAGTAATATACATATTGTTGGATGGTGTTTAATTTCATTAGTTTCGGAAATTTACAAGTAGAATAATCTCTTGGGTAACACGCCTTTACGAATGTGACGTAGCCACTTGGTACGTTTTGTAGAATCGTGGCCAAGGCAACCCTATTAAAACGACCAATAACGATTGTGTTTAGTATGAACAGCTGATTGGGTGTTTTATCACCAATTGTAGCTGTTGTTTAAACGTACCCATAGCAACATGATGTTTTCGCAGTCGCCCAGCACTACAGCATGGTAGCTTTTTGTCACCGACTTAAAACATTATGTAGGTGATAAATGCTATCGTGCTAGCCCTGCTGGTATTCATTTATTTTATTGCGTAAACCCAAATACAATACATATTATACATATAAACATATCATTTATTTAATAAAAAACGTTAAAAATAGCTAAATTTTAAGGTTTTATGTAGTTTATGTCGTAAAGTAGCCCGAGAGCCAATTATTTTTTGTGACTACTCTTTTGCATGAGTTGTCATCCTCATCGTTAAATATCAGGTTTCCATTTTCTTCTAGCTTCTGTTAGATAATCTTCAGATTTGAATAATTACATACAATCGAGTTGTTAGTTAGTTTTCCGGGAATCGCTTCAATCACTTTTTTATTATTTCGACATTCGCGGGCAGTCTGAAATTTGCAAAGAATTATGATATTAATGCTTGCTTGTGGTCACCCTACTAACAGAAATCACACAAACTCGCCTGTGAAAAGATATCCTACAACCTGGATAAAATTGTTTGTTGCTGCCACTCACAGCAATTTGTTTTAACCATACTTCTAAACTAAATTACACGAAAACTCTCAAAATCCGAAATAGGTGTTATTTTCTTTCATAACTGAAGTAATTTGATAGTTACTGCCATTTTGATATATTAGTATTCCTAGTTTTGTTTTATAATATAATCTCTTCTATTACCATGCGACGGTTGAAAAGCAAAACGCTTCAAGCGACATTTTTTTTAAAAATACTATAAAGTGATTACAATAAATTAGTAAAATCTGCTGATTACAAATATACCTATAACTCAGTATCAAACATTATGTCGCTTGAAGCGTTTTGCCTTTCAACCATCGCATGGATAATCAATTAGTGAAGCGGGTTATTACCTTAAATAATACTTTAATATGTAATGCATGCATTCGCTGTGCCTAACTTTAATATATATAATTAAGTAAAATAAAAACTAAATTAAATACATAACACTTTTACAATTTTTTATAGTTTTCATTTCGTACTAAGGACATCGTAACTTTTTAGCATGGCAATTGTGTAAGGGGACAAACTAAGACAAAGTAAGTCTCATCCAGCTTTTATACTTTATTACCACAAATACAGCCTTCTATAATAATAATAATAATAAATATTTATTCATATCACTTATTTTACAATATATAACACTATCTAGGCTAAAAATACCAAAAGACAAATAACTTGCCCGCCTGAGCTAGGAAGTTCCTTTGTTTCAGGCGTAAGAGGACTTACGAAACTAAATTATATAATAAAATGATAAAAAAAACTGGCTTAACATTGAGTTTAATTTGATTTGTCACTTTTTTCAAATAAGCATTCCAGATGTACTATTTAATTCCGTGGTCCTATAATTTTGCCGCATTAAGTTTCGTTGACGCGTGGTCATAGAACTCTTTTTAAACGACCAATTATAACGGCTGTGTTCAGTTTGCATAGCTGGGCTGCGATTCTACACGGTAATAACGATATCGTATTTGACGTGTTTTCGTATTGTCAACGTTTTGATAACTCTTATGTCATTTAAAATAATGGCGACAGTGACATAAACGATCCTAAAACACGTTAAACACGATATCGTTATAACGCAGTAGAATAGAGGCCCTGATTGGGCGTTTGGTTGTATAACAAATAGTAGCTGTTGTTAAAACGTTCCCATAGCAATATATTTAAATGACCAATATAACCTTTCCGTACGCTGGTGTTGCTATAGTTACGTTAAAACATTTCAAGACAAGAATAGTTAGACTTTGGATAAAGCCAATCTGTTGCCACGTTGGTAGACCTGTCTCAGGTTAGCCAACAGTTAATATGCCATTTCCCATCATTTAAAGTTACTAAAATTAATGGTTATAGTAACGAAATATAAATTTTAATACGCAATATTACAAAATGCAATTTTAATATTGTAATCCAGCCATTATCAGTCGTTTATATGAATGACATTTGCTGATTAATGTCTTGCTTGAACGGATGAGGGTTAAGTGTCGTATTACTATGTTATCGGAGAGGTTCTTGAAGTGTCGTCTCCTTATTCACTCCCTCGGCTAAGGAATCCTTCAGAATTACATAACTGGAACTATGTTGATATAATGTTATTTACTCGAATTATCGTCAGGAATACGCTGTAAAATCTGTCGGGTCCCTCGAGCCCACAGTGTATACTTATATACTTTATAAGAATGATGTATATTGGCCGGGTTATACATTTTCCACGTGTAATTAGTCGTGTCACGTCGGAAAATGTCACGACTAATGGATATAATATTATTTCAAACTGCTAAACATTAATACCTATGTGGTAGGTACCTACTAGTAGGACTCCGTTCATTTACTGTCTAGGGATGAGTTTTATTGCGACTTTGCTATAAAACGCTTGAGCACGCGGAAATGAATATCAGTTCAGCTTTGTCCCTCACGCACATGTATAGTACTCTCGCATGCAATAGAATACCACCGCCTTAGTCTGTAGTAACCAGAAAGCTAGTCTTCTAACAAACGGCCGACAATATGAACCTAAACACATTAGAATGTAGCGAATTGTACCCAGGCCGAGGCAAATTTCCTGTGCTGACGACGGTCCGCACACTCTACAAATAACTTATATTTATGACATGGCTGTGAGCAACTGTAGATATGTTAATGCCGTAGTCCTCTAACAGATTGACAATACGAGCCACCCCGCTTAACGTCTCGTTGGATCGCGACTGAACGCTACGCTTAGACTTTACTAAATAAAGTAAAAAGATCGAGTAACCACTGCCCAACCCGATCTAGCTTGATCTCATTTACGTTACGTACGACTAGTATTCCCTTTGCTTGTTCTTTGCTCCCGTTGACAATCTATTAGTGTTTATTCATAGGTTAACAAACAAACGCTCGAGTGAGCGTACTTAACTAAAGGAGCTAGAACAAGCCGGAGAGATAGCTAAGTGTGATAATGATAACTGATAAGGAGAGGTCGGTGTTTTGTATCAAAACCTATTACAGGAAACATTACGTTACCTCTCTAAAAGGTCGCCCCGAGTTTATCGTTTGGCTTGTATTCAAATCACGGACTTGATTTATTTTGTAACTGTGTCGGAATTGCTCTATCTGTGGCGCTTAGAAGGGTGCGGCGGCGAAATTAGAATACAAAGAAGATGCGGCAGAAAAATTACTACGACAGTCCCTTTCTCAAACTGTAATTGTGATGTAACATCAATATGTGCCGGCGCGGCTGTGTTTGAACAGCTTTACTACCACTCTTCTGGGCTCTTTGTACCTGATAGGTAGATATATAATTGTGCCTATCTGTCTACCTATCGGTTTTTGCATACCTGACTGATCATTGCGACGTCATGGGCCACTAGGTTAAGAACTTTATTAGCAAATTAAATTAATATTTGACTGTGTTACCTATTTACACATGTAGCTTTAAACTCCTGAGAAATTAATAATGGAATGATTATACAAATTAACTTGTAGGATCGGGCAAAGGTGATCGCACTACGTGCCTAGCTGTACATTTTCTACGCATACCTAGTACATTGGTTTTAATACTTTTCTTTGACTTTTTTAGTTAGTTTAATTAAAAACGGGTATATAATTTTTATATTTACTTATGATTACATTTAAATATGTTTTATTAATAAAAGTTTCCTTATAAATTGTTAAGAATATTTGTGTTAGTTTTTTTACAATGCAAGTTTTATGTGATACGTAAACATTTAAGCAAATAATTTGTAAGTTTATGACAATACCTTTATACTCAAGACAAGATATATTTCTCCGTAAAACAAAGTATAGTTTCAGGTACAGCAGACCTCTATATATTTTTTTTAGCTTTTTGCGCTGGTTGGTAGCAAGATATCAGATATCAAAGGAAACTTTTACAGTTAGTAGTTTGCCCTTACCGACGATGTGTGTCCCCAACGAACCCGGGACCGCTAGCTCCGTAGGCAGGCTGACTACTTATATAAGAATTGGCGAAAAAAATCTAACCTACGAAGCAAAAGCAGTATTATAAGGAGCTAGCAATTTCAATATTCATGAGAAATTGGTAATTATCTTACGGCGCAGTCTCCGCTCTCGCCACACGCGGGTCACGCGCACGCGGCGGCCCCGTCGCCCACGCGCGGAGTAGGTGTTCCCGCTCGTTGAACTCCACTGCCCCGCCCGGCTATCGCCGGCGTGCTCTCCGCCCGCAGTCGTATGACCAATCCTTTGGAGGTTACTAATGTAGTTTGTTTGACCATTTATTCCTTACATTATTTTTCTCTTTAATAATGCACTATTAAATTTAGTTTCTCACATATTTTTTTGACTTTGATCTAGATTTGTGATTCGCTTTGAATAATTTAAATGCCCGCACTGACAAAACGATTATTAAATCAATTAAACCAACTGTCGATTACATATTCTAAATAGCACCTTATATCCATAAAGCACAAAGTGGTTTTTACGTCTCCCTTAGTTTCATTATTGCGTGCCGTAGGTACCGCGAGCGCCTTATTGCGTGAAGCGAGCCAGTGTACTCTGTGCTTTATGGACAGCGCACTTAAATTAAGAGTAGGTAAACCATTTTTAAAACTCACTTTAGCGTCTAAAAAGATTTGACTGCATAGAATTAAAAGAGATACGTTAAGTTATCGTCACTTTACAATATTGTTGTCTCGGTCGTTGTACATATTGTTTTTACAATAAAGTATAATATACGTATAGTGATTTGTTAATATTCTAAATTTTATAACCACTTACTTGAAGTACTTTCCATCTATGTGTGATCCATCAGTGAAGATGAGCTATATTGTTGTTATGTTTCGTCTCCACTGATGAGATAGTTTCATTTCTTAAAATACTTACTAGAAAGTTAGTAAAACGTCTCGATTAGGCTTCGTAAATGGTCAGCTTTACTTTCCTGTGATCTGTACCTCTGGTTGGTTGGACGTCTCACCGAAAACCTAGTCGTCACTGTGTAAATAAAGAATCATCGAATGATCTGAATGTAAACCTGCGTATTATTCACTTCCTACTACTCGTACGACTATGTGCCCCTGACTTATACAACACATGGAAATGTAAGTACTATCTGGTGAAAAAAGCTTAAGACTGCTCCTGCGCCGCGGTTACACCGCCGGGTGTAGTGGCGCCCTTATTAGGCCGCACAGGTGACCACATGTTTCTGTAAAGCGTTGAGCGTGAGTCAACTGTTATTAAATAACATATCCCATTGACACGACCTATTAATACACGTATGCACAAAAAAGAGTGTAATGTTTTTAGGATTAATGTTTGTATATTTGTGATTTTCTTTATTCTACGATAACATCCTAAAGCCTGAACCAAACAGGCCTATGGGGTATTATTGGAATCGTAAAATTACCGCCAACGTAACATAGGCTAAATTTTGTCTTTATAAAAATATGTGCGGCAATGGTATCAAAATAAACTTCAATATTTACAACCAACATTTTTTTTTGTTGATTGTTATGTTTGAGTCACTGTAATAATAAATATACGTATATATTTGATAAAATATGTATTTGATTTAAAAAAATATTCTACTCTGAATATTTTTTCCATCATTGTCTAGAAATTGAAGAGTAGGATCCAAAAATATATAACACTATTTTGAGTCGTTTACGAGTAACACATGTATAAACTTTATGTTGCATAGTTCCGCTATTCGATAAACGATGGGGGTAGCAGTTATTTTTTATATTTTTGTATGTATTGAGAATAAAATCGGCATCTTTTGTTTTTTAATCGTAGTCTAAGAATTATCATCAATTAGATTACTAAAAGAGAGGAACAAAAAAAAAACGATAAAAAATCTGTGCCTCCTGTGACAAGTGATACAACTCGAGTTGTAACAATTTTCGTGTTTTTTCATGAATCAACTTAAAAAAAAAAATTACGCATCTTTTGCTCCAACTCCCGTATTCGTAGGCCTTCTGGTTCCCGAGATACTTTTGTGTAAAATGATACAACTGACCCTTTTTTTTTCAATTTTCAGTGTTTAATGCTATTTCTATAGTTAAAGCACTCCAAAAAATCAAAAGTTATTTTTCTTTTTCGTGCCTATTGATATATCTAAAAATGTATTATTAATCACAGTTTTTACAACTTTAAAAATTTCGTGTCTTTTGATATAACTTGAGTTGTATCATTTATAACCAGTTTTGCGTATTTCGAAAGTTATATTATTATTATCCTTATATTATTTGCGTTCGCCTTAAGACAGATTACTTATTCAATTCTCTACAACTTATGTATAAAGGTTAAACCGCTAGCTCCAGAAATAATAGAAAAAATTGCTTTAAAAAAATAGTTGTATCAGTTGTCACCAGAGCTCCTTGATTACCTACCCCTTTTTTGTGTTAAATAATACAATTCAAGTTGTATCATCTTACACGAGTTAAAGGAGCTCAATCTGAAATGTAAAATGATACATAAAGCACGTTTCTTCGAATATCTCAAAATCTATAACTAGTATGATTATTTTTGTCAAACCAGTTAATAAAATGATATTCTATGTTATGAAAATCGGTAGCAATGTTTAAAAAAATATACTCATTTAAGAGCAGTATTTTTTTTAAACTTGTTTTCGCTCTCCTGTAAAATCGTGTTTTTCGAGTTGTATCACTTGTCACAGGAGGCACAGAAATATGCCTGGCATACCGTAAAGAGAATTTAAAAAAGCAGTACCAAGCATTGCAATCAATGTAATACCTAATATGCTGAACAAAAAAGGGAATCAAGCGATAACCAAACATGTATCGCATATGAAGCAGGGTTCGGATACCGATTAAATTTTCAAACCGTTATTATGTACTTGACGCAAAACCTTTTCATTTCGGTTCCGATCGCATAAACCGGTTTTTTTAACCGGGTTTTGGAGGAACCTTTATATAAAAGCTCTTTTCGAATTACCCAGTATCAAGCTAAAAAACTGGTTAAGCCAGACGCACGTCACGCACGACAAACAAGCGCCGCATAGTGTTTAATCAGAATAATCAGTACAAAACATTTCTTTACTCGCCACTCGTGGATTAAACCCGTTAATTAAGTTTAACATAAAATTCTCAAAACATACGCGTTCCCTAGATAATGTCGAAGCAATACCGAAATAAACCGGTATTAATCGGTACTTTTTTTAACGGTTCCGACCCTTGCTTGAAAGTCCGCCGACTGCGATTCATATTTGGTTATCCCTTGATTCCCTATTTTGTTCAGCATAAGTATAGCATTGATTGCAATGCTTGTCATTGCTTTTTAGGGTTCTGTAGTCAAACTAGGAACCCTTATAGTTTCGCCATGTCCGTCCGTCCGTCCATCCGCAGCCTAGCGCAGAGACTCTTAGTACTAGAAAGCTGTAATTTGGCATGAAGATGCATATTAGTCACGCCAACAAAGTGGTACAATTAAATGAAAAATAGTACATTTTGATACAAGTGCGGAAAGTATGTCATTTTACACGAGTCCCGAAGTATCTTGGCCCGAGCTGCAAGCGAGGGACAAGAGTCGGGACGAGTTAAAATGACAGTTCCGCACGTGTATCAAACGACGTTTTTTAATACATTTGCGAAACAATAATAAATCAGTAAATAAAACTATTACAAGAGACAATTTTACTTTTAATTGACACAGACTTTATGAAATGGCAACGGTTGTGACCAAAGCCAAGTAAAAAAAAGTCACAGTAATTTAACTACCTATATTTAAAAATCAAAAAGTATAATTCTCTATTAACCAGCGGTAATGCATAAAGGTGGATTCATATTACGCCGTACTGGGCTGGGCCCGGTTTCGGCATGGTGTAAAGTGAATTCACCTTAATACGCAACTATCTAATCATTCGTAATACTAGCCATCTTGACAAGAGCTGTTTTTTTTTTAATATTACCTCGATACATTTTATGTGTGTATGTATGTTTGTATTTAATTTTAATATTTTAAATTACTTATATTACCTATGTATAGTCTCAATGCTAAATGACGTAATCAAAAAGTGGTTGAACATGCAAACTCTTTGGTTGGATGCACGGCTTGGAAGTTGAAACAAAATTATATTAAAAAAAAAATGGAAAACTATATCGCACTAGTGCGTAATATCCAACTTTCCGCACGATATACAGCTACGAAAAGTACCACTTTTTGAGCAACTGTGTTAAAAAAACTTTTTTTAGGGTTCTCCCCTACACGTAACGTGGGGATGTATTTTTTCGTGTCGTCGTGTGGCGTATCGTTGGATAGGTCTTTCAAAAATATTACGGGTCTGTAAGAACAGTTTTTCTATTAAGCAATCCGTTTATAAAATATTAAGCTTTAAAGCGCTAATTTTTGTTACACTCAAGTGTCCCCCCCCCCCCCAACTACAGCCAAAACTACAAATACTAAAAATCTGAAAAAAATCTTAAATGAAAGGACATAACGAATTTTAAAGGAAACTATCACGACTTGACATCATTGGTTCTTAAGATACAGGCGATTAAAATGTTTATACCTACTAAAATCATCTTTTGGCACCAATTGACTTTAAATAGAAAATTAGTTATATAACTCAGGGCAGTTCGGAGGATTACAATGTTTTTCCATAAATTCGATATTATGTGACTTGTACCGCTCTATCGCTTTCTTCGTGTAGTGGCACGTGGCCTAATCAGACCAAAACAAGACTGGGTTATTATGCTATTTTATAAATGGTAACAGTCGTTTTTCGAGCACTCGTTCAGGTATAAGACGCCGTTTACCCCTTTGTACCGTTTGCCACATGAACAGATGGCCTGCGATATACAAGAACTTTCCTCGCAAATTTATCAGTTTTAATGACCGACAGTTTTCCTATCAGTGCCAGAATAAAAATGATGTCCAGGTAGTGATTTAAAGTTCAATTTTCAGTACGTTTCATCGTCTATAACAATACAGTAATTTTTCATGGTTAGTTTTGAATATAGTTTTCTCGATCTGGTTTTAGCTTTAGTTTGCCGTTTTGCATTTCTATTACGCACTTAAGTTTGTTTGAAAGTCATGATATGATTATTTTTCTTTACTCGTTGCACTGTAAGGTCCGACGTTTCAACCTTATTGGCAAAATCTCTGGCTTTCTTTGCAAAGCAGCTATGACTTTCTTCTCGATTTCTTTGTCAATAAACCCGCTGTTACGACCACTTCCAGGCCTATGCCGTACTCCACTGGTTTCTCTGAACCGTTTCAGCACCCTTTGTACTGTTCTTATAGACCTATTCAGCTCCATCGTAACTCCATCGATATTCGACGCATTTGTACAATATTTTATCATCTTGCTTTTCTTGGGCAGGCGACATCTTTGAGAATGTATTTATTAAACTATGTTTTTTTTCTACGGAATTTTATTAAATAATAGTTAAGGAGCAGGCGAGCAAAATGTCGATATCATCAGCAGACGTGGCAGACGTTATTAATAGCGATTATTATACCCTAAGAAACATCAAGGACCTCGTCTGCCACCAGGGTGGCGCTGCGTTGTCAATTGGCATCGTTTCAAAAAGGAAAGAAAAAGGTGTGCTATATTATGGGCACATGTCCGCCTCTGGGGCTGATGATCACAGTCATCCTGCAACTTCGATCAACAATACACAACTAGATAACGGGTCAGAGAACAAAACACGGCACAGCGAATACATACTCACTTCAAATTGGGAGTTTATTTAAATTTAGTTCGTTGTCAACTAGGCCAAAAGTGAGAAGTGTTACAATGCCTCAGTATGTTTTCAGAAACTGTAAAAATAATCACCGTAATAAAAAAAATACAGACGGAATATCATATTTTCGGTGAGGAAATGTCGATTCTTAATATGAATGAATAAATAACTAAGTATTTCTGATAAAATAATATATTTTAGTTTCCGACCAACAATAGACAATATTTAGTTGTTGCAGAACAGTGCATCTATGGATTAGTATTACTTTATACTTTTTGCAGTCGTAAATTTAATATTAATTTTTAGATTTCCTGGTGATCCATTTCAATGTGCAATTTGGAATTCAAACGTCGCGAGTGAACGGCAGGACGAGTTTTTCAGACCAGGAAAATGTTCCGTAGTATGTTCGATCCATTTCGACAAATTTCATGTCGTAGGAAATTTGCAAAGACGTCAATTGCGTAAAACAGCTGTCTCTAAATTGCAGGTTATTTACCTTGCCAATAATATAATATGATATTTATCATTCTTTTTATGACGTGGAACTGAAGCTAAGTATGTCACTAATATCATAAATGATTAAAAACAGATTCTACCAGGCCAGGACTCCTGTCCTGGCACCCTGAGTCTACATCATCAGATCAGCTCGATGATACCACATTATTATATTGTCATCAGAAATAAAGGCGTATGCTTTTCAGCTTCATTGGAAACCGGGTTGTGGGTTAAATTTAACTTGCAAGATTTGACCCTTACATACATGCATACATACATACAGAGTAAGTTAAATAAAAGGTTGTAAAATAACGTTGAGTTGTTTTTTATATTAAACCCATATCAAATCAAAACAGAAATAATATTAAGTGTAAAGCTACTCCATTTGTACTCTGTTCGCGATCACATTGGAACTTCGCTAGTAAAAGCTGCATAAGGTAAAAAACGAGCATCTAGTCGAAGCCACATAAGTTGATAAATTGTTTCAAGCAAAACTAAGCATTGCGTTACCGACATACCATTTAAATTAGAATGTTTTATTTTGACAAGGATTTTATATACTTAAGTATAAAGTTTGTATAGGTCGCGCTAGGACACTTTTCGAAGAGAATTTTGTATGGGACCCGGCGTCTATTGGTTAGTATGTCGCTGTCCTGTAATCACAAAAAATCAAAGCGGCAGACATCCAGGGCGCTGACTTTTGTAGTATTAAATTTTTCAAGTTATTTTTATATTTTAAAATGCGCACATGTCTGCCTCTTGGACTGATGTTTGCATTTCTTATGAAAACTAAGAAAATCGATGAGGCAGACGTTCATGCCTCTGATATTCCAAAGGCAGACCATTTGAATGTTTTTTTTTTTCAACCCAACGCTTGCGCCAAGCTACACAAGTAAAAAATTATACGTCTATTGAATAGGTATTATTGAAAATAGTTAATATAATGTATAGGTACGATTTTCAAAACGCGTCAGCAATATTTGGGTTCTGTCTGTTAACTTTATATCGCTTTTTTACTTTTTCATTTATTTTACTTTTGTTTATTTATTGGAGAAAATACAGATGTAGACAATATACAGAATTCACAATAATATGCTAAAGAGAAATAATAAAAGCCTAAACAATTCTTACTAAGACATAATAGCGAGAGATGAAGGTAGCGGTTAAGTACGGCTATTACATAGATACCTAGTTAATAAATGTTGAATATCGCAAAAAGAAAGAAAGAAATAGAGCTTAGGTTAAAAATCTACGTAAATCACACAAGTAAAACGTGATTAAAATAAGTTTATTCAGATTAAATAAAATTAAAAAAAACACTCTCATTAAGGTTCTAAGAGCATTTCGTTTCTGGTTGGCATTTAAAAAAAATATGATCCCATAGATTTCAGCTTTAGGAGTTGAATCGCTACCCAAATGTCTACCTCTTCGATTTTCTTCGTTTCTCTTAGTGAATAACATGTTCGGAGTGTAAATTATACAAAATAAATAAATAGTCAGGGGCCAATAAACTGCATCCATTAACGAACAACTTTCAAACAGATTGTTTCAGTTTACGAGTTCGTCTGTGTACATAGATTAGACAGACGGTCCCGCAGAGAAGTAAAGTTTTATATAATCCATGACTCACAATTCAATTTTTTGTTTCGTCGTAGGTCACACATTGATGATCAGATACGCATTGCCATTCCCTAATTCATTCGCCTAACACGAATGCAATTATGGCCTTTCTCGAAAGAAATTGATTGTTCAGGTTCAGACCACCGCTTGTTAAAAGAGTATCAGGGACAATGTTACATTAATCTTAAGCACTCGCTTTCATCTGTCCTTACAATCTGAATTCAATGATTTGAGTGTCGGGTTTTTTCTATTATCACTTTACGTAATAATGGGAACGTCTGCGTTGAAAGTCTTTACTGACTCTTATCAGTTGGATTTTTTGTAAGCATTAGGTGTCATTTCCTTTAGCAAAGGTGAGCCGGGGTGATCGAACTGTCCTTAATAACTATCCTTCACTGCGTAAGAGAATGAGGCCTTTTTGACTGACTTTATAATAAGTAAGTACTAAGTACCAATTAGAACTTCTTGGTCATCTGATATCACGACTGATTATGAATTCATCATAACTGTCATGTAAATTTCAGTTCGTTGTTGATAAAAACCACATAAAAACACTAAGTTAATACTAAATAATTATGCGTACGAGGGGCGGCTGAAAAGTTCTAAGCCTAAGGTATTTTGAGGTATTATGGTACTAGTCACTAGATAGAGCATTTAAAAACAAATACTTAATGTAAAAAAATATGTCATTAAAATTGAAATTTCTCGAGATATTCAACGATTAACAGTATCATGTCTGAATTATCATTGAATATTACGAAAATCGAGAACCGGGCTGTGATTAAGTTCTTCACGAAAAGTAAAAAAACTCCACAATACATTTTTCAAGAAATGGCTGCTTGTTATGGTGTCTCTGGCCCTTCTTTGCTACAGTTAAAAAGTGGAGTAACCTATTTAAACAAGGACGAGAGTCGACCCATACGTCGCTTAAGTAAAAAAAATGTGTTGGAGGCTCGAAGAATTAAAATGTGTCAATTAGCTGAGGCTTTGGGAATTAGCAAGGAACGCGTTGGAGAAATCCTTCATACACATTTTCACATGACTAAGGTCAGCGCGCGTTGGGTACCGAGAATTCTGACGGCGTTTGACAAAGAGCGGCGTGTCGAAACTTCTCAGGCGTTTTTAGACTTGTGCGGAGATAGTGTTGACGAAATTTGCTCCAGGATAGTAACCGTTAATGAAACTTGAAAAAAACGGCCAAGTGCGAGTCGGACTCGCCCATGAAGGGTTCCGTAGCAGCAAGTAATAAGTTCGTTGTAGCATTGATCAATGTTTTTATGACGTATTAAAAAAAAACTACTTACTGGATCTCGTTAAAACCAATTTTCGGTGGAAGTTTGCATGGTAACATCATATATTTTTTTTAGTTCTATCATTCTCTTATTTTAGAAGTTACAGGGGGGGGGACACATTTCAACACTTTGGAAGTGTCTCTCGTGCAAACTGTTCAGTTTAGAAAAAAATTATGTCAGTAACCTCAATATGATTTTTGAAGACCTATCCATAGATACCCCACACGTATGGGTTTGATAAAAAAAATATTTGAGTTTCAGTTCTGAGTATGGGGAACCTCCAAACTTTATGGTTTTTTTTTCTATTTTTATGTGAAAATCTTAATGCAGTTCACAGAATACATCTACTTACCAAGTTTCAACAGTGTAGTTCTTATAGTTTCGGAAAAAAGTGACTGTGACATACGGACGGACAGACAGACAGACATGACGAATCTATAAGGGTTCCGAATTTTGCCATTTGGCTACGGAACCCTAAAAAGAAGGGGCAAAATCAGTAAAGGCGTTTTGTTTTTGCAAGACAACGCCCCCGCTTAAATGAGGATTCAACCTTGAACGCGTCGCACTTGTGTGCTCGAAAGTTTGGATTGTTTTATTTTCGTTGCTGGTTTTCAATGCACGCCAAGTCTGGCGCGTTAAATTAAAGTTGCAGTGGAAAAGTAGCATTTGACACAGAGTCGACCGCAACTGTTTATGTGAAATTAATACTGAGCAACAAAATAAATTGTTTAATAAATAATAACAGACATTTTAGGGCAAAGAGTACTTACCGATGAAAGGAATTATCGTTATTTACAGCTCCAACTTTTTTGGTGGTGTTTGAACACGTTTTTATCGAGCAAGGGGCCATTTAATTTTTCTAATCGAACGTCACACGCGGAATGCGGTCGAGAGCGGACTGAGCATCGCGGCCAGCAACGACGATGTTTTAGTCATCTTTTCGGCATGCGAGGTACATCCACTCTTTCCTTCTATCTCGATATAGTTCTGTGGTTGAATCGACTTCATTGAATCAACGCCCACCGTGCAGAAAGAATTCATCTCCGATTTATCAGTTAATAGCCTTACTTGAAGAAGGAATCACATTTCAATCCGGTGAGGCGTCGGTAAATACGGGCCCTTACGGGCAGGATACACCTGCGAGTGTTTGCGCGTTATGCTTATATTTGACGAAACAAATTGGTTAGATGTTGACCTTCCAAGTTTGTCTACAGCCTTCTTTTAAATTTTAGCAAAATCTGTCTGTTAAATAAAAAGTTACTTTCTTTTGAAACCATATTACTGTGTAGAAAAACTCAATAAATGAGCTCTTAAAATACGCCTCCAATGTTAAGGTTCAAAGTTTTGCGCTAGATTGTTGACAGTCAGATCCATTTATTACCACTAAATGCATTTTGAGTCCTTATTTAGCAGTTATTACATTAATTATGTAGTATTGCTTCAATACTTGCAATATCATACATATACCTGGGGCTCTATTCTACTGCGAAAATTGCTGTAGTATTTTTGACACTTTTCGAACAATGCTATTTTTCATCACACATGCTCGGAAAGGGTGTCATATCATAACACGCAGGCGTATAGGGCAGTTATAGCCTATTTACCTCCCAAGGTAGTAATGGGTTTAGGTTTAAAATATAGAACTAGTACATCATTTCAGACTAAAGAGGTGTATGTATCAGCCAAGGTTTATTTCCGATATTCAAGACTTGGCTATAAACCAATTTACTGTATATAAAACGTATACGGTGCATTTAAATGCAATTTTACTATTATTTTAGAGACATTTGCAATTATTTTGATTACATTTTATATTGAAAATCGCTACTAGGAAAAGCCTGCCTGGATAAAAAAAATGTGTTAGCCGCGGAGACCTTAACAGAAATACATTGTACAAAATAAAATTATTGATGAATGATTTGGTCCAATATCATAACTTGAAAATTCATATTACAAAACCTACTCGGTTAGAATCATGTAAAGATCACATTATCAGTAACATTAAAGAAGCGGAAGGCGAACTCCTCCCATTAGGTTTATCGGATCACGAAACAGCTCAAATCTTAAATATCCCCGTGAAACGAAAACAGACCCAACCAACAACTATATTTATAACAAAGAGAGATTAGAGGTAGCCTGAGTAATAAGTATGTACGTAAATATCGAAAACTGAAATGTCTTGGTTTTTCTGATACATTTAGTTCTTCTGACATGAATGAAGCGTTTAATACATTCCACGATCTGGGCCTCGATATCACGATATAATTTTATTATCTTAATTAGCCCAGGGCTGGAATTCTACAAGGTGATAACGGAATCGTTTTTGACCTGGGCCTCTATTCAGGTGCGTTAAAACGCTATCGTGTTTGACACGTTTAAGAATCGTTTATGTCACAGTCGCCATTATTGTAAATGACATAAGAGTTATCAAAACGTTGACAATACGGAAACAGGTCAAAAATTATATCGTTATAACGCAGTTGAATAGAGGCCCTGTTTCCGTGTTGTCAACTTTTTGATAACTCTCATGTCATTTACAATAATGGCGACTATGACATAAACGATTCTTAAACGTGTCAAACACGATATCGTTTTAACGCACCTGAATAGAGGCCCTGGATTGATTATTCTATGAACTTTGCTTCCCAATAATTACCTAAGTAAAAAGTTTCAACGAACTGCAAATCACTGAAATGGATGACGAAGCGCCTAAAAATAAGTTGTAAATATAAACGAGCCCTACGATTCAGGTATTATAAACAAAAAACTTTGGAAAGTAGACACAAATACAAAAAATATTCTAACTTATTACTAAACTGCATAAATAATTCTCAAAGACCAGGCTCTCAACCACAAGGTTGTACAGAACTCTTCAAATAAAAGCAAGGCATGACGTTGGAAAATTATTAGGGACGTACCGGAATGTCACACAGCAGATACTCAATTTATAACAGAAATTAACAAAGACGGGGAAATCGTTGAAAATCCGGTTACAATAGCACATGAATTCAACAACTACCTTATGCAAGAAACGGATACTAATAAAAGCTCAACCAAAAAATACCAAAGCGATAAAATATATATCACTCCAAATTCTTAACTCCTTTGAGCTCCAACAAATTGATTAACATAATTCGATCACTCAAGAATACAAATTGTACAGGATATGATGAAATCCAAACAAAGATTTTGAAACCGTGCGTTGATGAAGTAATACTAGTTTTAACTCATCTAATAAACTTATCATTCGAATTAGGCTGCTTTCCTGTTGCTTTAAAAATAATCTGCTATCAGACGGTTGTAAAAAAAAAGGTGATAAGTCACTAATGAGTAATTATAAACCAATAATGCTTATTCCAATTATGTTTAAGTTACTCAAAAAGGCCATCTATAACAGAATCTTTTTTGGATAAAAATAATGTAGGTACTTAAAAAATAACAAAATGGATTTAAAAAAAAAAGCTCTGCACTTGCCACCTTTAGTTTAATCAACAATGTAATTAAAAGCATTGATAATAAGGGACCAACAGTTGAAATATTTTTAATATGCCAAAGGCATTTGTGTCACATAAACTTTTAAGTAATTCAAAACTTAACAATGTGTAGAGATCAGGAGTTCCCAGAGTTCAACAATTATTTACCACAGATAATAAGACAGACAATTTGACAGGTATACTAGAGCACTCCTTTTCTTATTATCTAATATATATAATTCTCGTGTCACAGTGTTAGTTACCATACCTACTC
Source organism: Acleris holmiana (assembly GCA_949316455.1). Classification (NCBI taxonomy): domain Eukaryota; kingdom Metazoa; phylum Arthropoda; class Insecta; order Lepidoptera; family Tortricidae; genus Acleris; species Acleris holmiana. The sequence continues at coordinate 18,625,463 of OX438762.1, forward strand.
GACCGAAACGGCTAGACCGATTTTTATGAAATTTTATATGCATATTCAGTCAGTAGGTCTGAGAATCGGCTACTATCTTTTTTTTATACCCCTAAGAGACATGTCATGAAATAAACAAAAAAAAATTGCAGCGGGCGAAGCCGCTGGCGGGTCGCTAGTATATAAATAAATAACTATCACCGGACAATGTCACATTAATGGACCTAGTCCCAAACATGGACCTAGACAACGATAAACTTACCCATACCTATAGAGAAATGTATACTTAAATACATAGAAAACATCCATGACTCGGGAACAAATAGTCGTGCTCATCGAATAGTAATATATCCTAATTATACATTAACAATCTACCTGCCATCACTACACACTAATGTAGGTACACTTCTTGCGGATGACATAATATATTAACTTTAGTAAAGTGTAACAGTATTAATGATTATAATAAAGATATAAATAATACAATTAAATGAGTAATAGAATGGCTTGAATTTAATAATTTATCATTGAACCTAAATAAAACACAATTGATTCAATTTTGTAATACTTATAAGAAATATTGTTATACATCTAGATATTCGCCACAATAACACAAAAATCAATGAAATAAATGTTGCTAAATTTTTAGGAATAACTTTAGACAAGCATTGTAATTGGAAAAGTCAAGTAGATCGAGTCTGTAATAAAGTTCTGAGATTTGTATTATGTTTTGAGAAGACTTCGCAATATCTCCGCATGCAATACAGTTATGATGGCGTATCACGGCTATGTTGAGTCCCTATTACGATATGGCCTCATGATATGGGGCAATTCCACTGATATAAACAGAGCATTTATAGCGCACTAAAAGTGTTTAAGGACAATTGAGATATCTCCACAGGAATCATACAAAACTTTGTTTAAAGAATGGAATATTAACCTTACCATGTTTGTATATTTTTGAGGTAGCTGTTTTTGTAAAGAAACACCCCGTAATATGTAATGGCTAAGTACTTATATCCTAGAAACGCTAGACATCCAAACAGACTAGTGCTAGAAAGAGTTCCCAATAGTGCTCTTTTTCCCCAAAGATAAACGAGCTTGGAATTCAATTTAGAAAATACTACTCCCACAAAAACGGACACAGAGTTTTTCGGCCATGTTTATTCGGGTCAAGTCTCTAACGACATGGGAAAAAGTTTTGGTCGACAATTCTGTCTTCGACATAACTTTGGCAAATATTGACGCTTTCAGAGGGACCTAAAACTACTTCATCATCAATCCACTTCTCCAACTAACTACAAGTAATCGTAAAAATACGTAGCAACAGAAGGAATTAACGTCGTTTTATAATCCAATACTTTTACGAAATCTACCCATAGCATGAACCTGTAAATGAGACTCACTTTTCATAAATTATTTAGGTAGGTAACGATATTTACAAATTTAATCTTAAAGTTTCACGTACTGTTGAAAACAATAACTAAATGCGAATTAATAACATTAACATTTTAAACAATAAGCATAAATAAAATAACAAAAAGATATTAGTGATTAATGATTACACAATATATAAGAAAAGTCGGTCAAACAAAATATTCTATCCCTATGACATAAATTTCTTTGCCATGAGAATTCCGCCCTCTTTGCTTGCTTTGAGAATTGCACCTTCGGTAGGACAAGGCCAAAATTGCCCCTTTAGTCACATTGTAGGTTAATTGTGCCCTTGTTCTACCGTACTTAGGTGCGATATGTCACCATTCGATTCGAGAAATTTGAAATCATGAGCTCCGGCAGTATACTGGCACCGGAGGAACTTACAGGTTCAGTAAATAAAACCAATGAGCCAGAACGGAAAGATGAACATGGCGCCACTAAAAAGGTTTATGCTTGACATACGAATTAAAACAAATAATATGGCTTACCTTATTCCCTCATTGGTTAAGTATGTAATGCCTTAGTATAACATGCTCATTTCTGCTTATTCATGACGCATATCTGCTTATAAGGGGGGTAAAAGGGGGGTTACATTTTATATGGAAAAAAGTTACTGCATTGAACTACGTTTTTGAAACTTTGTGAAGATACTCGTAAGAAGTAATAAAACTACAGGTGTTTTAGGATTCTTCGACTCAAGTCCATAATCCTTTTAAATTATCGAATTAGTTTAATTAATTCAATTATATGTATTTCTTCAAGACGCTTTCAGAGATCATATATATATTTGCACAGTAGTCATTTTGAGGTTATTTCGACACCCAAAAATATGGTCCATACACAATCACTGAAAATGGCGATAAACCTCCATTCACAAACACCGTGATTGGTTGTTTAGAGGTTTCCAAAGTAAATTTAAAAAAAAATACTTTAATCCCTAGAGATTAAAGATAAGGAGCTTTAGTCCCGATTCGCAGAGATTTAAGTAGCATTTTAAGAGCATGAGTAGTGAAAACTTTATTTGTAGAAGGGGCTAACTTATCCCATACTATTTACGTCAATTTCTGGGTCACCTCTAATGTCAATAAATTGCTACGAATGGGCTTTATAAAATGAAGGATTGGCCAGATTAAGCTTTCCAATAATATTTACACATAATGTTACTTATTTTTTTCTACTTTCAGTATTTTAAATTACTAACTATAAATCCTTATAAGGGCAACTGAATGCCACTTTTATTTTCGATTTCAGCTCGGTATCTTTAAATTTGCATGAAGGTCGCAGGACACAAATACTTCAGGACCGATCATGATGGAGATCTTTGGGTAGGCCTGCTCAACAGCAACTTCCAATTAAATTTAAAAATTAAAATTTAGTAGAAACAGTCCCTGATTTATAAATTTTAGTTTAAGTGAACCTTCTATTTCTCATGTATTTACTTTTAAATTAATAAACTTTATTCAAGTAGCTAGTGAAATACGGAAGGGTATAATTTAACCAGAATTTTCTACGATATTGATTTACGGAATGGAGTTGATGAAACAAACAATAAAATGAAAGTGACGTGACTTCCTACTGCGACATAAATCTAATTAGAATATACATAATATTAGATCTAGAAAGTTAGGCGACCTTAACGACGGCAAACTTGTCAAGTTACCCCTGTGCTATGTCTCTTTGAAAACTTAATCCAACGCGGCCCATGTGCAAACACACCTTTTCATTTAGAACGGCGTACACTTTAGAAGTTAGGAGAAACTCGGTAACAACAATGTTAAACCGTAAGTTCTCATCGCCCCATCGCTTAATCAACATGCGGCATATAACTTGGATACGTTCCCGGACTGACAGACGGTCTGTGCGGAGAAAATTCATGGATATTGATGATAGGAACCGCAGTGCGCCGCGGAAATGAGAATTTCTTTGTTATGATTCGTTAATGTTGTGGGCTGGGAGCGACGCTCGCAACTAGTACATGCGGCGCGCGGCCGGTCGGCAGCCGGACTTAATAACTACAAGGTCCCTGTAATGACATCTCGCCAAAATACGACGTTCCAACACATCTGAATAAGCACCGGACACTATCTCGACAGCAGCCTTATATATAATTTTCTTATTTACTGCTGACACTCCATTACCCAAAGTTAGTTTAAGCTATGAGCCGATAGCCGACTCTTTTTCAAATCGTTCTTTATAAAAAAAATATACTTTAAATAAACCCGTTAAGACACTAGCACCTGCATTTGATATTTATTCTTTAGAGTTTTGATGATTTTATAATAAAGCTCACATTAAAATCAAAATCTCGGAAAAGTGACTATGTACGTTGCAACAATTTCTCAAAAAAAGGTTGAGTTTGGGCAGGTAATAAAAATACGGTTCTTTTATTTTACGCTATTCTCGAACATAAATATTATATGAAAATAAATCAAATCGGAGCAGGCAGTTGGGTACCTTTCCTTGTAAGCCATGCGGTTGCGAATACTCTATTTGCTTGAACTTGGTTTTGATTAATTGGTAAAAAAGCATGTCATTCAAAAGTATGTCGGTCAAGAATCAATACCGTCTAACAAACATTTTTGGCGATTTCACTTTTTAATACAGTTAGATTTAGAAAAAATAAATGAATAGCGTGCCATAACCGTCTAAATTTAATTTTGTGAAATTAATGAGTAATCTGCTCAAGAAATCTAACTATTTAACGCGATTACTTTTCTGCCAATACCACCTGCCTATGTGCCCTGCCAAACGTCTATACTCCACCGCTGATTGCGCGGGCGGGATTGAAGAAAGTGGGCAGCCGGGCAGGGCCTCTATTCAAGTGCGTTATAATTATAACGATATCGTTTTTGACCAGGGCCTCTATTCAGGTGCGTTAAAACGATATCGTGTTTGACATGTTTAAGAATCGTTTATGTCACAGTCGCCATTATTGTAAGTGACATACTTAAGAGTTATCAAAACGTTGACAATACGGAAACGGGTCAAAAACGATATCGTTATAACGCAGTTGAATAGAGGCCCTGTTTCCGTATTGTCAATGTTTTGATAACTCTTATGTCATTTACAATAATGGCGACTGTGACATAAACGATTCTTAAACGAGTCAAACACGATATCGTTTTAACGCACCTGAATAGAGGCCCAGCTATCCTGTGACGACGTCTCAGTGTGTGTACTTAGTACTCAAGGTTTTTCAAATGCGTAACGTTTACATTCTCAGGAAAAGAAAATGAAAAAAAGTGATAAATACATACTTCTTTCTGGCTGTTTGAACCGTATAAGGTATGGTTTGTGTTTTTTATATTTTATTATCCCATGTACATGTGTGAAAAAGTAACAATTAGGTAGATAAAACATAATAATAGACAACCTTTCCAAGTTAATAAACACTTAGTGAAATTATGTCAATATACATAATGTTTGAAATCAAACGGCTTACTAAATTATATTTGTTGGTAATTAATTATGTTGCAGTAAAAATGTCATACCGTTTATAACAAGGACTGAGGTATAAAAAATTTTTTTTGTGGAATTAAAGATGAAACCGAATCAGTCGTTACTTCGCAATTAGCAAAAAATTACGAAGTATTTTTTATAATTTTTATCATATTTAATTACTTTCAATAACTTAAAATTCGAATATTTCAATCGTTTTTTTTTCGTTTTGTGTCAAATTGTGATTTTGTTAGTTGGATTTATTGAATGAAAATTTTAATTAGCCGATCAGTTTGCTTAAGTTAGGGAATCCATTGCTCTTCATTACCGCGGCGGCTCAAAGTGGCCGTTGTGCTAATGTCCTGCTGATGTTATAGAAACCTATAAATAAATAAGAAGAACCCTCCAACTGCGCCCTGATTTTTATTACAACATTAGTTTTTTTTTCTTCTACATAAAAACCGCTAAACGGATTCGTTTGTACGCGAATCAAAATCTGAAGCGAAATTTTATTGTTTATATTACTATCGAAACGCTCTCGCTTCGCTTCGGTTTAAGATAAGTTTGAGATATTTAACCTAGAACAGGGGCTCTACTCTAGTCGGTAAAACCTGTTGCTTTTTACTTGTCATAGTATTGTCAAGTTATGACAGCCCTTATTCACTTGACAGTAATGGCAACTGAGTTACCAAAACTAAGATAACTGTCAGAAGCAATTAAGTTTTACCGAGTAACATAGAGCCCCTGTTTATCTTTTGTTTTATGTTATTTCAATTATCATGCTTCCAACAGAAATTTACCTTTTTACTTGAGGTATTAAATAATTATTGACCTAATTCTGAATTAAGCTCTATCTATATAGGCTTCTAATATAAGCTTATTAGACAACGAGTCACGAAAAGCGGGCAAGAGCATGTCGGACCATGCTCAGTGTAGGGAGGGTTCCGAAGCCGTTAAGTACTACAAACATAAGAATCAACAAGTAATAACTAATTTTCAATTTAAAGTCATTTGGTGCCGTCTTAGATGACTTTAGTATAAACACTTTAACCGCCTGTATCTCAAGAACCAATAATGTCTAATTAGTCGTGATAGTTTTGCTTTAAAATTCGATATATATGCGTTTACATTTATTTATATTTCTGCTTTTATGTATTTGAAGTTTTGGCTGTAGGGGGAAGAGGGGGGGGGATGCTTGTCATTTTAATCCATAATATAAAATAATGTCAATGAACCGAATTTCTTTAACCTTCATGTTGGGCACACGTAAGAATCAGAAACTCTTTACTCGCAGGCTTTTAAAAACAAGTATTGGTTCATGGATTACGAGTAGGTATGAACCTTTTACGTTGGTTTAACGTAAATTAGTGATTAAATTTAATAATTGTTTTTCTTCTAAACGGTACGAGTTAGTAAACTATTTTCTTGGAGGAATTAGCTTTATATTATCTAAGGCATGCTCCCTTCAAATTACTCAAAATAAAAAATATACATATACCTATAGGTAGTCCAGTATACAAATGGCTAAAAAGGGGGTATAGAGTGCGTGAGCAGGAACCTAAGAAATTCCTTCAGAAATTTGTAAAGCATGCTTAGGGAGTGAACATACAAAAGTCCCCACTTCTAGGAGTTGGAGGGGGGGAGGGCAAAACAGGTGCCATTATTAGGTTTTTTACTTATAATATTTCGAGAATGGTGCGACGTAGAGAAAAGAAATCACAGAACAGATGAAACCTTATAAAATTGTCTACAACTTTTATTCAATACACTTTTTAAAATTCATATAAGCGTTTTTGAGCTACACGCTCCGAGAAAGTGAATATTTTTGAATACCTCACGTTTTTCACCAAACATTCCTTGGTAACATTTTACCTATTTATCTAAGAAAAAAAAGTTGGTAATGAAGTCGTAGATAATTAAATCGTCTTTAAGAATATATAGACATAATTATATCACTTTATCACCAACCGGTCAACAGTTACGCCAGTTTTAAACCTTTTCGTACAAAAATGCCATTTGAATATTTGTACTGGTTAAGCGTTAAGCGGTAAACAAAGCTCAAAAATATGCCCCGAAATGGAACTAAGCGTTATGTAGAGTAAGCGGTCTATCTGTGGTGGTACATGTTTACAGCACTCCAGAACCGTGGTCCCACTGCGATGTCCCACTGGTGGGACGAAACTTTTTCGTGGTCCCACCAAACACACACTTGACCGTTTTTTTTAAGCCGGATTGAAGGAACGCCGTAAGAGTGGGTAAATATCTATATTAATAATTTCGTGCAGGTCTACGGTAAACTCGAATGCACATCAAATTGAAGAGCGTAAAAATTTTGCCGATCCGAATCGACAACTTATAGGCGAAAAATTCGGATTATCAAGTATTTTCGATATAAAAATTAATAAATTGATAGAATAATTAGCGTTTCGAAGTAAACATATCAATGTCATCAATGTGGCGTTGGTGTCACGTAAAAACTATGTGACGTTGGCAAAGCTCCTCGAAGTGCTCCAACAAAACGTGACTATCCAAAAAATAAAAATTCATTATAAAACATTACAAAAACGAAGAAAAATTGAAATAGAAAAAGACGACGATATTATGGAACTGCAAATGCAGTTGTTCACGGCGAAATTTCAGTTGGCCATTATTTAGAAGCTTTGCGGTAAAATAAATGCTGGAATTATTTTTAATTTTATTGCCTTTTAATGATTATTATTTTATCTCGTTCACTTATTTATCTTGTTTCAAGAAAGTAGCGACTATTACATACCACACTGTAACAAAACGGTCAAGTGTGTGTTTGGTGGAACCACGAAAAAGTTTCGTCCCACCAGTAGGACATCGCAGTGGGACCACGGTTCCGGAGTGGTTTACAGCTTGTTCTACCGCTTAACGCTTAACCGGAACAAATACCTATTTATACGACGAATTTTTACTAAAAGGCTTAAAACTGCAGTAATTGTTTTGTTCCTGTTTTAAAATATAATTTTGCATGCCAATTTATATTGGCATACGAATTTTTTCTAGAATTTTTACGACGACATTGCGTTACAGCGATAGTCATTTTTATAAATAATTTAAAAAAAAATATCATTACTATTTTAACGCTTACTAAAGATAAAAGTGCTCGCCTTTGTTCCATTGAAAGGGTCACGAGTAAACAAGCCGGGTGATGAAGGGCCCGGATAAGAGAACGCGCAGTTACAGTTAGTTAAATTAGCTTTTTTAAACTTGGCAGCGACTGCGTACCGCGCACAAACCAGTCACTGACTGTGCTCGAGGTTCCCGTAGGAAACCACCTCGGGCTCCCGACGCACGGCACCAGCAACCTGCATGTATTTAATCAGCTGTATGATTGGCAGTTTTAACAAAAATAAGGTAAGCCCTGGGGATAAATCAATATTGGCAAACAAAAATAGTTGCGAAAACAGGGCGAAGCGTCTTTCCGCGAGTCATGCGGGCTGCGGCACAGTTTCTAAAGCACTAAATACCAAATAGAGTTAGTCGTTACAAGTCCAATTTTTAATTTGTAGCTATTGATTATTTATACTAGACAAATTTTATAACAACTTACAAATGAAAAACAAAACTTAAAAATCGCCTAAACTATAAGGCTAAGTTTAACGATACCTTCGATAATTTTTTTAAGTAACGGATTAGCGATTAACGAAGTTAATTATTTGATACCCATATTCGGTGCCCAGCTATGTCGAAGGCGAACAGCTTTACGACATCCACAGCAAACAGATTCAGCATGCATTTAAATAGGTACGAGTACACAACCTGATACAATGATACCGCTGCAACAAGAATCTCAAACACCCAAGGGTTTTATTCACTTTACAAAGGTATTCCATATACCGACAGTCCCAAAAACCCACCCCGCCCGGTTCGAAAAATGTTTGTCCTTTTCAAGGAGGCCCTAATTACATGGGCGGAGGTTAAAACATTTTAGAGATTGATTTTATGGAGACCAAATTGTTAAACGTTTAATTATTTTGGCTCATTATGCCCACACAATCCCAAAACCAAGGCTAAATCAGTTACACACTGGATCCCAATCCAGTTTGTAACTGATTTAGCCTAATTGTTATCCGGCATTTGAGAAATATGTCCGGCCGAGTCCTAATTGAGTCTGGCGGCTGTTTGAGCTACGTCAGCGATGTGGTCTTGGAGCGTAGTATTGTACGAGTATTACGGACACGATCTGTAAGCTCGGAATACTACGCTCCATGGGGCTCTGGCAAATCTTAAGTGCGGACTTATGAATGTTTGTCAATGTGCACCGTAGGTGAGGATCTGAAGAATGTATACATCCATGAGCTTTCTCTTGAACGCCATTTGAAGGTCTTCCTTCATTTTTATTTCACACAATTATTGTGTGAAATAAAACACAGGTTAACAGATTAATCCAAATCGCCTGTCATATTAACAATTATTACAGGATCTTATTTACATAAAGGATAGGTAACAAACAGAAGAACAAGAAATAAAAACACAAAATAACAAAACTAATGGACTGAAAGTACACAAATAAAGTATTACGATTACAGATTCGAAAACGAAGTACACAAGAACGCAAAAATATTACAAATTAAAATATTCATGTATTAATTCATAGTCCATAACTCTTCCAGGCATTTTCGGTTCGTCTGGCCATCCCTTTATGCTGTCCTGCCTGTAAATAAACTATTTTGCCTAGGTAGATATACTCATGAACATATTTAACTCTTCCCCCTTCTACTTCTATCCTACTATTGGTGCTGTCGGTCATCAGCTTGGTCTTTGACATATTCACTATTAGTCCGACCTCTCGTCTTGCCTCGCTAAGGTCTTGCAGCATGAGTCTGAGCTCTGTAGCTGAGGAAGAGAACAGGACAATATCGTCCGCAAAGCGCAATGATAACCGTCTCTGGCCGATGAGAATATTACCCGTATCCTCCGATTCAGCCGCCAGTTTACGAAAGACGTGTTCGGTACTATTGAACAGCTTTGGGGATAGCGGATCGCCTTGCTTGACACCTTTTTGTATTGGAAACTACAGTCCGGAAGACTACAATTTGATGCTAACGGTGCAACAATTACAAATTTAGCGAATCAGATCTATGTATGTGGATTCTATGCCCTGCCAATACGGTAAATATTGACGGGTACGTAATACTGTCAAAAGCGAGTCGACGAAGGCCAGATATAATCCTAATTTAATTGAAATCATTATCTAAAACGTCATATAAATCTACTTACAGAAGCGTGGAAGGCTTGATCGTAAGCAGAAAGTCGCCTGACATTCAATTTATCAATTTGATACGAGTACCCAGTCCTATCAGTCACAACACGACATATCCTTGCCTACAACTAGACATGCAGTGAAGTTTACTCTAACTTACATTTAACTGTCTGTTTAAAATGTATTTTGGTAATTAACTGACACCATACGACATCTTACGAGACCATGCGTTACCATATGACATTAGGTAACATATGTTATTGAATGTACAACATACATATTACTCATGTAATCGGTGGAATGTACTGCCCTCTTAAGGCAAAAAGAAGTATCTAAGTCAATACCAGCGCTGCGGCTTGCTACAGCACATTGCTGAGGGGTGTCCTTTTTAGCGTAACTTGCATGTTCTATTTCTTTTGTCACATTGTACGAGTATATTGTCATATTATGTTTGCGCTGAATAAATTAAATACTTACTTACTTACAACAGCCAAAGCAGATTCAATCCTATATCGTTATAAATAAGGTTACATTTGCTACAGCAGTTTTGTCTGAGATACTACCATTTGTGTTAGCAGGGCAACGTGCATTCCCTTAATTATTATTAAGCTTTAGTAAACACATAAGTAAGGAGGTAAGTGTGCCAATTCTCTTAAGGTCGTGTACCATTTTATTGAATCCTTTAATTGGCTGAATCCATCACGGACAATTTGTCTATCTATCATCTTAATCATTCATATTCATTCATTACTTTACACGGCTATATTATAGAACATAGAGTTCTTAACCTATAGTCTGTACTTTTAGGTACCTATTTAAAAAAGTGTAAACAAACCAAACCACGTGGCTCTGGACATCAACCAATCCAAGCTGTTTGGTCGAGCTTTGACGTATCAGTGTTCTGCTCCTATTGGCTGACAAACTGTCATCTGTCAATGTCACGTGGCTTTTTTGTTTACACTTTTTTAAATACCTAAAAGTACAGACTATAGTAATAACTTCAGCCATGTAACCCTGCAAGGCACCGCAGTACGAGTATAATTACTAACGTTTCACATTTAATTAAACATTGTACAACCTTACATTTGTTAACTACATAATAGTCTGGGACATTATTTCAAATCTACTACCTATTTATTGTAATTGGGTTCGGCGAGCTAAACCTCGCGTGACCAGCCCGACCGTATCGATACCTCTGTTTATCAATAACGAGCGATACACCCATTCTATGCCGAGATACTACACGGTAAAAACGATATCGCCTTAAAAGTTTTATTTTTATTTGTTATTTATTATTACTAAACAGTGGGATAGAAAACTATTACATTTCCCTGCAAAACTGTCTTAACAGTTTGTCTGCAGGTGCGAGTCTCTATAAATAATATCTATCTATCTCAATATTTAACACTTATGATTTAATTACGTAAGGTAAAGACACCAGTAGTCGACAAAGGACCAATGTTCGACATTGATTCTTACTCAAAGAAGATAAGAGTTATTCTTTTGTTTTGCAACAATCAATTTATAACCCTATGATCTTAGCTAAAAGTGTCGAACATTGGTGTTGTTACCTTACCTATTTAAATATATTGGGTGTTATATGAATGTAACTGCATAGTATACGCACATAGAGCGTCGTGCTAAATCACTTGAGTGGCATTTGCTTGTAAGCAGTTGTCACTCAAGTGTTTGGAGTAAGTACTTTTACAAACCTTTTTTAAATTTAAGCTCATTTGGCTCATGTGGAATGTCTTCCGGCATGGTATTTAGTAGGTAAGGAAGAGCATTCTATCTCCAAGATAGTTATTTGCACGAGGTACTTCATACTTACCCGCAGACACCGATCTACTGCCCTGCTTGTGCTCTATAAGTAAATGATGTAATCGAATTCCCAGTTCGCTATCTGTACAGCGTGGAGGGCTACTCAAACAGGAACGCAGAGATACAGATTACCAACAAACATATGAGGTTTATTAGTACCTCGCCATGCCGTATCTTTGCGGGATTCGGAGCTCTATCCCATTACCTGTTACCGTCATAAAGAAAAAGAGGGTTCGGAAAAACATTTTCCTTATAATCTGTTTACCTTAGGCACGAGCAACGATCTTTATAATAACTACCTTTACTACCCAACTTTGACATTAAAAGACGTCACAATATTTTTCTCATCATTTGCCATCTCCGAATCTGTGAAAACATATTTTGGAATATCGGAGTGTTATTTATTAAAAACAGTCTGCGATAGAAAGTTTTGATATTTTTAGTAAAATTCCAATTTGTAGCAATTTTGCTTCCTGCAGGCTACCGGAGCCGATATCTGTTTCATCGGTATTTCGTTTCTCTGTAGGTACAACCTATAATTTAATTGTCCCCAAATTTTATAATAGATTAATTTTAAGCGCCGGTTTAAATGGCATCTGCTAGGTACTTGTATTTCAAAATACAGTTACTTACTTGTTGAACCAATATCTACCTGAATAACAATTTTAAGTTTAAACAATGGTGTAGGTGGAGCGTCCTCTTCCGAGACGGGCCGGCAGCAAAACTGCGAGATTATGCTAAATAAACCGAGACGTAGAAGCGCGCGGCTCACATTTGAGGGCTGCGTATTTATGGCCGGCTCCAATGTAACCAACCAACCATTTGATTTGTAGTCTGCGATACGAAATGCCACGTTTCCGATCCCAAACCTCCATAAGCACGCATTCGTAAGTATCGAAGTTGAATTGAATAGCGGCGATTTGTGGTAACGTCAACGGTAAAACGATGGGAATTACCAAGAATGTGTTTCAAAGTTAAGCCTCTATTCCACTTTGATTTAATCCGTAACGTTACTTGCTTGAGTCAAAAAAACAAAGGTCAAAAACTAAAACCCGACTACTAATAAAAACCTCTTACAAAATAAATAACTAGAAAATATTGACATCTAAAATGTATTATGTACAATTTAATCAATATTTATTGTCTACTAGCTGTTGCCCGCGACTTTGTCCGCGGAGAAGTGTTTATCGCTGTTCCCAGTGAAGTTCAGAGGATAGCCGTGGTCGTATGCCACTCACTTGAACCTCGGAAGACTTGTATCCTTTTTCACTAGGGCCACAGTTTGTTACAAAGAAGAAAAAGAAAATATCACCACTATGTCTGTATGTCAAACTCTTAAACGGTTTAATAATGGCATTGTTTCAAGCCGAGACTATCTTAATTTATTATTACTATACGCGGAATGCAATTACAATACCTCTGAAACTTTATGTCAATACAGAGAGAGATATCCTCCACCACATCCAGCTGATCGTCGGACAATATTACGTGCTTTTGACTGCATCGCCAACAATCGTCCCATAGTTCCACGAACATCTCAGGACGACCAACGCTCAGCCCATTCAGTAAATGTAGTGCGTGAGACATTGAACAATGAGTTTGGGGACCAAAGAATAGGGAAGACGCTTTGGGCCACACCGTTGGCCGCCATATTTTATGATACTATATTTTCGGAAACGGCCCTCGTCCATTTCCACCCTGTATATAGCAGTTATATTTTTGTAATGGTATTAATAAATTATTTTGTGTAATTGTCAATATACAGATATCAAATTTATTACTAAGAATATGATGTTTAACATTATAGAAATTACTAAGCGGTATGCTTTAAATATTATTTACTTGTTATTTAATTTTAGTTACATACATACGTAACATCACGCCTTCATTCCCAGAGTGGGGTAGGCAGAGCTACAGAAATACCAAAAATTCTAAAAATACATACATACATACATAACATCACGCGTTAATTCCCAGAGTGGGGTAGGCAGAGCTACAGAAATACCAACAAATCTAAAAAGACTTGTTGATAATTCTGTAACCACATTTTGCAGATGTAGGCTAAGATGTTTATCAGTGTATTAGTGACAGGTTGCAAGCCCATCGCCTAACAGCACCACAAGCCCTTATTCCCTTAGTCGCTTCTTACGACATCCACGGGAAGACATGGAGTGACACTATTCTAACCCGGCAACCACACGGGCTATTCTAAAAATACTTGTTGATAATTCTGTAACCACATTTTACACCCACAGGCTAAGATGTTTACCAGTGTATTAGTGACAGGTTGCAAGCCCATCACCTAACAGTAGGTACTACAAGCCTTTATTACCTTGATCGTCGGACAACCTGCTTTTAGAATGTCCCGTGTGGTTGCCGGGTTAGAATAGTGCCACTCTATGTCTTCCCGTGGTATCGTAAGAGGCGAATAAGGTAGTAATTCCATTCATTTATAAAATAAGTATCTTTTGTACAAACAAAGGAAACTTATTCCTAAGTTCCTTTGTTTTGCCTATAGATACTCAAGAGCATAAATAATATGGAAATAAAATTCTGAATTTCAGAATACGTTAAGCTCATGGATGACAAAGGGATCCCCAGTGGTAGGTGACATAGGGCGGTCTATGTCCAGCAGTACCTATAGTAGCTATACTGATAATGATATACTATACTTAAAGGGCCGCCCTATTATCTCATTAATTAGATTTCGCTATGTAGATACGAGTATGTTAGGTGACCCGGAAAATTTTGAGATACGATTAAAAAGAAAATACTTATCTTTTTTTTTTCATTGGCTCTTTGTCCGGACATACCCAAGCCATCATCTGCCGTCTTTCGTCTCCAATAATAATATTAAATGCATTGTTTCATTTTCCATTTTAACATTTTGGAGCATTTCCCCGTACCAGCATGAAGAACCCTCGCGAATAAAACTCGTCTTCTTAAGTTGATGGTGACTTAGTATGTAAAATTTCATTGATTATTGGTGGTAAAATCTGTAGGGCTTCTTTTATCTCCTTATAGGTAGTTTTCGGGTCCTCGAGCCAAATTTTCCTTACCGCTTCGATGTTTTCTTTCGTTACAGAAGTAGCAGGACGGCCTCTTTTGCCATCATCTTCTAAGGTAATACTGTTAAAATTGAAATACCCTTTAAAAAGTGTTGCAAGGTATGGTGCAAGGTCATCAAATGTAGATAAAAGTTTGTTTCGGCACTCACCAAATTTAAACTAATACAACATCATTGCACGAAAATGTTCGCGTTTGAATTCCAATGTTTATAAGATAATGCGGGAATCGTAATGAAACAATTTAAATGTCATTTATTATCAATGATTTAAACAACTAGAGATAGGGACGTTCGAACAAAATCGTCAAATATGTTTAGCCAAAAAACAGTAGCGTCATCTACCAGGGGGTGATTCTCTCAACACAGCGCTGCGTCGATCTCAAAGATGAAGTTTTATCCGGCAGGTTTAAGTAGTCCCGTCGGAGCGTACAAAAAACATTTTAGCGCGTGCCTTCTCAATTAGGCATCAGGCAGGTGAGTCGATTTCAGTGTCGTAAAAAGATGCCTAATTAAGAAGGCACGCGCTAAAGTGTGTTTTGTACGCTCCAACGGGACTACTTAAACCTGCCGGATAAAACTTCATCTTTGAGATCGACGCAGCGCTGTGTTGAGAGAATCACCCCCCAGCGCTACGCGCGACGCCCCGCGTCTTCGTAAACAAGCCCTAAACCGATTTATTGCCACATAAGTTTCTTGAAAAATATGTAATGCCGCTCCAGTCGCGTCATTGACTTCTGACGGGTGTTTTTACATGACGCTCGCGAAGCGGCATTAGCCATGAATCGGTTAATGTATATTTACTATATTTCACTACATGTACCCGTGTGGTTGCCGGGTTAGAATTGTGCCACTCCATGTCTTCCCGTGGATGTCGTGAGAGGCGTCTAAGGGAATAAAGGCTTGTAGTACTGTTTGGCGATGGGCTTGCAACCTGTCACTAATTCACTGGTAAACATCTTAGCCTGACTATGCAAAATGTGGTTACAGAATTATCAACAAGTTTAGAGTTGTTGGTATTCTGTTGCTCTGCCTACCCCACTCTGGGAATAAAGGCGTGACCATTATGGTAGGTAGGTAGTCATTTATTTCGTATTGGAAATTAAAGTGTCATTCTATGGAACTTGCTAACTATGTAAACAAACAATATATTGAAATTGACATCTAATGTCAATTTTAGTATGGCGGCTTGTTTACATAGTTAGCAAGTTCCATAGAATGACACTTTACATTATTACATGTCGCATAGTTATAATGAATTTACAATAAAATCGTCAGTGTAAAAAAATAAAGTAAAAATAAAAATGTAAAAAATATATAATGTCAAAGTGTACAAAAGTAAAAAGTACTAAATTTTTTTTTTTTTTTTTTACGCATGTTTTTAGTGAACTTGAATATTTCGCACTTCCCCCGTTTTTTTGGAGGTGCTGGCAGAATAACAGCGTTGTGATCTCGTGTCACAACATATGCTGAGCCAGAACCTATTCACCCGCACACATTGCTGGGCTCCAGTGCACACTCGCGTGTGCTCTGCTTGGTAACTGCCAAGATTGTATTGTACTGTATTTGTTATATAACTATGTTGTAAAATATTGTTACTTTCGCTCTGTGTGCTTGAATAAATTGTTTTCTTTCTTTCTTTCTTTCTTTCTAAAATAAAAATAAAACACTAAAAAATATATAGATAGCTCAAATGCTACAGTCAGAAAATGTCAAAAATACAATAAAATTTTAAATGTCACAATTCAGAATATAAATTAAAGTAGGTAATAAAAATAATAAATTAACAATATATTATCTAGTCGTCACTATATTCTTTGACAGAATATAGTGATTTCGTCAATAACAGATTTTTAAGTCGGCGACCAAACTTTGCGTCTGAAGATTCGTTTTTTACGTCTGCGGGTAGACGCTCATAGAAAGCGGGCCCTATAACGCGCGGGTTTTTGTCGAGCAGCGCCAACCGCCGCGGCACACGCTGGAGGCGGCCCGTTTGGCGGGTGACCCTGCCGGGGATGTTCACACGTTTAAATTGATTTAAGTTGCGACGAGTATACATTATTACATCAAAAACATACTGTGAATAGTGCGTCATTATTCCATATTTCTTAAACAGTTCCCTACACGAGTGCCTCGGTTTTACACCTGCCAGTATACGAAGAGCCCTTTTCTGCAACGTGAGAACATGTTTAGAGTCTACTGAGTTACCCCATAGAATTGTGCCATATGATAAAATGGAGTGGAAATAAGCAAAATATACTTGGAGCAGTGCATTTTCAGAAACTATTGGTTTAAGCTTGCGTAGTGCAAATACTGCACTACTAAGCTTCGCACACAGATTAGACACGTGGTTTTTCCAGTTTAGCTTAGCATCTAATGTAAACCCGAGAAAAGAACATGACGTGCAATGCGGTATTGGGCTCTGGAAGGGAGGGATCGCAGCGGTGTTTCCGGCTGCGAACAACATCACGCTGGACTTCGTGGCATTGAGGACGAGGCCATTCGCAGAGAACCATTTGTGAAGGTGCGCGCATACGCTAGCTATTCTCTGCTCAAGTCGCTCGTAGGTGCACACGCTCACGAGGGTGCAGACCCACCGTACCCCTAAACCGTACCACTGACTCAAATTTGTATCATAAATATGAGGTAGATTTAGGTTATGTTAGTTCTTCAGCAGGCCCGGAGGGCCAAACTACCTAGAAATAGGAGCTCTGCGATAGCAGAGCTCCGTCGACAACGTTAAATTCGATTTTAATAGTAATAATTGGTCAAAGTACCACCAGTGGTACGGTCGAGGGGTACGGTGGGTCTGGAAGGGCTCACGACCACCGTGGTGTCGTCGGCAAACAGCACCGTAAGACCTTCGGCGACAGAGGATGGGAGGTCATTGATAAATATTGAAAATAGGGTATTTCCAAGCGCCGACCCCTGCGAAATACCAACTTCTACGTTCCCTGCTTTCGATCTTAAGATTTTCCCCCCAATTTTTACTTGAACAGTCTGCCTTCTGCTGCTTAAGAAGGATATAAACAATGCATAACCTGTCCCTCCAATGCCGTACCGCTTAATTTTCTCAAGTAGCAAATCGTTATTAATAATGTCAAATGCTTTTGACAAGTCACAAAAGATCCCTGCCACTTTGTACTTGTCGTCTAGAGCTGTAGCAATACAGTCGTAGATTTCACGGGCTGCCGCTGTAGTGGATCTGTTGCACCTGTAAGCATATTGTTTGTCAGTCAGTAAGTCATTTGTCTCAAGATGCCGCATTAAACAGTTTGACAAAATCGATTCAATAATTTTTGAAATATTGGGCACTATAGTTATGGGTCTGTAATTATCCACAGAACACCTTTCTCCCTTTCCCTTATATACTGGACACACTCGTGTGCTTTTCAGTACGTCGGGATATACGCCGGTTTTGAACATGCAATTTATAAGTTCTACCAATAAACCCGACATGACTGGCCAGACACACAGGAGTAAGTCCAGAGACATGTCGTACACGTCGAGCGTGGCGCGCGCCTTCAGCATGGAGCGCAGCGCGCGGTCCAGGTCCGCGAGCGAGACTGCGGGCAGCTCGAGGTCAGGGACATCGGCATCTCGTAGGAAATTCTCGAGGTAACGCATACTACTACATTTGTCCATTTGCACCACAAACTTTGACGCGACCGTAAGAAAATGCTGGTTGAGGCATTCCGGGACTTTGCTAGGTTGTATCTTGACACCGTTTGCATCATTTAAAGAAATAATATGACTCCCTTTCTTAGTGGATACCTCCTCGCTGACTACACGCCATATTTCTTTCGATGGATTCATGCTATCAATAATACGCCTCTCGGTATAGTTTTGACGTGCAGTTAACGTTTCTGATCTAATAAGTGAAGAATAGCGAGAAATGGAGTCCGTCAATACATACCCAAGTATACAATAGTAGTCTTTGAATACAGCATTGTCGGGGTATTGACGTTTCATGTCTGTTAAATCATTATAATTTAGAATGTATTGCGAGAGGGTGTCTGTCAACCAAGGTAAATGTTTTTTCTTTTTTATTAATATATTTTTAATTGAGAAATGTAGTTCAATATAACGAGTCATAATATTAAATAATTAGGTAAATCTGTGATTAGTGTCAATTGAATTATTGTAAATAAAATTCCAATCATAATTATTAATGTCAATACTAAATGCAAATATAGATTCATCCTTAAATAATCTCTTTTGAATGAAAGAGTTCTGTTCGCCACGGCTAGGTGGTAGTAAGGCTAACGTGAACAGCTGAGCGTTGTGGTCGCTCACGACGGTGTCCAGAGGCGCCGCCGTGACGTCGCCGCGGTCGCAGGGAACAACTCCGCAGTCTATGGAGCTCGAGCTGTGCGCAGACACACGGGTCGGAAAATTAATGCAGTTTTTAAAGTTAAAACTTTTCAATGTTTCGTCCACCCGTCTACGTAACCTATTTTCTGAAAGAAAATCTACGTTTTGGTCGCCGACTAAAATAAATCTTTTGTTTTCATCTGTAAGCCTACCTTACAATATACCTATCAAGATTTTCTAGATAAATGTCAAAATCACCATTACCGGTGCGATACATAACAACAATAATTAAATTAGAATGACAGATTTCAATAGCGGAAAAATCAAAATGAAATTGAACAGCCAGGCTTTGCAAGTCGTTTCGCTGGCGATATTGAATATCAGCCCGTGTGAATAGTGCAACGCCGCCATGCGCGATGCGCGTGCGGCAGTAGCTATTTGCCAGTTCGTACCCACATAACCTAACTCGCTCAATCTCTGATTGCTTGCACCAGGTCTCGCTGCAGGCCAGTACATCCGGGTTTTCAGCACTCAACACCAAATCCAGTAACGCAGTTTTACCACATATTGAGCGGACATTTTGGTGAATAATTTTAAAGGTAGAGGCTAGCGTGGTTTGAACTTTGTGACGGGACTTGTCGAGTTTTTTGGAGCGACGATATTGAAATATCTAATAGTTACGCCATCGGGCCAAAGCTTGGTGTTCCGTACTAAGCTAACCTGGTCAGCGGGCACGTCGAGCCGGAACGACGAGTAGTATCCCCTAGTGACTACTAGTTGCTCGCAGTGTGCGTTCTTCACGTTCATCACGGACTGGACATGTTGGAGGACGTCGTCTACGGAGGTGTCCTTGTTGAGGTTAAAAACGTGTAGACTTGTGTGACGCGGCGCGGCGGCTCGGAGGGCCCCACGCGGTGTTTCGATCAGTGTCGGCGTCTCTGCAGAAGGCGTCTCCGCGGAGACTGGCGACGCTGGATCATTCGTGACTGCCACACTCCGCTTTTCTGCACCAACATCGCCTTGAGGCATAGGTGGAGCAGCAGCTCGGCGCGGCCGCCCACGACGCAGCTTGGGGACAGGCTCCGACTCTTTCGTTGCTGACGGCGTCGACGAAGTGGTCGGCTTTGGAACGCAGCTGATCGCGTTACGCTCATCGGCTACTTGCGGCTTGTGCTGTTTAAGGCCAGTGTGATTAATGCTAGTGGTGTTACCTAAGTATTCAAGACCTCGGGGACCGGATTCATTCAGGGAGACATTATTATTGGTGCAGTGGAATCTGTGAGGAATGTCGTGCGCAATATGCAGTGGTGGATCGTGCTTGTCTGCAGGTACATTTTTTACAATTTGTATAAGTTCCTCAATTTGATGCCTCTTTGAAGTCATTTCTTGCTTTTGGAGCAATATTAGGTCATAGCAGCTGATGAATTTTGCCTTCATTTCCTTTATTTCTTCTTCCAAAATTAAAATAACGTCCACTAACCTTTTGTCCCCGTCTTCTTTTCCACTGGTTTTGCATTTTGGCGGTGCCATGTTGATAATAATATGTCTTGATGTAAATGGTACACAGTGAAATATAAATGTTTAGGTTTTAAGGCTATTTCAATGTAAAAATGCAATAAAATAATATTTAATCCAACGAGCAGTTTAAATTTTGCTGTTGACGCTAGTGGCGCCACCTGTCACCTATGTATGTCATTACATGTAAATCAGTCCAGTACATTTTGAGTTAAAACTGCTGTTAAAACTGGTTTAATATTGTACTTGTCTCCTCCAGTTTCAAACACTTCAGAAACCGCGCCAAATAGGCGTTTCTTAGAAATTCCTATCTAGTTATAGACTAAAATTAGAAACTAAGACTAAAGACTAAGAAATTTTAACTTTTCCGCTGAGTTACTAAAATTAGTCGTACTACTCTCAACGCTTATTAGTAGTAAGGTAGACGTCCGAGTGCTCATGTCAAGAGAAAATATTTATTTGCGTCGTGATATTACGTTCCTTTATACATCTACCCAAAACATTATCATGTATTTTGGTATATGTGACCTTTATTTTTGGTAAATTGTATTTGTTTTATATGGTGACCATATCAACATTTCTCAAAATGAAAAAAAATAATTAGTCAATCCTACTGTATGAGTAAATGTCAGGTGCTTTAAATTGAAAATAAGTTCTATATCTTACAATTGGCGTGTGAGATATCAAAAGTGGTGATAAAAGTAATGTTGATCTTATTTTATTTATCGCAATTTAAAGTATGGCAAGACTAAACTACCTCTATTACCAACCGACCAACCACTCTGTCCACCTAGGTGGACGGTTAGTAAGTTTTTTTCTTAACCAACAACCTAGTTGGTCGGTTAGAACTATTTTTTCTTAACTGCCAACCTAGTTGGTCGGTTAGAACATTTTTTACTTAACTGCCAACCTAGTTAGTCGGTTAGAACATTTTTTTCCCAACTGCCAACCTAGTTGGGGGGTGGTTAATAAGTTTTTTCAAAATCGACAACTCAGTTGGTCAGATAATGGTCTAGCTACCCACCCACACTAACCGAATTTGACAGCTAAATATTTAATTCGTGAGTTTGTCGTTTATACAACGAAATGGTCAAGCATAATGGTTATAAGTACATACATAAATCAGTGAGTTATATGCACACATCATCTCTCATATTTCTCAAGAACCAAATTGATTGTGATTCTTATCTGGGACTTATTGAAGTACTTGACTATTATCAATAAATAATTACGTACCTCTTTCCTTTGCGACTATTATGATTACCTTTTTGTGCAACATATTTGATTTGGATATACGTTCTTTATTTTGAAAATAACAAACACACACTCTAGGTGACAGCCCCATCTGCAGAGCCTGTATGACGGCAGAGGAAACTGCTGCCCACGTCATCATGGAATATCCAGAGGTAGCAACATACCGGGCGCGGCACCTCGAACTGGAGCCGAGGTCACTACCTAAAGTCGTCGGCAACGTCAAGGGCCTGCTAGGCTTCCTGGTGGAACTGGGTTGGCAGGAATAGTGCCACCAACCCCCTAGGCAAAATAGGTGCATTCATAAGACGTTGAGTTGTGGATAACAGATCGCCACAACCTATAACCTATAGGTATCTTTACAGATACCAAAATACAATCAAATTGAGAACCTCCTCCTTTTTTTAAAAGTCGGTTGAAATCCGACAAGAGCAAACCTCCTCCCAGTAATCACGTGTTGCCTGGTAAGTTACGTGACAAATTATAGCAGCGAGTATAAACCTCACATTCATTTATTTTTGTTTTTCCAGTCCAATTCTCCATAAGGTTAAAT
The DNA here is from genome assembly GCA_949316455.1 of Acleris holmiana. Classification (NCBI taxonomy): domain Eukaryota; kingdom Metazoa; phylum Arthropoda; class Insecta; order Lepidoptera; family Tortricidae; genus Acleris; species Acleris holmiana. Next base: position 18,648,065 of record OX438762.1, read on the forward strand.
TTACAGAATGTCTTTTTTACATGTGCAATGGCGCGTTTATAAGAAAATGAATGAATCAAACACAAGTAACGTATTTTGTTCACATTGTACACAAGAATGCCGTGAGGCATTTGTATGCAAAAAAAATTGAAATAAAAAAGATAAAAATGTTTGAAAATACAGAGTATTCGCCACAGTAAATTTGTGAAGCCAGTCCATTTACGGGATCCTTAAAACAATTTTAAATAACTTTGATTCTAGGCAACTTATATTTTTAGAAACCTAATTAACTAACGTATTTCTTGAAGTAGGTACTACTTGAATTTTCATTTTTATATAAAGCAGGTCAGCCATGCTGTCCCGCGCTTGGCCACTTATATCGTAACATTCGTAACGCCTAAACACCTGCAAATATTTAATTAAACGAGGATTTCATCTTGTTTACATTTTTAAATATAAGTGCGAATAATCAACCAGCCATATCTACGTACAGTCGGCATTAATAACTAAAACGAGTACGCCATCAAAGAAAAGCTTCGTTAGGAATGAATGTAGAAACTGGCACCTAGTTTTCGTAATAAATTAATTTGATTGTATTTCTAATTAAATGTCTTGGAGGTAATGTCTTTGCTATCATATTTTCTCATCAAATCAAACGAAGAGCACTTTTAATATTCAAAGGGCGGTTTTCAAAAAAAGTGTAAGTACATCGTTAAGGACAATAAAGAAACTGTAAATTTTCCATGTCACGAGAATTAGTCGTACATTTAGATACGTTAATTTTCGTGACGAAATGGAAAAGTTATAGTTTCTTAGTTTTGGTCCTTAACGATGTACACTTGTCTTTTTGTGAAAACCGCCCAGAAAGGACTTTTTTTAACCAACTTGCGTAATCGCTTATTTGTTTACTGATATCATTATATTTAAGCATAAATAAACACTTTGTCTCGGGGAAAAACTTTACGTAACTGATCAATAACGCAGTCCCGAGTACTTTGAGTCAGCTACGAGCCCGGGTATCCATCACGGCTGAGTGACACTTGGACGTGCGACCGCCGTCAGTCAGAGCAAGGCATCCATGACACACGGCAGAAACAAGCACTTATACAAAAATGTAATGTATATGCTTTTATTTTCCACTAAACTGTATTTTACTTACAGCTATCTTCAATTGGGATAGGTACACCTAAAATTACTCGGCGCTTTAAACATGTGTATCTAACGATTATACGCAATTTTAAAATAACTGCTTTACTGATTAATTTTGTGATTAGCAATCTCTGGCCAATAACTCAAACTACTTTTCTAGAACCAATTCACTAAGTCTAATAAGGAGCTTAAGCCGGCTCTTTGTTCGACAAATCTAGACCCAAACATCTAGACTAATAATATGGCAATGTGAAACTTCCTAATCCTCAGCAGTCTAAAGCCCTTGCTACACTCCGTGTTTATGTTATGAAGGTGAAACTAAGTACACCTTTCAACTTATATTTATTGTGAGAAAGACAGACGACTCAGATAAGATCGTCGTGTCAAGGAATAAACCCAGTATTTTGACCTATTTTTTTATACCATTTGTCATAACGATTGTTTGTCCTTATGCATTATTGCATTACGGTTTGGCCTAATACTGACACACCTACACTATTATATAAAAAACATTAAATTTGCAAATTCCTAATATGTAGTTAAATATCATTTGTTGTGTCAGTCATAACATAATTATCCTAACCTTAACCCAACCGAAGTGTTTTAAAGCACCAGTAGGTCCTACCTGTCAGAAAGTCGACGAAGCGCCGTTATGGGGGTTCTGGGCTTTCTGCACTGAGAGTGTCCTCACTGTCGAATTTATCTGTGAGAAGCTAGTGCTGCTTTTTGGGTGTTTTTAATGTGGAGGGCTACCAGTCTAGTGCCGAGCCATTACACTAAAAACCTTAATTTAATTAAAAATGTACTTTATGTATAGTATAGCAATTATTCTAAATGACTCGTTAAAAAGTCCAACTACAGTTGTACAACCACAAGACAAATTTAAACATCTAGGGCGGGATCTTAGGCAAAGGCATATACAAACAATAAGGCCAATATAACTTAACGTATAATATAGCAATCGCTTTTTGTTATACAATAGAATATAGAATAGATTAACTTTATTTCACGCAACAAGGCCCATATTTACAAATGCCTTACAGACTAACAATATACTATAACTTAATAAATTAAGAGAAAATAATGCGTCAAATAAACATAAAATTAACATAACTATTAAAACAGTTTCGCGGTGTCAGCTAGCCGGCGGCCACGAAATCGCCAAAACATTATTATTAGGACACCCTTCGGCCAGAATTCCTCGTTCAAAAAGGTCGTCTGATCTTTGGTCGGTAGTTCAACTACAAAGGACTTAAAATTAACCTTGTGGTGGGGCTCCATTGCAATCACTCGTCCCTCAGGGTAACTCCGGTCTTAACTCGTACATACTCCAAGAGTTCCTTCGCCTCCGTAGAGACACGTAGAGCTGCATCGTGGGCGTAGAGCACATAGCAAGTGGTTCGGTCCGGTCGATGCTATCATTGGTTCCACACAATAGCTATCAAGTTACGAGTAGAACTTGAAACACAACGCGCTCTAAATCCAATCATCTACTATATTCCACTCGGGGAGAACAATATAACGCATTTAAAAGGCAGCATAATAATTATTTATCTAAACATGTAGATGAATTATCGAGAACATGGAATTGCATTTGTAGTGGTTGTACCGTTTGCAACAAAAGGAGAATAATTTTCTCTTAATTAAATAAAATTACATACCCTTAAGAAATGGAATAAGTAGTAGTCCTCTGTTTTTTGCTTTTAGTCGCTATCATGTTCTTCATCTGAGCTGTCACAAGTATTGATAATAAGATTGTTTGAAATTCGATCCATTTCCCCTTCCTGACATCGAAATTTATTTTCTTCACTTTCGACATGGCGACAAATATTTTCTCCGTCATCATCAGTAATAGTATTCGTTCGTTCAGTTGCTAAACTCATAATGCCTTGCATGTTTAAAGAAACGTTTCTTTTTGCTACATATCCTTTTACCATGGACCAAATATTTTCGATCGGATTGAATGTCGGGTGTTACGGTGACAATCGTAAAACGGAGTGGCCATGTTCTTTTAAAATTGCATCTATGTGGTTACTCACGAAACCGCTCTTTATATTGTTTAATTAAATCATACAAACTGGTTTTGTACATTAACGGGCTATATGAAATGTTGTGTTCTGTCAACCAATCCATCATTTCTTGTTTATGAGAATTTGACGTTGGAGCACGATTCAAAAGTTTGTTGTGATAGGACGCATTATCTACGATAAGTACGCTATTCAGTTTAAGGTTTGGTATTAATTTTCTTTTAACCATTTTTCGTAGTTGACAAAGTTCACCTGGTCATGGTAATTGCCGTTTTTTGGTTTGTCTTAACGCAATGTATAACGAAAAATGCAATTAATTAAAAACGAAAATAACACCTGACGGATGGACTTCGAAGTACATTGCGGGTCGATAGAATGTTTAAAAATTAATAACGGTGTATACGTTAGCGTAATCAAAATAATTCTTTCTGTTAATGATAAGTAGAGTCTTAATCTATGTCCAGTTTTAATAAACGCCCGTACACCATTTACACACTGTAGACAGCATGTAATTTTACCACGCAATACACAAATACTCAAGTATAGTATATTTGTCAAAAAAGTAATATGCACGAACTATAATATATTGAGCAAAACTAAGGTGGATGAACTTCGAGTGTCATTATGGCTTTTTAGTCTCGAGTTAAACACTCCTGCTTTTCACTGCTATTGCGAGAAAATAAATCTTAAATTACAATATAAAATTTGTTAAGTAATCATTAATTCATAAAAAAACATTTTAAACATGTCTAAGCTAAGACTTTTGTAATAAGAGCGTAATAGTTTTAGCATAGACACCTTAAAAAATTACAACTTAATACGGCGTATCATTTTCACTCTCAACCCGTCACTGTAATGCAGAACGAGACAGCAACAAGGTTATTTTTGGATTTTTTGGGGTTAGAACATTACAAATAGTCAACATTGTATCTGGCTGTTTGTGCTTTTCCAGGGTTTTTTATATGGAAATTAAAAAGAAAAAATAAAACTTTTTGTCCGCAGGTATACATAGCTATTATGAGTCATGTTAGAGCGAGAGAAGTTAAAAATAATTTCCCGATTTGTAACAGCGCTTTACAATAATAAATTTATAGTAGCTATACGAAAGGAAATAACACCCTTAATTTGGCAGTGTGCCTTGTAGGGCACATACCATAATGTTCACTTTTTGCTTTTTTTGGATTGATATTTTTTTATGCTGGTTCGAAATCAAATAGGGTTTGAATTCACGACTTTTTTAATTTTTGCCAATTTAAGGGTTAACAAATAAGAAACTCATGTACTTTACTTCGCAGTCTTCGAAGGAAAGGTTGCGAAAAAGAAAAATAACACGTTACAATCAAACCATTTCTGTCAAAACAACTCCATAAATATTATCTATACGGATGTTTGTAATAGTTAGGTATCTTTTACAGTCGACGCTTCCGAGCTAAATGAAATCGACCGATTCGGCTACTCGCACTCTGTATTCTATGTTACTACTTCTTCAATGGAGTTAGGCGACTAATGTCAATATTAAAAAATGACTAGGTGTAAAAATGTCGACATCTTATGTAATGTCGAAAAAAAACAAAGACTAGAATTATTTTTGTCGATGTATAAAATTGTCGACATATAACAATGACCATCTGATTTTTGTCGATGTATAAAAATGACGACAGTGGGTAGTAGGAGCTCCGCGGTAGCTGAGCTCCGTCGACGCTCTTATTTCAAATCGATTAGACAGTGTTGACGGAGCCCCGTTCACGCGGAGCTCCTATTTCTGGGTGGTTTGGCCCTCCGGGCCTGCTGCAAAACTAACATAACCTAAACCTACCTAGCCCCTGTTCCACCAATCCCCCTCGTCTTAATTCCATTTCGACATTATTATACTTCGTCATTGCTTTACTTCGTCGTTATTATTATTCGACATTTTTATACTTCGACTTTTTTATGTTTGGAAAATCGGCATTATTATACCTCGTCATTTTTCAATATAGACATTAGTCGAATAAACCCTTCAATGTTTTTGAAATCAAAATTCATAGTCTAAGTGCCCGGTAAGGTCGTTTCGTTCAATTCATTTGTTAACGTTACTTTTCATGTAGTCTAAGATCCGAACCTAAATCGATAATAGAATGAAACATTTTTTATCATGAAATTAGTATGTTAGAAAACATATTAAAAATGAGTTCGCAAAAAAAATCCTGGACAGACTATTTTTAATTATTTTTCCAAAAATGATTTTAAATTAAATGTGGCAACATCAAGATAATAAGAAAATTTGATGCTGACTGAAAGTATAAAACGTATAGAATGTGCAGCCGTTGGGTTGTCTACTATTTACCTGGGCGAACTACTGGGTTGTCAGGTATAAACGGGTATATCGATGCCAGTTACCTCCACTGGATTGGATAATTGAAAAAAAAAACTTCATAAGCGCTGTTTTATTGCGAACACGTGGATATAGGGTTGTCTGCGAAAATTTCGGTCCTATTAGGGGTTAGAAAGTGTGCATGCTCGGTATGTAAACTGTGGAGGGTAGAGGTACCTCTAATTCACTGAAAAAAATGGTTTTGAGCGTAAACAAGAAATTGATCAAGAATTTATTTAATATTTCTTTAATTTTTATCATGTTAAATAAAAAAACTGTTCATGATTTAATTATCTATATTTTTTTAAATAGATTTTTTAATATTCTTCGTTTTTGTTAGCCCCTATTTAAATAAATACCAAAACATTTCCCTACCCCGTCCAAATCCGTAGAAGTGTGAGATGTGGCGTCCTTACTTTCTTCATCCTCAGTAACTGCTTCTAGAATGGACAATAGAATCTAGGCATTCTGTGCCTTCATCAGCAACAGAAGTATTGATATCTTCCTAGAAGTAATTTTTTACATTTAATGTTAGTGTTTGAGATTTTATTTTTATGAAAAGCTTTATTTAATAATAATAATAGTAACTTAGCGCTAATGGGAGCCCTAAATGCCTTGCTGGCGTCATATATACAAACCAGCGAGAATATTATCGATACCCACTCAATTCTGTACTGCGGGGCCATAGCTGCGTGTCGCGTAGCTCGAGTCAAGTTTCCGGACGATGACCGAGCTCCGCATCCTCGCGGGTATGTCCCCGCTTGGCAAGTGCGAGTCATGCGTTTTGTGACCCAGGCCTTTGCTGGGACCGGAATAAGGCCCGAGCATTTTATGGCCTGTGTCACGGAACGTATCGACTTTCTGAAGCAGAAGGTTTACGCGTGGGCAAGCCGTAATCGTCGTTATAGAGAGCGTGTGGATAGATACCAGCAAAATCGCCTCTTCCAAAGCGATCAGAGAAAGGTGTACCGAAAGTGGGAAGGAACCGATCAGGGTGTGAGCGACGGGCATCTTCCGGATCCTGAAGCTATGATTAATTTCTGGCGCAGCATCTGGTCGGTGCCTATCGCGCATACAGAAGGAGACTGGATGCGTGTTATTGAGCGTGAATGTGAGACTATTGAACCCATGGGGCCCATTACCATCTGCCCCGAAGACATCAGTTATGCAATTCAAATGGCTCAGAACTGGTAAAGTCCTGGACCGGACGGATTGCATAACTTTTGGATTAGGGTGAATTGCAGAAAAAATGTACCTTTTGAATTTCATAACTAACCTGAGAGTAAACGAAATTGATAATTGGTGTAACGAAACTGATAAAATAAAGCGTCGGATACATGGAAAAATACTAGTGATATCTTGTGGTTTCATTCGCAGAATTATTTATTCCATTATTTATTCCATTGATTTTTTATTCCATTTCTTTTTGTTTTTTTTACTTTATCTAAATGTTTTAAACGTAACTCCTCATATTTTGCAGGGTTTTGTTTTAAACGTTCTCTGTACTTCTTTTGCCTTTCAGCATTTGTCATTGGAGCCATGTTCTACTGTAAACAATAGTGTTTTTTAGTCGTGTTATTGAATCAATAGCTACAGCCAGCCATATCTTTACAAAAAAGAATACACGAAAAACTCCAAAAAAATCGGTTAGGGAATTGACAAAGGCAAAAAAACATTACAGTCCATATGCAAACACATATTATGTACCGTAAAATGGGGCTATTTGGGAATCACGGGGCTATTTGGAATCGAGTAATTATTAAGCTTTTAGTTGCTATAATTGTGTCATGGCAATGGCAGAACTGAAAAATTAGCCTGACACCGAGTTTTACAGTTCTATCATAGCCATAACAAGAAATATATCAACTAAAAGCTTGTGATTACTTAGTACCAAATAGCCCCATTTTACGGTACTAGCTTTTGCCCGCGACTCCGTCCGCGTAGAAGTCGTTTATCGCTGCTCCCTCGGGATCTGTCTAATTTTCCGGGATAAAAAGTAGCCTATGTCCTTCCCCGGGACTCAAGCTATCTCCATAACAAATTTCATCTAAATCGGTTCAGCGGTTAAAGCGTGAAGAGGTAACAGACAGACAGACACACCACATTCATAATGTTAGTATGGATGGTTTGTACCGTGGCAGACTTTTCGACTGAAACAAACTTACACACCAGTATTTTCTATATAGTTTTATTGTATGAAATAGGCTTTACAGTTTCTCAGTTTCGTTACATAACGAAAAATAACGAAACTGAGAATGATAATATGAGAAATCTTAACCTAAAAAATATATTTCCCTTCAAACGTGTAATGCATTGTTCTAGAACTTAGTAAATTCTTAAGAAGCAGAGTAAAACTACACGGTAATGAATAAAGTGGTGTACGAAAATGAAACTTTTACCCGAGAAAATCGCCGTTTATCACCATGAGATTTTTTAGATTTTATACACTAGACTGGCAATCCGCGTGCCACTTCGTTGAAAACAAAATGGGTGTCGCTGTGTTCAATAGTTTGATAGATGTCAAGGTGTATCCAGATTGATAAAAAGTAATTCTACTAAGATATTTAAAACTTTTTTTGGGATTAAATGCTCCGTAACTAAAGCTGAGTAACGAAAGTCCAGTAAGTTGGGACAGGTAAATTAATATTAAAATTTCATAACTATTTACAATAAAATTGAATAGATTTGTACGGAACTTAAAGATTAACTAAAAAGGACTGAATAGTTTACAGTTATGCTTTATAAGAATTAATATAAATCGTAACAAATTTCCTACATAAAAACACACTCGGAATTGGGACATGACCATAATATATGAAGTACTCGCGTATCGCAGGATTGTTTTTTATTTAAATCTATATAAATAAAACAGAATAAAAATAAAAATAAATTTATCTGAATTTTAAGAATTCTCATACTTTAAGAAAAATAATTACATCGTCTTTTCTTCTCATGATATAATTTTAAATCCACCGTGTTTTCACGGGACACCAATTAAACTAAAAGGTACATTTTTTCTGCAATTCACCCATTAAATGGTTCAAAGCCTCACATGAGTGTTTAGCAGCGCAATTCCAGAACGCCCTTGTGATCGGTTCCTTGCCACCTTTATTAACAACCGGTGTCATAAGTCCTGTAGTACCGCGGAGCCAAAGAACTATCGACCCATTACATGCTTGCCTACCATCTACAAGCTCCTTACGTCCATTTTGAATAAAAAATAAATAAACATTTTGTAGCAAACAACGTTATGGCCTCTTCTCAAAATGGATGTAAGGTTGGGTCCCGCGGTACTAAGGAGCTCCTCCTCATTGACATGACCATTAGCCAACAGGTAAGGCGGAACAGGGCGGCCCTTTCGACTGCTTGGATTGACTATAAGAAGGCTTATGACTCGGTACCTCACTCATGGCTTGAAAGGATCTTAGAGTTGTATAAAGTTGATACAACTTTGAGATCCTTTTTGGGTGTGTGTATGAGGCAGAGGGTCACAGTCCTTCGTCAACCAGATGGTTCAGATGTCCCCTCTGTTTCGCCTAACTTGATAAGGATTGAAAGAGGTATCTTCCAGGGCGACAGTCTGAGTCCTTTGTGGTTTTGCCTAGCCTTGAATCCTCTAAGCTCTTTGCTGAAGGATTCCGGGCTAGGCTATCGACTTCGTAAAGAGGCTGAAGTCATTTCTCACTTATTGTACATGGACGACCTCAAGCTATTTGCATTGAAGTGCCAAGATATTATGGCACTATTGAAAATCACACAAGAGTTCAGTAGTGCCATCAAGATGGAATTCAGTGTAGATAAGTGTGCGGTCATGCATGTTCAACGAGGGAAAGTTTAAATTCATCGAAGTTGCAGCTTTCTGAGACAATGACTCTTAGATCTCTCTCCGAAGTTGAAACCTATAAATATCTTGGTATGTCACAGTCTTTGGGTATTATGGTCAGCGATATCAAGCAATCGATGAAGGAGCGTTTCTATTGCCGCTTGACAAAAGTTCTTAACAGTCTTTTGTCGGGTGGTAATAAGGTGCGCGCTTTCAACGGCTGGGTGATGCCGCTGCTCACATACTCCTTTGGCATACTAAGGTGGACTCAGACTGAGCTGGACGCCCTGGATAGAGAGGTCCGTCTACTGTTTAAATCACATCGCATGTTGCACCCACGCTCGTCTGTTATGAGATTGTACATCCCGCGGAAGTGTGGAGGTCGTGGCATTTTAAATGCTAAGAATCTCCACAACCGCGAGATGTGCAATCTCAGGGAATATTTCCTTGCCAATGAGTGTGGAATGCATCGTGATGTGGTTGCAGTAGACAGGAGCCTTACGCCTCTCTCTTTGGCAAACGAGAACTGGCGCAGACCAGCGGTGTTAAGCACAGAGGACCGCAAGAACGTATGGAAGAGCAAGGAGCTGCACGGACGCTTCTACCGGGCCCTGACGGCTTAGGGCCTGACGTAGACCTTTTAGCATCCGTGAACTGGCTACGGTTTGGCGACCTCTTTGGGGAAACCGAAGGTTTTGTCTGTGCAATTGCTGACGAGGTCATAATGACGAACAACTATAGGAGGTATATTCTGAGGGATGGCACGATCGATATTTGTCGAGCGTGTCGTCGCCCCGGCGAGTCTCTCAGACACATTATTTCTGGTTGTTCCCATTTGGCCAATGGTGAGTATTTGCACAGACATAACCTCGTGGCCAGGATCATCCATCAGCAACTTGCTCTTCAATATGGTCTTGTTGAGTCCGAAGTGCCGTACTATAAGTGCACACCGGCACCAGTTCTCGAAAATGGTCGTGCTACGCTCTATTGGGATCGATCTGTCATCATTCATCACGGACAGGACTATTGTTGCCAATAAGCCTGATATCGTGTTAACAGATCGATCTCAACGCCGGGCAGTGCTCGTTGACGTCACCATCCCGCATGACGAGAACCTCGTGAAGGCTGAGAAGGACAAGCTCAGCAAGTACCTTGACTTGGCTCATGAGGTGACCGCTATGTGGGATGTTGACTCGACGATCATTGTCCCGATAGTTGTTTCAGCGAACGGTCTTATAGCGAAGAGTCTTGATCAACACCTTAAGAGACTCTCGCTAGGTGGCTGGATCAAGGGCCAGATACAGAAAGTAGTACTCCTCGACACGGCACGTATTGTGAGGAGGTTCCTCTCTCTGCAGCCCTAACCACCGGTAGCTTGAGCCCTGCCCCGCTGCCGGCGGCACCCGTAGGTTAGGTGTTTTATAGTGTTTGTTTTTTATATGAGTATTGTTATTTTACTTTTATATCTTAAAAATTATTGTAAAAGCTTAACTTATAGATTTTAAATAAATATTGACAATAATAATAATAATAATATCAGGGGACAATCTCACACAAATTGACCTAGTCCCAAACTAAGCTGTAGGCTTGTACTATGGGTACTAGACAACGATAAACATACTTATATAGAGAAATGCATACTTAAATACAAAGAAAACATCCAAGACTCAGGAACAAACATTCGTGCTCATCACACAAATATCTGCCTTTACCGGGATTTGAACAATAATAATATATTTAATATTTACACCAATAATATATTTTTTGCTTATTTTTCTTAGGGAAATGTTTTTAAAAAAATAATAAAAATAGAAAGAAGATAGAAACTGAAAAAAAAATCAGGTGAAATATACTTCAGAAAAATAGTTGTTCAAAAAATTTGTTTGATAAAAACAAATTCAACGAACGTTCGAATTTCTATTAGATATATACTATACTATTTCGAATTCTATTAGATAATAATTGAAAGGATCTATATAATGTACTTACTGAATACACTGTACAAAAAAAAATCTTTATTGTATTTATTTCCTAGAACAGTTACTTTTTTGTAACACGTGGTGTGATGATAACCAACAAAATCGAGTACTGCTTTGGTTAGTTCAAGTTCATGATATTTAAAGTTTTTTTTTACGAAAAGTTAGCTGTATCGAACAATTATTAAAAGTTTCATCAGTTAAATCACTTAAAGACTTGTCCGAGCCACACAATAAACACTTTTTAGCCATTTTTTAGCACAACGATACAGAATAACACGTGTTTTCGATGCAATATAATATTTAAAGTCATTAGCTACTCCAAAATAACACGCACTGTTTACTATATGAAGGGTAGTAGAGGTACCTCTACCCTCCACAGTTTACATACCGAGCATGCACACTTTCTAATATTCAGGGTCCCATCACAAGCGACTGCGATGTTGGGTCATTTATTATTACACGATTTGTTAGATAATTTTCACAAAAGCATTTTTTTCACATTAGCGAATTTTCACATCGCGTTCTTTCATAGTAGCGAATTTTCACATAGCTTTCTTTCATGATAGCAAATTTTCACATCGCGTTCTTTCATGATCGCAAATTTTCACATCGCGTTCTTTCATAGTAGCGAATTTTCACATAGCGTTGTTTCATGATCGCAAATTTAATTATTCATCTTTCTTTATGTGGCGATTTTTCATAAAGCGTTTTATAATGTTCGCGTATTTTTTTTTCGCATATCTTAACAGTAGATTATTTTATCAGTCGCTAATTTATCTAGTTTTTCTTTTTTCGAAACTCGATTTTTTACACATTGATGTTCTATTACGAGTATAAGCGTTGTTTTTTGCAGGTCACTTTTAATCACATTTATTTAAGCTTCTTTATAAAAGTGTTTGATACCAATGAGATGTGTCATTTTTGGTTAAAAAAAACGGCGTATTCCCAGTTGTCCACGTGTTACGCCTGAAAGTTATGTCCCCAGCTACTAACTAAAAATCGGGTTCGCCCTATCCGCGTCTCACCCCTCACACCCCGCACGATTGCTCTGTCTAGACGGCTTCGTCGGATGACTATTAGCTTATAGGCTGTGGTTTCGCCATGTCCGTCCGTCCGCATCTTAGCTCATAGACTCTAAACCTAGGTTAACCCCAGGTTAAATTATTAAAGAATTTCAGATTCATATGGAGCTGTAAATTTTAACGAATGAACCTGCTAACCTAGGGTTCACCTACGGTTAACATTTTCGTGCAAGCGGGCCTTACTTATCATGTTTATGTTTATGTTTATGTTTATGTTCTTATGAGGCAACCTCTTTGGAATCAATTGTCATAATACCTGTAAGCTGCGGGATAAAACATGGCCTGTCACTCCGAAAAGTCAACTTTATTAACCGAGGAAAACATTAAATGAGTAGCTAACCTACCTACGTTGCTTCTTACCAATGTCCATTCTGTTCGATTAAAAATCATAATCTATGTTCTCCCGGTGACACTCGAAGCGTCATTGCTTACATATATTTATCTCTCTTACTCTCGTGTTTTCCGTATCTGTCCATACTCAGTAGTGAAACAAATCAACATATTGTTGTTTCTATGTATAATTTATGACACGTATCTCATTGGCATCAAACACTTTTATAAAGAAGCCTAAATAAATGTGATTAAAAGTGACCTGCATAAAACAGCGCTTTTTTTAGCAAACCCATTTTTAATATGTTTTCTAATATACTAAATTCATGATAAAATATGTTTCATTCTATTATCAGCTCGGTGAAGGTCGATTTAGGTTCGGATCTTCTACTAATGCTGTTCTAAGCACTTAAATTCGTGTAGTGTTATTGGTAATAAAGGATTTTGTGTGTGATTTCGGTCATTTTTGAAATCAGAAACTTAGAAGTTACTTAATAATAAAGGTAACAATCTCACACTAAAACATCTCGTTCTAAACTAATTTCTAGGCGGGCGTTTTCCAAAAAAAGTGTACATCGTTAAGGACAAAAGTTAAGAAAATTTAACTTTTTCCATTTCGTCACGAAAATTAGCCATACATTTACATACGTTACTTTTCGTGACGAAATGGAAAAGTTAAATTTTCTTATTTTTTGTCTTTAACGATGTACACTTTTTTTGGAAAACGCCCAGGCATGCACTTTGAATACTACGAACTTACTTATTATGTAGAGAAATACATACTTATGCACATGAAACCGAGACCGCTAGCTTCGTAGGCCGCACTATTTTTGCATTTATAATGTTATTGGGGTCATTCTTCTTTTTTACCGACAATTGCCTGTCCTCATTTTACCATACGTTATCAGTTAGAGTATTGATTATTAATCTTTTAGTGTTTGAATATACGTCCACACATTTATTCATCTATTACTAGTACTAAATAATCTTTCACTCTATCCAGTGTTTTTTTTTAGAATTTTGTTTTTCATAGAATCGCGTGACAGAATGGTAATACAAAATTTAGTCTCCTCTGAAAACGGCCACTCTATCACAATACATATATTCTGAAAAACCACCATAATGAAAAAAACATTATCGTCACCGAAATAATTATTAATTAGTCCAAATAAAAATTCACGCAACGTATTTTAAAATCAATAATTAAAACCATAATTATCAATAGTTGAAAAACGCAAAATATAGAAAAATTACGATGTATTGTCGGTAATAAAGTAGATCGACCCATTGATACTTCTTAAGAGAGTGAGTTGGAGGTAGAAGTTTGCATATAAGATTTTGGGCATTTTAGGCCAGGTTACAGTTATCGCTTAGATTAGAGCATTTGGTTAAACTATTTTTGTTGATTTTTTCGTACAACAATAGTACTTCAAGGTCGAAATAGTTATGTATGTAATACCATAAAACCTTTCGATGACGTCTTTACAAAGCAACGGCGGCATCACACAAAAGAAATACGTTATTACCAATGGATGCGCTCACGACCTTGAAGTCCTCCCCGTATTCCTTCCGTGACAAGTCGTTTCCTTCAATCCTTTCTTGGTGCACCTCTAAGGTCCCGAAGGAATATTCCTTACAAATTCCAAGTCAGTGTAGACAGTGCGTTGTCCGTCAATTCCGGAAGTTTTATATGTTAGATTTGTGAGCAATCGCATTGCGCGTTTATTAACTAAATGTTATTATTACGCCAAGGTGATATCAATAGGTAAATAATGCATAACTTCATCACGCTCGCAGATACCTAAACGTCAAAAGCAATCGTTCAATTGGGTGCACATTCGCTCCGACAACTCTAATTGGAAAAAACTTTCTTAAAATTGTTCGGAGTTCACTCAAAGAAGAGGTTTAACTAACTAAAGTAAGCGCCAATGAGAGCACCGTGCGTTCCACGTAAGTTGTGGTAACTGCCATTATCAAAGGCACGAGATGTGGCCCTACTTGCAAACAGGCGTTAATAGAGATACCACCGCTAGCATTATTTTTAGTAAACAGGACGCTTTGACATTTACTTAATCAGATTACCGTATGATGTGCGGAAAAGTAATATAATATAAATGTTTATTTAGAAAAATCGTTAATTTGCTTTTTCATTAGAATCTCCTTAGGTTCTGGGGCTGGGAAGTAGTCTTGGTAGGCCTTTCCGAGATACTCAAATGTTCGGAGTTAGGGTCCTCGTAGCAGCATACTAAGTCCAAGTTGTAACAAACACGAGATATGTACAGCATTTTCTTTTCTATGCAATACGATCGTTTCGTACACTCACCTTTTTTTGCCTTACAGGAGGGATCTGAAATTAATGTATATTAATATTACTTTAAAAAAATTTGCTGGTCAATAATGGTAGGTTTTTAATTCGCAAGTAATACTCACGTATTTCTATTGCATAAAACAACTCTCTCCCTTTCACGGACAGCGCTCTATAAACATGATCTTTGTAGGATGAATGGTAGCTATACTGTGGTATATAAGACCTGAATGTGAAACTTTTTGTTGCGAAAGTAATTTTAGTAGTTGCGGCTATAGTGTAAGAAATACAAAACAGGAATATAAGGTTCGCGGACATTTTCCAAAATATATCGTTTTACAAACGAGCTAACCAATTTATGTTTTATGAGTTGAGACCTATAATGAATTCGCTATGGTCGAACATAATAATTAAAGATCATTTTATAGGCTATGAAATCGATGTGTTTTGATAGTTTCCATTAAAAATTTAATCGCCGCGAATATGCCTCGAGTGCAAAGCCAGCATTTTACTGTCAGTTACATCGAGCAAAGGTTACTTTGCTATGATGTCAGTTTACGACCCAGGAAACTAATACGTAAAACTTTAACGCCCTATCGTTCAACATGAGCCCGGCCGGAATCGGCGTAGGCCCTGCCTCCTGCTCAAAGTTTGACGCGTTTTGAAACGATATGTTCATTTTGACCTTATCGAAGCATCACGAACCACGCCCCCATAACTATCTCCCTTGTTTCTATGATCTGAGATAATTGCGTATAATGCGGCGACTAGGGTTTTTTTTCGGAGTTCAGCAAAGATACTCGGCAAACAAATAGTGGTGTACCAATCGGCATTGACCGTTCTACGATCTTCAAGAGGAATAGTAGCCACGTGACCCGATTTGGAGACAAACGTAGCCACCATCTTTTTGGCCGTGCTGCGAGAACGAATAACTTTTGTCGGCTTGAGCTCATCTTCGTAGACCCATACTCGAGATTAGTTTTTATTTTCAGGCTCATATGCATATATCCAACACTCGTCACCGGATACAATGCTAAAAACTGCATTTGAGCTTCCTCCGTTGAATTTATTCAAAGTTCTGAGGCACCAATTGACACGAGTCGTTTTCTGCTCCTCAGACAATAAGTGAGGAGAGATCCAAAGGGAAAACAACTTTCGCACGCCTAATTGTTCCTGTAAAATGATTTGTATCTGACTCATTCCAATGCCCAAACACTCTTGAATCTCCCGATATGACACATGTCGGTCTTCCTTTATCAGCTGACGCACAACATCGACGTTTTCTTGCGTGACTGCCGATTTTGGTCGACCTTCACGCACGTCGTCCGTGAGGGATAGACGGCCACGTTGAAATTCTGCATACCACCTGTATATTGTCGTCTTTGAAGGTGCTTCATTACTAAAAGCAACAATCATCCGGTCTCCACATTGTTTTTGTGATAATCCACTTTTAAAGTCATAATAAATCATAGCTCTTAAAATTTTCACGGGACAATTCCATTTTCAGCAGCGACTCGACGACGACTTCAAAAAACAATTGAAACCGAACCATCGCTTTTTTTTCTATGTGGCCAGTGTGTCAAAATAATGAAACTTTAGAGATTATAAAAAGGTATGATATGTGTCAAAAATATGTTTCTAAGTATTAGATTCCCGAAACTTTCAGTGCAGCCCTCGTACATTTGTGTTAGTATTAATAATTATTATTTATTACTTTATTATTTTGAAATGTATCTAACTCACACACACATAACATTACGCCTTTATAACCAAAGTGGGGTAGTCAGAGCTAAAGATATACCAAACAACTCTAGAAGACTGGCTTATAAATTCAGGGGTCGGAATAGGCAGTGCCTATTTGCCTAAACTTCGCGGGAGGACGTAACTAAGAGTGGTTAAAACTACCAAAAATAATGATTTATTTTTATTGAATGCGGGAAAATAATAATATCAGTTAAAAACATTTATTGTATACTTTCGTGCACTTTGTTATGGAGCGTCCCCATTATCAGCGGGGTCGCATAATGCAGGTAGTAAGTACACGGCTAAAGGAGTAATGAGATAAAATATTATACACCGTGTTTTTTTTGATTTACGATAACTTTAAGGGCACGTTCTTCAAGTCAAATTAAGCTTATTTCCCGAAGACAGACATATGATAACTCGTACGGTTATAAAGATATTCAATTATTAAAATTAATCAGTTAATCACGTTAAACTAATGTAAAAGGCTCTTAATTGATACCTAACAATTTTCTTTTAATTACCTATTATGAGTAAAGAGTTTTCAATACTTCCCGCCAAGTCAAACGATCGTGCACCTGTCAAGTGTTATCTTTACTTGTGTGTGTGTATGTCACGCTGACTTGACGTATTTGACACTAACTATGAGTTAACTCTAAAGACCCTTTTAGAATGATTGAAGACACAACATTTAATTACTTTGTTCTAAACAATTTTTTATATTTTTTTTGCAATATTTTAAAATCTAATGTACCACGTAGTTTCTATACGTGTACCTAACAATATGCCGAAGTTATCGTAAATCAAAAAAAACACGGTGTATATTACGAAACACTTTGTTAGTTTAATTACATCAGAAATAAACCAGAAATGTCATTTGTTCATGTTAAATTGTATACGATAAATGTTTTTAGCATGTAATATTGAGTTTTAGTATCAATTTCCACATTTATGTATTATTAAAAAATCCCGCATTCACTAAAAATAAATCATTATTTTTGGTGGTTGTAACCACTCTTAGTTACGTTCTCTCGCGAAGTTTAGGCAAATAGGCACTGCCTATTCCGACCCCTGCTTATAATTCTGTTACCACATTTTGCACAATCTGGCCAAGAAGTTTACTAGTGTACGAGTATTAGTGACAAGTTGCAAGCCTATCGCCTAATAGTACATGGAGTGGCACCATTCTAACCCGGCAACCACACGGGATGTAACTAACTTTAAAGTATTATTGTATTTTTAAATAGAAAAACCGGGCAAGAGCATGTCGGACCCACTCATGAGCAGGTCTTCTGAAAAGCAAAACGCCTACGTAGCAAAATGCCTAAAACAAATGTCTAAGAAGCATAATGGCTAATAAGCAAAATGTATTTAAATCATTTTGCCTAATATTTAAATCATCTAAAACGCAAAATGTCTGAATAGCAGAATGGTTAAATCTCTGGTTGCCTAAACGGTGTAATGTCTAAAACGCAAAATTCCTGAATAGCAATATACCTACTTTAAACTTAGTTTACCTAAGTTGTACCACAGTGTCTAAAAAGCGATTAGCCTTTATAGTAATATATTCTAAACTAATACTGTCTGAATTGTAAATTGTACCAGAGCTAGTTGAGTGACCAATTAAACGTATTACAAACAGACAAACAAGTTGTACACCTTGCCCTCGTATTTATTTTCATCACTACATAGTATAAAACAAAGTCGCTCTTTCTGTCCCTATATCCTTATGTAATGCTTAAATCTTTAAAACTACGCAACGGATTTTGATGCGATTTTTTTTAATAGATAGTGTTTGATGAGGAAGGTTTATATGTATAATACTTTAATCCGGAGCGAAGCGAGGGTGGGTCGCTAATAATTAATAAATGCGAAAAGTAACTGTGTGTCTGTTTGTTTGTTACGCTTTCACGGCTAAACCGCTGATTATTATCGCCGCGTATTACTTTTAAGACATAATGCGGTGTAGGTAATTTTCTAACAAACATAGTGCGTTGCGGGTTTACTGCTACTTGGACATAACGCGGTTCAGGTAATTAGAAAAGCAGACATGATACATTTCAGGCATTTTGCTATTAAGACCTAAAGCGATTTATGCATATCAGGCATTTTGATACCTAGGCATTATGCGTTTTAGGAATTCTGCTACTTAGGCGTTTTGCTTTTCAGAAGACCTGCTCATGAGGGTTTTTCTATTTAAAGTCATTTATTTGGTGCTGTCTTAGATGATTAAATTGATTAAACATCGGCGACTCGTGGCATTTGACAGATCGGGGTTTGGAGTTTCTCACTGACTAGTGATGTAACAATGTTATTCTGTACAAGTCGAGTTAAAGAAACCAATTGAAAAAAACCTTTTCAATAATTTAATATCTGTAGGTACAAATAGGACATTCACAAAAGACAATTAATATTTGTTTTTACTTCATGGAAGTTATCCTTCGTTTTCTATTTGACATTTATTTTATTTATTATTTATTTCGTGGCATTTGACAGATCGGGGTTTGGAGTTTCTCACTGACTAGTGATGTAACAATGTTATTCTGTACAAGTCGAGTTAAAGAAACCAATTGAAAAAAACCTTTTCAATAATTTAATATCTGTAGGTACAAATATATATAGATTATTTGGTGTAAGAAAGTTATATTTCGACCTCGACTGATGTTACGGGTAAATAAAGCATTCTTTTGTAATGTTGCAGCGTATTTTTGTTGGTGTTCTCTTTGATTTCAACTTCTTTATATTGTAATAAGTTGTTCTTTTTTTATTGTAAGACAACTTGGATTTCTATCTTTGATTACCCTTTGAATGCAGTCTCAGTAATGAAAGTGACTTTTTAACTTATATTTAGGTATTAATTTGTTATTTTATCTTAGCTGAAAAGACACTTGAAAAACGTGTCTCATCACTACTACTGGGCTTCTATTCAACTGCGTTATAACGATATCGTTTTTGACCTGTTTCCGTATTGTCAACGTTTTGATAACTCTTATGTCATTTACAATAATGGCGACTGTGACATACACGATTCTTAAACGTGTCTAACACGATATCGTTTTAACGCACCTGAATAGAGGCCCTGTACTATCACCTAATTGCCAACTGTCGCCGACGATTTTAGTAGGTATAAACACTTTAATCGTCTTTATCTCAAGAACCAATGATGTCTACTTATTCGTGATAGTATTCCTTTTGAATTCGTTAAATGCGCTTTAATGTAACATTTTTTTTTATTTTTAGGACTTTTAGTTTTGGTTGTAGGACACACTTGAGTCTAACAAAAAATAGCGCTTTAAAGCTTAATATTTCATAAACGGATGCCTTGATCGAAAACCCACAATATTTTTGAAAGACCTATCCAACGATACCCCACACTATGGGGTGACGAGAAAAAAAATGCATCCCCACGGTATGTATCAGGGGGACAGTATAAGGGGACAATCTCACACAAACTGACCTAGTCCCAAACTAAGCTCTAGGCTTGTACTATGGCTACTAGACAACGATAAACATACTTAAATAGAGAAATACATACTTAAATATATATAGAAAACATCCAACACTCAAGAACAAATATTCGCGCTCATCACACAAATATCTGCCCTTACCGGGATTTGAACCCAGGATCGCTGCCTTCGGAGGCAGGGTCACTCCCAACTAGGCCAACGTGTCGTCTAAAGGGGAGGTGAGGTGGAGGAAGAGTAGGAGAGGTAACTGAAAAAAAAAAAAACACTTTTTCGGCGTGAATAATATGTATATTCATGCCAAATTACAGCTATCTACTACTAAGAGTTTCTGCGCTAGGCTGCGGACGGACGGACGGATGGACATGGCGAAACTATAAGGGTTCCTTGTTTGTCTACGTAACCCTAAAAAACCGGGCAAGAGCATGTCGGACCACGCTCAGTGTAGAGTTCAGAAGCCGTTAAGTACTACCTACAAACATAAAAATCAACAAGTAATAACTAATTTTCTATTTAAAGTCAATTGATGCCGTCTTAGATGATTTTAGTAGGTATAAACACTTTAATCGCCTGTATCTCAAGATCCAATGTTGTTTACTTAATCGTGATAGTTTTCCTCTTAAATTCGTTATATGCGCTTTTATTTAAGATTTTTTCAGATGTTTCTACACTCGAGAGCAAAACTTTCGGGTCACTATAATAAATTATAATATTTCAAAAACGAATACTCCTAGCTACGTAAAATAAATTGAACCTTATAGACAATTTAATCCTCCTTAATAACAAGTATTAAAACTTATTGGTAATATGAAATAATGACATTAAAAAAAATATTTAAAACAAAATGATCGTTTATGAAATAAAGAACTTTTTCCATTTGTTATTGCTTTTGTTTTCGTTCTGTCAGAAAATGCATATATAGAAAGGGTCCCAAATGTTCAGTGGTCATTATTAATGTAATAAATTTGTCAATTACACCCGAAGAATTCACGAGAATCCTTACAATACTGGAAAATGGCCGAAGCCAGCGAGATACTGCAAGAATAGCCGGAGTGACGTTGTCAACAGTACAGCGTATTGTTCAGCGGTTTCTAGAAACTGGTTCAAACTTACGCAGACCAGGAGGAGGCTGACCCAGGTGTACAACGGTACGGGAGGATCGATATCTAGTCAATACTATGCTTCGAAATCGATTCCTTACGGGAACTGCATTGACACAACAATTTTACGGCTTGGTGGGAGCAATCCTAGTGCTTGGACTGTAAGACGGCGACTTCTTGAAGCTAATTTGAAACCCTTTAGCCCGCCAATGGTCCTAAACTGGAAAGGTACCATCGCACAGCAAGACAAATTTATGCACGCGAACACTCAGATTGGACACCTGAAGATTGGTCAAGAGTTGTGTTCTCAGACGAATCAAAGTGTATGCTGTATCAACACGACGGTGTACAGAAGGCCAGGAGAACGATTCATGCAAGCCTGCATTGCAGATAAGGTTGCGTACGGTGGCGGTTCGGTACTCGTGTTGGCTGAGATTTCTGCAGAAAGCCGAACAGAGCTAGTACTGATCGAAAACGGTACTCTAAATGGCGTAAGATACGTGGAAGAAGTCCTATATGAGCACGTTGGTCCATTTAAGGAAAGGCTCGGTGAAAATGCTATTTTCATGCATGATAATGCCCGTCCCCATATTGCTCGTGTGGTACAAGACTACCTGAACGATGTGGATATTCGCCGCATGGAATGGCCGGCCAGGAGCCCGGATCTCAATGCGATCGAGCATGCCTGGGACGAGCTTGGGCGACGAGTAACGCAACGAGTACCTCTTTCAATGACGCTTCTCGAGCTCAAACACGCGTTGGTAGAGGAATTGGAGAACATTTCTCAACTGTGCTTCAGAAACTTGGTGTACAGCATGCCGAATCGCATCGCAGCTGTGCAGGCTACACGTGGAGGCAATACCAAGTATTAAAATGTGTCAAATTTGGATAACTATATAAAAAATTCAATATTTTCAATTTTGTTTTTTCAAGCAAGTGGATGCCATTTTTACTTTTTATTTTTTATAAAATTAAACGAACATTCATTATATATTGTAATGCATTATTTTTAAGTGACATTAAAATGTCTTTAAAGTCCAATTTATTGTATTAGGCTAGCTGTATTAGTTTTTGAGATATTGCAATTTATGTTAGTGACCCGAAAGTTTTGCTCTCGAGTGTACTCGTATTTGGAGTTTTGGCTGTATGGGGGGGACACTTGAGTCTAACAAAAATTGGCGCTATACAGCTTAATATTTCATTAACGGGTCACTTGATTAAAAAAATGTTTTCACAACTCGCAATATTTTTAAAAGACAGAGAAGCACTGTGGTGTCTACCCTGTGGTAGACGAGAAAAAAAAATACATCCCCAAGTTACGTATAGGGAGAGGTACACTAAAAAAATAATGTTTTACCACTTTGTTGGCGTGACATTAGTCACGCCAACAAAGCGCGTAATGTATATTTATGCCAAATTACAGCTTTCTAGGTCGTTTGACTACTGAACCCTAAAAATGACCTTCTGCTGCTTCTTTCTTTCGGCGCTTCTTCTCGGCAATGATGGTCTTGTCCGAAGCGCTAGTAGATACACTGCATGTCACCGACGTGTAAAAGAGCCCTCATGTGGCCAATTTACTGAATAAATGATTTAATTTTGAATTTGTAGACTTGAAAACTTTTTTACTTTACAACATCGTGTAACATATGGTTTGATTATCTCTCAAAAAACCATTATGTGTTTGTCATTTCAGTATCGATTTTAAGATTTAGGAGACCTGTGAGTGGCGTTAGACAAAGCGCATTGCTAGAACTATCGTTAACAAAAATCTATTGAGTATATAATTATTGTTCGGAAAGGGGGTTATTACACGCAGGCGTTTAGAGCAGATATAGCCCATTTACCTCCAGTGGGAATTATGTATTTTTGTAACTCCGAGGAGGTTATGAGTTTAGTTTTAAAATATAGAACCCCTTGTGTTTACATCATTTCAGACTAAGAAGTTTCAAAAACCGCCAAGGTTTATTTCCTATGTTCAAAACTTTGCTACATACCAATTTTACTGTATATGAAACTTATGCGGTACCTACATTTAACTGCATTATATTTTCATTTTGCTATTAATTTAGAGACATTTGTATGATTTTATTAAAGTTCTTGCAGAAAATCGCTAGAATCTGCCATATTTCACCATCTAGACAATAACACGTGGTAGGTGACAATTCGGTATAAATTGTAAAATTATCAGGCTGACACATCCCTGGGTTTCATATTAGCTGCGCCATGTATACTGAAATGTCACCTGTCATTGCCGGTATAGTGAAATAGGGGTCTGGCAGTATGGCCTGTCAAGTTTGAAAACTAAATGCAGCTCATAGCATTATCTGTGGAAGACTATATTGTAAAAAAATTACAATCTCTTTTAACGAGTCAAATGTCATACTTTGGATTTTGGTTTTCTTTAGGAGTCTTTTTTTTTTGGCGTAAATTTGATGAAAGCTATTGATTGTAGGTATCACTGACAGTAAGGGGATAACACATCGTTGGTAATCCCCTTCTTACGTCCCTTGATGCACAATGTACTATTGTTACATTATATAATTGAGCGATGTACGTATCGAGGGCCTTTGGAATTCCATACATTTTGTCATTTTTCGAAAATAGATTATTAGAGGCTTTCCTAAGCCGTAATGTTATCGTCAAGTTCATGGACACCCGGTATAAAACGTATTATATTATTCGTTTGAGTATTAAAAATCTGTTATTCCTAATCAATTATAGTTGAACGATTGATGGAGTCAAGATAAAGCCGAGGTTGCCAGTAGTGTCGTCAGACCTACGCGGCAAAGCCGTATCGACAACTATCAGGGTGTTTGCGCTCTTTCGTAGTTCTGCGGCATTATAAATATAGGTACTGATAATGTTATCCGCATTACCGATGAGCGCAGAAGGCAAGTAGATCGCGGGCGCATTGCGTCCCACTACCAGGCTTACTTCGCGCCGCAAAATGTGGGACAAGCTAGCTGTGTTTGTTACGATATCCGTACTAACTTACTTAACAATAAAAATAACCTCCTCAAGGCCCAATAAAATTCAGTTCAACTCGTATTTTGCTTTGTTTTACGTTTTGTCTTCTTTGTTGGCGTGTGTGATATGGCCGTTCTTTCTGATCTCTCCAAAAAACGTGAGGAACGCTAAGTAAGTATCCAAAGATCTAAACCTTACACAGTTCACTTTTGTTACGTTTAATTCCAGTTTGTACAGAAATCGTCACATGGACTTGCCATTGCATAAGTTGTTTCGTCTATTACCATTACATACAATACAGGGTAAAAGAATAAATGTAGAAACAAAAGTCCATATCGATAACAGATAAAAAATATTAATTCATTTCGAAAAACGCGTGCGTTTTACGCTATTTGGTGGTTTTGATTATTCTATCTATCTATAATTGCGCTTAAACAGAGTGCGTTTTTCATATTAAAAAGGCTATTTTGAAGCCTTGATTCGTCGCTAAGGGATGCTTTTAGTGAAATCTGATGGATGATGGTTACCCCGAGCATCCTGTATCGATGCTGACCCCAACTGATTGAATCTGCGGATAAAGCCGGAATTGTGCATGTTCAGAAAAACATCTAAAATGGCAATAAAATGTAAGGAAATCCAAATACTGACCCAAACTATTCGCTGTGGTGTTAACTGATTGTGCGATCAGTTAGGTATCTTCGGAACTTTTGACTCCCTCTTCAAAAATTACCTAATGGTTTTAACAGCCCACAGTGGGGCCCCGCAAATCAATGTCAAGCGCGTATTCTGCGTGCGGGATATTGTATAATATTATTATCACTAAATGTAGATGTAAATGTAGGTTTTACGGTAAACTACTTACTACTGGTACCCAATTTTCATACATCTGTTTGTATTTTTATACTTTTCATTTTTTGTATAGAATCATAACCTAAACAGACTGGAACTTGGTACTCTTTTACCCTCCGACAGACGAAGGGATAACAAAATAAATGGCCAGAATCCCTAGCAAGTGCGTGTAGCAACCCCTAGTTTCTTAATTTTTATATCGAATTAGGTAAAGTATAGAAAATACCCTTACAAATAAAACTCCGAACAAGGTGCCGGGTATTTCCGGTTTAAGATACAAATAATAATGGAGTTATCGGTTTGGCACTAATTAAAGAAGCAAAATAAATATTATTAGAGATTACATTTCTTATGTTGTCATTGTAATTCAACTAAACTAAGATACGTATGAAAAAACTTTAATTAATTAAATAGGTACTGCATGAGAGCAGTGTGACCTTGGAATATTAATTGAAACTTGTTTCGAAATTCTATTGTTTTAACACTGACATAGACATTTAAGTGATTGACAAATTAGTTACCTACTTACCTACTTAAAATATTATTTCTATTTATTAAACTTAAGAGAGCCGGCGTATTTCAATTAACATTTTCAATGCATTTGTACCTACCAAAGTTGATGGGTCCAAAATTGCAAGACTAAATAAAAATCGCATTAGTGCAAAAAGGTTATTTTCCGTGACTTTAGCTTTACACTACTCGGGGAAAGCCCACTCGCCCCAGACGCACCTCACTGCTTTTAACAATACCAAATCCACCAAGTTTAAGTAACAAGTAAAAAACGACTCGACACTCGGCTCCGTTGGATCTCGGCCCAAGCTTCATAATCAGTTTGCCCGAAATCATTTAGTTCATCTATACCGGGTGTACAATCCAAATGGGTCAGTATGGAGAAGTCGGAAACTATGAGAGATAGCGAGATCTGTTTTTAGGAGCCATGGCGTCGATTTTAGATTTAATAATAATTGCATTCAAACTTTTAATTCTTAACTCTCATACATAACCGGGAATCGAACTGGTCAAAATCAATGGTTATAAATTCTGCAAGTCGCAAGAAGCACAACAAAATTGAAATATTAAAAATATCTATATTTTTACCTATAGGTATATTAAATAGGTATATATTTTTATTTTTATTTTTATTATTATAAAATCTAAAATCGACGTCATGGTTCCTAAGAACAGATCTCGCTATCTCTCATAGTTTCTGACTTCACCATACTGGTATCAGCGTAATTCGTCCCATTCGTTTTTCGTTCATTTCTTATGTCCGTCTCATTCTGTGTTCGTCACTCATTCTTTATTCGTCTCGATCGCTATATGTCCCTCGTTTTAAGACTTTTAAGTACAATTATGTAACCTGACCCATTTGGATTGTACACCTGGTATAATAAAAATGAATCGCTGAATGTGTTGCTAAGCGCAAATCTCGTGAGCAACTGAACCGATTTCGCTAATTCTTTTTTGTTGTGTCCGTTATCGACAGGAGAAGGTCCTTATGACAGAATAAAAATGTAAAATCCACCGGGAAATTCAAAAATTGGCAGCGGGGCGAAGCCGCTGACGGGCCGCTAGTAAGGTATAATATTAGCCACCAATGCAAGTTTTTTAAAGACTATCTGTTAATTTTTCACTGTGATGAAATGTTTGGTAAAAAAAACTACTTAAACAAGTACTCTAGGGTAGGGGCTCTACTTTTGTAAATATAATATACATATAATATAGTAAGTAAACATACAAACGAAGAAGTCGAAAATGTGCACAATAAACGGAAACCTTTATAAATTTAATAAATTACGTGACTTTATCATGTCCAACTTTTTGAACTCCGCCCAGGTCACCAACTCGGCCATATAGTGTTTGACTATGAGATCTCCTTGAGCCATTTCCAATTCAAAGATTTTACTAAATTCCTTGAGTTAATGTTGATCAATATAATAAAAAAATCCTTGAGTTACATACATACATAACATCACGCTTTCATTCCCAGAGTGGGGTAGGCAGGCAGAGCTACAGAAATACCAACAACTCTAAAAAGACTTGTTGATAATTCTGTAACCACATTTTGCTCAATCAGGCCAAGAAGTTTACTAGTGTTTAAATTCCTTGAGTTATTAAATTGAATTAACACTATGATATTATAAACTCTATTATCTAATATGTATATAAAATTCTCGTGTCACAATGTTCGTTCCCATACTCCTCTGAAGCGGCTCGACCGATTCTCATGAAATTTTGTGTGCATATAAAATTGTATATCTATTTTTCATACCGCTAAGTGACATGAAAGAAAAAAATGCAGCAAGCGAAGCCGCTGGTGGGTCGCTAGTTGTGTATAATTTTAATATGCAATCATTTATTTATGACTAGCAAAATGCAGAATGTTTTTTCTGCTGTAAACTTCGCCACGATTAGATTCTACTTCCTCCACATTTGTACAACACCTATATCATCATACATCATAGGTACTTGATGTACGAGCTTTTATTATAGAAAACCGTTTGTTGTACTAAGTATTGTTATCTATATCATATCGCAAGTTCAGGTAACTTCATAAAATTTTACAAGTTTAATTTTAAATTAATCTCATTATTTCAGAGTTGCTGCTAAAATACTCAAGCATTTTACAAAGTTAATTGGTCTTAAATGGGAACTGCGCAATGCCGAGGTCTTGGCTGAGGATCGGGGAGCAATCATAGTGTCCAATCACCAGTCAGCTTTTGATATTTTAGGCAAGTTTTTAACGTTTATTAACCACCCATAAAATCAATCCCTCTATCTGGCCCGTGAATCGTGTCGATATTATAATAAAAAGGCAAATACCTAGTCTAAAAAAATTTCTCAGGTTATAACAACGTGGTTCAATAAGTCCCAAGACTAAGTACTAAAACAAGGTTTTTTTTTATAAAAAATTTTTTTATTCATCAATGTAGTCTCCTGTAAGTGCGATACAGTCTCTCCAACGCTTTTCTAACTTTTCTATCCCATGCGTGTAGAACGATTTGTCTTTGGCTTCAAAATAAGCCTCCGGTGCTGTGATAACTTCACTATTTGAGTAAAATTTCTTACCCTGGAGCATTTTTTTTGAGATCTGCAAACAGCCAGTAACCGCTGGGGGCCAAGTCTGGCGAATAAAGGGGATGAGGAAGTAATTCAAAGTCCACTGCCGATTGGATTCCGGAGTGAAATGAAATCCATTGTCACATACCGATGTAAAATAGTTATTTATGTGGCCGGTGCATAATGAGAGGCATTAAAGCACGAGTGTGGTTTTATGAAACGAGCCGAAGGCGAGTTTCATAATAAGATCACACGAGTGTTTTAATGCCTAATTATGCGTACAGTCGCATACATAACTTTATCTACATACATATCGTAAATTTTCTACAATATGTACAATCCGGCAAACATTTTCAAGTAACTTTATTTTCTGGTCTACGCACTATTCGAGAGTTCGAAACAAATGAGTGCGGTGCGGTGCAGGTGGGGGGCGGGCGCGCGGGTGCTGCAGGTTTGCTGGATTGTTCTAAGATGTTCGAAATTTGAACGTGATTAAAGTTTCGGCTACCTGCACTTTAATTTAAACATTATGATGCAACCACAGATACATGTTTAGTAATGTATGTCATTTGCTTATCGTTTCTGAACATATTATAGGGAAGTTATACCATGGATGTAGATAAAATCCTTTTTAACACAGTTGCTCAAAAAGTGGTACTTTTTGTAGCTGTATATCGTGCGGAAAGTTGGATATTACGCACTAGTGCGTTATACTTTTCCATTTTTTTTAAATATAATTTTGTTTCAACTTCCAAGCCGTGAATCCAACCAAAGAGTTTGCATGTTCAACCACTTTTTGATTACGTCATTTAGCATTGAGATTATACATAGGTAATATAATTTAAAATATTAAAATTAAATACAAATATACATACACACATAAAATGTATCTAGGTAATATTAAAAAAAAAACAGCTCTCATCAAGATAGCTGAATCTGAATTAGTATTACGAATGATTAGATTGTTGCGTATTAAGGTGAATTCACATTACACCATGCCGAAACCGGGCCGAGCCCAGTACGGCGTAATGTGAATCCACCTTTATGCATTACCGCTGGTTAATAGAGAATTATACTTTTTGATTTTTAAATATAGGTTATAAAATTACTGTAACTTTTTTTTTACTTGGCTGAATGGTCACAACCGTTGCCATTTCATAAAGTCTGTGACAATTTAAAGTAAAATTGTCTCTTGTAATAGTTTTATTTACTGATTTATTATTGTTTCATGGATATTTTTTCGCAAATGTATTAAAAAACGTCGTTTGATACACGTGCGGAACTGTCATTTTAACTCGTCCCGACTCTTGTCCCTCGCTTGCAGCTCGGGCCAAGATACTTCGGGACTCGTGTAAAATGACATACTTTCCGCACTTGTATCAAAATGTACTATTTTATTACGAATCATCAGCGCCAAACATCGCTCTGAAACATTGCTACGTTGTTGTTCCTTTTCATCAGTTGTAAGCAAACGCGGCACCCACTTGGAAAAAAGCTTCTTCATGGCCAAATTTTTATGTAAAATTGTGAAAATACTACCAGCAGAAATCTTCACTATCTCGGCTTCACTTGGTTAATATTTTGTTGAGCAATAATAAAAATACTTAAATAAAACAGTTGGACGACCTGAGCGTTCCCCTTTGTTTGTGTCCATGCGACCGCGTTTGAAGTTGGCATACCACCGACAAATGCTTGGTTTAGAGGGAGCTGATCCCGCATAACATTTTATAAGCCATTTCGGTGCTTTAACGGTATTTTTTCCCATAAAAAAACTATGTTTTATCAACCGCGAAACTCGTTTTTTCCATTGTATCGAAATTACTAGCGTAGAGTCACTTCTTTTTTTTAGTCACTTAAATGTCTGCAAAATCAATATTTTATTTTTCCTTTTTTTTAAATTTACACTTTCTTTTATGGATGGCCAGTACGTTTTAAAAATCAAAAGAGTCTTTAATATATCGACGGTTCTGTGACTCAACCTCGTATATAGAATATTGTCCAGTATAAACTGACAGTCACTAAGTACGCGAGTACATACTTAGTGCGTGTCAGTTTATGCTAGACATTATTAAATATACGAGGTTGAGTCACAGAACCGTCGATATGTGCTATTCCCAAGTGAGTGTCGGGATTTATTGAACGATCATGTATCGCATATTGTGGCAGCCAATTTCAGAGGTCAGCTGCTGTCTAGAATGCATAAAAACCAATGGCGCGATTTACTGGCCAGATTCTACTAATGTATCCAGCCAGCAAATACTTACAACCCGCTGGTTTCTCTTGACGATGTGTCTTAAGATAACAAAACTGAATTATAGTGGTTTCACTCCTAATTCCTAGTATCAAATAAGTTTACGGTCAATGTTTTAGGTATGTTCAACATATGGGAGGTAATAGACAAGTTGACAGCGATCGCTAAGAAGGAAATATTTTACGTGTGGCCCTTCGGTCTAGCGGCTTGGCTGGCTGGGGTGGTGTTTATTGATCGCAACAACACCAAAAAGTCATACAAACAGCTCAAAATTACTTCAGATGTCATGACGAAAGATAAGGTGGTTAATTTTCTTTACGTGTTTGCACTCAGATATTTTAAGCGCCGTATTATGTTTAAAAAAGTAACGATATTCCAACTATGATGGTGTAACATACTAAATATAACGTTATAAACCGTGACGAATGGCGATGTTTTTTTTATTTCAGGTCAAAATTTGGCTTTTCCCTGAAGGAACTAGAAATAAAGACTATACGCACATGCTGCCTTTTAAGAAGGGCGCTTTTATAATTGCAATTTTGGCACAAGTACCTGTTATTCCCATCGTGTTTTCTCCCTACTACTTCATCAACAGAAAAAAAAACTTGTTCCAAAGAGGTAAGTGGTCAAACGCCCTTTTACAGTAGGTAGGTACCATATAGCAATAAAACTATGACTATCAAATAATAGCTCAGTCCTAGGCCCTGTTTTATAAAGCTATATGTTACAATCGGAAGTCTCTTTCTAACTCCTTTTGCTAGAAGGAGAGTTCCGCTTGTAATTAGTAACTTTATAAAACAGTCCTGACCGCAAGCGACGTTCCTGCGGCCTCTATTCGACACCGTAACCTGAAGGGGCTAAGCGCGATGATACCAGCTTCGAAACATGTCTTTGTTTTTATTGCCGTCAGTTTCACACAATTCAAACTCTTTGTTTGTGGGTCACAGGTCATGTGATCATGCAATGCCTGTCCCCCGTGCCGACCAAGGGCTTGACTTTGGAAGACGTGCCCAAGCTGATGGAGCAGGTGCGGAGTAGCATGGAGGCTAAGTACGCCGACCTCGCTAAAGAAGTGCTCAGCGCGTTGCCTTCTAACTACCAGCATACATCAGTAGGATAGCGAAGTGTACAATGTGCTTTAACATTTATAACATATTGGTTGAAAGCTAAAGATGAAAATACTTCATACCTCAATTTAATTTATTTTACGAATACTTTATAGATTAGTGTTAGTTGAGATGTCTGATTGTTCACTAAAATCAGCCTTTAAATGTTTAAGCAAATCGAACAATACGCACAAGTATTGTGTGAATAAACATAATATTTTGTTTACCGCATAATTAGTGTGACGCGCTTTGATTGATCAACATGGACTCAATAAGTGTTTAGTTTTACGATTACGAAAGTTTTTTTCGAGAGCGGTTTGTATTGTTATTATACAAATGGTATAAAGACTTAAGTATTTATTAATTGGGTAGTAAGTGTGAAGAAGCTAGTAGCCGAAAGTTGACGTCAGCTCATTCAATGAACATGATAATCAGACGTTTACTAAGCACTTGCGGCGCCTGTTTCTTGTCTCCGGCTTAGGGGCGGGCGGTGTGTTGTGAAACAGGATCGACGATTACGATCCAGAGATGGGCAGTAGTCGATTAACTTTTTAATCAACTAATAAATCGGTTAAACAATCAACCGTCACAAAAATAATCACGATTAATTTAGTCACCATTAATTTAATCAACGTAGTACACGAATAACGATTAATTAATCGTCATTTTAATCGACTAAATTTCACGATTAAGTCTCGATGAAGAATTGGAACACGCACGGTATATAAAATCAATATGTTGTAAATGATGTTATACAGATATAACCTGTTAAGCTGTAGCAATCTGTCAACATAACTCAAAAGTAAGAGTTACAAAAGAAACGATTTATTCCTAATATTAATCGAGAGAAAATTAATCTAATTAATTAATGGATTAACAATTTAGTCGCTGTTAATTAATTGGCGATTAATTTAATCGTGACTAAATTAATCGAAAGTGTTACGACTAAGATACATCAATCGCCATTTTTAATCGTTAATCGTCATTCGATTATATTTTGCCCATCACTGTTACGATCGACTCGATCGGCACGTTTTGCCTCGCATGCCTCCTGTTGCTTCCTGTTACATAGAAGAATAACTTTCACTACACCTATTAGGAAAAGATTTTTTTGCTCCCTAAAACAAGGACCAAAGAAATCAACAGACGTTTTTGTGTTTTTAATCAGTTTTTTGATTGTATAGCTCAAGACGGTATATTAATAAAAATGTGTACCATATTCTTTAAGAATTTTATTTGATTACGTAAAAGAGAGATTAAATACTAAGCAATATTTTTCATGTGTGGTATTGCACGAGTAATAAGTAGCTAGACGCATTCCTCAGCAATGCATTTGTAAACTTAGAATTGCAGTCTTGAGAATACTGTGTCTATGGATGTCATATTTAACTTCCCATCAGGAGGCCTGTGTAATTGTCTGCCTTGTCCATGCTTTATAAAAACGACTCTCGCCATAAATCTATCATTTTAAATTCTTGTGACAAAATGTTTTAAAAAACTAAAAAACGTCGTCAAAAAGCAAGAGAAATACTTAACTTCTTTTAAAATTATAAGTCCAACTGATTTCTGCTTTTGGTTAAAAATATAGTGGGACGGCGACTTCAGTTGGACTGCCTATTAGCTCTCTATCATTTTAAAAGAAGTTATTTCTTGCTCTTTGAAGACAGTTTTTAGTTTTTTAAAACGTTTATTTTATTTCAGACCTTTTAGTGATCATAATAATACTCTTATGCGGACGTAGAATAACAAAAACGTTCCAACCCACACAACCATAGTTTTAAGATATCTTTGTTTTAGTTAAACAGAGTAATGCTCAGTAATGGATGATTATGTAACTTTGAGTTGATGATAATTTGAAGCAAGATTGTTTTCCTTTCTTTATAAAAAATTGTGTCTACTTAATTGTATTTTATTACACAATAATAGGGAAAAAAGGCCTTGGAACTTTTTCACTGAAACAAGATTTCTTTAACGCGGTTCCTGGATATCTTTCTCAAAAAAGTTCCAAATTATTAAGTAGTAGAAACTATTGAGCCGCTTCGGCTTTGTATATCAAGATGCAATTTTTAAAAATGATACACTAAGGGCCTGTTGTTTGATCAGTAGTTAAAGTAACTAATTGTTAAAAATCGTAACTAATGGTTAAATCTCAAGGAAATGTGTCAAATTTTCGATTCTTTTTTCTAATTTTAACAATTAGTTGAGTTAACTACTGATCAAACAATAGGCCCTAAAACAATCCTCTTTTACCAGTTTTACTATAAGCAAAAGCAGAGTTAAATAATTAAGGCAGTTTAGAAAAAATAAGCCGAGAAACCAACTGAGAGATTATTTTCTTTTAAGTAATTTATTCCTATTTAGTTATATAAGGATTACCAACATTATAATACATCATTATAATAAATGAGTTCTTACGCTAGTGTTAAACAGGATGCTTATCTAATTATAGGTAACCACAGCTATCCCCAGTGTTTTAAAGAGGATTTACAGCATTACATAAACATAAAGAGATATCATGCGAGCTGATCTTGTTGGTGTATATAACTATTTTTGGGCCAAGTTGTGAGTTGGAACGTTTTTGTTAATCTATGCGACATTGTCGTCCACGTAGTCCTATAATATTTGAGGAGCTCCCTCGATTTCTCCAGATCAGATCTTGACGTGCTGGAAGTGGAACCAACTATAAAGTATAGCCAATCGAAAACAAAAAACCAATCATTCCAGAGGCCTTTGTGTAATCGGGGCACATATATAAAAAAAAAACCTGACAAATTGAGAACCTCCTCCTTTTTTGAAGTCGGTTATCAATCTTGCGAGTATAAAAAGTAACCACGACAGTCCCAACTTACAAGAAAGTACCGGAAGGCAATTAAAAATCTCCAATGCCAATGCTAGATTAGACATCTACAAAACAAAGTCAATTGTATAATTATTACCGACTAATGTCGACCAAATAATTACTGACTAATCAGTAACAACCAATACGACTTTACTGGGTTATCTAATAATGATTAGTAATTTGTTGTTTTAACATTAAGTAGGTACCTACTGATATCGCGGCGACGACATCAATTTTTATGTGACAATCAAGGGCAACTAATTCAGGAGCCGTCTCGTTTCCGTAATCTAGTTTGCGCGCGTCGTACAACAGGGGCCAGATAAACCATCTCTAGAAATTAGGGTCCCGTAATCATTAGAGCCCTTCCCCGGGCCTCAGTCGTCGGCCGCGATCTAGGATAAGATAAAACAAGAGGGCATTCATTTCCTACGTTTTAATTATTGCCTGAAACAGATTTACCTAATGAGGTTTTTGGTGGGCCTGAAATGTAATGATAGTTATAACCAGGGTAAAACTTTAATCAACCAATAAACTTACATTTCTCATACCAACAGATCTGTATTTCATAGTGGCATCCTTTTTACGCTGGAGATATGCATTTTCGCATATCACCGGGGTCCGGGGGGACCCAAGGTGGTTATGTGGAACTCGCCAACCGAGAGTGGAAGGAATACCCACTAAAAACCCAGTGATCCTCCCTCCACGGTGCCGTGCTTGCATTCGGCTACAAACCTGGACCGGCAGGCGAAATTTTTGAAAAATTTCCAAATTTCCTACGACATCAAATTTGTAGAAATGGATCGAACATACTACGGAACTTTTTCCTGGTCTAAAAAAGTCGTCCTGCCGTTCACTCGCGACGATTGAATTCCAAATTGCACATTGAAATGGATCATCAGGAAATCTACAAATTAATATTAAATTTACGACTGCAAAAAATATGAAGTATTATACTACTGCATAGATGCACCGTTCTGCAACAACCAAATATTGACAATTGTTGGTCGGAAACTAAAATAAATTATTTTATCAGAAATACTTAGTTATTTATTCATTAATATTAGGAATCGACATTTCCTCACCGAAAGTATGATATTCCGTCTGTAATTTTTTGTGACGGTGATTATTTTTACAGTTTTTGAAAACATACTGAGGCATTGTTTCACGTGTCACTGGTGGCGTAGTTGACAACGAACTAAATTCAAATAAACTACCAATTTGAAGTGAGTATGTATATATTCGCTGTGCTATGCTTTGTTCTCCGACCCGTTATCTAGTTGTGTATTGTTGATCGAAGTCCCCGGAACGTTGTTTTCATTCATAAACGTACGACAGTAGGTAACTCGCGGTGACCTCGCGGCAAAATGAAATACCTACATGCTCCCTCTAAGAGCGCTAGGCGCGGAATAAGACCAAGATGCATGCAATGCACCTACGGAGTTAGCCTCTCATGGCTTAGACTACTTCGCTGGAGAGAAGGCGAGCTCCTGATGGGAGCTCAGCGATGAGATAATGAGCGTGTTGGATTGTAATTTACAGGTAAATTTGAAAAAATCCTTTTAAATTTTAAATGAAGCGCAAAGTTACTTAAAAAATAATTTGTAGTTAAATTGTAAATTAGTCTTCACTACATAAACATTTTGAATGCAAAATAATATCTATTTAAAAAAAAAAATTAAACTTAAACATGTTTTAACCGTAAAAATAGCTATCATTCAGGACCGATTATTTCGATGTTTTACAAAACTAGAAGGTCTATCTCCGCAGCTTTCTTGTCTAGGATAGGTATCATTGAATTAAATCAGTTTTTGATTAAAATAACCCGATTTTATTCAGAATAGTAGCTGTCAAATCACTCTAAACTGAAAAATATGAAAAAGCCTCTCAGGAGAAAACACCCCAGACCGAAAACTCAATATTTTAGTCCCGTTACTTTCTTCTTTAAAGAAGGACTTATTAAAGTATCGATCTTCTTAAATAACGATCAATGAAAAACTAAACATTTCACGAAAAAAGCATGTCAAAATTCTAAGGCCCCTTAAAGGTAGGCGCACTTCGCCCCCCTCCCTCACCTTAATACCTAATATTCAAACACTTTCCTAATGGGAAACTTTTAAAAAATATGTTCTAAAATCATTTCTAACTTAACCTACTTTACTAACATCAAATGGTTCGGGTGCAGGGCCCTCTATTCAGGTGCGTTAAAACGATATCGTGTTTGACACGTTTATGAATCGTTTATGTCACAGTCGCCATTATTGTAAATGACATAAGAGTTATCAAAACGTTGACAATAAGGAAACAGGTCAAAAACGATATCGTTATAACGCAGTTGAATAGAGGCCCAGTTCTAACATAACATAGATATTATAACCAGTGATCGGAATAGGTAGTGCAATTTCGGGTGAATGACCTTAAACATTATACTTAATATGGATAAGACTCCAGATTCCGGGACTCGTATTATTTCACAGAATATTTTCTTGATGACCTTAATTGAAGTTAAATGGGAACATGCGAAAAATCAAAAAAAATGTTATTGTAAATATTTTTTTACTTTTTGTCATTGCAAGTGTCTACATATTTCGTCAATGCGATATTCTATGCTACCAAAGTAATCGTTAAAATCATATTTTAATAACATTTCTGAATTAAACACAAACTTTAACACTTTGCAAATGTAATCCCGGAGTTACAAGCTATATCCATACTAAACTTACGCACCGAAGTCTCGCGAAATTGCACTACCTATTCCGATCACTGATTATAACTTACCTGACAAGCAGCAGTTCGTTTTTAGGGTTTCGTAGTCAAACAAGGAACCCTAATAGTTTCGCCATGTCCGACCGTCCGACCGTCCGTCCGTCCGTCCGTCCGTCCGCAGCCTAGCGCAGAGACTCTTAGTACTAGAAAGCTGTAATTTGGCATGAATATACATATTAGTCACGTCAAAAAAAATGGTAAAAAAAACTCGTAGACGAGTACCCTATTATTTTTTTTTTTTTCTAACGACACCCCACACTATGGGATAGATCCCATAGTGTGGGGTGTCGTTAGATAGGTCCTTCAAAAATATTGTGGGTTTGTGAAAACCAGTTTTTGATCAAGGGATCCGTTTATGAAATATTAAGCTAATTTTTGATAGAGTCAAGTGCCCCCCAAAACAGCCAAAACTACAAATACTAAAAATCTGAAAAAAAAAACATAATGGAAAGCGCATATAACGAATTTAAAAGGAAAACTATCACGACTTAATAGACATCATTGGTTCTTGAGATACAGGCTTTTAAAGTGTTTATACCTACTAAAATCATCTAAGACGGCTCTAAATTACTTTAAATAAAAAAAATGCTTTCGATACATTGCTTGTACATTGTTGTATTATCGATACATTGCCGTTGAAACATTAGTCCTTTAAAATGTCGTCTTTCATTAGTCAGAAATGTATACATTTCATTTTTTAGAAGCTGTCTGGAAGAAAGTGGCAGTGGAGTAGAAATGGGCTGTTAATTTTAGAGTTCTGAAAAACAATAAGACTTCCGTTTTTCAGAACCCTAAAATTAACAGCCCGTTTCTACTACCGTTACTAGTAAGCTCACTCAATGACTGTCCATCTGTCGGTTCGAGTTCGAATAGATGTCTTTTTACATACATATATACCCAGCCTTAATTCCCAGAGTGGGCAGAGCTACAGAAATACCAACAACTGTAAAAACACTTTGAACACTTTGCAAGTGTTTTTGATTGCCCTTATTTAAAAAAATGAAAAAAAACCAAACCACGTGGCTCTGCTCATCAACCAATCCAAGCTGTTTGGTCGAGTCTTGACGTATCAGTGTTCTGCTCTTATTGGCTGACAAACTGTCATCTGTCAATGTTACGTGGTATTTTTGTTTACATTTTTTAAAATACCTATCGGAACGAAGTATAGTGACAGGAAATAAGGGCTTGCCCTTATTTCCTTAGTCGCCTCTTATGACATCCACGGGTTGACATGGAGTGTCACTATTGTAACCTGGCAACCACACGGGGCATTTCTTTTTATTTATGAAACATGTCTTTATTGCAGAGATCGTTACCGGTATTCTGACTACCGGTTTTAAATGAGGTATTACCGGTAATAATTGACTTTCACTATTTATACCGCTAAAGCTCTGATTAGCGGTATAATGAATACCGGTATTCAAGTTTATTATCGGTTTAGACAATTGACAACAATACCCCTTTTTGATACTTTACCCCTAAAAACCATAACCAGTAATACCTGTCAGTGTCAATATTCTCGTGTAAATGTTTTCGGTGCTCTTACAAAAAACTTAGGCTCGCCTTAGACAAGTCTGAAATTACAGTTCATTAAAGTCTAATTGACATCTCACTTATCAGGTACAATGAATACCGGTATTGAATACAGGTATTTAATACTGTTAATAGTGAATACATAGCGATAAAAACAAAAGCGGAATGACAACAATACCTCTAATTCGAATATAGGTATTATTTTTTAGCGGTAATAATTTGACAATGTAAATACAGGTATTAAATAAAACCGGTTTTACAATCCCTGCTTTATGGAGTTGTTTTACTTTGTTTTTTCATATCGTTGAACGTTAACTTTACATTTCATCGAAAGCTATCTTATTCTGCAGCCATGTCGATTTCAGTTTATCTTAAATATGATTCACGTAGGTTGGGTTAGGTTAGACTTGTGACCATTAAAAAATGTTAACTCCTGTGCCTAAAAAATCCTGTCGATGAAATAAAAATTCTGCATAGCTATACATTCTATGAAATGAGGGTCGACAAAAGAAGAATAAACCGTTTTTTTATAATGTCGAATGTACCTAGGTACCTATATTTTTAACTATTTATGGTATTATAATTATGTGGATAGCTAATGTAGAGTAGTTTTTTGCTATCGTAGTAAACAATATTTCAGGGGCCAGATGCTACCCATAAACATTAACCAATTTTTATAACCTTTTGAAACCGCAAACATATCAACTGTTATACACACATTCACCGGCAAACTTTAATGGGACAGGTTGTAACGTTACTTACTACACTGCTAACCTCAATATGCGAATCAGCTGTCTTTATTTAACGCCTATATTCTTTAGTGGTGCAATATAGATCAGAGGGCTTATTGTCTAACGCACTCGCAATCACGATAGTTTTCATTTTGAAAATCGAACGCTCGTCTGCATACAATATGAAAACAATTGCTCCACTTTGAAGCCGGTTGCGATTGCGAGTGCGTTAGACAATAGCCCCTCAGATCAGCGAGCAACTTTTGAATTTTGATGACGGGTTTGTATTTGAAGGCCACACGTAGCCTGAGATATCAATTTTCAAAGCAATCGGCCCAAACAAAAATTCAAAATGATAGGCAGTTTTTTAATTTTGGCGATGGGTCGGTATTTGAAGACCACGCGGAGCCTCAGATATCAAGTTTCAAAGCAATCGGCCTAGTAAATGAAAATTACAAAAAGGAGGGCAATTTATAACCGATTGAAAAAAAAAAGGATGTTCTCAGATTGACCTATATGTATGTATATATGCATGTTTATCCGCGATTATCTTGAGTTTGGCTGAATCGATTGTAATGCCGATTTCAGAAAAGTATTTGTTATACTTAGAAGGATTCGGTATTTTAACCGACTTCAAAAAAATTGGTTTTCAGTTTGACCTGTACTATGTAATTATGTATGTTAGTCCGCCATCATCTCGCTTGACTGAACCGATTTTGATACGGTTTTCATAGAATATGACTTCAAAAAAATTAGGTTCTCAGTTTGACCCGTATTTTGCTTTTTATTTTTTGAATTTTGATGACGGGTTTGTATTTGAAGGCCACACGGAGCTTCAAAGACATCAATTTTCAAAGCAATCAGTCCAGTAACTCAAAAGTCCAAAATGGCGGGCAATTTTTTAATTCCGATAATGGGTTTGTAATGTAATTGTACGTTTCCACGAACGCTTAAAACCTGGATGTACCCACTTTTACTTTTTTGATAAGGTTTGGGGTTTTTATAAGATTATGGTCAATAGTATAATGGTAGTTTGTCATAATACTCGTAAATTTATGTACTTAGGTATATGGAAATAAGTTACATGGGTAGAAATATGTTCAAATATTTTTAAAGGTTATTGAATTGCTCACCAGGTTTTACCGAACTAAGAAACTTGATTTCACATAATACCGCACCGGGCCGCCGCATCACCGAACTAGGGAAGAAATGTATGAAAGCGCCAGATGTCTCGAACATTTCAATATGAATGTTCAATAAGTTAAAAAAAGGAAAGTTTATAGTGTCCAGTTCTTGCTAAAACTAGCCGTACACACCTAGTCACCAACTGGTCAACCAACTGGCGACCATCATTTCACCATGGGCGTAAACTAGCCTGCCAAATCAAAAAAATCTTAAATATAGTCTATGGTATTGAGCTAGGCATAAGCTAGTTATAGTTTAGCCATGTCCGTCCGTCCGTCTGTTCGCAGCGTAGCTCAGAGACTCTTAGTACTAGAAGGCTGTAATTTGGCATGAATATGCATATTAGTAATTGCGAAGTTTAATGTTGATATTTATTAAAGTAATACATTATAATATTCGAGATATGGAGATTCCTTGACGACGATGGTATGAAGCAAAGTTGGATAGAAGCTATTTCACGACCAAATTGTTCTTGGTGGAAACAAAGTCGGATTTGCTCCAAACATTTTGAAAATGACTTTTATGGTGGCACTCCACTTGGGGTTGCGTAATCGCGTTGCTTCTTTAACCCTCTTCATTTGCAGTAGGAAGGATAAAGATGCAACACGAAATATTTGGGTAAATACCGCTAAGTGGAGTGCCAGCATTACGTAAACAAATTGCGCAGACTCAAACCTGGTGCAGTGCCCTCCCTTAACTAATGTCCCCACTCAAACGCTTTCGTGAGATTTAGTTATGGTATATAATAAAACTACAAAAACACTCACTAACAATGCAGCATAACTACAGTACTGGCAAATAAAATAATATCATATTTGTACTTACATCTCTTACGATTACCTACAAATATGACTCACCAAAATTGACAACCGATCAAGAACTAGTTGACCAATTATATGGCTATTATTCAATGCGTTAGCTGATTAAATAAATCAAAATGGTATATAACAAATCTTTGTACATATCGTAGTTTAAAAAGGTAAGTATTTGAAAAACCATTGCAGATGACGTGTTCATACGCTTACCTAATGATTCGCAAACAATTATTAGGCAGAATATTGATTGGTAGACAACATTTCGCCGAGCAACGGTACGCCGATGGATTTGTTCGTAGATGTATTGTTTCGCAGACTAACGTTTCGTAACCTTTAGCAGCTATTTTAGTTGTCTTATGAGTCAGTAAGCTGAACAACTATTGGCAGAAATTCGTTTAGCCTATTAAACACTACACATTTTGAATGTTTGCTCGAACAACTATTCGATTTTATACGGTTGAATTATTATTCATCATATACTTTAAATCATAGATTTTTGTAACAAATAAAATTCACTGTTCCGATGTATACCTTAGTATCGTTTGCCTTTAAGTAACGGCTTGGTTTATTAATAGTTTACCTATTTTTAAATTGACTTTGTTGTGTTTGTTATTTTCTGGGCAGATAAAAAAATAACCTCGAAGGGCAAGGCGGGAGCAAAGCTCCTTCCTTGACCTTCTAGCCTTACCTATCCGAGTCGGATCTGCCCTGATTCGTCTTCCATAAAACCACCATGAAAATGCAACGGTTGTACAGTTAACTGAAACAATTCCGAAACAAAAATCGATTGAACCTTAAATCTACTAAACAATAATGATGCCATGTCACAACTCTGCTTATCATGTTTTGATGAAAAGTTGTTCGGTAGAATGAAACAATTTTTAAACAAACAATCGACTAAACCTAACTCTGCGTATCGCTTTACTGTCTACCGACTACTCGGCGAAACAAATAA
The DNA here is from genome assembly GCA_949316455.1 of Acleris holmiana. Taxonomy (NCBI): domain Eukaryota; kingdom Metazoa; phylum Arthropoda; class Insecta; order Lepidoptera; family Tortricidae; genus Acleris; species Acleris holmiana. The sequence continues at coordinate 18,690,453 of OX438762.1, forward strand.
TAGGCGTAACGAAATTATATCAAACGTAACTCGGCCAAAAGAAAGGTCTGCCAATAGTTGTCTCCGAAACAAAAATCTGCGTTATTAAACTCGGCGAAACGACAGGTCACCGTGTTAAAAGGCCGTACACGAAATTTTGGTGGTTTTGCTTCTTTTTGAGATTTTACAGTTAAAATACTGCTATTCTATAAGTTTGAATGCACATCATGAAATATCATTTCAGTTCTGATCGAATAAATGACTTACAAATAAATGAGGTACTTTTTCAGATTTGTCGAGTTATAATGTGAGATTTAGGTTATTTTAAAACATTATATGTTGCTATTTATTTTTTATTTTCTAGTTTTTTTTTTAAAGTAATGGATTGATTTTGAACTGAACTTTATTACTGTTGTTTTAATTTGATGAACGATAGTTTTAAGTAGTCGTAATCAAAAACAATATTTTGCCCATTTTCTGTAAAACTTTACCAAGTTATTTTTTTTTACACAAAAAAAATATATGAAGGTGGTAAAAAGTAATTCATACATCTTTTAGACAAATTTTACAGCAATAAATTGTAATTTTTTCATACCTTTTATGCGTCAAAACGATTCATGAATATGCGATATTCTAAACCTATTACAGTAAAATTCACAGAACAGTCGCCGGATTCAGGTCGATGCATCAGTATCAAATAATAAAAACAAAAAAGTAGCTCATACATTCGTTAAAAGTTAATAATAATAAATAATAATAATATCACGGGACAATGTCACACAAATTGACCTAGTCCCAAACTAAGCTCTAGGCTTGTACTATGGGTACTAGACAACGATAAATATACTTAAATAGAGAAATACATACTTAAATATATAGAAAACACCCATGACTCAGGAACAAATATTCGCGCTCATCACACAAATATCTGCCCTTACCGGGATTTGAACCCAGGACCGCTGGCTTCGGAGGCAGGGTCACTCCCAACTAGGCCAACGTGTCGTCAAAAAAAAATTAAATAAAAAAATAAAATTAAAATTAAAATTAATTTTTTAATTTATTTTTATTTAAATTTTAAGTTAAAATTATCTTTCGTGTTGCGCATTAAAATTTGTAGAAGTAAAGTATTTCAACAGTAAAATCACGTCTGTAAAATCTGGTAAATCGGCGAAATCGGCAAAATTTCGTGTTCGTGTACGGCCTCTTAATACAAATCTCGTAAATTTCATATGAACGCATCGACTATGGTGTTTTAAATACTAAACTTGTTTAAACTACGATATGTACAAACATTTGTTACACTTATTTAATCAGGGAACCCATTTTTTTCAAGCCTCATAATAATGGCACCTAAGATCCGCCATTAGAAATCCGTCCAGCCGTTTGTATGATACGAGGTAAATATATTATATTTTTATAAAACTTCAAAATATGTCGATATCGATATTATTGTTTTGTCCATCCCTGGTGTAAATTTACTTAGTCTGTGATCTAAACAATATCTGCACAAATAAACGTGTTTATATATGCAATAGTGTGCAACAGTGTACGACCATGACATTTTAGCATAGCTGTAGCTATAGAACCATCTCTTTGTGCACACTGAATCCCAATAAGACTGTGCATATCAGCTATCTGTATGGTGCCTTTTGTTTTATCGCTCCTTCTATACATTTAGTTCTTATTCTGTGAATTTAACTTAGATATCTTGACAGAACTTTTCTTGACATATCTATGGTTATGTAACTGTCAAGTCTTAATATTTATTTTTCACATCATTGGTCATAAACATGTAAAAAGGCTTGTCAGTTACTGAGAACCACTGTGAACATAAGTCGATTGATTGTTTTTTTATAGAACATCACAGACCCTAAAAACGAAAGTGTCATCAAGATAATGGATTATTTTCGGTAATTCTTAAAACTCCGCGATGGGTTACTTGAGCTACTACGCGTATATTCTGAAAGGTGAGTAGAATCTCTATAAGTTACCTTTGCAACCTATATTAATCAACAGTATTATATTTACCGAACTTTGTACAAATTTCTCGCTACCCTCTTCAGGAGCGTACTCACTGATCGCATTCGCGTGTAATGAGCATTCGACGTCGAATGTTCGAGTGGTGTGCACTAGGGAATGCAAATAACCGGTTAATAACCGAATTTAGTATACAAAAGACGCTTAATAACCGGTTTAAACCGGTTATTTGCATTCCCTAGTGTGCACCACCGTACCTAACGCTCAGCTCAACATCCACATCAACCGAATAAGTATTACACGCGAGTTATCTTAGTGAGTGCGAGTATTCGTTTCGATTAAACGAATAGCAAAATTAAAAGAAAACAGTGAGGTAATAAGAAAATACCCGAATTTATTTAATTTAAACGAAGGTTTACCTTTAATAATACTTACGAGGGGGTGCTGAAAAGTTTTAATCCTAAGGTATTTTGAGGTTGTATATGTAATTATGGTACTGGCCATTAGATAGATCATTCCATCATCACTTTCTTGCCCTTATCCCATTTACTTGGGGTCGGCGCAGCATGTCTTTTTCTTTCATACCTCCCTGTCACACTCGTCATCTCGTCACTTACTTCCTTCCTCTTCATATCGTTACTCACACAGTCCATCCACCTTTTCCTTGGCCTACCTCATCTCTTCCATCCCTCCACTTTCATACCCAATACTTTTTTTGGTCACATGACTGTCATCCCTCCGCATAATACGCCCATACCACGCAAGGCCATGGGATCCCATCTTGTCGATGATAGGTGCTACTCTCATACTAAATAGATCATTTAAAAACAAATAATGGAAAAAAAAACATTGTCATTACAATTGTAATTTCTCGAAATATTCAACGATTAACAGTATCATGAATTATCATTGCATATTACGAAAATAGAGCACCGGGCTGTGATTAACCTTTCCTCACGAAAAGTAAAAAAACTCCTCAATGCATTTTTCAAGAAATGGCTAGTATTTATTGTGTTTCCGGGCCTTCCTATGCTACAGTTAAAAAGTGGAGTAACCTATTTAAACAAGGACGAGAGTCGATCGAAGATGACCCTCGCTCAGGACGGTAGGGAAGTATCGGTAGGGACCGACCAAATCGTGCCTAAAGTAAAAAAAATAGTTTTGGGGGATCGAAGAATTAAGATGTGTCAATTAGCCAAGGCCTTGGGCGCACATTTTCACATGACGTAAGGTCAGCGCGCGTTGGGTACCTATATATACCGAAAATGCTGACGGCGTTTGACAAAGAGCGGCGTGTTGAAACTTCTCAGGCGTTTTTACAGTTGTACGGATATAGTGTTGACGAAATTTGCTCCAGGATAGTAACCGTTGATGAAACATGAGTCAGACAGTATGATCCTGAATGTAAGTCGGAGTCCATGCAGTGGACTGAGAAGTGTGAAAGGCCGCCGAAGAAGTTTAAAGTGCAAAGATCGGCCTCTAAGCTAATGGCTACGGTGTTTTTGGGCGCGGATGGAATTATTTTAGTAGATTATTTAGCAAAAGGCTCCACAATAAATGCAACTTACTATTCTGAGCTATTGAGACAAGTGCGTCAAGCCATACTTGAAAATAGAAGGGGTAATATCAGTAAAGGCGTTTTGTTTTTGCAAGACAACGCCCCCGTTCATACCGCGCGAGTTGCAAGACTAGCTCTGAAGGAAATCGGTTTCGAAGAAATTAACCACCCTCCGTATAGGCTAGATTTAGCCCCTAGCGACTATTTTCTGTTCAGTAATTTTTAAATAAGACCTAAAAGGAAAGCGATTTTGGAAGTGATGACGTAATGAAGGCGGCAGTAGAAGAGCATTTTCAAGGCCAAAGAATATTTTATCGGCATAAAAGCATTATATAATAAACTAGCGACCCGCCCTCGCTTCGCTCCGGATTAAAGTGTTATACATATTATAAGCCTTCCTCTTCAATCACTCTATCTATTAAAAAAAAACCGCATCAAAATCCGTTGCGTAGTTTTAAAGATTTAAGCATACATAGGGATATAGAGACAGAAAAAGCGACTTTGTTTTATACTATGTAGTGATGTAAGAGATGCATCGAATTAGAGGGGTAACACATTAAAAATAAAAATAACTGAAATTTTCTAAATAGTTGTTTTTCACCTTAGGCTAGAACTTTTTGGCTAAAAAGTTCGTAAATCAATAAAAATATAACGAACTAAGTAGATATTCACTTTTTATTTTGGAAGTGTTTTCGCAGAAAACGAGTCATCACATCAGTCATCATTCAAACTGCTTCGTAAATTGTTGGAGTAGCATTTATAATCCCGCGGTGCTCTTAGAAATGTTATTTACTTAAGTAATAATTGCATAAAGTTCGCCCAAATTTCACAAACGTGGGTTCTCTTGCTTGATAAAATGATAAATCTGGGGGAACCGTCGTACCCCCCCGCCAAGACGACCCAAGAGCTTAGTTTGCGACTAGGTCATTTTTTGTGACATTGCCCCGTGGTATTTATTTTATTTATTTTCATCCTAAATCTCGATATAGGTAATGCTGACAGTTCCATACATTTTGTCATAATTCAATTGTAGGTACTTACCGAACTATAAAATCTACGTTTACTTTTTCCTTTTTTTGCTGCAAGTGGCCAATACATAACTATCTGGGTTTGAGTCTGACAGCTCCGGACATTTAATTTTAAACCTAAGGGCAGTTGCAGCAAGAATATAAATTTAGTTTTATTCTTAAGTACCTACATTCTTTCTTCTGTATAGCTTTGCCTTCGGCTTTCTTCATTAAAAATGTATGGATGTGTCACTTCTGTCGATCCTAATTAAAGATTTAAGACTAAAACTAGTTTTTACTTTTCTTGCAAGTAGTTCTTAAGATAAACACATTTTAATATTAACACGATTTAAAATTACGTTCAAGAAAGCAATCTGTTCTCAGTAACTTTCAAAACATTAAAAAGTCCGCGTTTTGCGCGCGGTCTAACTAAAGTAAAGAGAGAACTCGTTCGGGAACAGACTACGTCCGACTTCTTTCTTGTAAATTTATAGGCATAAATAACGTTGTTTGGTTTTTAATTATTTTTTATAGTTCAAAATACTGATATTTTTCTAAAATCTATTAACTTGTCATACTAAGAAAAAAACTGGGTGTAGTTACCGACGTCACTCGCTGTCTATCTCTTATTATTTTCCTATTATCGGTGCATAAAGCTTGAATGGTCACACAGCGACGGACGAAAAGCGCTACAAACAGTACAAACTGCCTACTAGCGACATCTATGGAACTTGTTTCATAAGATTTAATAAAAGCCTAGAGTAGTCAGTCAGTATACACTGAATTGGTGTGACAACCCGATAGATGTCTAGTTGACTAGTTGCAGTGACATTGTTGTATTTGCTTTGTTTGTATTTGTATTTTGTGCGCGCGGCGTCGCGCTTGAGGTCGTCGGTTCGTTTCGTTCAAGTGCCAACCGAATTGTGACTTGTGAGCTGTGAAAACTTATTTAAGTAGTTATCGTTTTCTGTTCTAGCAGAGACTCATTGCGTACCTATCTATAATAAACGAATTTCCACATAGGTAGTCTCTCGAAGTGAAGATTCCATGCGACATCATGTTGGACAAAGCAATTTACCTAGTTGTAATATCTACAGTGGCTTATGTTCTTAAACAATCATTTTCAGAGACACCAAATTTTGTGAAATTTAAACTGAAATTTCTCGTATATTACTTATGGACCTCCATAATTTCTCTTCTGTTGATGCCGTTCTTCATGTTAGACCCGAGAAATGTCAAAAATATTCTGTAAGTACATTACGTAGGTAATTTATTTGCTGATGTTTTACACTGGTCTAATGTAATTTTCTTTTGACAATTTCATAATTGGGATGGGATAAAGCGATTTTAATTTTTCACTAAAACCAAAATTCTCATTTAGATGTGTAATGACCATACCTGGGATATCTCGGGGCATCTATACGAAAGTGATGTAGTAAAATATATTATCGACAAAAAATATATTGATGTTACTGCCATAATCTAAATGTTATGCGACGTAAATGAATATTATTTATTTTCTCATCATTTTTAAATAAAAAAAGAAACAAATTAAAACGCGTACCTATTTATATCGTCGGTCTAGATGCGATACCTCGTAACTATTTTTTTTTTTATAGTTACGAGGTATCACATCTAGACCGACGATATGTTTATTTTAAAATAGTTTCATGATATTTTTTTCATATTCAATGGTATTAATGATTGCCGTCTAGATGAACATATCCAATTTAAACTGCTAAACGTTCTATCAACGACCACAGTGGTCAACGGGGCATTCTTTAAATATTTATAATGATTCAAAGTCAATTTCTCATTTATGTTGGTTATTGAAATTTCTTCACCTTTTTTAAGTCTGTTTACTTATTCATGGTGTCATAACCAGTATTTAATTACATCAACTTCTTTTTTATCGATATCAATTCCCTAGAACTTGCCCTGAGTTATCCCAGGTATGGTAATGAATGACCAAGCCCTGAATCCTATTGATGTTTTGCCGATATTGTTTTGTTTAGACGTTAACTACGCGCTCTATAGTCTGTATACACCAGTTCCGTTCTCGAGAAAGATGTTCAATTGTTTAGAAAAATATAGATGTAAGACTTGCACATCTACGGTGGTGGCCACATAATTAGGAATGCTTGCGTTTTTCCTAAGCAATTACAAAAACTATCAAATTTGATGATCAATGATGGTCAAAGTTTGAAATTTATATAAGTACAAATAGGTAATCTCTGTTAAAAACGTGTCTTTTATTTGGTAAGGATTTGAAATAGTAACTTTGAATTTTTACAAGCCTTAAATAGTTTGCCTTATGTTTAGATCACTATAAAATAAAAGGTGGTAAAATGCCAGCATTCTTAATTATGTGGGGTATTGTTTTTGTTAAATAATAATTCATCAAGGGGAAAAAAAACACTTGCATGTAAATTAAATACCTCAAGCTTACATATTGTAATAATATTATTTCACAGTACATAAGACATAGGAATTTACTTCGGGTTCATTAGTCATCAATGGTATGACTTGATTTTAAATGAGTTTCAGGTAAACTGGAACTAGGTATGTTCCTAATGCCTTGTGTACTGTAATTTGGTGGATGGATAATCTAATTTCATGAGTCACCTCACCCTAATCCAGATAGCAATTTGACTTGAGTGGTGAGGAGATTTTTTGCCAAAATTACTTATTCCGGGTGTTATTTGTGTACCAAATTATTACGGCGGGTAGGTAGGGTCACTTGCAACACTTTTTAGGCTAATTAACACTCATCCTGCCCACAGTGTTTTTTTTATTTTTTATTTCTATATTTCCCAAAAGTTCCCATTTTTTTTTACATATCTTTTTTTTAAATGTTGCAGCAAAAAGGTATTTCTATTTTGTTATCTCTAATTTATGCTTATTCTATAGGCTGGATGTGCTGACCATGTAAAACTACTATTTTAGAGTGAAACCATTTTATTGCCAGAAAATTCATAGTGATTCTAGACATGTGGTATGCCGGTAGAGTGGTCATAAATTGGAGAAGTTTTTGTGAAATTAGAAGATCCAAGAAGCTCCCATTTTTTTTAATTGTGCTGTAAAGTTGAACTCGATGACTTTAATTTTCTAAATTTTACACTTTGTCGGCTTTTATCTTTTACTTTGTTTACTATGGGAATGCAAATAAGATGTTAATAGAATAAGCATACATTAGAGATAAAAAAAATACAATTACCTTATTGTTGCGACATGTAAAAAAAAATATATGTAAAGAAATCTGTGAACTTTTAGCAAATATTGAAATAAAATTAAAAAAAAAATTATAAAGACACAGTGGGCAGGATGAGTGTTATTAAGCCTAAAGTGTGTTGCAAGTGACCCTACCTACCCGCTGTATTCTTGGCACACAACCTGCATAACACCCTGTATAATGGTATTTGGGATTTATTGAAGTCTAATATTGATAAGATGTAGTAAACTCCAAAGTACATAGGATCATATTTCAAGGGGTCATGTAAATTTTAGAAAATATTTCACTTGTGTATTTGTAACAAAATCATTCAAGCAGGCCACAAATACATTTACCCAAGAATTATGTTGGTTTTTAGGAAATGTAGTTGTTTTTTACTTATTTTTTATGGGTTTGTATCCTGAACTTTTCATTATTTATGCGATGTGACTAGAGTGGGGATTCTGTACATCTTGATTTTCTTGCATTTTTCCAAGTTTGGGCTAGTGAGAAGAGCCCTTTAAACTAGATTGTAATGATATTGTTGATAATGAGTTAGTTCATTTCTAAAGGGTCCGTACCAAAAAAGAAAAAACGGAACCCTTATAGGAACATTTTGGTGTCCATCTGTCAGTCTGTCTGTCAAGACCCTTTATCTGGGGAACGCGTGGAGGTATCAAGATGAAATTAAAACTATATACTCAGGTTTACAGTCCTTTAAAGCTCTGAAAAAATTGAAGTTCAAAGTTAATGTTAAAAAGAGATACGGCCATTTCTGTCGCAAAAAACTTTACTAAACTATCTTTTCGACATTCTCAAGGGAATCGAAATTTATAGGGTATAGACGTACAATCCTGATTTTTTTAAGAAAGAAGGTCTTACACACAAGTTAATGAAAAAACTCTAATCGAATTTGTTGCTCCATCAAAGAACTTTTTTTTTGCAATTGCAAAATTACATATTTGCATTTGAAGGTCTTCTTACACACAAGTAAATGAAAAAACCCGAAAATGTTTAATTAGTTGCTCCATCAAAGATTTTTTTTTTTGCGATTGCAAAATTACATATTTGCAGTTGGTAAACTAATCTCAACCTATGTCGATCTACGGAGACAACCGTTTTTCAATAGCAAAGCCAAGTATGTCCCTCAATATAATTTTACATTCTTATAAGTTTGTACGGATCCCTCGGTGCGCGAGTCCAACTCTCAGTTGTCAGGCTTTTCTTTTTCTTATTATATTCCCAGTTTCCCACCACAGTCACGCACATCTTTCACAATAGTAGTCACTCTAAATAGTATTTAAAAAGTAAAATGTTTATCATAATTTTAATCATATCTTTAGAAATGGTGTTTTTTAAATTCAATGGTTTTTATTTTATTATAATCAAACACATTTTAAGTGCGTCTGGGAAAGAATCTTAGTGAAACCTCATTACAGTTGTTTTAGGATGGCTCTCTGTCTACTTTTAGAGATGGCAGAAACAAACTCAATCAAATTTTAATTCCCAGTTTTCTTCAGAACCTTGGGGGGGTTATTATGACATAACTATGCAGTTCATTTTACAGGGAGTGTAAAGGACAGCTATATAATTGCCATAACTCTGTCCTCTAAGCTTGAAGTAAACAGAACTCCATAGACATGTCTTAATATCTCCCCTGAGCTTAAAATACCAAGTTATCGTCTCTTCTGATTATGATGAAGTCCGAAAAAATTAGTGAAAAAAAAAAACAATTGATATCCGAATTTTAAGCACAGATTTGTGTCAAGATAGACGAGGGGTTAATAATGGACCTTTGATTTGTTCCTATATTTTTTTTAAGTGGCACATCGGATACTTTTTAATTTACACCTATATAAAACATAAAAATACCAGCTCTCATAGTTTGATAGGTATCTTTTTCTTATTTCAAAGGTGATAATGGTAATAATAAATGTGTCAATTTGAATGTAATTTTTCATCTACATAATGTAAACATGTAGGAAAGAAACATATATTTGTTCATTATGTTTTTATATCTTTTATTTTATTAAAGCTAATTTCCCAACTAACAACTAACTGGTGTTTTAGATTTTCTGTCGCTATAATTAAACATATAACAAAAGTGATTGAGGTTAAATGGCATCTGCGGAATGGGAAAATTTTGGCGGAGGATCGTGGAGCAGTGATTGTGTCAAACCATCAGTCTACTATTGACATTCTAGGTAAAACTCACCATATACATTATCTAAATTATCTTTCACTACTAGAGCCCATTTCACGAAAGCTTGTATTACAAGTGGAAGTCTCTCTCTTTCAATTCATATTGTTGAAAAGAGATTTCCACTTGTAAAACAAGCTACAAGCTTTCGTGAAATGGGCCCCTGTTCTACAGGAATACACTGGCCAGTATATATTTCGAAATTATTTAAGAATTTACAAATGTGCAAACTGAATAACTTGTTAATGTATTTCTTTTTGTAATGGGAATCTGTGTAACACTTCAACAGGCTAGTGGTACAGTCAGCAGCAGAAGTAGCTATGCAACCGAAGAGCTCAAAATGATCTGCACTCGACTCTATTGACAAAAGAATACTTTGTGTATAGATCATTTTGAGCATTTTATTCTGCTTAGTTACTTTTAATGCTGACTGTACATATATTTACCGCGCAAAAAGTCCCCATTTGTTTATTATTAAGTACACATAAATATTTATAATATGAGGACTGTAGAAGCAATTGTAAACACTTCTTATGGGTACTGTAAATGTGCTAAATTGAGTTTTTATTTATTTCATTGGTGTATGTCAAGTTCTACAGACATGCTCCTCTCCTATTGCTTAAGATTAGCGCGTATAAGTAAAAACCTCTAACTGACGAATCAGTATCATATGATATTTTTTTACACTCCATGCAGTGGGAGTTGCAGACAGCCTAAAGTAAATATATTTCAACTGGCTTAACGTATTTTTACTCCTTTAGAATATGCTGGTGACTTCCATGACTTCTTGAACTCGGAAAGCCCTACAGGTACAGGATGTTAAAAGTCACGCCACATATAGAGCAATTTACAGCCAAATTATTTTGAAAATACCTAAACTTATTAATATTCTAAATTTATTTGAACTAGACAATATAATTCTGTCGACATCGGTATGGCGCACTTGGTATTAGATTACACGCGCGTATATCAAAACGCGTAATTTAATATCAAGTGTGTTACAAAATTGAGCGGTAGGTCGTAGTACACAGTGGCTCGATTCCTACGTATTTACGTTGCACTGTTAGAACCACCGTGTACTAGGAATTAGACTCGTAAAAATGTTTGCTAAAAATAAGGTACATAAGTATATTTATTTCGAAGGGGTACCTATTGTTAATCGCAACACTTTTTAACGAACGTAGAATTTTCATATCATCGAAAGGAATTTGCCGCCGCACGAGTTATTTTTTTAGGTAGTCACAAGTCTAACTTACATAAGATGTCCGGAAATCATTTTTATTATTATGGTTTCAGCAGAATGAAATGAATAGCGTTCGATGATTCGATGATATTAAATTCTATAGAATGATTGGTTACCATTTCGAAGCTATGCTGCATGCTACATGTACAATGTACACAAAATATAATACACAAAATTACATTACTTACCTAAATACGTTGTAAAGAGTGGTTCGGAAAAAATGTAGCTATACAAACCTTTAATAAAAAAAAGAAACAGTAAAACAAACGACTATCCTTTGGCAGACGTCAAATAGGTAATCCAAGAATACATTTTAGCTGCAAACGTGTGATTACATTTTATATTTACAATAATGTCGTCATCTGAAATTAGTCGTCGTAAACTAATAATGGACACTCACTTAGAAAATCCCAGTTGGAGTCAGGTTAGAGTAGCAAAACATTTAAATCTGCCTCGATCTTCTGTCGGAAAGGTTTTAAGATGCTACAAGGGGAGGTTGACCATCGAGAGGAAACCAGGTTCTGGTCGAAAAAGAGGGTTTCAGAACAATAATCTTGCTAAGAAAATCAAAGCTGCTTTTAAAACTAACCCTAACATTTCCGAACGAAAAATAGCCAAAAAGTTAAGTACAACTAAGTCTATGGTTCATCGAGTAAAACTAAATAGTGGGTTGAAAACATTTAAAGTCCAAAAAGTTCCAGACAGGACGCCTGAAAAAGAGAAAGTGGCTAAATCAAGGGCAAGAAAGTTATACACTAATTTCTTCTCAAAGTACGATTGCTGCGTGATGGATGACGAGACGAGTCAAAAGGATAATGTCAACCCTAAACATAAATGTAAAATGGCCAATACCCCCATAAGCACATGATCTGGCAAGCCATATGCACTTGCGGTCTAAAAAGTGATGAATTTATTACAACGGGCACGGTTAATAGCGATATTTACGTAGAAGAATGTCTGGCTAAGCGGTTATTACCACTTATACGTAAACACAATAAAATTCATCTGTGTTCTTTTGGCCTGATCTAGCTTCTTGCTATTAAAACAGCTAAAGACTTTTATTTTGCGAATAATGTTCATGTTGTCCCAAAAGAGGCGAACCCACCTAATTGCCCTGAACTTCGCCCAATTGAGCGTTAAGTCTGCAGCTGGAAATATTCAAGATTTTAAGAAAAAGTGGAGAAACCAAGTCAAAAACATTGACAAGGTCCATGTTCAAACTTTGATGAAAGGAACAAAAGCTAAAATACGCAAATTATGGCATGGTTAAAATAAAATTTATAGCAATGTACAAAATTTTCATGTTAAATTCAACCATTTTTCATATAAAATATATATTTACAAAATTACCTTCAGTTTTATAAAACACTACTTAAATGACTTGCTACTTTTTAACCGGACCACTTCTTAATTAAATAGTTGCATGCAGTAAATAAGTCCTTGGTTAAAATATTAAATTTTCACCTGAACACGGAGTATAATAATTAATAAAGCACACCGACGATCACGGCCGCACTGAAGGAAGTAAAGCAGTGAGCTAACTTTAGCTACGAGATATATTGGTTGAGGTTTGAATGCAGCCCGCTTTTCTGTTATTTATGTATGACAGATAACAGTTTTACAATTAATATAGAAACGACTTTAACGGACTTCCACGGGTACTAGTCCTTATTAACTTATTATCACGGTACCATGTCATGTACATGTCTACGTGTTTTAGAATCGCTTATGTCACATTCGCCATTATTGTAAATGACAAGAGTTATCAAAAGGTGGACAATACGAAAACACGTGAAATACCATATCGTTATTTATTACCGTGTACAATTCCAGCCCTGCTTATTTTAAAATGTCGGTGGCTTTTGTTCTTTGAAATCTTAACTTTCTGATGGTTAGACCTCGTTATCAATTGCTCAGTTTGGGGACAAACGTCACAACAATAGGGTAGTCCGGGGACTAAATAGAACGGTGTTTATTAACACGATATAAATTAAACTATAATAATAAATTACTTACAAGTCAATTGTCAATTGATTAATTTATCAATGAAATAACAACTTTCTTTTTTCGTCAACTGAGTATCTGTAACAGATCAGAAGTTGTTCTGAATGACTATGAATGACTTCCTGGGTTCAAATCCCGGTAAGGGCAGATATTTGTGTGATGAGCACGAGTATTTGTTCCTGAGTGTGTGATGTTTTCTATGTATTTAAGTATATATTTTTCTATATAAGTAAGTTTATCGTTGTCTAGTACCCATAGTACAAGCCTAGAGCTTAGTTTGGGACTAGGACAATTTGTGTGAGATTGTCCTGTGATTTATTTATTTATTATTTATTTACTAAACCGCTGTTATGATAAAGTTGTTCTAAACCACATTAAATAAGATTCTGAAAGCTCTAATGAGTCAAAGTATATATTACAAGAGAGGCAAAAAATACAATACTAAAAGCAAACATTGGAAGAGAATAAAAATTATTTAAAAAAATCGCGTGTGTTTTTCACAATCTATTTTGATAGCGGATAACATACAGAGCAAGCTATTAAAATTAATTCTGCACAAAAGAAGACGAAAAATATATGAAAAGTTGAGATATGTATTAATAAAAGGTACGGATTTGGCACGTTGCGTAACGTCAACGATCTTAATGCAGGTCAAGAAATACAAACAAATTCAAGCAACCGTTACAAATCCTGCTTTGATAACCGCTAAATTAATCAATTGACAATTGACTTATAAGTAATTTACATCATAAATGCCTGAATTTAAAAAAAACCCTTGAACACCAATACACTAGGTTATAGTATTAATGAACACCGTTCCATTTAGTCCCCAGACTACCCTATTGTAACGTTTGGCCCCCAACTGAGCAGTTGATAACGGGGTCTACTGATGGTGTCCAAAATATACATTACTATGGTAAATGTTCTCAGAAAATGCAAAGAAACGTTTTTAAGGCCCATACCCTCCTAGCCCCTTCCCCACTTCTTTTTCTTGATTATATAAAATACCTTTTGATGGGCTAAAGTTTTCCGTAGGTAACTCAGGTATATAAGTTACATATCTTAAAGAACAATAATTATGCATTAACGCATATAATTAAAGAAGATTGTACAACTTTCTGAAAGTATTGTAGATGTCTTATTAATTGTTTCTTTGCATTTTCGGAGAACATTTACCAGAGTAATGTATTTTTTTAAACCATCTAAAAGTAGAGATTTCAAAGAACTAAAATCCCACCGACTTTTAAAGCAAAAAGCTGATATTTTGACGTCAGAATTTTCGATTGAAAATTAGGGTGCTTGTTCGATATTAAGTCAAAATAATGTAATAAAAATAATAATTGAAATAAAAAAAAATACAATATGTATAAACCAAATTTCGTGAAAAAAACATTTTTTGTGATAAGTAACATAAAAACCAAGACCTTGATTATTTGAATTTTTTACATACATTTTGAGATTATTTGAATAAAGTGTAAATACAAAAGTTGTACTTAGATCATTTTATTACCTACAACTTAATCATTTGTCTACTAGTCATTAGTCATTTGTCTAGTTGTGCGTTTTATTTAATGAGTAACAATCGCGGAAATCAAAGCCAACATCATTTGTCTACTATTGTTTTGACTTGTTAACGGGACGCTAATTCCAAAACGTGGAATAACACTGGTTAGGGAACAACTAAATGTTTTAGATAATTAAATCTGGGCCTCTTTTTTAATACTATCCCTTGAGCAAAAACTTCATGAAAGTACGTGCATGCGAAATTAACAAATAAGTAAATTTACATTTTACTTATCATCAAACGCGAGTACTAATTCTGAAAGCATGATTGTTTAGATTCAAGTGGGATTTTAACATGGAATAAATGAATGTCTAATTAAAAAACAACTTGAATATTTCAGGAATGTTCAACATATGGCATGTAGCTGATAAGGTTGCGGCAGTTGCCCGGAAAGAGCTGTTTTATGTGTGGCCCTTTGGCCTGGCAGCGTATCTGTGCGGAGTCGTGTTCATCGATAGGAACAATGCTAAAGATGCGTACAAACAATTGCAAGTGACGTCTGAATTGATGGTCAAAAACAAGGTAATTATTGTGCATGATAAATTAAAGGTTTTAATTATTAATTTCCAAATATCCGGTGGGATATTTGATATATCCGGAGGGCTAGCTCAAGTTTTCCGCTGATATGATATGATTAAACATCGGGGACTAGTGGCAATTAAGTAGCACTAGTGATGAGACAAGTTTTTCAAGTGTCGTTTGAGATAAGCTAAAATTACAAATGAAAACCTAAAAGCAGGCATTAACCTACATGGTTTTATTATACCTGGAAGTAGGTTTGATCGTTTTAAAAAAAACATCAACATCAACATTATGACGTCAAATAAATAAATATCAGGAGACAATCTCACACAAATTGACCTAGTCCCAAACCAAACTCCAAGTTTGTAGGAGCCCCAATGCAAAAGAGTTCGGCTACTATTTAAAATTGAAAGTAACTTTTTTTCAAAGTCAAATCTAGTTAGTAATTTTAATAGCATGGAAGCAAGAAATAACAAAAAGTATTGTAAAATTAATCAAGTTTATTTCCTACATAATACAAATTAAAATTATTTCTGTATTTAAATAAAAAAAATCAATTTTTCTATCAACGACAACGCATAATAGTTCGGCTATCGATCTTGAGTATGCAAAATAGTTCGCCTACCACTTAATTGTCTCGGATTTACTCTTAAGAACAGCCTTGATTCTCAATGGCATCGTCTCTACCAACTCTTCACACTCTTTTGGGGTTATAGATAGACTCCCAGACAGCGACTATTTTCTCTTTTAAATCACTTTTTGACCTCGATGGAAACTTGCGTATATTTTTTTTCATTTTCCACCACAATGTTTCAATGGGTGACAAATCTGGACTATTCGACGGCCACTCCATAGTGGGGATTCCTTAAGACTCGAGCCAAGTCTTCGTGGTTTTCGCAGTATGGCCAACGCCAACTAACTGGTAGTAGTACCTACTCTCAGATCATAAAAACAAGGGAGATATGTCATGAGCCCCGTCTTGTTGAAAAGTGTAGACATTTTCATATTTCAAGCTTGGAATAGATGGAATTAAACTTGTTTTCAAAATGACCTGGTATTTCACTGCATTAACCGTCCCTTCTACAAAATGCAGGCGGCCTACCCCTTGTGCCGACATGCAACCCCCTATCATCACAGACCCAGGAAACTTCACTTTTCTCTTAATGCAGTCTTTGATGAATGCTTCGCCTTTCTTTCGAATGATTTTTTTTTTCCGTTCGTCGCCGACAGTTACTTCGAATTTTGATTCATCACTCCATATTATTTGACGCCATTGCTCAGTAGTCCAGTTTGACTGCTCGCGAGCGAATTTCAGCCTCTTCTTTTTCTGTAACTCCGTTAGTAAAGGTTTTTCCTTGGCCGTGTAAAAACCATATCCCATTCTTATGAGAACCCTTTTGCAGGTATCCACTGAAACGTCTTTCTGGATCATATCACGCCATTTTACGGTAAGTTCCCCCGCACGAGCACGGCGGTTTTGTTTGATAATTTTCTTTAAAACACGGTTTTCAGCGGCACTCGTCATACGCGGTCGACCCGACTTCTTCAAACACGAAATTGCGCCGTGTTTCTTGCGATGCTCAATGATTGACTGGACAGTAGATCTTGGCAGTAATAAATCTCTGGCGATTTGGTTGGTAGATTTTCCACTCTCACTACTGGAAATTATAATTTTCCTGACTTCTGTGACTGGTTTTCCGCGGCCCATGTTGCTCTAATTAATAACTTATAATAATGAAAAATACTTGGGGTATGTACTTATACACCGTGTTTTTTTTGATTTACGATAACTTCGGCATATTGTTAGGTACACGTATAGAAACTACGTGGTACATTAGATTTTAAAATATTGCAAAAAAAAAAAAAAAATTGTTTAGAACAAAGTAATTATATGTTGTGTCTTCAATCATTCTAAAAGGGTCTTTAGAGTTAACTCATAGTTAGTGTCAAATACTTCAAGTCAGCGTGACATACACACACACAAGGAAAGATAACACTTGACAGGTGCACGACCTAACAATTGAAAACTCTTTACTCATAATGGGTAATTAAAAGAAAATTTTTAGGTATCAATTAAGAGCCTTTTACATCAGTTTAACGTGATTAACTGATTAATTTTAATAATTGAATATCTTTATAACCGTACGAGTTATCATATGTCTGTCTTCGGGAAATTAGCTTAATTTGACTTGAAGAACGTGCCCTTAAAGTTATCGTAAATCAAAAAAAACACGGTGTATATACCCTTTGACATGTTAAATGACAATGGGTTCCTAATTTATTTAAATCTTGTTTATTTTTTTGAGTAATAAAATTAAAGAGGCTTAACGTTAGGCATGTACGAACTATTTTGCATCAATTAAGAACCTGCCGAACTGTTTTGCGAAGCCGTAATATGAATTAATATATATAGGTTTTTTTTTTCTTATAATGGATTTATTGTGCAATAGTTTAAAAGCAACGTTGTATTTATGGAGTATAATATTGTATAAATCGTTTGCTGCTAATGCCTTTCTAGAAATAAAACGAGTTGATATAAGATTCATATACTTAACAATCTATGACTTGACGAACTCTTTTGCATTGGGGCTCGTATTATGGGGTACTAGACAACGATAAACATACTTAGATAGATAAATACATACTTAAATACATAGAAAACATCCAATTCTCAGGAACAAATATTTGCGCTCATCACACAAATATCTGCCCTTAGCTGGATTTAAACCCAGGACCGCTGGCTTCGAAGGCAGGGTTACTCCCAACTAGGCTAACGTGTCGTCAATAGTTTATAATCAATACAATAATTATAATAATTATTGCTAAATAAAATAAAAAAGTTGAAATCAGAGAGACCACCAACCAAAATACGCTGTAAAATTACAGAAGAATGCTTTATTTACCCATCAAGTCAGTCCAAGTCAAAAGATCATTTTCTTTCCCCAAGTGGATTTTCTTAAATAGAAAACTTAGGAAAACTTTTAAAAATTTAGAATAAATATTAATTTTCCATAATAATATACATATATTAAATGATTGAAAAGATTTTTTCTAATTGGTTTATTTTGTTTGACTTGTACAGAAAAACATTGTTACATAACTAGTCTGTAATTTGATGTTTCGGACGTCAAATGCTACCTAAATGCCACGAGTCACCGATGTTTAGATATGATATACTCTTATATCAATTTGATGCATGGTGTTTTAAACATTCAGTATGGGTAAACCTTTTACGGTGGACCTAGGATGTTTAAGTTTTTAGGGTCCTTCACGGAACAAATGTCAAACGGGACCATATTGCTACGCCTAAGCTGTCAGTCAGTCCGTCCGTCCGTCCGTCCGTCCGTCCGTCCGTCTGTCCTATCTTTAAAGAGTTTAGTTTATCTTTTGAACCGTAAGAAATAGCATTTTTTTTGTACCATTTTCATATCGTTTATACGATACTTAGGCACAACAAAAAAAACAATGACAAAAAAAGTATTTTTGAACACGTCTTTTTTTTAGAATGTGTTTCTACCGCGGATTTGGGTCGTTTTCAAAAAAAATGTACATAGTTAAGGGCTTAATGAAAACAAAATCACGATCGCGTCCTTTGTATAACGAAAGTTAGTCATACAACCTGTATGGGTAACTTTCGTCACACAAAGGAATCAATTAAGTTTTGTTTTAATTAAAGCCCTTAACTACGTACATTTTTTTTGAAAACGACCCATTTCCGAAAAAAAACCTTTTTATTAGGAATGTTTTTAAATAAAATAATAATAATTATTGTTTGGTAATGAAATAAAATTCAAATCGAAATATAATATTTTTTATTTGTAAAGCCTTGACAATCAAATCGACGTAGGTATGTATAATAATTAGGCATCGGAGTTTTCGTAGCACGGTAAGATGTTGGCGAACTACGGAGTCGGCATTAACAATAAAATTCAACTCTTATTCATACTCATACTCATGTATTTATTTAATTCGTGTTTACCATTTTATAATCAAGGACGAGAAATGTTGACGAGTTAATAAACGATCCTTGAATTTTTCTTCCTGTATTTACGTATACATATACATTCATACATACGACAGGCGTTTTTTCCAACACGCATTTCGTCCAACAGGTGTTTTGTCCAACACGCATTTCGTCCAACAAGCGTTTTGTCCACTAATAGATCTTCTAAAATCAACTGGACGATTCAATAATTTGTCCGTCTTGTAATCGGTCTATAAAGCAATTAGACGAATTCGTAACTCGTCTTAAAATTTATAAAACGTTATACTCGTACCTTTATCCGTCGTTGGGGCCGAAAAGGTTCCTTCACAAATTCATTTCAAAATTAGGCTACTAACTGACGAACTGCGTAAGTCTGCGTTATGACGATTCTCAAAATGGAGAAACTGCGTAATGACGATTCTCGAAATGGACAAACTGCGTAATGACGATTCTTGATATGGACATACTGAGTAATGACGAATCTCGAAATGGACAACTGCATAATGACGATTCTCGAAAAGGAATAACTGCGTAATGATGATTATCAAAATGGACAAACTGCGTAATGACGATTCTAGAAATGGACAAACTGCATAATGACAAATCTCGAAATGGACATACTGCGTAATAGCAAACCTCGAAATGGACAAACTGCGTAATGACGAATCTCGTAATGGACAAATTGTGTAATGGCGAATCTCGAAATGGACATACTGCGTAATGACGAATCTCGAAATGGACAAACTGCGTAATGGCGAATCTCGAAAGGGATGACATAGTATGGAGGAACTGCTTAGTAGACGAATGTCCAAATGCTATTTGGACGAACTGTGTATTGGATTAACACCTAATAAATTTTTCCCAAAAAGCTATTTTTATAACGTTTTAACGGATTAACGACTAACATTAACCTGCGTTAAATCTTCCAAAATCTAAAATTAGAAAAAAATACGGTGCAGTTCGAAAAGGCAACATGATATAATGTTTACCCTAAAACGGTGGTTGCCACCTTACTCCCCGTCCACCACCTAACTCTTTTTTTATCAAGCTATTAAAAATCACGCTTAAAACCAACTCGGTGTGTCAAAGTAATCTAAAACGGATAATAACTTTAAAAAAAGTATGTTTATGCACCTATACATTTAAATAAGTATTTTATTTATTATTGTAATGGTAATAACTGGGCGTCATTATCATATACTGGCCGTACGCGCCCTCGCGCCGTGCAATTGTGCGCGCTTCTACTCGTGTATAAGACCGTCTCCGCTATCATCAAACACCTCGTCCCCGCTAACGTCTCACCCCGTTTGTAAAATATCTTTAACTTTTGTATTTCAGACTAAGATTTGGCTGTTTCCTGAAGGCACTAGGAACAAAGACTTTACGAAACTGTTGCCGTTCAAGAAAGGCGCATTCAACATCGCTGTGGCGGCGCAAGTGCCCATCATTCCTGTTGTGTTCTCCCCGTATTATTTTATCAACAGACCGAAATATATCTTTAATAAAGGTATTTTTACCCTACGTTAATAACTTAATTCGGTTACTAGAATATTTAATAAGGACGAATATATTTTAATTAAGTAGCAGAGAGTTGACATATTAACCTGGAATTTGCTTAACACAAAAATGTTCTGCACACCAATCATGCTGTAAATAGTTATCATAGTTCCCACGTGCGGAGTTTGAGCTGCATACAATGTAAAAGGTATTCGCAGAATTGCATTGTAATAATGTTTAGTTTCAAATAGCAAGCCACATGCCACTAATCATAAAAGTATGGTGCAATGGATGTGACAAATGCTTTGAGACCTAAAAACAGCTGGAATCTGTAATATCTTGAATTTTCAACAGTCGAGCAGCCGAAGCCGTTAAGTACTTACTACAAACATAAATATCAGCAATTAATAACTAATTTTCTATTTAAAGTCGTTTGATGCCGTCTTAGATAAATTTAATAGGTACCTACTTTAATCGCCTGTATCTCAAGAACCAATGAAGTCTACTTGGTCGTGATTTTTAATATTTGTAGTTTTGGCTGTAGTAGTGGGGGAGTGGTGGTTTGACTCTAACAAAAAATAGCGATTTAAAGCGTAATAATTCATAAACAGATTCCTAAAAAGAAAAATTGTTTTTAAAAAACCCATATTTTTTAAAGACCTATCCAACGACACCCCACACTATGGGGTAGACGAGAAATAAAATCCCACGTTACGTGTACACTTAAAAAAATAATGTATTATTTTATTGTATAACTTTGTTGGCGTGACTAATATGTATATTCATGCCAAATATAGCATTCTACAGTTTGGTCGTTCTAAGAAGGCCGATTTGACAGCTGCCAAGACCTACCGTCTAGGAATGAGAAAAAAAAATCGGTTACAAAAAATACCGATTATCAAAACGTATCGAGTTATATCACTCTAGGGTTATGAAATCGATTAAGATTGCATTGATTGATTAAGTTGCATTTATTAATTATTATTATACGTTCATATTATTTCGAAAATCTTTTAAATTAAGGCGGGATTTTCAAATATTTTGCACTTTTTCATTTATTATGGCTAAATGGTTAAACTTTTACATCAAGTCGAGCTATTGTTAGCTCTGGGACACATCACGTGGCTGTGGCTGCGGGAGAATGATACCGTCGCTTATAAAACTGTGTTGTAATTTTTGGGAATCCAACAACTGATTTAAAAAAATACGGTAAATACGTAAAGTCGGTACGGTTCCCTACGTTATACACACACAGATGTAGTGCAAAATGATTTCCCGTCGGGATAACTCGGGTCTCAATCGGAATACGATGGCACCCGAACTGTCAAACAATTATTGTATTAAGTGAGTGACATTTTCACACCCATTAATATATTTGTTATATAACTGTGCTGTAAAATATTGTTACTTTCGCTCTGTGTGCTTGAATAAATTGTTTTTTTTCTTTCTTTCTTTCTTCTTTCTTTAATATAAAACTTTATTGTTTAGTTTCAAATGTCGAAGTATGTAACACTTGACATTGACTAAACAATAAAGTTTCATATTAATGGATATGAAAATGGCACTCATTTAATACAATCATTGTTTGACAGTTCGGGTTCTATAATTCCCAAACAGAACTAAAACCACAATCACGAATGGCAATATCAAAGTCCAGATTAAACAAGTTGAGGTCAACAACGGGAGTAGCAGAAACAGTGTAAAAGTACAAGCCGGGTCAAATAAAAACAACAGAACACAAAAACTTCCGATACAGCCGACACGAGACAACCGATGACAGTGATCTGAAGACACACGAAAAATCGTAGACGCGATATATTTTTTCCTTCTTGCTCGCTCTGGATTCCAGTCTTTTAACCAGAGTAATAATATGATTCATTGTTTATTTTATAATTTAAATTCAGAAAGTATGTGTTCAGTAAAAAAAGATAATAAAATATCAATTACCACGTAACAATAACCGGATATGTTTTGGTTCCGACGCGGTCACATTACTACGGTATTTGACGCAGTCCATAACTTTGTAATGGCGTCCTGCCAAATTACGAATCTATAAGGGTTCCTAGTTTGACTACGGAACCCTGAAAAATATGCTGGATTAAAACCAAACTATAATAGTGGTTTCAATCCGCGATGACGCGCCCCACTACTTACTAGTTGATAAATATTTATAAATTAACAATTCAGGATAGGAGATATATAACAATTGTTTTTCGTTACATTTCTTTGTTGTGTATCGTAACTAGTCAAGTAAAACAATCATTTATTCTGGCCATAGTGCATCGTTTAAAAACACAGACAGTGTCAGCTTATCTGATCCGTAGTACCTAATCTTCATGATTTGATTGTTTATTTTACGGGAAACTGGAGCTTAATTACATAATGTTTTACGCGAAGATATTTTAAGGCTCAACGTAACGTAAGTGTACATCCTGAGGAACAGAGTAATGAAACTGATTGCAGGTTGATAAATGCAGTCATTAGGTTAATAGCATTAACTTTTTTTGCAGGACACGTCGTGATTCAATGCCTGGATCCAGTGCCTACTAAAGGTCTGACAATGGAGGACGTTCCGGATCTGATCAACCGCGTGAGAAACACAATGGAGGTGGCGTATAAGGAGCTCTCTAAGGAAGTGTTGAGCGTTCTGCCGGCCGACTACCCGCTGTTCGCCCCCAACTGACAGACCGACCCCACGGCCAATTTGAGCGCCACTTGACAGTTCAATAGTGCAGTGTAGTGAAATCGTCTACGCGCAGGATTAAAGGCGCTGGTTGACTTGTATAGTCTCTTCAATCCACGAAGGCGCGTCCCGCCACTCAATTTGACGTTATGCAGTTACGTTATTAAGTAGTGGAGCACGACCCCGTGGATTGAAAGCATATGTACTCGTACCTATTTAAGTTACCGTTATGGTTAATGTTTTGAATCAATTTGTAGGATATCATAAATTAAATGATTTCTCATTCTCAAAATTCAATCTCAAGACAACCGTGACTACATGCCGGGGAAAATTTAGTGGTTTATAAGGTTATGTTCCTGTTGAACCATAAGTACCAGTTATTTTTAGTATTACATTAATGCAGTTTTTAAACAGTTTGCTCACCAAACCTTTGTTTTTATATAAATTAAATTGGTATTGTCTAATAAAGTAACAGATTATATAGATAAAGTATAAATTACTGCGCTATCGAGTGTAAACATTTTTTTGCTACTTATTTCATTATTTAATTACTATTGAAACGTGACTATAATCAGGACTAATAAATTACTATCAAAACCTAACATTGAACTACGTGTTAGCTTTTGAATAAGTACTTTAGATCTGTTATGGTTCACGAATTTAAAAAAAGTTTGTTAGTCAACATTTCGGCACACATAATCTGTAATATGTACCAATACTACTCATTTGAAGAGAGAGCTCATGTGTGTGTGACTAATGCCTGTGCCGAATTATACTCTATACTGAACTAGGTTACGAGTTATGTGCTGGCAAGACACTTCCGATGTGCTAACCCGTTTAGAATAAAATAAGAATATCCGGTTTAGACTTCAATATGGTTGTAGGTATTCTTAGATGAAACAATAACCATGATATGTATTTGAAATACCTATTTTTTATAATTTATATTTATCTAGATGCAAATTTTATGGTCGTACCTGTTCATAGAGTAGTAATACTGTTACAAATATTGATGTATTTTTGTAAGTATTTGAAAACCTGTAAATTTACTGTATTTTAGTTTACAAAATTCTACAAAAGTTTTATAAATGTTAGATCTAGATTTATATATACTACAACTCGAAGTATATTTATTCCAAAGCTCTCATCAATTCCATATAATATAGTTGGTATTAATGAGTACATAGAGATTACGTACTGTGCCATATTAATCTTTTATATTAAAAACTAGCGCAAAAGAGTATTAAATTTTCAAAGTCGGACTTGATAATAATTTAACTATTTGCCATTGATACTTGATCTGTTGAACGCGCGACTAAGGCCGAGTTGTTTGATCAGTAGTCGGGTCATACACAGATTTAGGATATCGTCTTTCCTGTGGACACACCGAATGTTAACGTTATTATACTCGTATAAGGCCTAATTTTCTGTATAAGCCTATTCCCGCATAAACGTTGTCAGGACTGCTTTACTTTACTACTTCACTTTACCTATCATATAAAATCTTAACTTCTATGCAACTATTGACCCCAGGAAAGCAACTTTTGTTTTTAACAGTGTGCATAACCCCGGTAAGTGAACTAATTGGTTAGAATTCGAAAAAAGATTTGAAAATGTGACACATTTCCTTGAGATTTAACTATTAGTCACGATTTTTAACAGGCCCCCTTAACTTATCGGGCCCCGTGAGACAATAAATTGAATTATTAAAATTCGATTTTTAAATCTTTTGTCAATCAGCACTTGTTTACATTCGAGAAGGGTCATTTTAAAATCCGTTGCAGAAAATGATGTAACGAAACTAAAATACTCTATGCAGAGATATTAGATCATTTTATGGCATAATGGGATCATTCGTTAAAGGACACATTGTGTAATAAGTTTTTAAACATGTAACGCCTTTAATATTGATTCACCAATTTTTCCATGTAACGGTAACAGTAGTCGTGGTAACAGAGTTATTCGTTGCAAGTGAGGCGTGGGGTAAACGAACCAGTTGTCCGTAGGTTGTGATCTGAGGCGCGTGGTTTTATTCTGTTACCGACGTTCTTAAGTAAGTATTCCTTTATTTGTAAACAAATTTACAACTTGAAACTTCTAATCGAATTAATCTAGCCTTATGTGCATTTATTTTGACATAATATAATTTTGTTACAATAATAAAAGACACGAAGCTGATGGTAACAGAGTTGTTATTATTATGTACCATGATCCAGTAAATCCTTTAAAAATCTGAAAGTAGACAAAAGATCACGCCTACCTTCAAAACTTCATTGTATAAAGTTATGTATATAACATGTATAAAAAACCGGGCAAGAGCATGTCGGAACACGCTCAGTGTAGGGTTGAGTCTAACAAAAATTTGCGCTTTAAAGCTTAATATTTCATAAACGGATTACTTAATCGAAAAACTGTTTTCACAAACCCATTTTTGAAAGACCTATCCAAAGATACCCCAAACTATAGGGTAGACGAGAAATAAAAAAATACATCCCCACGTTACGTGTAGGGAAGGTACCTTAAAAAAATGTTTTTTCTACATTTTACTGTACCACTTTATTGGCGTGACTAATATGAGCATTTCTAAAAAAGTTTGTACATTTCATTCACGACTTCAATTTGCAAAAAAAATTGCAGGTTGGTAGAGTGAATGAAGCTGAGCCTAAAAACATAGTCTCCCAAAATGTCCTCATACATTTGTATGAAACTTTCCTTTTTTGTTACCATGAACCAAAGAAAGTTAGTAACAAAAAAGGAAAGTTTCATACAAATGTATGAGGACATTTTGGGAGACTATGTTATTTAGGCTCAGTTTCATTCACTCTACCAACCTGCAACTTTTTTTGCAAATTAAATTCGTGAATGAAATGTACAAACTTTTTTAGAAATGCTCATATGCATATTCATGCCAAATTACAGCTTTCTAGTACTAAGAGTCTCTGCGCTAGGCTTCGGACGGACGGATATTTCGAAACTATAAGGGTTCCTAGTCGCTGACTACGGAACCCTAAAAACAACACCAATATTTTTTTTTTTTTTAGAACTTAGATTTATGGCACGGTTTTCTGGAACCGATTTTAGAATGACCCATATTAGTATTTAAGGTATGAGATCTGAACCCTTAGTCTGTCAGAGGTGAAAAAAATACCAAGTTCAAGTCTTCGGATTATTATGAAGTCCGAAAAAATAAGTAAAAAAACAACTAATTGCTATCCAAATTTTGAGCAAGACAGGTGAGGGGTTAAGACGTCACCGGGTACCGATGGGTAGGAACCTCGCTAAAGTCAAACATACATTTTAAGTAAGTACAGCATGTCGGTATAGTTGTTCTGCAAATGGTGAAATATGAACCGTTTTTGACATTCACAATAAAGTTGTTTATGTATGGAGTCCCAATAAAACCGAATTTTCTTCTACCTTGTGGGAGGGAAAGGGAATCGCCACCGTCGGCTTCAATTAAAGTTGACACATTTTATTTACAATAATATGTAAACAATTCAATCTATGATCGAAATTTCAATGGAAAGTTAGAATAAGGCGAAATTATTCATATTTTTGCATTTATATTTATTCTTAAGCTCTTTGAAGTGAAAAATATAAGGGAAATCCTGTGTGGTTGCCGGGTTAGAATAGTGCCACTCCATGTCTTCCCGTGGATGTCGTAAAAGGCGACTAAGGGAATAAGGGCTTGTAGTACTGTTAGGCGATGGGCTTGCAACCTGTCACTAATACACTAGTAAACTTCTTGGCCTGATTGTGCAAAATGTGGTTACAGAATTATCAACAAGTCTTTTTAGAGTTGTTGGTATTTCTGTAGCTCTGCCTACCCCACTCTGGGAATAAAGGCGTGATGTTATGTATATATGTATATTTATTCTTAAGGTCTTTGAAGTGAAAAATATAAGGGGAACAGTTATTTGTGCAACAAGAGAGCTAAGTTGTTTTTTGCTGCGAGTGTTGATTTTGAATGGGTGCAGACCCACCGTACCCCTAAACCGTACCACTGACCCAAAAATTGTATCATAAATATGAGGTAGGTTTAGGTTATGTTAGTTCTTCAGCAGGCCCGGAGGGCCAAACTACCCAGAAATAGGAGCTCTGCGACAGCAGAGCTCCGTCGACAACGTTAAATTCGATTTTAGTAGTAATAATTGGTCAAAGTACCACCAGTGGTACGGCCGAGGGGTACGGTGGGTCTGGAAGGATTTTGAATCCTGAGTGCAGCGAGGGATTCAAAGACTAGATGCAAATAACTTTGGTCTTGTGTTGCACATACAATTTTTCACCTTAGCAGCGAGAAAATATAACCTTTATCTACACACATACCTATCATAAACCCTCTATGATGCGCTCAAAAACCGCAAATTACGACTATCATAAAGATGTTTTGTTAGAACACATTTCTTTTTTGTTCGAATGTTATGATTGCTTAATAATGACATCAAATTCGATATAAATATTACATTCAAATTTCGAACATCATTGAAAAACAGCAATTTATTTTTGACCTCGATTCTAATATCACACGGGAATTTTATTCGAAATGAAATGTCAATTGCATACAATTTTGTCAAATCTCGCTTGTTACTTGATATCGAACGATATTATAGTAGAGGCCGACTCTTGTTTGTCTATGATTTAAAAAAAAAAACTACTGGTGCCGCCATTTTTGACGTTCTATTTGTCTTGTCGCAAAAAATAGTTCTGCATTAGGCATTAAAACACTCGTGTGATGTTATTATGTAACAGTCACATAAGGTAAAAAAAACCACATGATAAAAATAAAACGACATCCCCCAGCCGCCTGTGCGCCGCACCACGGCCACGGAACAAAAATTAAAAAGTTACTTTTCATACCACCTGCTCGACAATGCCAAATTACATATCATGCAAACCTTACGCAAACCAACTCATTAAAGCCCTTGGCTTTAGCCGGGGTGTAATGTTGTACTGAATCTCATTATAACTCGCTGGGTTGTAATATTTTCACTTTTCATAGTTCTTATTACAATGGCGTTAAAGTCTAATTTCGTAATAAAAGGTCAACTAATACTCGAAGGCCGGGCGCGGCGCCGCCGCCACCGCCGCGTCGAACCTAATTTGAAAATCGAACATTTTCTAAAATCGAGCTGGCCACGGCAAGCTGAATGGAACACATTTGAAATTAAACAAAAGCCGCGAGTATTGTAAGACGCTGCAATAAAATACATTGGTGATAACTGCAAAGTTTTAATTAAATATTGTCTTTCCACAACTGGACTAATGTCTCAAATATCAATTTTCACTTTTAATTTTAATTTACTATAATAAAACGCTGTTTTTAGTAGACTCGCTTTTTTATTGTCTCGCAAAAGGTGAGAAAAGTAGAGTACACTCCTCGGGGATAAAGCTGTTTTCGTCTTGGGCGCGCTTGAACCCCTCACTGCGCTCAGGACTCTTCTTAATTCCCTCGCTTCGCTCGGGAATTAACTCGTAACACCCTCGCTGCGCTCGGGAGTTAAATCTGGAGTCCTTCGTTACGTTCAGGATTCAATATCGCGCCCGTGACATAAAACTGTGCTTTATCCCCTCGGTGTATAATCTACTATTGTCTCACGCTCGCAGCAAAATCGTATTTTGCTCACTGTTTTTAAACAGCAAAACCACCCCTTTCGAAGTGATGAGGTGAAAAATATTTTACAGTCAAAACGATGTAGCACCGTAAGATACTTCGTGATTTAAAACAATTCTCCAATCTCGGGTGACTTGTTATCGGCTGTAAATTTTTTCATTTAACTAGTTTTTTGTAAAGTTATTGCATTAGTCTTCTAAATTAATAAACAACATAGTTTTTAAGCTTTGTTTTGTACAAACCTTATACCTGAACAACATGTATAAAAAACTCTTTATTACTACCTTTTGTAAGTCAAAGGCTTGTACAGTACTCCCAGCTTCTTAATAGCGCAGCGGTATGCCTATCACAGGGGCCCTCGCAACTAACAGTATATTTGTCCATTTTTAAACTATTGCTATTGTTATGCACAAGTTACATGACTCTAATAATAATAATAAACGGTTCTTACCGGGATTTAAGAGTCACCCTTATACAGGGTGACAGGAAATTCGCCGTATTCCTTGAAAGGGGTTATTCTACAGCTCATTGGTAATGATTTAAGTCCAGTTAACCAGGGGTCAAAACTCATTTGTTTTCGAGTTATTCACGTTTTTAGTTTTTTTTTTAAATACCCTCTTTTCGAGCTAAAACTAGTAATTTTTTAAAAACTTCGAATAGCCAATGAACCACTGATTACGAAAAAAAAATGACAAAAAATGCAAAGTTTTGCAAATAAAAGGATTTGAAGTTAGAAGTTCTAGCAATTATTTTCCAAATTTTGTTACATTTTAAAGCATAGCTAAAAAAAAGTATGACACGTAGGTACAAATTACAGGAATAATTTGGTTAATTCATAAGCTTTTTAAAAAGGTTCAATTTATGGCATTTTAATACAAAAAAAATACAATTAATAATAATAATAGCAGAACAGCTAGAAGACTTTACTTAGCGTACTTGACTCTAATGGGTTTGTTTGTGTCATTTTAGATTCTCCGAGGGCTTACTTTGTCTTCTGTTTCTTATCTTAACTTATCTTCTTGATGTAGAAGGCACAGCAGATTGCCTTTGGTGACACAAACAAAGGGTCATAAGTTTAACTAATTTAATTTGTTTGTGTCTCGAATTCGTGGGGTTTTTTGCCTTCAGTTTCTGTCTTAAGTCTTAAGTGATACTTTGATAAGTGATTAAGCAAGGTTAGGATAAAATGAGGAAAAAAACAGTTTCACTATCAAATAAACTTTAATCTTAAAAACTAAAATCAATTACATCACAAATTTTGCTCGAACTGTTTGCCCTGGTTTCGAATGCAAGCACGAAGCCTTTCATTTTTTCGTACTTCGGTGATTGTTACTCGCCTCGAAAGCCCATCTTTCATTGTCTGTGTCGCCCCGGTAATAGTGAGCGGGGCAGCCATCGTGTTGGTAAATCATGTTCCTTCTTGTCGCAAGCGGCACATCTACAAGTAGCGTCGGTAGCTCATCCCTCAAAAAAAATTCATATGCGATCAATCGTGCTGGCAGAAAGAAAGGTCCGATCAAATTGTCGTGCACGATTCCCATCCACACGTTCAAAGAAAATCTTTGCTGGTGAGCTCATTCTCTTGATTTTTCTGGGTTTTGACCTTTGGGAGCCCAAAAGTGCAGATTGTGGTAGTTTGTTATCCCGTTACGGTCGAAATTGGATTCATCTGTCCACAAAATTCTCTTCAGGTACTCGGGATCTTCGATATCTGCATTAATTAAGAATCTGCAAAAATCTATCCTTCTCGCTGGGTCTCGCTCTTCAATAGCGTGTACTGGAGTGTAATGATACGGGTACTGCCGAGCCGAGTGCAGTGTAAGTCGTCGAAGTAGTGCCGTCTGCCTGGAAACACTGAAGGATTTCTTCTTCTTCAGCAGGATCATTTCGAGGTCTTCCAGCGTTAGCTTGGCGGCGTTGAACTGGTCCTCTTTCCCGAATAAGACGGTACGATGAACCAAACACACTTACGTGAGGTAAACGGCGGTTAGGGTAACGACGTTGGTATTCTCTTCTAGCTGCAGCGGCGTCTCCATCGCAGAGTGCGTATTCTTCGAATTGGTAAGCTGCCATTTGAGAAAGAAGCTTAATTATCAATATCGTCCGAATTGAAAAGAAAGTTGAAACTAACTGATTACGTAGGTCACTCAAAAACTTTGAGGTGCTCGAAATTTGAAAATGGAACGCACTTTGTTTTTAAAAAGCAAAATTATTTAAAAATAGAACGTCGTAAGACATTAGCTGAATTTAAAAAAGAGAACGATTTGAGATGCTCTAAATTTAAAAATGGAAAGCACCTTAGGTTTTTAAAATGAAATTTATTTAAAAATAGGACACTAAGCCCATAGCTGAATTTAAAAAAGAGAACTGTGTTTTAAATTCATTTTACTACAACGGTTCCCGTGTTTTTTGGTTGAAACGATGGAGCTTATAACCGCAAACATTTCTGCTATTATTGTTAATTGTAAAATTTTAAATAAAATTAATATTAAAATGTCATAAATTGTACCTTTTTAGAAAGCTTATGAATTAGGCAAATTATTCCTGTAATTTGTACGCAAAGTGTCATAATTTTTTTTATTATGCTTTTAAATGTTAGAAAATTTGTAAAATAATTACTTGAACTTCTAACTCAAAATCCTTTTATTTGCAAAATTTGGCATCTTTTTCGCATTTTTTTTTATTTTTCGTAATCCTTGGTTCATTGGCTATTCGACAAATGCTTTTTTTATTTCTAAATGACGAAGTTTTTACAAAATTACTAGTATAAGGTCAAAAGGCGGGTATTTAAAAAAAAAACTAAAAACGTGAATAACTCGAAAACCAATGAGTTTTGACCCCTGGTTAACTGGACTTCAATAATTACAAATGAGCTCTAGAATAACCCTTTCAAGGAATAAGGCGAATTTCCTGTCACCCTGTATATTGGGCAGATGAAACGATCTATATTTTTTTATAAGGTATGTTGGGGTAACATCGGACTAATTTTCGACACTTTGGTAAGCCCTCGGGGTTTTTTTTTTTGACTAACTTATCTAACGATTCCTTGAATTGTTATCATTTGTTATAAATAAGTATGAAATATATTTTCAATACATATTTTTAATTCCCTCATATATGCAACCGTTTTTATTAAATATATGTCTAAAGTTAGTAATTGTATATTTTTTTCAACGTGAAACATCGGACGCACTCGGGGTAACAACGGACTATGTTCAAAAACGAACTCTGTGCAGTTACACGTATGGTTCATAAAAATAAATATCCGTTCTTTTACTGTGAGAACTACAAGCTCAGAATGTTTTTGAATACTTGAAAAACAAGCGAGAAATATTTTTAATAAGGCCCACCACGTCCGATCTTTCCCATGGCAAAATAAACGTAAATCCACGTTTCTCAAACTTTTATTAGAAATATTGAAATATTGACTCTGTCGTTTAGAGTCGATGTCGGAATGCCATACTGTTGTGCAGCAGCATAATTTGTGAGTTCTCCACTTTTAACCCTATTAACAGCCTCTTGCAAATCTTCTTGCGAATAATTTGATCTGTTAGATTTTCTAACGTAATTCCGAGGCATGATACATCTGAAATAGAAAAAGAAAGCATTTATGGCTACAGTGTAGGTATACATGGTGGAATGTAAATCCCACCTGGAGGGAAAATACTCTAGACAATGGAGATAGCAAATTCCACTCAAAGGAAACATTCCTTTATTTTTGAAAGCAAACAAAACTTCATTCAATGATTTTTATAAATAGGCTTCCTACACCCAAGCATCGAACAGGCTAAAATTCTTACAAACCACACTGTACTTCTATGACATCAATCGATAGGGTCAATCAATATGCGTAGTTATTGCGTGAATATATGTAGGTATGTGGTTCTGTTTAGTTTAAGACACAAGTATAATTACGACCGAATTACGTAGTATAGACAAATGCATGTACCCAACTGTACATTATTATGTGAACCGTACATAAATGTATAAACCACAGGTAATGAATGATGTATATTGCACACAATAAATTATCAAAGAAGGTCCAAACGCGTTAAATACGCTCTCAAAAAACTACAAGAAATAAATTGTGACAAAGCTGGGGAACTGTGAGTAGCATCGTCCTGCAAACACACACACTAACATTACAGTGACACATACAGACACATATACACACACATACACACTCGCGTACACACGCAAACAAACACACACACGCGCACACACACAAACACACACACACACACACCAACAGACACATACACACACATTTATTCAATCTATATCATTTAATTAAACGCTTATTCAAAAAAAATCTGACTTGCGGCATTAAATTAACTTTGAGAACCGCTGTTATTTTCCATACACTCACAAACGGGTCAACGCCGGTTGAATTTAGTACGATCTTGACCCGCAAGACGAAGATCGGATTAAATCGTACAGCCTAATCCAGCCGTTATTCGTAGTTCTAGCTTACATAAAACAAGTATTATTTATAACAATAATATGCACAAATAACACACAAAAACAGGTCAAACTTACGTGGTTGTTGAGATACGTAGCCACGAGAAAGTTTGGATTTCCTGATCACTCGTCAAATAATACTGTTTCGATTTTTCTCGCTGCCGCACATAACCTGTCGCTTTAAAGCCACGCGGCTGACTGAGGTGTGGGGCGCAACAAGATGGCGTAGGCAGGTGGGTTGCCAGCAATCGAAAATCTCTTCTATTTTAGTAGAAAATTGAATTAACCGTTCTTGACCCGATCCGTTCTTACCCCAACATACCTTAAAGTCACGAGCAATGAAAACGGGTCACTAAGTACAGAATTGCCATATAAAGTGACCTGCTTACGTTGCTCCTCGAGTGTAGTTCGTTTCTTAAAACATATACAAAATCCCTAGGTATAACCAAGAGATCGCCTCCTAAAATTTGGACTGCAACTTAATATCATGTGCGCTTATTGCCTTTGTAATCTGGTCAATGTTTTTGTTCAAAAATAGCTTTTGCAACCTTTCAGTCCTTAGAAAAAGATAGAAAAAACGATGAACTTACTTTTCCATTATTTTACCCAAAAAATACATAAGTCACCACGACAATTTTGACGCATTTACACAGATACCGGTCCCTGTATGACTGATTGTCAGTTGATGTCGTCATCTATTGGTACAACTTATTCACTGTACGGGGGCGCGCCCCACCACGTGATAGACATTGCACGATTGCATATAAATTGAATTTTTAAAAAGGGTACCACGTCCGATCATTCCCATGTCAAAATTAAAAAAAATTATGTTTCTTAACCTTTTATTAAAAAACGATTAAATGTATAAAAAGTTTTTTTTTTTACCTAATTTTAAACAAACAATCGAAAGTAAAGTAAGGGACATAGTCAAATTGACCATAACGATCTGGGCCCTGTTTTATAAAGCTACAAATTACAAACGGAAATCTCTTGCAAAAGGAGTTAGATAGAGACTTCCGCCTGTAGTTTGTAGTTCTCGTGCGTTTCGATAAACCACGTGGTCGACTGTCATCCCATACATTTTGAGCGATAGAAAAGAAAAACGTTAGTAGCGTTTGCATCTTGGCTAGGGCCCCTGGTGCTCTAAAACGATGTAAGAAAAAGAACGTAAAAAGAACAACTATAGTACCTACACGGCCGATAAGAAGTTAATCTTGAGACTTGTCACTGCAGTACAATTTATAACCTATTCTTGGGTTTGAGGTTATAATTTGTACTGGAATGACAGGTGGTCAGGATTTACTCCTCATTGGCCGGGCACTATAGTTTGATAAATATGCAAGAAAAAACTATTAATTATCTTGCAAGTCCTCTTGTGAATAATTTGCTGAACTGTTACATTTTCTAAAGTAACTGCGAGGCATGATGCATCTGCAATTGAAAAGAGGTTAGTATTTGTAGCTAAAACGTTATATTAATTCAAGTGGTAATTTTTTAAC
The DNA here is from genome assembly GCA_949316455.1 of Acleris holmiana. Lineage (NCBI taxonomy): Eukaryota > Metazoa > Arthropoda > Insecta > Lepidoptera > Tortricidae > Acleris > Acleris holmiana. The sequence continues at coordinate 18,725,454 of OX438762.1, forward strand.
ATCATAATTTTAAACTGTAGTTAGTCTAAGTTTTAAAACACGAAATAATATCAACGGCCAGTCACACAAAAAAGCTTGTAACCAATGAAACGTACGTGAAAACGTGTTCAAACCATGTCCATATATATTTTAAGAAAGAAAGAATTAAATGAATTTTATGTGGCACTTAATAAGGTACTAAGTAAAAACTTACTAATTAAAAAAAAACCTAAGCTGCTGAGTAGGTAGGTACAATCGCCCACACAGCTGAGTGACCAATGAAGATAAACAGAGAGAAACTGTCTTGGTTGTGCACATGAGATTCTTATGTAAAATCTATATTCATCTCTTTCTACATTTTCTCACTTCCGTCTTTAATGGGCAGTTAATTGTGTAGCTGTTTGTACTGCGGCACAATATTTATCAACGGTTCGGATTTAACGATTACCCGGAATAAAATTCTATTTCGACGTCTCTCACTCTTACACGCGACCTTTTGCTTTAAAGTCACACTTATGACTGGGGGGGGGGGGGGGTATGGGGCGCTACGAGATGGTGTAGGCAGGTGTGTTGCCAGAAATCGAAAACCTTTGTTAGTTTAGTAGTAATTCGAATTATCCGCTCTTGCCCCGATCCGCTCTTACCCCAACTTACCTTATTGTAATATTAACTATTTAAATTAATATTTCGTTACTAAAACCATTCATTTCAGTGACTTCAAATGATGGGAAATGGCATATTACCCAGTCAGTGCGAGAGTGACAGATATGTTATCCACATCGATAAAGGCGACCATGGGCCATGCTACGGGCCCAGGGCCTCTATTCTACTGCGTTATAACAATTGAATCGTTTATGTCACAGTCGCCGTTATTGTAAATGACACAAGAGTTATCAAAACGTTGACAATACAGGGATTCCAGGGGGCTGGGATTCTTCACGGTAATAACGATAATTCGCGAGTTCAGAACAATAGTGCCCCAATTAAAAATTTCAGCTTTCAATTTTCAAGTCGTAAATGTATTACTATAGAGAACAATTTCGGAATTTAAAATTTCTGGATTAGGTCACTATTGTTCTGAATATTGTGAATATCGTCTTTGACGTGTTTCCATATTGACAACGTTTTGATAACTCTTATGTCGACTTGACATTGGCAAAATCACTGCGTAAATCGCGGTGGACCGCCATTAATAAAAAAGAAGAAGAACTCTTATGTCATTTATAATAATGGCGACCGAGTCATTACCGATTCTTAAACACGTCTAACGCGATATCGTTATAAAGCAGTAGAATAGAGGCCCAGGTCTACCAACCTGACAATAGAGTGACTTCACCCAAAGTAAACCAATTGTACAATCGAAGACACTGTTAACTGTACATTTACAATCGAACATAAACCCTATCGCAATATATTAAAGTCTAAGGGTGGTCAGTTAACAGTGTCTTCGTTTGTAGGTCTTGAAATCGTAACCTAGCGAGCATTGTTATGCAATAAGCTACGTTTCATTCTAAAAAAAAATATTGTTGCGTCCCTCGCCATTCCGACAGAAAAACGATGCCTATCAACCATTCCCATAAAAGAAGTTTATACTAGGTAGGTATTTGAATTTTTTCGGGACATTTTACCTTAATTAATATTTAGTTGATTATCGAAACCACTCGATACATAAGATCTTTTCATTTCAAAAAGTGGGTATTTTGGAGTCGGGCTATAGATATTCGTCATTCAGGCCGACCCGTAGCTGGGCGTTTTCCAAAAAAGATACCTATAGTTAAGGACTAAAATTAACAACGGTAACTTTTTAATTACGTCACAAATATTAACTACTAGGGTGATCGAACCAGTAATGGACAAGGGCCTCTATTCAACTGCGTTATAACGATATCGTGTTTGACACGTTTAAGAATCGTTTATGTCACAGAAGCCATTATTGTAAATGACATAAGAGTTATCAAAACGTTGACAATAGGGAAACAGGTCAAAAACGATATCGTTATTACCGTGTAGAATCCCAGCCCAGGTCCAATGACACTCGACTCTTATTTTACAGACAATAAAGGTTATTCATTTGTTTTACAACAATCAATTTATAACCTATGATCTTTAAATTAAGAGTAAAGTGACCATTACTGGTGCCTGTCAGTTTAAAGTGTCCAACACTGGTGCGATCACCCTAAGGTAAAGACACCAGTACTCAACAAAGGACCAATGTTCGACACTGATTCTTACTCAAAGAAGGTAAGAGTTATTCATTTGTTTTGCAACAATCAATTTATAACCCTATGATCTTAGAATTAAAAGCTTCTGTCGATTATTGGTGCATGTCAACTAAAAGTGTCGAACATTGGTGTTGTTGCCTTACTGCTTGAAGAGAAAAAGGGGCATCTAAGACAAAACCCCTGTAGCAAGTTCGACCATATTACTAACAGGTGAGGTTAAATCTGCTATTATTATTTATTTTTATTTATTATTTATTTAATAAGTACAATATTAAAAATAAAATAAACATACATTGCCCCACAAAACTGGACTAACAGTTTGACTGTGGGAGCGGCAGTCTCTAGGTAAGGCTTAAATTAATTAAATAGCAGAACTATGCTGTACACAGTGACAGTACGAAACATAAATAATATTATATAAGTAGATCTAGGTAATGCTTTTTTAATAGTCTCTTGAATTCATTCTCACGTCTAATGGCTTCAGGCAAACTATTGAGTAGGTATAGGATACGCTTTTTGAGAGTTCTGTCCCCAAAGTAATTATTTATTCTAGGAACGAATAGTTTACCAGTCGCCATAGCCTTGGTGTTATATGTATGATCAGAGGGTTATTTAATTTGAAATACCGCCTATTGGCTTATGAGGGCAGTATATAAATATATGACAAATTTTCGTGACGTAATGGAAAAACTATCGTTGTTAATTTTTGTCCTTAACTATAGATACTTTTCTGGAAAACGGTCAGCTACGTGTTTTTAACCTCGGCGGTATTAAGATCACGAATTTGACGAACACGGCCAGTACGTAGTAGGTTTAGTGGTGGCAGGGTACTGTACAGGTTAACCACCCACCAAGCAACAGTGTTCGCGTTGTTCTGTTCCGGTGTGAGGATAAGACAACCGGTGAAGTTACTAGCATAGAGGCATTCCATCTTAGTCCTCAGGGTTGGCAGCGCATTTGAGGTCTTAGAATTCAAATGTCTATGGGTCTCAGATTTCACTTACCATCAGGTGCTCTGCGCGCTCGTGTGCCTTCTCCTTAACATAAAAAAAAAAACTGTACCTGCGTTCGTGTGCCCGGTCGAAGCGATACACCCGGGCCGCCGCCGGTTGGAGGTAAAATTAAAGCAAATAAGGACTATTAAGAGAATTGTGAAGCGATGCTGAAATCCCGTAGTTGTCAAAAATAATCCATACAAATTTAGCTCCGGGTGATAACGTTTCTTACCCCTAAATCTAATCTGATTTCCACGATTTTTGAATATGTTGTATGGTAGGAACACCAAAAAATAAACGATTAACTTTGGAATCTCACCCAATTAATTGGTTTTATACGCGTTTTATATACTCAAGATTAATAAATATTATAAAGTTCATCAACAAAGAAAATTAAATAACGTATAAATACAATAAAATAGGGATTAGTCAAGAATTAATACTAAGAAATCCTTGCAAGAAAGTAAGTCGCCGCGGTAGACACGTAACTGGCAGCGAGTTTTAATGGCGGCGTAGGCCGCTTAAGAAAAAAATTTCCCGTCTATGCAATATTTCTCACTATTTAATTATTTCGTGATTTCGATCGATCGTTCATTTATTGGGGTGTGTGTTCATCTTTTGGTGCCCCTACGGAAACGGTGGAAACGTACAGACCTAGATTTTCATAATATCTACAACATATTAAAAATCTAAAAAAATCGTTCAACGTTTCAAGGGGAGAAAAACGTTATCGCATTTGTATGGAAATTATTTGCTTCATAGTCCTCTTAATGAATTACTAATTATTACTTAGTACGGGACGAACGGGTCTTTTTCTAGGTGGATTTAAGTTTAAATTGCATTTTTTGCGTCGTTTGAGTTAGGCATATTTAAGTAATTAACGGTATTATTCTGTTTTCATTATAACCAGGTATTGAGTTTTTAGTCAAAGCTAGCGACGATGCAAAATTCTCTAGTGCCATTAGTTATAGTTATATTAATTGTACAATTAATAGACTGCGTATTTTACCTACGTATAGCGTTATCATAAAAATAAAATAAAATAAATATCTGTAAATAGTTATCGTTAAATAGAGAACATGCATTTTTTATTTCTCACGCTCGCTGGAAAGTGCTAAGAAAGAGAGGAATAACTATATAGGCGAAATAATTGTCATGTACATACGTCGTTATCGCGGGTACAAAAACGATTTGACAGTACAGAAAGATTATGAAAAACAAGCAATAACAGACGCGAAACTCATTTTGAGGAACATCTATGCCTACTGCTACGAGTTTAAAATGTATCACACATTAGGTATTTCTAATACCCAACCTCCATACTTGACTTGAGTACCAATACAACTTAAATAGATTAACTATGCAGTCGCAATGCAAACTCTTTAATATTTTTTCCTATTTGACTTTGTCATTTGTTAGTAAGTACATTACCTATCAATTATCCGTACTGATAACTGTGTGTAATATATTTATTGCCGAGTGCTTTTAAAATGCCGCGTAGGATAAAAACGTGCGAAGAATTTGTGGAGTTGTGGACAAAGGATTATCCTGAATTACAGGCTCGCGATACAAAATTATATTGCACTAAGTGCAATGTTAGTTTCCCCCAGAGCTTCTATGGAACGACATTTCAACTTGGAAAAGCATACATTCGTCAAAAAACATTTTAGGATGGAATTAATCATTTTAATCAAATTAAAAACATACATGAAACTGCCGTAGTCAATAAGTGGGTATTTTTTTTTAATTAACTTTTTTCTTGAAATTTGACTCAACCATTTTACGTTGTTCCTTTCTTTTAAAATACAATGTTACTTAAGCAGAGTTATTATTTTTTAGCTATTCTTTCGATTGGCATCATAAAAGTAGGATTATTTTTTTTGACATTTAAGTCAGTTCGATTCCCAGACACAGCAAGTAATTTTTAGAAAATCTATGAATGCAGAATTACTAACTTTTAAAAATAGCATAAAGTCTTCTTTCAGCAAAATACACTATCTACGATATTTAAGGTACCTACTTCCCCTTCATGTCCCATAAGTTTGGGACGCCCTGTATATTGTTAAAATTGTTAAAAAAAAGACGTTAAAATATAATTAAATTTACTTATTTCCTATGTATAAACTTGTTAACTAAACAGATGGATACATATGACAACAGTTTAACCCATACCCCTTTGCGGCTGTATTTTTATTGATCTTTTCTAGAGAAAACTCTCCAATGTAAAGAGCTTCTTAGATGTTTAGTAGCTGTAGGCAGAATACGTCCGTTTCTACCAAATATACATTCTGTTTTATCTGCTCTTTATCTGATTGGTAATTGTACCCGCGATAACGACGTATGGTCATGTAATTTTTGCATAAGATGTGAAGCTTTTAAAAACGCATAGTTCCCTGTAAAAACACTAAACAAAATCGACGACAGGATTGACGTCACAGCTGTTGTTCCATGTTTAAAATGTAAGAAACCTTATAAAGAAATTTGCATTTATACCGTATAATAATAAAATTTGGCCCAATATCGTTGAGTTAAAATATTACGTTAAAATGAGGATGCCGAAAAAAACAATCAACAATCTATACATTTTGCCGGTTTTGCTTAGTTTCGTGATTTTACAGTTAAAATACTGCTTTTCTATTTATCCTTTTCTTTTCTTCCTTAAGAACCCACAAGAAACGTCGCTTATGTTTTTGTCCCTTTCTTTTTAACCTAAAGAAAGGGACAAAAAACAAAAGCGACTTAATTCAAGGTCACTTTTCTTGGCTTCAAGGCGTCGTTCGCCGTGCAATCTCCAGTGTCATATATATAAGCTTCTTGGAAACACTGCATCAACGTTGCTGACGGTCGGATCCGCGTGTACTTAAGGTACGTGAACCCGTGTACACGGATCTACACGGGTACCCGTGACTTATTACACGTAGCCGAATTTCACGTGCCGAACGGGCCATAATAACGTTGCCGTGTAACACGGAAACGGGCGCACGGCAACGGGTAGGTACACCAAACACGGGCACAACTGCGAGCCGTATTTTGGAGCGGATGTGACAGTCGTTTTTGTGTTATGTTCCATACTTAGTATATTTCGATGGGTCTAGCAGAAAAATATAATTAAGGCAGATCTGACGACACCGCTTTTTGGTAGCGGTTCTGATATTTCCAGTAAATTAGGTATTTTAAAATAAATATTTGAATATTAAAGTTAGGGGCATCTGTTGTACCTGTGGACACTGTCCAATTTTTAGACTAAGTATTATAATATTAAAAAAAACTGACAATCATTTTGTAAAACTATTTATTGTTTTAGTATCTTAATAAACAGTCTTTCATAATCACCGCTTTGTTTTTAATTATCTACTTACATTAAAGAGATTTAAGCATATTTTAAAAAAACCCATTTTGTCCATAGGTACAACTACAGTTTGTACCTGTGGACGGCAAAATTGTACCTATGGACGGCACCGTACCTATGGACAAAAAATCAACAAAACATTATAACAAAATAATTAAACATCAAAATCTTAATAAAATAAAACAAAACAAATAGCAAAGTATTTGGCAATACATTCAGCATCTCCTAATATGTTTTTTGTTTTTTAGAAGTGCAGTATTGTCGGTATAACTCTTCAGCAGAATCGTCGGAGTTACTCATTTAATATATAACATTTTTGACATATAAAGCTAGATTCGTCGTCAGAATCCACATTATCCTTGTGAGCCTTTAAAACACATGTCTTATGATATCTTGCTGAACACATGCTGCATGTAAGTAAACTTGTTTTAGTACTATATTTTTTGCATCCCACGCACATAACGTGTGACAATGTCTGAACCTTGATGATATTAATTTTTGGTTTATTAGTTGTCTGATTAGGCTTGCTTATACTAGATGTTTCTAGATCTACTTTGACGGAACCAAGGCTTTTTGCATTAGTTGTTTTCTTTTTATCATTATTGTTGCAAGACGATTTGCTTGTACTTGGTTGCTCTGAGTCTGGTATTTTCTGTGTTTGTTTAGTATTTTTAGTAGTTTTTTTCTTTTTCTCTGCACGATTCAATTCATCCATCTCAATAGCATTTTTTTCAGGAGTATCGGTTAAAATTCTAGTTCTTCCCGGTTTTCTTCCACGTTGAACAGTCTTTCTTGGGCCAGCTTTCAAGAATGGTTTTATGAATTCTGAGGTTGTATTTTGCTGCGGCGTAAGGCAGAGGTCAAACGTAGCATTTAGTGATGATGTTTCTTTGATCGCTTTTATGGAATCTAAGTATTCGTTTTCGGAGATCGTATGGTTTGGGTCAACATCAATGAAAGATTGGTTGACTGGTAAACTTTGGTGTGTAATAGCAGATAGGGAACCACTTGACACTCGCTGATGATTATCTGTTGAACTACTAGCGAAGTCTTTTTCAATCAGCTGGTCTTTTTGCTTTGCGTTAGGCATCTCTTCTGGCTTTGGGCTCATAGATGGTTTTTTCACAACTAACTGATTTTGTTTCACCTGCTTGCTTGCGTTTTCATCACTTGCCACAGTTTGTAACAATGTCGGATCCGGGCGGTCAGTAACATAGGAACCCAAAAAATCATCATCGCTAAAAATGTTCTTGTTGTATGGGCATATCCCAGAAACCTCAAAGCTTTTAATGATGTTCTTTGGGGTAAAGGAAATCGGATAGGCTTCGCCTATGATTTCTTCTACATCGTAAATCGTGATGACTTTTCCAGGATTGTTCAACATCCACCTTTCTGCAGCGTTATTGTAATGCTTCTTAAAAGGTCCAAACACGCATCTATCAAGTGGCTGCAGGCGATGTGAAGTATGTGGTGGCAAAGTCAATAAGATGACACCATTATCTTTCGCTTTGTCGATAATTGCGATTGAAATGTGTGATTCATGGTTGTCCATAATTAATAAAACTGGGCGTTCTTTTGTTGGCTTCACAAATTGTATAAAATGGTCTAACCACATTCGAAAAATCTGTTCCGTAGACCATCCTGATTGATTTGCTGCACCAACTGAGCCAGGTGGAGCACCTTTTAACATATTGTCCTTAAAATGTACTCGCGGAAATATGAGCATCGGGGGTACAGCATTTCCAACAGCATTGATACAGGCTATCATACCCCACGTTCACCTGAAGTTAATTTGCCTAGTTGTCGTATATGTTTTGGAGCTAGGACTTTTCCTGGTTTGTGCACAGTAGTTACACCAGTTTCATCAATATTATATATAGATTCTGGTGGGAAATTCCATTTCTTCAAACTTTTTTCAAGGTTATCAAAAAAATCGTGAACGTTGGTTTAGTTAAAACTCGTTGCTCTGGCCAAGCTTGTCGCTTCCGGTTTCCGGAGAGATAAGTCCGAGTGACGCTCTCGAAAATACCTTAACCATCCTATTCCTGCCATTTTATTTTTCTGCTAACTGTTTGGGATGTAACTTTTGCCCTTTGCCACAGCAAACTGATAAGCAAGTTCCCGTATTTGTTTCTGATCTAAGCCCATGTGCAAATATGCTGCTTTTTTTAAGTAATCGTGTAGCTGTTGCTCTTCTACTTCAGCAAATACCCTCCTAATGTCATTTTTTAAAAGATCCAAAGATTTATTTTCCAAATTCACGCTTTGATTTAATTAGGTACACTGAACTTTTCAGCAGCTTTTCTAACTCTCTTTTTAACTTCCTCAATGGCCTCGGTTAGACTTTCATTTCAGAACATATTTTTTTTCGTGTTTGGCCGGTTTTACTACGAGGCACTGAAATCAAAGAGAAAACTAAATTCATATCTCGCTGTCCACAGGTTCAACCTGTGATTTTGTACCTGTGGACAGTCCATAGGTACGATAAAAAACTTGTCCACAGGTACAAATTTGACACTTTACAATTTAAACTAATATCAGTCCGTTAAAAGTCACCCGAGAGCAGCAATAACTACATAAATCAACAAACAAATCATGAAATCATTCATTAACTACAAAGACACTCGCAGCATTATGCTTAAAACTTTACAAAACACACTCAAAATAGGAATAAAAACTTACTTTTGACGACGAGAACTTTCCGCAGCCATAAAAGACACTACTACTGACAAATACGAAAATGACAGATAGTTAATGTTGCCATACGAGAAAAATGCTATTCGGGTGTCTTCAAGATAACAGTCTATGGTTTGTAGTTTTTTTTTTACTGCTAGTGTCCTTAGGTACAATTGTCCATAGGTACAACAGTTGCCCCTAATAACAATACTAGTTAATACAACAAATAAACATTATAAAAGACCTGATCTACGGGTGCCGCCGGCAGCGGGGCAGGGCTTACCTAGTGGGTAGGGCAGCAGTGTCGTGTCGAGGAATATTGCTATCTGTGTATCTGCCCCTGTTCCAGCCATCTGGCGTGAGACTGTTCTGACTCTTCGCTATGAGAACGTTCGCCGAAACAAGTATTGGGTCAATGATCGTCGAGCCAACATCCCACATGGCGGTGGGTACGGACCCGTGCTTCACCTCGTTATTTCACCTGGGTGAAGCACGGGGCATAACCTGGTCCCGTGTTTCACCCAGGTGCAGCACGGGGTTAATCACTAGTCCCGTGCTCCAACTGATATTATTTTCGTACAATCATGCTCGTAATCTGTAGTACCTACCTTGTTAAACATTATCTACCACTTATAACATACAAGTCAATTGCAACCTTTTCATTATGTTACACATCTTTTTGTATTACATTAAAGTATTAGATTTATGTCATTTATAATTTGTCAATAACTTGCGTACTACACACGTCAAATAAAATCAAATAATAATGAAAACAGTTCATGTAATAACATTATCTACTGTTCAAAATGGAATCTGAAAACACCAATTCTCCTGTTTACCTATATCGAAAACGTGGGACTGTGATGGTTTACGGTGGTTTACAGTATTATAAGCACAAGACATATAACAACGGTAACCAGCTGTGGGTTTGCTCCGAGTCAAAAAAGAAGAACGGCATAAAATGTCAGGGTTCAGTTACTACTCAGGTAGGTGGTATATTTTTGCTGTATTGGTTATTATACGTTTCGTAAAGACATATTATATTTATTCATCTATTAAAAAAATGTTTTTACTTCAGAATGACCAGGTCGTTAAGAAAGTGCAACATACAACAAAATTTAACGATGATATTTGCGTACCGGATTTCGCAAAAATAGAAATTTTGTTGGCTATGGAGGACGCTAAAGCAGCAGCGATGACATCAACCGGAGAATGACTTCCAAACATTATCTATCAAGTTAGGCGAATCATAGGGGACATCTTGACCACCTGGTTCACGAAGAACTGTGATTAACGAAATAGTTAATAAGGTGTCAATTCACTTCGGTCACGAATCGTAAGTTAAAATCAATCAAATGACATTATGTAGGTAACGGCTAAACCAAAGAATTTTTACCTACACGTCACATCAGCATTACCAGAATTCGGCAGAATCAGAATTACTTGTACGGCTATCTTGCCTGTAACATTACTGCAAATAATATTAAATTATTTTTTTACCTTATTCGTTAAGTAACTTTATATGTATCTTGTTCTGTTAGATTTAAATGTTGGTATAATGTAGTACCTATAGGTAATATAATAAAGCTGTAGAAGAGTCTGGTCTGTAAAATTAAAATAAAAAAAAAAAAACCTCTTGGAAAATACTACATCAATGATACTAAGTAAAACCGAATGCATCGGGACAACGAACCCTGTTAAGCAAACGTCCACCAATAATGGACACTTTAAACGACTGTGAGTCAAATAATTTCCATACAAAATGCGATAAAGTTTTTCTCCCTTTAAACGTTGTCCGATATTTAAATTCAAATTCAAATTCAAAAATCTAGGTCTGTACGTTTTCCTTTTTAAGAAAATATTTAATGGAAAGGAAAAAAAAACAAAGAAATAAAAGCGGAAACGTACAGACCTAGATTTTCATTATTATCTACAACATAAGTATTCGAAAATCGGGGAAATCGGATTAGATTTAGGGGGTGAGAAACGTTTTTTTTTTTAGATTAATATTGACAGCTACGCGATTTTAGCATCGCTTCACATTCCTCTTAACTCTTAACTAAAAGGTCATGCGGTCATAATTGATTGGTGCGCCTATTACCCCTGGTCCCACCAACACGTCCCCCTGGTGGGTCCACGGGTATTTTTTTTTACCCGTTGTCCTACCGTTCTAAACAGTGATCGTCAGTGGGTCTACGGGTAATTTATTTTTACCATGGTTCCACCGCACTATAGTCAAGTTAAAACTATTTTGCCAAACTGACCTTAGACGGAGCCCCGGCTGAGGCCGGGGCTCCTGCTTCTGGGTGGTTTTGGCCTTCGGCCATCTGAAGATAACTAACGAACCTAACCTACCTACTTTTTCAACCATGATTCGTATTTGATGATCAAATCATGGTGTACTCGTCGTGCGGTTTGGCAAATATAGTTTGACCACGGGGAAACACCTGCACGTTTACCATTTAGTGCGGTGGGACCATGGTAAAAATAAATTACCCATAGACCCACTGACGATCACTGTTTAGAACGATAGGACAACGGGTAAAAAAAGTTACCCGTGGACCCACCAGGGGGACGTGTTGGTGGGACCAGGGGTAATAGGGCGATTGGTGCAATGAATGGGGTTTTACCCGTGGTCCGGCTGACCGATATTACAAGTAGTGTCATAAATATGACGTAGGTTTAGGTTATGGTAGTTATTCAGCTGACGCAGAGGACCAAAAAACCCAGAAATAGTTAGGGGCTCCGCGTCAACGGAGCTCCGTCGACTCTATTAAATTTGATTTCTAATTAGAAAGATTGGTCAGCCGGATCACATCTAACAGAGTCGACGAAGCGATTCATTGTTGAAGACACCACCCAACGGCAACCCTCGAGGTGTCGATAACAAACGTCATTTGATAACGACACCACCGCAGGGCTGAAACACTGATTGCGATTACAATTTTCCCACTTAACATTAGGCCAAAATGCGTAGGTGCTAAATTTGTCGAGCGTAGACAACAACTACAAAGTAGGCTTAACCTTTGTAATGTATTATTCCTTGGGTGATTCCCTTAACACAGCGCTGCGTCGATCTTAAAAGTGATTTTTTATTCCGGCAAGTTTAAGAAGTCCCGACTGAGCGTACAAAACACATTTCAGCGCGTGCCTTCTTAATTAGGCAGCTTTATACGACACAACTCGACTCATCTGCCTACTGCCTAATTGAGAAGGCACGCACTAAAATGTGTTTTGTAGGCTCCGGGGGACTTCTTAAAGTTGCCGGATAAAACTTCACCTTTGAGATCGACGCAACGCTGTGTTGAGAGAATCACCCCCCTTATTATTATTACGCTTTGACTGTCATAATAAATTTAGTTTTATTTTTTCTCGATATATCGCACAACACTAATCACTTGTAGTGTCGTTAACATAATTATGATGTTTACTAACCATACCCCCAGGGGTGCCGTTCGGTGGTGTCTTTAACAATAAATCGACGGAGCTATTCTATTTCTGAGCATTTTTGGCCCTCCGAGACTGCTGAAGAACTAACATAGCCTAAACCTACCTCATATGGTTTAGTAGCGAGATGCCTACCATAAAAAGCTAACTAACTGCGATAGTAGCCATCTCTCTACTAAACCAACTAACCTACGCTTATCTATCTGCTAATTGGATTCAAATGTTTGCTCCTCACCCACCAAACAATTGATTGCCTTTGGTACCGTTCCGTAGCTCAAAGTTCGTAACCAGCTTATAAACGGAAAAAAAACCCGTTTTGTAACTGGCAACTAATAGGGACTTTTCCATTATCGATTCGTAACTGCGGTTGGTAACCAGCTTTGAAATACGTACGAAACGGCACTACGCAAGCCCATTACGTAGCCAGCTACAAACAGGGAATTTTAGATTTCCATTTTGTTGCCAGCTACGAAAATTGGCTTATAAACGGGATTGATTGATTGATTGATTTTTTTTGTTCATTTTTCTTTTTGTTCCTTGCTCTATTTATACTTTCTGGTTCTTAAAAAAATTATGTTCTATTATTATATACTCAATGTTGTACCTACTTATCATAGTTTTAAGTAAATGTCATGTGCTGTAGCGAAATTCATGTGCGGTGGTGTGCCATGCCATTATTCATAGTTTTTCATTTAACTAACGTATAATTAAAATTAAAGTATACAGTTTACTGTTTATTTAACATAGGTAATGTGATAATAATCTGATTATAATCTTGACTATCCTACTAAAATATTTATATTCAGTTTTATAAAATGGGAAAATTTACATATCTTCTTAAAGTGGTAGTACCTACTTTCAAAATTAAATTGATGGGGTATAAATAATATGAAGTTTTATTCAGAGTAATAAATGCATAGATTTAATTAATAATTTAATGAAATAGTAACCAAATCCTTTGTACATTCAAGTCTCCAAAGACCAAAGCTTTTTGTAAATTACCTGTAAGAAAAAAAAAACTAAATTAATACCTACTCCGGTACTTACTTACAGTAAAAAAAGTCTGGTCTTACTCGTACACGACCATCCGTGGCAGTTAAACAGCATCGTCAACTTCAAGGGTTGTTCCATCCTATCCCAACTGGCTTTCCCAACCAGTTAGGATACATGGATTTTTTCTACTCTTACCAACTTGTGAAAAACGTGTACCTACAGTAATTCATACATATTTCTCAGCTATGTTAGCTGTATAATATGTATGAATTACTGTAAGTCTTAAAATGAAACTTCACCACTGAGTTGAAACTGTGTATTATTTAAACTATAACTTTGTACATACAAGTTATTAGATCTAAACACTTCGACGAACTGTCTACCAATCCACACCTTCTACAGTGTGACCACTTTTATATCCACCCTCCGCCATTAAAAGGTTCAGGAAAACGGAAACACGATACCGGTGCTGCCATCTTTTTTTAGTCAAATCAGTTTTAAATTAACAATTAATATGAGAAATCATGACATTCGGCCATCCGGCATCGTGTCGCCTCCTAGCACACGGTTCCATTAAGTTAATAATACAAATAGGTTAATCTTAAGGTATAGCGCATCTCTGCTGTAAACAATTAAACACTTTATGATATTAATAAATCATAATAAGTGACACTTGAAGTATAGTGCATCTCTAACTAATGTAAACAATTAAACAAATTATAATATTAATAAACCATAATAAGTGATACTTAAAGTATAGCGCATCTCTAATTTAAACCAGGGGACGCCAAACCACGGCCCGCGCGAATTTATATTAAGTTCAGTGTGGCCCTCGAGTCAAAAAGTTTGAAGACCCCTGATTTAAACAATTACACAACTTATTATAATATTAATAAACCATAGATAATAAGTGATACAAAATCATGACATTCGGCACATAGCTTACTAATACTTATTGTGATTCTTATCTACAAGTACTTATGTGACTTTTCTCCAGGCTTTCACTTAATTTAATTATTTAAATAATATCAATATTATAGAGTCCCAATAATTATTATGTACCTAGGTACATGTATTTCACAACAGCGAGCAAAAATAATGGGTCAGCCACTAAATAATTTTAGTACTAAGTTACCCTGTTGCTTGCTAGTGGGTACCTAACCTATTGATACCTAAAATAAAGTCTTAACTACAAAGCAATAATCGACCTAAACTATTATCTAAACGTATGTACACAAATTAGTAAAATTACTATTCAGTGTCATTATTACTCCCGGTATTGCTACTCGTATCACTGTCATATAATTCAAGACTTTTAACATGAATCCAGGGCCTAAGTCGTATAAGGTCTAACCTTTTTGTTAAAACCTGGGACATTCGGTTATTCTATAGCGGTCATTCCGCAAGACTTCGGTAATCTTGTACGGTCCGATAAACTTGGATAGACGTTTTGTGCTTTGGCCATGGTTGTCAAAATTATTTCGCGAAATTTTTACTAAGTCACCTACTTCGTATTTTGCAGCCGGAACTCTATTTTTATCGTGCCTGAGTTTCATTTTACTTTGTTCCTTTTCTATATTATGGCTAATACTTTGACGCACCGATTCCAAGTTGGTATGTGTGTCGTTTGTAATGTTTAGTTTATTAGTCAATTCATCACGCATTTTTAAGCCAAACATAGCTTCTGTCGCAGATTTCTGTGTGGTCGCATTGACTGTATTATTTATACCCCATTGAATTTTACCAAGGCACTTGTCCCAGTCGCGTTCGTGGCCGAAAGAGTTCTGTGCAGCCACGGAATTGAGAATGGTCTGGTTGAATCTTTCGGCCTGTCCGTTTGCTCTGGGACAAGCAACGGCGTTTAAGATATGCTTAATGCCGTGTCCTTCGCAAAACGTTTGGAATGCAGTAGACGTAAAAGAAGAACCACGATCAGATACAATTCTAGATGGAACGCCGAAGTCACAAAATATTTTGTCTAGCGTTTTGGTCGTGGTCTTTGATTTAAGGTCCTTTACTGCCCTAACAAAAACATATTTAGTGAAAGCATCGACTACGGTGAGTATGTGCGAGTTTCCATCCTTACTCCTCACAAATGGCCCAATATGAAGCGTATGGAATGGAATGGACACTTTCTCGATTGGATATAAATGTCCAGACTTACGTTTTTATGATGAATCTTTATTGTACGCGCATTCTAAACATGATGAAACGTATTTCTTAACAAACTTACGTAATTTTGGGAACCAAAACTGATCTTGTTTTTTTTTATTGTTTGTTTGTTGACCAATATCGTCGTGATTGGCGCGACACACTTGCCATCTGGCACTTCGTGGAACGGCTAGCAATCATTTATCGTCTACTTTCCTATATACCGTATGGTTTTTAACTACGTAATTTTTACGTACATTTTGCATTCCTGGTCATCCACTGGTTTTAGAATTTTGAAGATACGGGAAATATCAGGGTCCGCTATTTGTAAAGACAAGAGCCAATTTTCTGTAGTAATGTTATATACATTAACAGATGGATTATCATCGGGTTCTGCTAGTTGGCTAGTGTTGCGGCTCAACGCATCAAAGTGCGACATCTGAACGCCTGAACGGTATTCAATGTCGAACGTGTATTCGCTGATTTGCAACCACCACCTTGCTATGCGCGGAATTAGGTCCCTCTTTGTCAAGGTAGTTCTTAAGGCCGCGCAATCAGTATAAACTTTGAAATGAATGCCTAGAAGGTAGACTCTAAACTTTTTGAGGGAACACACGACAGCCAGCGTCTCTAACTCATAGGAGTGCAAATGTTTTTCTTCTTGCGTAGTTTGCCTGCTAAAATATGCGACAGGTTTTAAGACACGCGTATCGCTTTGCCACTGCATTAGTATCCCTCTTATGCCCAGAGAACTAGCGTCCGTATGCAGCTCTGTCTCAAGGTTAGGGCTGTAGAGTGCTAGAACAGGGCGACTAACGAGCATTTCCTTCAAAAGGCAAAAAGCGTTTTCTTGTTCATCTGACCAGCACCATGAGGCTTCCTTTTTTAACAAGATAGTTAAAGGACGAGCTATTTCTCCGTAACCCTTGATAAACTTGCGAAAATATCCGGTTAACCCAAGAAATTGCCTGACCTAGTGCACATTTCGGGGAGTAGGGAATTCCTTGATGGCTAAAACTTTAGTCTCACCAGGCTTGATACCTTGGGCGGAAACTTCGTAGCCAAGATAATGCACACAAGAGTCGAAGAAACTGCACTTTGATTTTGCCTGAAGAGCATAAGTATATCTTCTAAGCGGAGAAACATTTCGTCAACACTTTTGGATGGTATTAGAACATCATCGAGATAAGCCAATGCATGCATATCCGAAGCGCCTGTTCCCGAGGATTTTATTGATCATTCTCTGAAAAATGGCCGGTGCATTGGCCAGACCAAAAGGCATCCTCTTAAACTGCAAGTGGCCGTCTGGCGTGACAAAACCAGTGAGATGTCGACTGTCGTCAGCCATCGGTATTTGGTAATAACCGGACGCTAAATCGAGAGTCGTAAAGAAGCTATTACCGCTGAGGTTGGACAATTGGTCGTCAATAATGGGTAGGGGAAAACGATCTTTGACTGTTTTATTATTTAAAGCCCTGAAGTCGACACAGAGCCTTTGCTCACCAGTTTTTTTCTTTACCATTAATATTGGACTAGCATAGTCTGAACTCGCTTCCTGGATAATGTCGTTATGCAATAATTCTTGTATGGTTTCCCTAACTTGCTGACGTTCTGAGTGAGATAGGCGGTATGGCCGATATACTATTGGCTTATCATCGCTTAACTCAATCTTCATTTCTGCATCGGTAATACAGCCTATCTCACCCCAAGTTCGTAGCAAAACAATCACGGTATTGCTGTAGCAGTGAATATAGTCTATCAGCCTGTGCGTCGGTTAGCCCTGAACCTATCTTTATGTCGGCCCGCTTAAGCGGTTCCAATGTGGATGCGTCTGTAATAATTCTATTTACTTGACAGGTGTTTTGTTCAACGAAAGGAATAGATCTGGCTATAACTGTTTTAGGCTCGAATTTCAACAGATTTTGTGATTGATTTGTAACTATTACTTCGCCTTTCCCATCTTCAAGGTGGAACGCGCCCTGCAATAAACAATACTCCTTCCCGGGATCTAAAGCTGTATAACCTTCAATAAGGAAGTCTCCGGTAAAATTACTTTCCACGTGCACGGGAACAGAAAGGGTTTTAGAAATTTCAATAGCATCGGTTACGAACAGTTTCATGTTAGCTTCCCTGTTACTAAACGGATTCTCGTTGGGACTTTTGTAGAACATCAGTTTATGACCGTCTTTGAAAACCGTGACAAATGGAAGTTCTGTAAAGTTTTGACCTACGATCAATGGTGTTTGCATGATCTACAACTAACACTTCAATGCTAGATTCTACCTCGTCTATCTTTATATGGACCTGCGACTTATAAAGAGGAGCGACAGTTGATAAACCCAATCCTTTTACTATTGGAACTCCTTCATTATTTTTTGGCAGATTCAACGTCTCTGCATCACTTTTGCGTAATAAGGTACACTCACTACCAAAATCTACGTACCCGACAAAGTTTTGATCGTCAACTGTAACAGTTTTGTAAAATTTATTATTGTTACTGCTAGCAGTGACATCGATCTTTAGAGTTTTCTTCTCTGAATTGGTCTCATTATTTCTTGAGTTGAGATTGGTTGAGCCTAAGGGTTTTAACCTACAACCGTCATTATTATGTCCTACTCGGTTACATCGTATACATTTTACCACTGGTTTTGTGCATTTGTGGTATGGGTGTCCCCTGGCTCGACAATTATAGCACGTAATGGAACTCTTCGAGCCGGAGACAGAGTTGGAACTAGAACTTGCGTTAAAAGTTGGCGTATCTTTAGGTAATGTACGGTCCCTTGACTTATTAGCGACGGAAGACTGTGGTTTTTGCGACCCTAGAAAACTCAGTAAATCCTCAGGTTCGGAACAATTTAGTGCCTGAGCTCCATTTCTTGCCCTGGATTTCACAACGAGTAAGTAGATTTAGCTTATCATAAAAATAATCGCGCAAGCTTTCTTCATATCGCGAGGTAGAGCTCAACATTTCCTCTAAGAGACGCCCATAGTTCTCTTCGCTAGGAAAAGTTTTTTTAAGCTTTGTTTACCAATCCTCCCAACTAAATACAACCGTTGGTAGGGCTTCAAACCATCTCTTTGCTAGGCCTGCAAGTTTTTGTAGTGAGAAATGAACTATTTGTTTTTCGTCCCAATTATATATTACAGCGCATTCGTTAACCTTCCGCAGCCAGCAATCGATGGTTTGGGCCCTGTTAGAAGGATTGAATTCCGGCACTACATTATTCATATTGTTGTTACTAAAGCTAGATGGCTTATTGTTTTCACCCTTCCAAGTCAGCAGCAGGTTAAGCACGTTCCTTGTAGACAGCCTGCTTGAAGTCTTTCGTTGTTTCCGCGGCATGACTCCACTCGCCGAGGAACTTGTCGACGATGAGGACGGGCTCCTTCGTCGTCTTGCTTTTTTCTTGGACCGCTTTCGCTTTGGCGGCAGTACCAGGCGGAGTGCCACCATCTCCACAATCCGCCATTGTGCGCCCCCGGCTGAAATAGTATAAATTTCCTCCAAGTAATAAAGTCCAATACAGTTATTTTTATGAGTCAAAAACAAAGCACATTAAAGTAATAAAACATACTATTATACCTAGTTTTATTTACAGAAAAACACCCAACCCACTTAAATCAATTTAAAAAAGAAAAACCATCTCTCACTCAGAGTAGGTTAGCCATAACCATAATATGAGTATCCGACATTGATCGGCGGTTCACCAGCAATCAATAGGACACTTACCCACTCATTACTCAGTAAACCCCCAATCTTGTCCAAAGAACTAATCACCATCATTGTTTATGATATTAGCTCACCTCAAATCCGGGGAGAACTCTCCCGTGATAAGCATAAAAGAGTATCCGACGTAGATTTGCGATTCACCTGGCAACTAATAGGACACTTACCTACTTAGTAATCAAGCGAACTCACAATCTCGTCCAAAGAACTAATCATCGTCACCACCGAGATGATGAGACGATGATTAGCTCACCTCAATTCTAGTTTTCTAATTAAAGCTCAGTGACGCAAACATTAAGTAAATGTTCTGGAAGCCCATCACTTAGTATTATAATAAATACATCCAAACAATTAACAGGTAATCAAATAAAAAAAAAGTAAAAAAACACGCTCAACAATAAGGTACCACCGAGATAGCCTCGGCCGTATACCACTAGCGTAGTTTACCGTGCATGCATCACATAAATAGACGATGACGTAATCGTACCACCTTTATAAAATGCAATAAGTAAAGAATACCACCGAACAGGGCTGGGATTTTACAGGGTAATAACGATATCGTATTCGACGTGTTTCCGTATTGCCAACGTTTTGATAACTTTTATGTCATTTACAATAATGGCGACTCTGACATAAACAATTCTAAAACACGTCAAAAACAATATCGCTATAACGCAGTTGAATAGAGGCCCAGTAGCCTCGGTCGTGTATCTTTCACTACCCCGCCCGCATGTATCATATCAGAGCGTTGTCGTTATCGGAGAGTAGCTCCGACCAAACGGTCGCTCAAACATAACACAATGCGTAAGTAACAGAAATAATAATTATAGCAAAGGACACCACCAAAGAGTAGGTTGGCCGCGTATCTCTCGCTATCACGCATGTATTATAAAAGGGCGGTGACGTTATCGGAGAGTAGCTTTGACTACACGACCGCTCAATTTAAAATACATGCGTAACGGATAAATTTGTTCAGCAAATAATTAAGTAAAGATACCACCGAAGAGTAGCCTCGGCCGTGTATCTGTCACTATCACTCGTGTATCATGTTAAAGCGGTGTCGCTATCGGAGGGTAGCTCCGACCAAACGGTCGCTCAAACATAACACAATGCGTAAGTAACAGAAATAATACCTAATTAGCAATAATTAAAACAAAGGATACCACCGAAGAGTAGCTTTGGCCGCGTATCTCTCGCTATCACGCATGTATTAGAAAAGGTCGGTGACGTTATCGGAGAGTAGCTCCGACCCAACGGCCGTTCAAATAAAATACATGCGAAACTAAAAGTATTAGTCTAGTAAAAATAACGTAGGCGTGAACATTAATTATGCATTTCACATATAAACAGCAATGAAAAATAATTCAAATAAACGTACCGTGTAACTTTTATCCTTCAGGGTTTTATCCCGCTTCTGAGATAAAATGAAACTTCACCACTGAGTTGAAACTGTATATTATTTAAACTATAACTTTGTACAAACAAGTTATTAGATCTAAACACTTCGACGAACTGTCTACCAATCCACACCTTCTACAGTGTGACCACTTTTGTATCCACCCTCCGCCATTAAAAGGTTCAGGAAAACGGAAACGCGATACCGGTGCTGCCATCTTTTTTTAGTCAAATCAGTTTTAAATTAACAATTAATATGAGAAATCATGACAGTCTAAGAATCTTTACCCGCGATAAACGACTGCTACGCGTACGGAATCGCTTGCAACAACTACTACTGAATTTATAAAGTTTAAAATACATAATGGTCATAATAATTATATAGGTTATGGTATTATTTCTAAAACAATAAACTTTTCAGGATTAATAAACGGCCAATGTAAAGAACCCGTAATCTACCCACTGACTATAAAAAAAATATATTGCTAACCTGACATTGTATCGTTTCCTAACATGTAGGTAATATTTTAGAATAATAGATTTTTAATAAATAACTTAGTATGAATAAGAGGGTTTTAATCAAAATCTGAGTAATTAATACTTTCTTCATTTTGAGCATTACATCTCATTTAGTTAAGTACAGTATATTTAAATTTAAACTACTTTAAAATATCGAAACTGCCCGTTTTCCTTACATTTGTTGTATCTCACGAAAGCGGTTGGACCATACTTGTGTGTGTGTAAGTAGATAGTGCCAGTTAGTTCGCGCTAGAATTAATTATTTAGTAATCTATAGAGTGATCTATAAACCTCATACGTTTATAAAATTATTATGAAAACAAAACATTCTAATTTAAATTGGAAGTCATTAACACAATTCTTAACTTTGCTTGAAGCAATGTATCATCTTATGTGGCTTCGCCTAGAGGGTCGTTATTTAGGGTTCCAAAGTCAAACTAGGCACCCTTATAGTTTCGCCATGTCCGTCCGCCCGTCCGCAGCCTAGCTCAGAGACTCTTAGTACTATAAAGCTGTAATTTGGCATGAATATACGAGGGGCGGCGGAAAAGTTCTAAGCCTAAGGTGGAAAAAACAAGGAAGAAAATTTAAGTTATTTTTATTTTTCAATGCATGCAATTCGATGCATTTCTTACATTTATTAAATAATGCTTTTAAGCCGTTAAAAATATTATTTGCTTTGGCCTTGAAAATGCTGTTCTACTGCCGCCATTGATTCTTCATTACTTCCAAATCACTTTCCTCTTAGGATTAGTTCCTGATTCGTCGGATTCCTGATTCGCCGGATTATTTTTTCGCCGGATTCTTGTCTCGTCGGATTCTTGTTTCGTCGGATATATTAATATACAATAAAATCACTTTAGTAAAGAAAATATGTAGTTATATTTATTATTGTAGTATGAATTACCATTTTGTTGCCACTAACGGACATAACTTAAATTACCTACTTAGAAATGGGTTCGAGTCATATTTTAAAAGAAATTACGATTTTCCTTATAATACTATCCATATTATAATAATATTCACTCACTACTCGTACAAAACAATTTAAACATTCTACACGGTATAACACGAGAAAACCGAATAATTTTAACAGTGTGTTCCTAAGGTCGTATGAAACAAAAAAGATTATATGAACCCAGGTCGAAATATGATTTTATTTTTTGTTATGTTTTCATACATAATAAATTAATTATTTTTCCTACACCAGTAAATCAACACCTTAGGATAAGCTGGCAACGTTTCTTATTGTTATCTCTTTTCATTAGAAGAGGCAAGTTTATGTCATACTCATAGAGCCATTTCCTTGTCTGACAAATCGTTTCAAAGCAAGGTTTACGTACAAATGCAAACAAAACTTCTTACTACGTTTGCAATTGTTATCTCTTTCCATTAGAAGAGTTAAAGTTAAGTCTACAAAAAGTAGCCCAGAAACAGTTATTTTGAACTGTCATGGGTACTCCTTACATCAACTAAAAACTACTGGCCACTTCATTCCGCAATCATAATGACATTAATGACTTACATTGCATCATTGACATTGTTGTTATTGATATTAAAATTTGTACGACGTACATTTTGTTATTTTTTTCCGGTAACCTTCGGGGAGGGAAGATGGCCGATTGAATTGAAAGATGTCCGGCTTTTGATTTTGATTTATTCTGTTTACCTACTGTTTTACTCTACTCACTTGACATTGGCGAAATCACTGCGTATATCGCGGTGGACCGCCATTAATAAAAAAGAAGAAGAAGAAGACGTACATTTTGATTTTCACAACGTAACTTTTACTATCTTGTACTGGTATTTATTATCTTGTCTGCCTTATCTAGTTGTTAAACTAGGCATAAGACGTTACAAAGTATCTTCAGAAATAATGAATGTTAAATTGAAGGATTGACTTATGGAACGGAGACGTGGTCCCTCACAGTGAGCCTTTTAAATAAGCTCAGAGTTACTCAGCGTGCTATGCTATGGAGAGATCTGCTCGGAGTTTCTCACGGGATAGAATCAGAAATGAAGAAATCCGTAGAAGAACCAAAGTCACCGACATAGGTCTCAGAGTCTGCAAGCTGAAGTGGCAATGGGCTGGACACATTGCTCGTAGAACTGATGGCCGGTGGGGTGTTAAGGATCTCAAGTGCAGACCACGGACCGGGAGACGCGGTGTCGGTCGGCCCCCTACTAGATGGACCGACGACCTGGTGAAAGTCGCCGGACACCGGTGGGTGCAGAAGGCGTGTGACCGTTCGTGGTGAAAGTCTTTGGGGGAGACCTATGTCCAGCAGTGGACGTCCCCGGGTTTGATGCAAATAAAAGTACCTATGGTATGCTTTTACTTACTAAATAAAATAAAAGAATTTTGTGTATTATTTCGTATAATTTGTGGATAACATGAATTGCATAAGTAAGATTAATTAGTAATTACTATAATAAAACGAAATGTTTACAAAATTAACTCGCAGCAAGACTAGTACTACTCCTGTCGACAGTATTCATTTATAAACAAATCAAAATAAACTGCATATCGTAAAAATATGACATCTATTAAGATTCCGTTAAGTACTTACCATCTGAGGCCCGTGGCAAATTCATTGGATGGGGCCCTCTCAGTAAAATCGTCATGTTACTCCTGACCTCGCAGCCTCTCGGGCCAGAAGGCTGTCTCGGGCCAAGGGGCCCTCTCGGGCTGGGGGCCCGTGGCATTTTGCCGACTTGCCACCCTGTAGTTACGCCACTGGTATGTACCCAGTGCGTTGCTGTCGGTGTCTTTCTTAAACTTTACTACTTGATACTCCAACGAACTGGTAATAGCACGAATACTTTTAATCCGTCGGCTTCATCATTATCACCATTTTTTCAGCCTGTTACCGCCACTGGTGAGCACTCGAGTACGCCATTCATCCCGAATCCCGATCATGTGCTGTTCTAATCTAATCCAAAATTGATCCGGCTTGCCTTCAGTAATTACAATGTTCCAAGATTTGTGAAAGTTTCTTCATATTTGTTTTTTTTGTCATAACATTCAATTTAATATTGGATTATTATTATTAATTTATGGATATTTTTACGTTTTTGGAGAAACAATATTAAGCTGACGTTGACATGTAAACATACTAATGACCAGTGATCGGAATAGGTAGTGCAATTTCGCGAGACTTCGGTGCGTAAGTTTAGTACGGATATAGCTTGTAACCCCGGGATTACATTTGCAAAGTGTTAAAGTTTGTGTTTAATTCAGAAATGTTATTAAAATATGATTTTAACGATTATTTTGGTAGCATAGAATATCGCATTGACGAAATATGTAGACACTTGCAATGACAAAAAGTAAAAAAATATTTACAATAACATTTATTTTTTTATTTTTTGCATGTTCCCATTTAACTTCAATTAAGGTCATAAAGAAAATATTCTGTGAAATAATACGAGTCCCGGAATCTGGAGTCTTATCCATATTAAGTATAATGTTTAAGGTCATTCACCCGAAATTGCACTACCTATTCCGATCACTGCTAATGACGGTACTGAATGAAAGTCAATTTACAGTCAACTTAGACGTGGCGGGCTCGCAACGTCGCAATTGTAAGGGTGTTTTGTACTGGAGATTTCATTACGACTTCTTTAAACATAAACGCAAATATCTCAAAAACCAAGCTGAATCTAGCAAACATTAGGTATACGACAATTTTAACTCCAAATAATGCCTGGAATACGCTGTTAAAATTATTCGGTTTCCTCGTGTTACACCGTGTATAACTGTTATTCTTTCTTAGATGAAGTCATTGACTATGGTCAGGAAGTACTTAAGTTAGTTATGGTGTTTAAACATTATCTGTTACGGTATTAAATTAAGGACAAATAATTACATACTAGTCACGCTAACAAAGTAGTAAAACAAAACGATGAAAATATATTTTTAAGTGTACCCAATACAGGTAACGTGGGGATGTATTTTTTTTTCTCGTCTACCCCATAATGTGGGGTGTCGTGGGATAGGTCTTTCAAAAATATTGTGGGTTTGTGAAAGAAAACAGTTTTTCGATTAAGTAATCCGTTTATGAAATAAGTACCCCCCCTCCATCCCACTACAGCCAAAACTACAAATATTAAAAATCTGAAAAAAAACTTAAATATCTCTCATGATACGTATGTGATTTATTAGTTTTGTCATATTTTCTAAAAGTTTAGTAAGTGATCGTTTTTTACACCCTGCTAATATTATAAACGCGAAATTTTTTAATATAGAGTATGGATGGATGTCTGGTACTCTTTCACGTAAAAACTACTGAATGAATTTTGGTGAAATTTGGAATGCAAACAGCTTATAACTTGGATTAACACATAGGCTACCTTTCATATCGCTATTCCCTCGGGAACTGAATTATACGCGTACGACGTTGCAGGCGGAAGCTAGTGTATGTATAAAACGATCCCTGGGCTTCCCCATGAGTAGGGGTAAAACGATCCTAGGGATCATTAAACCCTACGATATTCCATATTATTAGCAAAAAGAACACGGAGGGGCCCGTTTCACAAAGCAACAAATTACAAGCGGAAGTCTCTTTCGAACTCCTTTTGCTAGAAAGAGAGTTCGACTTGTAATTTGTAACTTGCAGCTTGGTAAAAAGGGCCACTGCTTTTTATTTTAATCATAAGTATTGATTAAAGCAACAGTACTTAATATGGTACAAATAACATTTTAAGTCTTGAGTTACATTGGGATCATTTCACCTCAAACACCAAATTTCAACACATCGATAAAAGAAATATATTTCCGCACGTTGTATTTCAAAATACAACGTGCGGTATTCAAACGTAGCTTAAAATATAGTTTAATGTCAATGAAATCCGCCAATAAAACCATATTTCGATCAAATTTAACATGTAGAAAGTAATAAATCTCAAAAAAAAATATAATTCAGCAGCATATTATCTTTTTCAAAAAAATCCAAGTTTCGTGCTCACACCACCATCCATGACACTCGGAGGGACAGCGTGTGGTTGCGGGGATGACTTTTGTTGCGTATTTGGATTTATATCGTTAGTAGACAATCGAATAAGATGTGGAATCATTTTACCTCGAGGGATCATCTTGCACACATCTCCAAATCATTATGATGACGTGCAGTTACGAATAAAACAAACATTTTACATCTTAGGTCAAAATTAATAAACGAAGTTAATGTGTACATATGGGTTAAAACTTATTAATTGATAAAAATAATTCTATTATGTTTAATTCTGTTCCACTGTTCCATTCAGTCCCCAAAGTTCCGTAGTGTGAATTCATCGTGACAAGAGTCCGGAGCCTAATAATCATGTTTCTACTTTTGTAATAAATAACTATTATTAATTAATAGCCCATGGAAATCCATAGTAATGTTATAAATGCGAAAGAGTGTATGTCTGTCCGTATGTCTGTCTGTCTGTCTATCTAGCTGTTACCGCGTCACGATTTAACTGCTGAACCGATTTAGATGAAATTCGGTGTGGAGATATGAGTCCCGGGAAAGCACAAGATAGTTTTTATCCCGATATATTGTCTAATCTCAAGGGAGCAGCGATAAACTATTTTCATGTAGCGGGCCAAAGCTATTCGTACAATAAAAGGGGTGATGCATTGTGAAAAGGGTTGTTTTGGATTTTTAACGTTATACGTAATGAAGGGTTTTGACAATCCAAAGTTTTTCCAATTAAATTCCGCACCTTTTGAAAAACCTTAATTATTCGATATTTTTTCTTTTTGTTAATTTTTACCACCATGAACCTGGGTTATGAACCTGGGTTATGGCAAAAGTTACTGAGCACTATAAAATAGGCTATATTTGGGTAAAGCCGGTTTCAAATTTAACATGCTCATTATAAATAAAAAACCGGCCAAGTGCATGTCGGACCACGCACAGTGAAGGGTTCCGTAGCTAGGATGAACGTTCATGGTTGATTTTTTTTTTTTTATTAAAATCTCAAAAACTACACAGCGTATCGTGTTCAAAACAATTTTGGTTGGAAGTATTTCGTATGTTCTACTACTGTAATTTTTAAGCGTATATCTCGCCAACTGTTCACTTACGTAAAAAAGTCACTTAAAAACCTCTGTATCATTTTGGAAGCCCTATCTAAAAAATACCCCACACGCTGATGTAACTCAAAAAAAGTTTTTTCGTCCCCTAGTTACATGTATGGAGTGCCACCCCTAAATATTTTTTTTTTTGCAATTTTACTACATCATTGTATAGCGGTTCATAGAATACATCTATCCTCCAAATTTCATTTATATAGTGCCAATAGGCTCTGAGTAAAATGTCTGTGACATACAAACGGACAGATGGACGGACGGACGGACAGACGGACAGACGGACAGACGGTCAGACGGACAGACGGACATGACGAAATTATAAGGGTTCCGTTTTTGCCATTCGGCTCCGGAACCCTAAAAATGGTAACACCGAGAGGTTTCAAAATAATTTTAATATATCACGCGATAAAAACTGTCAATGTCGCAAGTGACATAATGATATATTTAAATCCTTTCAAATAAGTAAATAATAAAAATATATTTCCGTCCAAAACGTTACGAAAGTTGTAAATTATTTTCGACCACGTGTACCTATGGGCCTCTGGCGACTGTGACATAAACGATTCTAAAACACGTCAAACTCGATATCGTTATAACGCAGTTGAATAGAGGCCCTGTAAGCCCTTTTATCTTCACGATTTTCAACTTGATTTGATCGGCTTTTTTGGTGAAAATATTGTGGTCGCCGACTTCAGTTGGACTAACCGTAAAAATTAAAAACAACAATAACAACACACAATACAGTTTTAACAGAATTTATTTTTTGCGTCTTTGAGGGCGGTTCTTTGTTTTTTAAAACATTTATTTCATCGTATACTTTTTAGTGATCATAATACGCTGAGCCGCAGTCTCACTTATTACTTGACATAGCAAGCAACGCCGCCGGAAAGTAATAGTCATATTTCAACAAGTAAATATTCTTCGTTGTAGTATAACTATCTTAATCGAGATATTTTTTCGCCACCCTTGAAATAGGTACCAGTTCCACTTCCCAAGTGATACTTTCTGAATGCAAATGCTAGACGTGTTACTAAAAATACTAAAATCGCTATATGTTTGCCTACAATATGGAGGAGTTCCCTCAATTCCTCACTGATCCCCTCATCAGATTCAGATTTGGTGACAATGGGACCACCTCAAAAGTATACTCTATCAAACCAAAAAAAATATTTCAAAATCGATCCACAATTGACGGAGTAATCGGTGAACATACCTAGATATTACCTAGCTTGGGCGCGATCGCTTGTGCGGGACGGTTGTGTGAGTAATATTTCTGAAATAAATCGAGAAGCATGCTTTTTTGCTCTATTTTAGAGTGTAAAAAAAAAGATAGCCGTATCAAAAACATCTCCCATCGTGTCGTATCATCAATAAGTCTTATTTTATTTATTTCAATGCATTTCTCTTTTTATGTTTTCCGCAAGATATTATTAGATATTGTAAAACACTAAAATGAACTTTACGTTTAGGTTAATTTATATCCTTGATAAAATTTCACAATAATCCCGAATGTTCCACGCTAGTCGAAACGAACGCGCAACTCGTTGAGAGAGAGGGTGTTTTCGATTAAGATTTCGATATTTGATTTGTACAATATTCAGGGCCTCTATTCTGACGCGGTACAACAATATTGCTTTTGTCATTTTTATAGTATTGTTTTAACTGGACCGCCATTACGGTTTATGTTTATGTTTACGGGTGTATGACTGTTGATCTTTTCATTAATGTAAGCCTTTGTAAGTTGATGTGATTAATAAAGTAAAGACCGAATATTATGACGCTTTTTTTGGTTGAACAAAGCTAATTTAATAACGAAACATATACAACATTGTGTGTGATCAACAGCGATGCCTCGTCAGATTTGCTTTAGCTACAATCTATTTATTTATTTCCCTAGTAGGGGAATACCGCCTAGTAGGCAGGCGGTATCGTTGTATGAAAATCTATGCACGAGTGCAATGTTAGCTAGGCAGCTAAGCAAAGCTTATTATGTACTTAAAAATCAATGATCCGACTCCAAGAAATAGTAAAAAATATAACCTTTTCTTAAGGCGAAGGGTACGGCAAAATTATGAAATCGAGGTGTTTTCGGATAAATTTCTTGGTAAAACTATAGGAAGTGGTAGGTTTAAATGATAACAATCTGAAGACACATATCCTCAAGTTTGGCTCTAGCTCATTTATATAGTTATCTTACTCATAGTAAGCTCTATATACAACTTTGAATAAACCGTTTTTAAAAAGTTTATATTGGTTTTATTCCGGCTGGGCGATTTAGTCTGTTGCCAAACTTTCCACACTTCTTTTTAAAGGCTTAATGTGTGGCGTGAGCTGAAATATTATTAGTTTTAATAAGAATTTCCATGTTATATACTCAAAACATATATGCTCCTAATGAAACAATCAACTAAATGTTTGCTCTTAAACTATGACTAGGCGTTTAGAAGCATTTTGTTGAATGTGGCCAAAAAAAATATATACAAACTAAAAAAAAAGAGTTTAAAATACTCAAAAAATAAACAAAACTATTTTAAACAAAAGCTAAAATAATTTGAATAAAAATTGTTTTTAGTGTTATATAATGGATTTGAACTTGCATTCACGTTGGATCAGTAAAATTTCGTAAAAGTTATAACTACGTATATAGGTACCTAGGTACTCAAAACTTCAAAGCGATGAAAGCGACGTTGCGAGCTCGGTTTGGGTTGGCGTGTGGCGGCCGGCCGCGGCGTTGCCAGATCGTTGGATGTATTTGTTTCCTTGGTTGACAGTTTGAATGTTTCAAACTTTGTTTTGCTCCTACGGTCAGTTGTCACTACTTTCAGTTGTGAGTCAGTCAGTTGCGTTCTAGTTCTACTATTCCGTGCGAACAAGTAGCTACTGTAGTTTTTTTTATATTTTGTCCTTTGCGTTGTTTGGTTTCAATTGTGTTAATTATTTCTTTTGATTGAACTTCGTGTTTTATACGTGTGAAAATGGGGAATAAGCGGGGCAGAAAACCTTCTGCCTCAATCAAGTTGCTTCGGAAACGTCGCGGTCGATGTGGGCAACAAGCTAAACAGCAGCGAGATTCCGCTGTACAGTAAGTACTTACAAAGTGTCCATAATATGCATTTCAAAAGTAAAGTACATTACTTACGTGCCTACATAAAGACCTCATGGTTGCGGGTTTCACATGGGCAGCAGTGTATCAACTGGGAATAGCATAATTGATTTACCAACTATGAGAGTTTTTGGCTCTTTTATTATACTTTGATTGGCAGTTACTATAAATATAAGTTTTAATTTTTGTTTTAGGCCTTCTACCATTCATATTGAAAATCATAATCCAGTTTTTACTTATACTTTAGACATCTTTAAATTAATACTTTTTTCTCTTAAGTACGTCTAACATAATAAAGTTTAGAGTGTATGAATGGTTCTTTATACTTGGCATTATACAAAGGTAGATTTGTAAACTTCTGTATGTTTTGTTTGATCTATGATCTATTACAAACTACTAAACTAGTTCCAAAGCCAGCTGTCCTGGGTTCAAATCCTGGTAAGGGCAAATATTTGTGTGATGAGCATGAGTATTTGTTCCTGAGTCTTGGTTGTTTTCTATGTAGGTATTTCTCTATCTAAGTATGTTACCATTGTCTAGTACCTATAGTACAAGCCTAGAGCTTAGTTTTGGACTAGGTCAATTTGTGTGAAATTGTCCCCTGATATTTATTTATTTATTATATTTATTTAGTTCTCTTTATTGTTGCAGGTCGACATCTGGTCATGGTCATTTTGATAATGATTTTGATGTAGTGTATGGTGATAATATATCCAATGGTTCTGAACAGTAAGAAAAATATATATTGTGCATATACATGCTATACAGGATGGCCAATGTAGATCGGTCAGTTTGGGCAAGTATGAAACTATAAGACATGATTTTATTGACAAGAAAAACTGCATTCATATATTTAAAAGAACTAAATCTCTGGTTGGGAATCATAAGCAAAAGTTTTGGAAAATAAAACATACATTATTTCTATTTTAATATTGATTGTGTAGGTGTTAAGCAGTAAATGTTACTATGAAACATTTGTATGATGAGCACGAGTCTTGGATGTTTTCTATGTATTTAAGTATATATTTACATACATACCTACATATATACATAACGTCACGCCTTTATTCCCAGAGTGGGGTAGGCAGAGCAACAGAATACCAACAACTCTAAACTTGTTAATAATTCTGTACCTAACCACATTTTGCATAGTCAGGCTAAGATGTTTACCAGTGTATTAGTGACAGGTCGCAAGCCCATCACCTAACAGTACTACAAGCCTTTATTCCCTTAGTCGCCTCTCACAAAATCCACAGGAAGACATGGAGTGGCACTATTCTAACCCGGCAACAACATGGGGGGTATATATTTCTCTTTATTGTTGTCTAGTATCCATAAGTACAAGCCTAGAGCTTAGTTTGGGACTAGGTCAATTTGTGTGACATTTTCCTGTGATATTTATTAATTTAGTAGGTGTTTGAAAGTACAGCCATTTTTTTTATACAAAATTGAACTCGTTTAGGTTAGATTTTACTATTGCGTTTTGTATCTTTAAGTGTCGAATTTGTGTTGGTTGTCATTTCAAACACCTACTAAATTGAATTAAACTATAGGGTCGAGGATTATCTAACATACAAAAATGCTTGGCCTAAGATACATAACGTAACATAACTAGATTGATACTTAGATACATAACGTAGCTTACTAACAATCTAGTCTTGGGGACATGGTTTCTGTGTTTCTGTAGGAGAATGTATCAAAACTTTATTTAATATTTTTTTTCATTTAGTTTTGCACCGCCATGGGTAGGTATAAATATTATTATTATTTTATTTATTTGCTCCTGTGTTTATTAGAAGTTTCGACACGTTTTCCTGCTTAACTGTGCATGATGTATATATTTTGAAATTTTATTAATTGGTTGATATAATGCTAGGTTAAGTTCTATCATTGTCATAAGCAATATTAAAAAAAAATACTGACTGTTGAGTCTTGTGGCGCTTCTTCTCAGCATTGGTCTCCTCTTGGGAACCGCTGGTAGAATTTTGACGTTTAAAAGTGCCCGTGCGGCATACTTACTGAATAAACAACTTTTATCTGTTATCTTTTTTATCTTTAAAGGATATGGTGAACAATGCATTTTATTCATTTTAGATAACATATTTCATAGTAACATTTACTGCTTAAGTCCTACACAATTGATATCTAATTAGAAATAATGCAAATTTTACTTTTTAAAACTTCCGGGTTTGTTTCCCAAACTGAGTACCTACTAGTGTTTGTTAAATCTAGGCATGCAGTTTTTCTTGTCACTAAAATCGATGATATGGATCCTAAGAACAGATCTTTGTATATCTTACAGTTTCAGACTTGCCCATACTGACCGGTCTACTACATGGGCCACCTCTCCAAATTAACATAATACAATTTAATCTGCTCTTTAATTATATGCCGTAATAATTAATTTTGAATCAATTATGAACATGATTGTATACTTATGTTTTTTAATCTGCTATTTCAGTGACAAAAGCAATGAAACAAAGTATGGGAGAAGAATAGTTAATGTATTGCAGTTTTTTACTCAATTGCAAGAAATATCGTCCCATGGCCCGTTGAATTGCGGGTTACAAGCAGTTGAAATTATATCGCAAACTCGGAGTGGGCTCATCTCACTATATGCACTTAAGTGCAAAATGTGCAATATGACATTTCAAATGAACAATGATATCCCTACTGATGTAATGGATCTCAATACTAGTGCAGTAGCAGGCACAGTGGCCATTGGATGTGGATTCACTCAGCGTACTGATTTATCAGCTGCTGTTGGCCTAGTTCCCATGTCCAAAAACTTTGTATAAAAAACATGTAAAAAAAAGATTGTTTACTGCGAGAAATTATCGACCCAAGGTTTACCCGAAAAATGGCAATAAGGGATCCAGACTATATAATAGGGGCCATGAAGGAACAGAAAAAGAAAGAAAAAATAAGAAAATGAAAGCTATGAAGCTTAAAGGAAAGAAAAAAAAAAGCCCAAAAAAAGAGAAAACCGGACCACGAAATTCTCGACGAATCGCCGCCTTGCCGTAGACCACGTCGAAAATAAAATATTTGAATACTTTTAAAGTACCTAGTATTATTGAAAAAGTTTATTCCCCTACTCCTGGGCCTCTATTCTACTGCGTTATAACGAAATCGCGTTTGAGGTTTATGCCACAGTCTCCATTATTGTCAATGATAATTATAAGAGTCATCAAAACGTTCACAATACGGAACCAAGTAAAATTAGATACACGGTAATGACGACATTACCGTGTAGAATCTCAGCCTTGTCGGGTATGGCTAGCACATCTTGTTTTTTCTAGCTCACTCATTGCGTCTGTATCGTAACAGACTAGTAGTACGATTACAGGGCTGCGATTCTACACGGTAATAACGATATCGTTTTTGACCTGTTTCCGTATTGTCAACGTTGTGATAACTTTTTTGTCATTTACAATAATGGCGACTGTGACATAAACGATTCTAAAACACGTCAAACGCGATATCGTTATAACGCAGTAGAATGGAGGCCCTGTAAGTTTACCATTGACAGAGAGTTTGCCTTAATTTAATTTTCAATACCCACGTCTACCGATTTAGTAATAAGTATTTTATTTGTATGAGATTAATATGAAGGCAATCCATCTGTCAGTGGTAAACTCAACATAATTCTACTGTAGTAGATAGTAATCACGTAGAGGTCGTTTTAAAAGAGCTGGCACGAAACCATGAAAAGAGGGAATGAAAGTATGTACATAACTAAATTTTTGGTTCGAGATATAAACTGTCTAAAAGATAGCACTCGCACAATCCTAGTAGACCAAATTTTTCTTTGATCTAATATTCATGCCAGCTATTCAAGAAACAATCTTTACGTGTTAAAAAATACTATTTATGTATTTACTTATTTGATAAAAAGCTATTTTTGACATTCGTTCCTGAATTTGAGATAGTATATAGAAAAACGCAAATTTATTATATTGCTCGGCCTAATGAAGCGCCATCTAACAGTAAATCCATGCCTGACTCTTGGACAAATAGCAATATGTGGTCGATCGCAGAGCTTACTCGTTAGATGGCGCGCGAATTAAAATTTTACTCGTCTGCCCGAATGAGCAAGGTCAATTGCCCGCCCCGTCGCCTTAATATCCTACGTCAGTGTGCGTGACTATACGCATTACAACTGCAAGTGTGGCCCGCTCGCTTTTGTGATTACTTTATTTTATCGACATAATACTTCCATCTGTTGCCGAATACCCAAACTATTTTCTTGATCGTTAGTCGTTGATGCGTTGTTGTTCAGCTACTGAACGCTAGATGGCAGCACATGATGTAAGACAATAGTGATTTTATATCTTTTTTTTTTATTTCGATATACCAACATTTTATATTGACAGTTAGGGATGAATATAATAGTAAAGCCAATAACAGGTTTCTACGTGACTAATTATAAGATATAGGCTAGACGAGTAGATAGTTTACTAAGAAGTTACATATACACAATGTAGTTCATGTGGTTCTTAATATAATGGACGTCATCATTATGGTAGTTCAGTACAAAACGTATAAAGAAAAAAAAAACTTAAAATTACATGATCTTGTACGTCATAAGTCGTAAAAAGGCGTAATATAAATATAATTTGAAAAATGATGAATGGAAATCAAGTTTAAATTACGTTACGAGTAACATTAATGGATCAGGGTGCACATTCTTTTGTAAAATAAAATCCTTCAACGAATCATTTCAAGTTATCGTAGTGGTTGTTTTTACGATAGTGTGAGTTTGGCAACACCGGTTCTGCTAGGTTGCGAAGCTCATGTCACTTCCACTGATTTTTCTATTCCGTGATAGCGAAACACACCTATACCTACACCTATAGCGTTATGGTTATTTTTTAAAGCTCGTGCATTTGCTCTCTAAAATCACCATTTGGTAAAGTGTAACGGGTGATGCACAGGTGGCCACCGGAACTACTAAATAAATAATAAATAAATAAATAATATCAGAGGACAATCTCACACATATTGACCTAGTCCCAAACTAAGCTCTAGGCTTGTACTATGGGTACTAGACAACGATAAACATACTTGTATAGAGAAATACATACTTAAATACATACAAAACAACCAAGACTCGGGAACAAATATTCGCGCTCATCACACAAATATTTGCCCTTACCGGGATTTGAACCCAGGACCGCCGGCTTCGGAGGCAGGGTCACTCCCAACTAGACCAACGTGTCGTGAATACTAAGTTTTTTACGGGTTGCGATATGATTACATTAATTAATATGATTGCAAAGCAATTTATGCTCGTCATAATGCATATGATGAAATACCAGGAGTACTCCTCAGCAACTAAACTCCCTGCATCGGAAGCAAAAGCAATCATTTGTAAAAGATTATTATCAATTCATATACCTAAGACTATTGTAACATATACAAGGTGTTACAAAATAATCCGTAAAAAGAAATTATAAAAGTAGTGTCAACCCTTATTAAATAACGTCAGTTCAGTATCTTAGGTACACAGTATACTAGGGTTGACACTACTTTCGTAATTTCTTTTTTACGGATTATTTTGTAACACGTTGTATAAATTACAAATCGATTAGTTAATTACAAACAACAAAAATGAATACTTAACTTAAAATTCATATTTCTTACCTCATTGCCATCAACTTTTTTCCTTTAACTCGTATTTGCTCTGGCGCGAACTAACTAGCAGTACTAGAACTATGTACTTACTCCGGACGACTCTAAGCGACTCATAGTCATAAATACATACACGCTTCCAAGACGCCAAAAACAACAAGATCTATTTCCCTTTGCCGCTAACAATAAGGTCTATGTATACATATATTTGAAGCGATAGCTGTGTAGATATTAAAGTTTTTGACTGTACAAGAGGTGTATTTAGATGCATTAGCGACAATTGTACTAAAAGTTAATAATAACTTAAATAACTTTCAAACAGAAAAAAATCGTTGGACGTAGGTACATCGTCACCACCGGACGTGCAAATTGGATTGGCCTTGATTGATGTACTTTGTCTAGAATAGAGGCTACTGGATAGTGGATACATAAAGGGTAACCTACCTTTTGTTAACGCGCAGTCACCCGCGTCTCCGCTGATGTCCTTGAAAACGTCTCTTGCATCTTTAACTGCGTCTTCTCTATAAGGTCAGCCAGATCCTCTTTGATCAAGCTTTGGGTTTCAACCATCGGCAGTATTGTAACTATTACTTCGCCTGAAACAAAATAATTAAAATAATACTACGGGTTATACCTACACGTCTATCCCATTAGTTCCATTGAGTGGTCCCATAATGGGACAACTGTTACAATTTCGTCTCAGTAGTCCCATGGGATAAGTGGTACTAGTATTTATGTCATCTCCAATTTTCTTAATAGTAATTTCATAGTAATGCGTTGGTAGGTTAGGATCATTTCTAAATCAGGCCCGGAGGGCCGGATTAACGCAGAAATAGGAGCTTTGCGAAGCGGAGCTCCGTCCACTCTGTAAAATTAGATAATTGCATCGAAATGAAAAAATGCGACTAATAAAATCCACGTCTAACTTTTTGAACTTCACTCATACGGTGATGGCGGTAATGGTATTTGGGACAAAAATATTAGTGCCACGTGTCCCATGGAACTACTGGGACAAAATTGGACAAAAATATAATTTCGGACGAAATTGTCTCAGTTTTCCCATAGGACAACTCAATAGAACTAGTTGGATAGACGGAATTACACATCCTGACTTTTAGAAAACATCTACTAAAATTATTTTTTTACAATCAAGTGTCAAACAGTTATTATCAAAAGTATTCTCTGAATCACGGAAACATCACTTACCCTGGGTTCCTATATTCAAAATGTCTCGTGCAAAGGTGACGTGTCGTTAAATTTGAAAATTGCTACATACAATATGTGTATAATTTTAACGAGACGTCACATTTTAACGGATCGTTTCGAATATAGGAACCCAGGGTCAGACTGGGCCTCGTCTACCTGCTGGGTAAAATCATAAAATTTAAGTTCAAGTTCAATTATCTTACGGCTTTATTTCACGGCTGCTGACGACCATAGAAGTGAGATACTTTGCTAAGTGATGATGTTTCCGTGGATCAGAGAATACTTTAGATAAGTTAGTTTGACAGTTGATGGTGAAAAAAATGTTTTAGTAGATGTTTTCTAAAAGCCTTACACAGTCCAAGATGTTGATGTGTTTGCTGGTCCGCTTAGACGACTAACTAGCATCTAAAAATAATTTACCTTTAAGTGCTTTTTAACCTACTTGAAAAAGGAGGCGGATCTGCATCGGATTTCTTTTTATATACAGGGTTGGGCAGATTAAGGACCTAGTTAAAAAGAGCCATAAAATTAAAACAAGACAGAAAATTTTAAAATTTATCACGGTTTTATTTTTAGCGTACTCTATACTTAAAAAAACTAATTCATAAGTTCAAATCGCTCGCCATCAGCTTTAATAACTTGACGCATTCTTCCATAGAATGCATTGCACACGGCACGCACTACCTCGTCTGGTATTTCATCCCATATCTTGACTAATCGATGCTTGAATGAGTTTAGATTCATGCCCTGTGTGCTCCCAATCTTGCTCAGCATGTAACCCCATATCGAAAAGTCCAAAGCATTCAAATTCGGCGATGATGCAGGCCATTCTTGCCAAGGTATAAAATCTGTCAAATTTGTTCTACACCAGTCTTGAGTGCATTTAGCTTTGTGAGATGGGGCACTATATTGTTGGAAGCAGTAATAGTCGTTTCCGTATAATTTTTGAGCATTTTCTAGCAAAAGACCCTGTAACACGTTCTGGATGTAATAGTCTTGGTTAATTTTGAAACCTCGATCAATAAACAGCAGCGGTAACTTGCCTCTAGGCGATATCGCACCCCATACCATGACAGCTGATGCACTCTGGAACCGTTGTACGGCTAATTTGTCCACAGGAATATCCTTCAATGAAGCACCATAGACACGATCGTTTTGTTAGTTGTGACTGTCTTGTAACTGGAACATCTTTTCATCGGAAAAAATAATATCATCGCCGTCGTGCCAAGCTAGCAATTCCCTACATTTTTTCACTCTAGCTTTTTTCTGGGCATCTGTTAAGCCATGAATTTTTTGTTTTTTTGTAGGCCTTTAGCCCAAGATCGTATTTTAAAATACGACTCATTGTTCAACGGGATATTTTCATATCTTTAGCAAGTTTGCTTGCACTTCGAGCTGGATTTCGTCTAATACGCTCACGAATATTTTTAATGATGTTTTTGGTGCGAACAGATGGCTTTCTCCCAGGTTTGGGCCTGATTTGTGAAGATCCCGTTTCTTTGAATCGCTTGACGGTCCGCGATATAAACCTTATATTGATATTTAAATGTTTCAGCGTCTTCAATATCTCACACGGTCGGTATTTTTTCTGGTACAAATCGCACACGAGCTGGCTTTTCGCGTCCATTGTTGAAAACAATATAAAAACAAAATATATCAAGCTGACGTGTAGTAAAAAACGAAGTGAATAAGAAGTTTAGTTATATTTAAGTAAAAAAGCCATACACAACTAGGACACTTAATCTGCCCAACCCTGTACATGTATGTTATGCCGATTACTCAAAGACCGCTGAACCGATTTGTTTTTATGGTTGTTTGAATGGATTATTGGATTATAGAGGCGAGATTGAAAGTTCGCTTTATGAGGGATTTTGAGAACATCTCGTGGCGGATTTTGCCCAAGGAGGTCTCATAATATTGGCCTTAAGTGAATATAGGTGTGCCAGGAATAGTTGACCTGCTGAAATCATCAGCAGCCTGCTGTAAAGCCATAAAATATTATTTTCGCTAAATTGTTTTTTTTTTTCCCAGGTTCTAACCTTTGATTTTGACTATACCATTGAACTGAATTTGAAGGTTGAGATATTCATTCGACGCAGAATTTGACCTTTAATATTGAATAGAATCTTCCATTATCTTCAATAGAAACTTCCATTTTCCGTCCAAAACGGTTTTGGTGTTACATGTAAAAAAACTAAAAAAGAGCAAGAACTTCGCGGATATTGGGCTCCCAAAAGTTATGCACACCTCCTGGGATTAAGCAAACTTGGATAACACGCATTTAGGGCCAAATAAAGGTATTAAAATAAATGTTTAAAAACAAAACCGCCTTCAAAAACGCAAAAAAGTACTTCTTTTAAAATTGTAGGCACCTACCTAATATGTTAGTTCCAATAAAGTCGGCTTTTTCGGTGAAAATTCCGTAGTCCCACTTACTAGTTGATATGAAACTATAAGTTTCAAGTGCGCCGCAAGCAACGCCGCCGGAAAGTCATAGTCATATTTCAACAAGTAAATATTCTTCGTTGTAGTCACTCAACTATCTTAATTGAGATATCTGATCGCCAACCTTAAAATAGGTACCGTTGAGAAGTTCCGATGGCCATCTGTGGTCTTCATCATCAGTTCCACTTACCCAAATTATACTTTCTGAACGCAAATGCTAGATTTGTTACTAAAAATACTAAAATCGCTATATGTTTGCCTACAATTTTTAAAGAGTTCCCTCAATTCCTCACTGATCCCCTCATCAGATTCAGATTTGGTGACAATGTGGACCAAACGGGCCACCTCAAAGGTATACTCTATCAAACCAAAAAAAATTATTTAAAGTCTGTCTACAATTGACGGACAGTTGTGTGGTATCTTGATGATGGCACTATTGGTGGGAGTTCAGAAGTGGTCCTCAAAGATTTGAAAAAATTGACACTAGCTTTACAATATGTTGGGTTAAAAGTCAATTCAAGTAAATGTAAGACTTTCACTTGTAGGTCATCAACTCATCAGATTTAAACTCTTTGAGGGAATTCGAAATTATTTTGCCGGGAATTGTGCAGCGGGATAAGGTCTCGCTGACCTTATTAGGCGCTCCAATTTTTCCTGAGGGAGTCAGCTCTGCCTTGCAAGTTAAAAATGAGGACCTTATTTCATCTCGAGATCACTTCTCGCATTTGTCAGCCAATGTGTCCTTGACGTTGATTCGCAATTGTTTTTTGTTACCACGATTTATGTACATTTTGCGTACGTCACCGACCGATGGTATCGGGATTAGGGTGCCGTTTGAAGCTGAGGCTTTGGCAAGATGGTCCATTTTTTGTCCTAATGATGAGCGGCCGGATAAGCGTCAGTTCAGAGGTTGTGGGACGATATACTTTGCAAACAGAGGTACCTATCAGTGTTTGTTGAGTGGCGCTTTGGGAACTGATGTGGCTCGTCTTAAGGCTGTAGCAAGACCGGAATCAGGTGCGTGGTTGCATGTTTTGCTATCTCCGCAATTGGGAACATTGCTGGATAACGGCTCTCTTAGAATTGCTATAGCGTTACGTTTGGGTGGCAAAGTCTGTGAGGCGCACCTATGCATTTATGGGGCTATGGTCGAGGAGAACGGTCATCACCGGCTAAGTTGCCAAAGGTGTGCGAGGCGGTTCCCAAGGCACCACTCGATAAATGATATAGTTCGACGGGCCATGGTTTCTGTTAATATTATTTACTAGTGTTCTGGAACCTCCGGGTCTCTCTTGGACCGATGGAAAAAGACCGGATGGATTTACGTTGGTTCCATGGCAGAGAGGGCGCTGTCTTTTATGGGATGCCACCGGCGTGAGCACTTTTGCCGCTTCCCATTTGAGACAGACGTTTAGGGCGGCTGGGTCCGCGGCGGAGTCCGCCGCAAAGATGAAGCACTCGAAATACTCTGCCTTGGAACCGATGTACGATTTCATCCCGGTCTCGGTGGAAACTTCGGGACCTTGGGGTTCAGAAGCCAGGGAGCTTTTTAGGGAGTTACGTCGTCGACTGCGAGATAGAGCGGGGGGATCCTCGTTCTGGATCGTGCTTGGTTCAGCAGGTTTCCATTGCAATCCATTTCCATTTTATATTTATATATAAAATGGAACGTATAACCTCCTCCTTTTTTGCAGTCGGTTAAAAATTATTTGCAGCTTGAAGGGAATTAATTCCTCAAAACGCTTTTTTTTAATCTAATGTGAATAACCTAAAAGCAATATAAAATATAAAGTATACATACAGTATAGGTACTCATACTAGCGCAATGCCACGCCAACATAACAAAGGCATAAGCAGCTCCCGTGAGTACATCTAGACTCCGCTGAAGCCCATGTTCGGCCATCGGCATTCAGCACACTCAACAATCAGTAGAGGTGTGAAAAATCGATGACTAGATTCTTTAACGAGAGCACGGATAATTAAGAAATTACTTTATGTAATCAATGCAGACATTAGTAAAAGTAGTATTGACATATTCTTCAACATACACCGCGCCCGGAACGTACCCGAAGGATTTTAACAGCGTCTTCCTGAGTTATTTAAGTTAAAAAAAGAAAATTGACATAGTTCCGATTGCGTCGTTAAAACGTCGTTTTATGTCGTGAATCGATCGGAAATCCGTCGTTTCCAGCTGACGAAAATCTTCGTCTATTTTAGACCTCATTTCGAGTCGAGTTTCGCTGTCGGTAGCGTAAACTTGATTTTTACAGCTCCCATATGTTTTTAAATCAAGATGCGTCAGATCAGGGCTTCTTGGTGCGCAATTTTGAAAGCCAAACGTCGAATCCAGCGTTGTCGAAATATTTAATTAAGCTTTTCTCTCACAACCAAAGCTGAATGATGATGGTATTTTTGCGGTTCCACATTCCATTCCGGCAAAAATAACTTTCATCCGTCCACATAACCCTTTTGTTGAAAGGAATCATCTTCTCTTCACATGCCAATAAATAAACCAATTGCAATGTGCTACTTGTAGTGTCAAATGTTTTGGTAATATTTTTTGTACCAATAGTTAGAAATTCAAAAGGGTGCTTTATGTTTCTTTTTAAAATTCCTTGAACGGTATACGTTTGCCCAGGAATACGAGTGCTGGATTTGGGGCATTCTCTGAAATGTTCCAGCATCCTTTCTTCCAGTGACACAGACACGATACCATTCATAGCTCTTTCGGGATTAATATGATCAACCGGCTTATTTCCTCGAACTCATTGCACGGCTTCCAATATGAATCTGGGATCTGTGAGGATGTCGCCTGTTCGGGGTATCTTACACGATACAACGTCAACGCTTCTGCTGCGTTACCGTGAGTTTCGCGGTACAACAAAATCATGTCGAACATCTCACGAGCGTTGTAGGCATTAGTTAAACTCACGATTTATTCCAAATAATGTGGAATTAATGGAATTACGAAAGGAATGACTTTCGTTCAAGTTTGAAAACTATTATTTTCTGTCATTTTTAGGGAGCGACCACACCGACGCGTAAAATACGGTGACGTTGCGTAAACAAAACAATGGGTCATTCTAATTACGTGGCGATACTTTTGACGGACCGTAATTTACGCACCGTTAAGCTCCGGTGTGGCCGCTTCCTTGGTTTCACAAATCTGACATCTCTATGTTCCGCCCGATTACGATACTTACACATAGCTCCAGTACATTGATGATAGTTAAAATCTACAAAGTTAAATTGCAGCGTTACGTTAGTTAACTTCGACTTAATTACGAGTATACCTGCAAACAGTTACTTTTAAACAACATGTTATCGTTAGTTAAAGCATAAGCCCTCATGCCGGTAACGGAAGGAGCCTTAAAACGAAAGCGTCAGATCCTTGCTTGTCTCGAAAAATTAAGTATAAGTTAAAAAAGATAACACAGAGTCCAGTTGTTGCTAAAACTAACCGTACACACCAAGGTGTTGTCTACTGCTGTAAACTGGTCACCATGGTCATAGATTAGCCTAACAATGCATTAAATAAGAATAAAAGGCATATAAGGAGCGATAAAATAAAAGGCAACATACAGATAGCTCATATGCACAGTCTTATTATGATTCAGTGTGATTCTGTGTGTTGGACTCTCCCTCAAGTTTTGAGCATAGGTACCTATCAAGGTTTTGTCGGTTACGTCCTCGGTCGCTTATTTGGCCCGCCGCAATGCCGGTTTCTATTGTATGCAACCCATTTGTTCATAATACTAAATATTAGGTACACGTCCATTTTGTGCACTTATGTTCTTGAATTTAAGCCGCCTTAGTTATTGATTTTCTATTTTTTTTCTCATTTTGGTACGTAACTAAAACTATTTATTGTTGACTGAGGGTTAAGTGGACATGGACATTCTCCATAATTCTCTTTTTGTGTGTTTTCAAGAAAATGTTTCACAATCGGTTGACATGTAAACAATCTAGAAGTGGAAACGTCGCAATATACAAGTTCTTTTTTAAAAAAAAAAGGAAATATTTTAAAAACTACACTCAATTGAGCCAACACGCTGTTAAAATGTTCTACTCTAGAACACGTCC
This sequence comes from Acleris holmiana, assembly GCA_949316455.1. Lineage (NCBI taxonomy): Eukaryota > Metazoa > Arthropoda > Insecta > Lepidoptera > Tortricidae > Acleris > Acleris holmiana. Next base: position 18,769,457 of record OX438762.1, read on the forward strand.
ACCCCAACGGTTGTCGGTTTTGTGACAAAGTAACGGCCACTGCCACTTCAGCTTGCTAATCCTTTGGGCTATATCGATGATATTGGTTCTTAACCGGATCACCTCGTTTCGTATTCAAACCAGAGAGACTCCGAGCATCTATATCCCTTTCCATAGCTCGCTCCGTATGTCATAACAGGTAGGACATAATCGTTAAAAACTTTCGTCTTTAGACTTTGCGGAAAAGATTTAACGGAGTTTCCCAAATGCTGCCCAAAGACTGTTAAGAACTTTTGTCGACCGGCAGAAAAAGCGCTCCTTCACTGATTGCTTGACATTGCCGACCACGACACCCAAACAATGTGACATACCACGATATTTATAGGTTTCAACTTCTGAGACTCAGACATCGTAGTCATTGTCTCAGTAAGTTGCAAATTAATTCGATATGAAAATTATTAAGCTTTACGTAAAATACAAAAATAAAAAATTGCATAAATAAGGTGAACTAATGCCTAATGGTATTCTCAACAAGTTGACCTTTAGACAAAGCAGAAAAATGTTGTGGGGGTGCAATATTGTTCCTGATTTTGGCTAAAAATTATTAAATTCTGTTGACTAGCTAAGGACCAACCTTTACTGATAATTGGAACTCACCAGAACCAAACCTGTGCCGGTCGGTGTCAAGGAAGTGGTACTTGGAGGCGACCACGGGTTGGATGGGCGCTCCGGCGTCCATGGCCACGTGAAAGGCCCCCTTCCTGAACGGCAACAGCTTGTCGCCGCTGTGCCGCGTGCCCTCGGGAAACAGGAGTAACTTACGCTGTGGATAACAACCCCATGATAACATAATCATCTTAACGACGAACAAGGTGGACGAGACGACGACGGCCAGGACTCTTCTTTCTCTCATTATCTTCATTCGTCATCCTTCTAATAGACTCAGGTTATTAATCAGGAAGACTGTAAGCTCAGAATATCTTAGTACTAACGTATAGATGTATTATCGAGATCATGGAATTGCATTTGTAGTGGTTGTACCGTTTGCAACAAAAGGAGAATAATTTCCTCTTAATTTAATAAAATTACATGCCCTTAAGAAATGGAATAAGTAGTAGTCCTCTGTTTTTTGCTTTTAGTCGCTATCATGTTCTTCATCTGAGCACAAGTATTGATAGATTGTTTGAAATTCGATCCATTTCCCCTTCCTGACATCGATATTTATTTTCTTCGCTTTCGACAAATATTTTCCCAGTCATCAGCAGTAATCGTATTCATTCGTTCAGTTGCTAAACTCATAATGCCTTGCATGTTTAAAGAAACGTTTCTTTTCGCTACATATCCTTTTACCATGGACCAAATATTTTCGATCGGATTGAATGTCGGGTGATACGGTGGCAATCGTAAAACGGAGTGGCCATGTTCTTTTAAAATTGCATCTATGTGGTTACTCACGAAACCGCTCTTTATTTTGTTTAATAAATCATAGAAACTGGTTTTGTACATCAACGGGCTATATGAAATATTGTGTTCTGTCAACCAATCCATCATTTCTTGTTTATGAGAATTTGACGTTGGGGCACGATCCAAAAGTTTGTTGTGTTAGGACGCATTATCTACGTTAAGTAAGCTATTCGGTTTAAGGTGCGGTATTAATTTTTACATATACAATTACTATACAGTTACAGAAAAGACGGTCAGAATTTATACAGGTATGCATTTATAGACTTAGATTACTATTTGGTTGCGACTTGTTATATTTAGCAAAGCACATATAATTCGTTTTATTGACATTTAGTGTTGGAAAGTTATATCTTAACCAGGAGAATACTCTGGTAATACCTGTTTCTGCTCTTTCAAACACAGTCCCCCAAGATTGCCCCTGAAAGACTATGACGGCAAATTTAGTAAATTTCCTCTTATACCAATCCTGTCCATCTTGCAAGTAAAGGTGGAGAGACAAACTGTGTCAAAAGCCTTTTGTAAGTCTAAAAATATTGCTAGACACTTGTTACCATCATCAGTCCTGTCAGCGATCAGCTTAGTTAGTTCCAGTGTTGCATCTCCAGTAGATTTAGACTGGCAGTAACCAAACTGTTGATCTGATACAATGTTAACTTGTTTAGGTATGAGACAAGGCGATTAGCTTTTCGATAATTTTGGAAACAGCTGGCAGGACTGATATTGGTCTATAGTTATCGACCCCTCTCTCTCCCTACCTTTATGAATTGGGGTAACTATGGATTGCTTAAGCGGTATTGGGAAGATACCATCATTAAAGCAGAGATTAGCCAAGTGACTAATTATTGGAGCAGCTTGAGCCACGACCATTTTTAGGAATTTTGTAGTGATGCAATTCCATCCAGCGGCACTGTCAGATCTCAAGCCCATGACAATGCCATGCACTTCCTGAGGGTCTGTATCTAAGAGTGCAAATGAGTAAGCTGTTCTGTCAGGAGGAATGTAATCGCTTTGGTTTTAGTCCAGTAATTGGTCTATGCGACTATTAGGGCAATGTTTTAGAATATTATATTAGAAGTCTTAGTAGCTTTAAAATAAGTAATTTATTTTAGTGTTTTCCAAAGTTTTTTAGAGTTTCTAGAAGCTTTTGTTAATTGTTTCCTTTCGTAATTACGTTTTAATTTTTTAATTTACATCTCATTTTATAGTTCGGACCGTACCTTCAGTTGTAGTTTATTACGATTTCTTATACATTTCAATATACCAGGAGTTATAGGTTTAATAGTTCTGCTTTCAATATCGAGCATGAAACCGCAAATTATCACGTTTGATGTATGGACAGCCGTTAAACATTAATATTATTGTATTTTTAGTATTAGTTATTACAGCGGCAACAGACATAAATCATCTGTAAAAATATCAACAGTCTAGCTATCACGGTTCAATGCTCTAATAAGTGTGGATATGCGACGATGCGTTGCGATTATTGCGAATATAAGGTAATGGCCCTAAGTTAGTTAGTGGCCGCTTTCTACTGTCAATTGTTATAGGGGCACATTTAAAACGTTTGATTATGAACATTGTCCTCAGCTTTCTTACCTTATCTTCCTTAACGGCCTTAGCCTGTACCCCGAGGGCATCGTGCGCGGAGCGCTGGCCGCGGTCAATAAACACAGTGCCCCACATCCAGGCTGCCGTGCCGAAGGGCACCAGGTACTGCATGGAGCGCTTCGAGATGACTGTGCAGCGCGCCATCAACGGCCACAGCACTGCCAGCACTGCACATATTATGCGACCACTATCGACAACCGGTCAAGTTGATTGCCTCTATGGCATTCAATCTTCCTCCTCAGGGCTAGCAACACATTTGAAATATTGAGATTGCAGTCTTAATAATAAAACCTAGATAATTTCAGCATCCAGGGCCTCTATTCAGGTGCGTTAAAACGATATCGTGTTTGACACGTTTAAGAATCGTTTATGTCACAGTCGCCATTATTGTAAATGGCATAAGAGTTATCAAAACGTTGACAATACGGAAACAGGTCAAAAACGATATGGTTATTACCTTGTAGAATTCCAGCCCTGATAACTACACAAGAGCGTTCCCAAAGTCTCCTTGTGAAACAAATAACAAGCGTATAAACTAGTACAACGAAATTTATTACTGTTTAGGTATGACATAAAACATTAAACAAACAAAAAAACACGGCACGTAAAAAATGTTTCAGCATTGTCAGTTCGCTATGCAAACACGTTCGCCAAAAACGAAAGAATCAGTCCTAAGTTTGTGGGCGTGCAAAATTAGGTTAAAGCGGTCGTTTCAATATTTATCTTACTTTAGTAACATGACATCATATATCGCTTTGCCATGAACGCAAAAATGTAACATTTTATAGGTAAGTACCTAAGTTTCGTCATTGATTTCATCACTCATCATTCATAGTCTCCTTACGGCCGAACCCTATATTCAAACCGTGGATAGATAAGGCTTACTTCGGGTTGAAATTTGACATTTGCCCATACAAAATGTGCCAAATTTTAATCCGAAGTAAGGCTATCTGTCTGCTGTTTGAATATAGGGTTCGGCCGTGAGTAATGATAACCAACCATCTTTCCTTTTCCTTTCTTGAAGTCGGTTAACAAACTGATAATGTGCAAGTACAAATAATTTAAATGTTAAGTAAAAGATGCCACTCAAAAAAGCCTAACGCACTTATAGCGCCACTAAGCGACCATCAGCGATAATCGAAGTCACAAAGTAGCATTTTATAGCTGTCAAAATGTGACGTGGTCCACATTGTATATTTAGTTACTTAATTTATTTTACACGTAGGTAACACTGCAATAATTTCAGTCAATAACTGGCTGGTGTAATCAGTAAATAATGTTACGTACGTGGGGGTAGGTAACTGATAGATGTGCACGAACACACCGATAATTAAGAGCAGACTTTAATTAACACACTCACTTAATCGTTACAAACAATTATCGCACAATAAACTTAGATGATCGCTCGGTTCACTCGTAGGTACGCACTGTTCGCTCTCCAAGTAAGGAATGAATCGTTGCTTTTTGTTTTGTTTTTTGAGGGACCTACGTAGTTAGCCTCTGATGGCTTTGACTACTTCGCCGGAGAGAGGGCGGACTCCTGATGGGAGTCCACGCGGTAAAGGGTTTTTACACTAGCATGCCTAAGGGCGCCCACCTCGCCGACCTCGGACTTAGGACGCTAGGGGAGAATTTCAATCGAATTGGAGAATCGTCGCTCGCGCGAGCCTCACCTTTTATACTCCCAATCGCCGAACGTTCCAGAATGCCCTCTCGAATAACCGTTGGACCTTGACCGGCCGGGGGAACGTTCGACAATGGAAGGTTCTACTCTTTGCGGCCTTGTATTACAACAGCGACGGCCTTGGCCTTGAACTCGATTTAACTCGTTAACAATAGGCATGTCCTTGAGCCGGCGCGGCGATACTAAGCTACCTACCTACCTAACCATACCTACTCGTAACACTACCCCCTCCCAAGACATGCTCGTCCCGAGCATTATTAGACCCATAGTATCTTGCCAGTCGGTCAACGTGGACAACCTTACAGGGACTTCGCTGGTGGCGTTGTATCCGATACGTAACATCGTTGATTTTAGTGACTAGGTACTCTGTACGGTCCTTCCCAATTCAGCGACAGTTTCGGAGATTTTCCTTTTCGTCGCATGGGGTTATGCAGCCACACCAACTAACCTTCCTCATACCCCATTTGATTAGATTTTCTGTCATATCGTGTTTTCATCTTTGAGGAGGCTTGAAGTCCATGTTCACGAACGTGACTGTGTACGTTGTCTATCCGGTTCCACAAATCACTCGCATACTCCGAGATCGAGTTTGGCGAAACTGGAGGGCGTCCAGTTAAAAGATCTGCAGGTAAACGAAGTTCTCGTCCAAAGTTCACGTACGCTTGAGTAACAGCAGTGCTTTCGTGAGTTGCCGACCTATATAAGAGGGGAATATGCCTATCCCAATCCTTTTGGTGACTTTCAACCACCTAAGCCAAATGTCTCTCCAGCGTCTAGTTGAATCTCTCAACCATTCCATCCGATTGTGGGGGATATGGCGTGGTTCTAGTCTTATGAATTCCCATGATTCGGCAAGTCTCCTGAAACACCTGGGACTCAAAGTTTCTACCTTGGTCACTGTGAATTTCGAGAGGCACTCCGAAGCGACAAATCACCTCTATCACTAATTTCTCCGCTACCGTGACTGCTTCTTGGTTGGGAATCGCAAATGCTTCAGGCCATTTGGTGAAGTAATCCATAATGACGAGGATGTACTTGTTTCCGGAGTCGGAGGTCGGAAACGGACCTGGAACGTCTAAAGCAATCCTTTCCCAAGGTGCTCCAACATTGTATAGGTATAGGTAACTTGAGCGCTCCTCTACTGAGAGTTTGCGGCCCCCTGACTGAAGAGCAGTTTGTACAATTTCTGCACCAGTCTAGGTTTCTTTACACCAAAATATTAATCCGGTTTAAAATAACCGTTAAATTGTTTTAGGACCGACTGTCCCATAGATTTTGATACAACTAAACCGGACGGTTATTTTATCTCACGCAAGCGGGGCGGCCGCGGCGTTATCCGATTCGCCATGGCCAATGTTTAATTAATAATAATTGCTGTTTTACCATTCATGTATAAATTTATGCATTATATGCAAATATATGCATGCATTCATTAGAAATACTGCTCACTCGTCCTTAGGGGTCTCTTCGACGGCCTTTTGAAACACAGCCACAGCTTCCTCGGCGTCCACAAAACATTTTCCTCGAAGATTTTCTTTCATTTTCGAAAATAAATAAAAATCGCAATGTGCGAGGTCGGGGCTATACGGCGGGTGACCCAGTAATTCCACGTCGGATGTCGCGTGTGCGAAGAGGCGTTGTCGAGGTGAAGGAGGATTCTAATGCGAGGTCGTTTCTCCCGAACTTTTTCCAAGACAAGTGGTAAACAATTGTTAGTTTACTACTCTGCAGTTACTGTTTTTCGGTCCTCTAAAACAATTGTCGCGTAATGACCTGTCCTTCCGAAGAACGAGGCAACCACTTTTTTCCCACGCTTCGACCTCTCTTCACTTTAGTTGACAACTCCTCGGAAGGAATTCATTGAGCAGAATGTCTTTTGGTTTCGGGTTCATAAGTTATGAATCATAACAGTAAATCCAGCTTCCGTCACCCGTAAGTATGTCGAACACAGCATTTGAGTCACCTGCGTTAAATTTTTCAATCAATTCACGGTACACACGGCACGCAACACGATGGAGTTTTTGGGCCTCGGTCAAATTATGAGGTATCCACCGGGCACAAAGCTTCCTGACCGCTAAATGTTCATGTAGGATTTTGTGCACTTGAATCATACCGATGCCCAAGCTTGTCCGAATCTGCTGATAGGTCACTCTTTTATCAGTCTCTATCATACGCCGCACAACACTGATGTTATCTTCAGTCGTCGCCGTAGAAGGCCGTCCCTTACGCAAATCATCGGTGAGATTAGTGCGACCACGTTTAAACTCATTAAACCAGTTGTAAACAGTGGCACGAGATGGGGCTTCATCGGGAAAGGCCAATCGTAGTCTATCATAACTTTCTTGTTGACTTAAATGATATCGAAAGTCAAAAAAAAACATTGCACGATAATTTTCTCGTGTTTAATTCATGCTTACGTGACACAGACAATTTTCAATTTGCCGCCAAATCGTAAAACAATTGTCAAATGAAAAAAAATAATACTCAATAATATTGGCAAAGAGTTCCATTTCCAAAATTTCAAGTTATTTTTTAATTATTTTGTTTACAAGTGGCCAGTTCTAAAAACTTTGTATCACCCTCGTAATATAGTGCACTATTTTATATTTTTTTGAAACGCTGATCATCGACAACGCAGCGCCACCCTGGTGGCCGACTAGGTCCTTGATGTTTCTTAGGGTATAATTATCGCTATTAATAACGTCTGCCATGTGTGCTGATGATATCGAAATTTTGCTCGCCAGCTCCTTAACTAGTAAAGCGTAATAGCATTAGGCGTATTGTCATTGACATTCGTAACACAATACAAGATTTTCATATCGTACAACTTGAAATCCGTCACTGGAATTAAAATCAATCTTAAATGGTAAAATGGTACTAATAAAATCTTATTTGTCACTTTTTTTCATAAACGATGAGATTACTAACGCTACCAGTAATTACGCACGCAAGCGCGCGTGTTTATACGCATCACAAATACGGATACAAGTACCTATTGGGTCACCCGATTTCGTGAGAAGCGAACGACTAACTATTCGTCTTTAACTGACTCTGTTTACAGCCGTTGATTCATTCATAAGATTTAGCTTTATAGTTATAAGCGATGAATGTACGAGTAGTTTACCAAAGAGATCAAGGCTGCTTTGATGGTTCAAGAGGACGACGGTGCCTCTCGAGTCATCTATGTTCTCCAAGCCACGTACTTTAAACTGGATGCCGAGCAGCCTCGCCGAAATCCTTAACAGCGCTGCAGGAAGCCTGTGGAACGAAAAAAAGCCGGTCAAGTGCGAGTCGGACTCGCGCACCGAGGGTTCCATACAAACTTATATAAATGCAAAATTGTATTGAGGGAGATAACTTGACTTTGCTGTTGAAAAACTGTTCTCCATACATCGACATAGGACGCAATTAGTTTACCAACTGCAAATCAGTGGCGAAACGTTCTTTATTCAGTAAATTGGCCCCATGAGGGCTCCTTAAGAGGCCGTACACGAAACTTTGGCGATTTTGCTGATTTTCGTGATTTTACAGACGTGATTTTACTGTTGAAATGCTTTATTTCTACAAATTTAAATGCGCAATACGAAAGTTAATTTCGATTTTCAACGAATGTATGAAATACATTTTTGTTTTTATTATTTAACTTTGATAAATCGACCTAAAACCGGCGACTGTTTTGTGAATTTTACTGTAAGAGGTTTAGAATATCGCATATACACGAATCGTTTTGACGTCTTAAAGGTATGAAAACATTACAATTGATTGCTGTAAAAGTCGTCTAAAAAATGTATGAATTACTTTTTACCACCTTGATATATATTTTTTGTGCAAAAAAATAATTATCTTTGTAAAATTTTATAGAAAATGGTAAAAAAATAGTTTTAAATTGTTGCGTCTTAAAACACTCGTTCATAAAATTAAAAGAACAGTAATAAACTTCAGTTCAAAATCAATCCACTAACTTAAAAAAAACATCCAAAAATTAAAAATAAAATAGCAATATATAATGTTTTAAAAAACCTAAATCCCGAATCTGAATTCGCGACAAAAATAAAAAAGTAGCTCATTCATTCGTAACTCATTTATTCGATCATAACTGAAATGATATATCATGATGTGCATTAAAACTTATGGAAAAGCAGTATTTAAACTGTAAAATCACGAAAATAAGCAAAACCGGCAAAATGTCGTGTACGGCCTCTTAACACGTCGGTAATATGCAGTGCATATGTGATATTTGGCTAGGATTTTTTTTTCAAAAACTTTACTCAGTGCTGGCAGTATCGAAATCGGTCTTAAGTCTAAAGTTTTCGCCCCTGACTTAAACAAGGGTTCTTGTCACGGTTTTACGGTTTTTCATCAGATCAGGAAACACTCGGATATCGACACACTTGTTAAATAAAGTGCAGCAGCTAGATATGGTGGAGTTACCTAACTCTAAGATGGACTGTAGTACTGTTACAGAGAGGCCCCAGAGATCTTCAGTCTTTAAAAAAAAGAACGTTAACAGTGTAGGTAATATGTTATGATCACTAATACAGTAAAAAAAGTTAAAAGAAAACAAATAACTGCCTTTAAAAGATTAAGTAAAAAAAAACCCCTTACAATCTCACACAAATTGATCTAGCCCCGAACTAAGCTTTAGGCTTTTACTATGGGTACTAGACAACGATAAGAGTACATTTTGATGCAAGTGCGGAAAGTATGTCATTTTACACGAGCCCCAAGGTGTCTTGGCCCGAGCTGCAAGCGAGGTTGTCGTCTCGTTTTGGACTATTAATTGGTTGTTTTCTTCGCAAAACTTGTTGTGTTACGGAATTTTGTAAAAATGTTGTCAAGTGAAGAGGAAATAATTCTCACACTAAACACACTAATGGTTGAAAATGCAAAAAAACTTATTGAACAGACAATGCCGCCTAAATCCAAGACTGCTTTATTTCCTTGTATTCGAAGTGGAAAGCAGAGTGTATAACCTCGACTTAATTATCCACCCTCGCCTACCGGCTCGGATGGATACCATAAGTCTTGGATAAAATGGTTTGTTTTATGCCCTTGTAGTAAAATCTACTATTTCATGGGCTAAGATCTTAAGTTAGCAATAAATAGGCATCAACACATATACCTACCTAATTACAGAGGATTCTAGAACTTTGTCAAAATATTGTAGATATTTATTAATTGTTTTATTCATTGCATTTTCTGAGAACAAAAACCATAGTAATATATTACTTTTTTTACACCATCAACCATCAGAAAGAAAAGATTTCAACAAACATAAAGCCCACCGACTTTTAATTAAAAGCATATATTTTGACGTGAGAATTTTCGAGGGAAACTTAGGGCGATTTTTCGCTAACTCAAAATGAGGTGAAAACATAAATATATTAAATCAAAAAAAATACAGTGTACTTGGGGCATTTAAGGTAAGTTATACCAAGTTTCGTGAAAAATAACCTTTTTTGTTTGGAGTGACCCTGCCTGAGAAGCCAGCGGTCCTGGGTTCAAATCCCGGTAAGGGCAGATATTTATGTGATGAGCGCGAATATTTGTTCCTGAGTCTTGGATGTTTTCTATGCATTTAAGTATTTATTTCTCTATGTAAGTATATTTATCGTTGTCTATACAACCTACCACCCATAGTACAAGCCTAGAGCTTAGTTTGGGACTAGGTCAATTTGTGTGAGATTGTCCCCTGATATTATTATTGTCAATATTTATTTAAAATCTGTAAGTTAAGTTTTTTACAATAAATGTTAAGATATAAAAGTAAAATAACAATACTCATATAAAAAACAAATACTATAAAAAACCTAACCTACGGGTGCCGCCGGCAGCGGGGCAGGGCTCAAGCTACCGGTGGTTAGGGCTGCAGAGAGAGGAACCTCCTCACAATACGTGCCGTGTCGAGGAGTACTGCTTTCTGTATCTGGCCCTTGATCCAGCCACCTAGCGAGAGTCTCTTAAGGTGTTGATCGAGACTCTTCGCTATGAGACCGTTCGCTGAAACAACTATCGGGACAATGATCGTCGAGTCAACATCCCACATAGCGGTCACCTCATGAGCCAAGTCAAGGTACTTGCTGAGTTTGTCCTTCTCAGCCTTCACGAGGTTCTCGTCATGCGGGATGGTGACATCAACGAGCACTGCCCGGCGTTGAGATCGATCTGTTAACACGATATCAGGCTTATTGGCAACAATAGTCCTGTCCCCCTGTGTGGTTGCCGGGTTAGAATAGTGCCACTCCATCTCTTCCCGTGGATGTCGTAAGAGGCGACTCAGGGAATAAGGGCTTGTAGTACTGTTAGGCGATGGGCTTGCAACCTGTCACTAATACACTAGTAAACTTCTTGGCCTGATTGTGCAAAATGTGGTTACAGAATTATCAACAAGTCTGTTTAGAGTTGTTGGTATTTCTGTAGCTCTGCCTACCCCAATCTGGGAATGAAGGCGTGATGTTATGTATGTATGTATGTATGTAGTCCTGTCCGTGATGACAGATCGATCCCAATAGAGCGTAGCACGACCATTTTCGAGAACTGGTGCCGGTGTGTACTTATAGTACGGCACTTCGGACTCAACAAGACCATATTGAAGAGCAAGTTGCTGATGGATGATCCTGGCCACGAGGTTATGTCTGTGCAAATACTCACCGTTAGCCAAATGGGAACAACCAGAAATAATGTGTCTGAGAGACTCGCCGGGGCGACGACACGCTCGACAAATGTCGATCGTGCCATCCCTCAGAATATACCTCCTATAGTTGTTCGTCATTATGACCTCGTCAGCAATTGCACAGACAAAACCTTCGGTTTCCCCAAAGAGGTCGCCAAACCGTAGCCAGTTCACGGATGCTAAAAGGTCTACGTCAGGCCCTGTCAGGGCCCGGTAGAAGCGTCCGTGCAGCTCCTTGCTCTTCCATACGTTCTTGCGGTCCTCTGTGCTTAACACCGCTGGTCTGCGCCAGTTCTCGTTTGCCAAGGAGAGAGGCGTAAGGCTCCTGTCTACTGCAACCACATCACGATGCATTCCACACTCATTGGCAAGGAAATATTCCCTGAGATTGCACATCTCGCGGTTGTGGAGATTCTTAGCATTTAAAATGCCACGACCTCCACACTTCCGCGGGATGTACAATCTCATAACAGACGAGCGTGGGTGCAACATGCGATGTGATTTAAACAGTAGACGGACCTTTCTATCCAGGGCGTCCAGCTCAGTCTGAGTCCACCTTAGTATGCCAAAGGAGTATGTGAGCAGCGGCATCACCCAGCCGTTGAAAGCGCGCACCTTATTACCACCCGACAAAAGACTGTTAAGAACTTTTGTCAAGCGGCAAAACAAACGCTCCTTCATCGATTGCTTGATATCGCTGACCATAATACCCAAAGACTGTGACATACCAAGATATTTATAGGTTTCAACTTCGGAGAGAGATCTAAGAGTCATTGTCTCAGAAAGCTGCAAATTCGATGAATTTACAACTTTCCCTCGTTGAACATGCATGACCGCACACTTATCTACACCGAATTCCATCTTGATGGCACTACTGAACTCTTGTGTGATTTTCAATAGTGCCATAATATCTTGGCGCTTCGATGCAAATAGCTTGAGGTCGTCCATGTATAATAAGTGAGAAATGACTTCAGCCTCTTTACGAAGTCGATAGCCTAGCCCGGAATCCTTCAGCAAAGAGCTTAGAGGATTCAAGGCTAGGCAAAACCACAAAGGACTCAGACTGTCGCCCTGGAAGATACCTCTTTCAATCCTTATCAAGTTAGGCGAAACAGAGGGGACATCTGGACCACCTGGTTGACGAAGGACTGTGACCCACTGCCTCATACACACACCCAAAAAGGATCTCAAAGTTGTATCAACTTTATACAACTCTAAGATCCTTTCAAGCCATGAGTGAGGTACCGAGTCATAAGCCTTCTTATAGTCAATCCAAGCAGTCGAAAGGGCCGCCCTGTTCCGCCTTACCTGTTGGCGGTCATGTCAATGAGGAGGAGCTCCTTAGTACCTCGGGACCCCACCTTACATCCATTTTGAGAAGAGGCCAAAACGTTGTTTGCTACAAAATGTTTATTTATTTTTTTACTCAAAATGGATGTAAGGAGCTTGTAGATGGTAGGCAAGCATGTAATGGGTCGATAGTTCTTTGGCTCCGCGGTACTACCGGACTTATGGAGCAGGAAGGTGACACCGGTTGTTAATAAAGGTGGCAAGGAACCGATCACAAGGGCGTTCTGGAATTGCGCTGCTAAACACTCATGTGAGGCTTTGAACCATTTAATCCAGAAGTTATGCAATCCGTCCGGTCCAGGACTTTTCCAGTTCTGAGCCATTTGAATTGTATAACTGATGTCTTCGGGGCAGATGGTAATGGGCCCCATGGGTTCAATAGTCTCACATTCACGCTCAATAACACGCATCCAGTCTCCTTCTGTATGCGCGATAGGCACCGACCAGATGCTGCGCCAGAAATTAATCATAGCTTCAGGATCCGGTAGATGCCCGTCGCTCACACCTTGATCGGTTCCTTCCCACTTTCGGTACACCTTTCTCTGATCGCTTTGGAAGAGGCGATTTTGCTGGTATCTATACACACGCTCTCTATAACGACGAATACGGCTTGCCCACGCGTAAACCTTCTGCTTCAGAAAGTCGATACGTTCCGTGACACAGGCCATAAAATGCTCGGGCCTTATTCCGGTCCCAGCAAAGGCCTGGGTCACAAAACGCATGACTCGGGGACGATTATTGCCCCCCCTGAAGCAGATTAGCTTTGCTATGAGAGTCCTAAATTTATCGATACGCCGCTCGATTCGCACTTGCCAAGCGGGGACATACCCGCGAGGATGCGGAGCTCGGTCATCGTCCGGAAACTTGACTCGAGCTACGCGACACGCAGCTATGGCCCCGCAGTACAGAATTGAGTGGGTATCGATAATATCCTCGCTGGTTTGTATATATGACGCCAGCAAGGCATTTAGGGCTCCCATTAGCGCTAAGTTACGTTTACTTGTAGGCAAGCGTGGTAGACGGGGCCTAGAACTGGATGTGGACCGATACTGCGTGATCGCGTCTTCCAAAGCCCTCCTCAGTTGCTCATTTACCTGGCTAGTCACACTTATATTCACACAATCCTCATCGTCGACAGCGGGATCATCCCGCATTGACACCTGTGCATGCTGGATGACTGGCACTGAAGCTGACAGCGTAGTAGGAGGATCCCGAGTCAAAGTTGAGGATGTGTGAATAGGGAGCGCTTCCAGGCGTAGCCGATCGAGTACAGATTGATCCAGCCGCCGAAGCCGCTGAATCGCCCGTACTTGATCCGAAAGTCGTTGGGCGGATACGGTGATGGCCGGTTCAAGAGACTGAAACAGAAGCAGCATTCGATCACGATATGCAGTGAGGTTAGTTCCTCCCTCTGTAGCCCCATAATATGCTCGCATGCAATTTTCGTTGTTTAATTCTGTCCATCGCATGCGGCGCACTAAACCACCGGTAGCGGAAGCCGTGCGCGGAGCAGGATGCCCCGCAGGCCCCAAGCGTGCCGGCAGCGGTGGTCGCCCGCGTCGCGCAGGTGGTCGTGGCGGCGGAGGCGGCGGCCCGCGCTCGTCGCTCGACTCGCTGGTGTCGGCGGCGGTGGCGAACTCGTCATCTGACGAAGATGGCGAGGAGCTGGACGAGGCGGGCGAGGATGGAAGGCGTGCGTCTGGTGTACAATCCGCTTGTATACGCTGCTTTCGAGATCTTGTTATCATTATTTATTATGATTTTAATTTATCTTGACGTGTGATACTGATAGATGTCATATTTACATTGAGATGAGATGTTTTATAAATATTGTTGTTACTGTTCATTTCTGTACATTTCTAGACTATTTAGAATAACATTGTTAATATAAATCACACAAAATTATGAAAAAAAGAACTAAAATCAAATAATTTTTACAAACGGTGTAAAAAGCGTATGACTGCGTCAGCGGTTTTTTTTTTTTTTTTATATTATTATTATTATTAAATAACCAAGAACTTGGTTATTTTAATTTTTCACACATACAATAATTGTATATCATTTTATTACCTACAACTTTGTCGTTTAACATTTTTCCATAGGACTTATAGTTTTGTCGGAAATCGAGATAACCGTTTTTTACCTTGAACCCCCCCGCCCCTTCCACTTCTCGACCTCAGATAGCCCTTAAATTATTTTTCCTTTAATTTTGTTATATTCTCTTCCTTTTCCAATGGGTTTCATACTACTTTTTTTTTTCACTTAGGAGTAATTTTGGGGTGTTTTGTTTCATGCAACGATATCAACTAGCAACAGTAATTTATTTACACTTCCATCGATCCGACGATACCGGCCACATAGCTCTGTACCCTTACCATGAGTTACATTTACGATACTCGCTAGAGATTCTAATCTGTCCCTTTCAATCTACTACAATACTGTGAGGGGCAGAGCATTCGACTCGCTAGCGAGTACGGTAATTGCAACTCATGGTAAGGGTACTGTACCCGCGTCTGATAACAGTTCTATACCTATTGAATAACTTATAAACAGTTAAGTAGCGTGATGATAACAAATTTTATCCAGCAACCAATGTTTAAACGATCAGTGCACTTGACCTTAGGCCAGATAGGAAAAGTGACCGCTTAGTTGACATGGATGGATATATGATTATTACTAAAGGTTCTCGTAGGCATAAAGCAAAGTTAGGTACCAAATTTGCTTCGAGGACAAAACCTGCGACCAAGGTCGCCGTTATCACCACGGCTAAATACTGTCAGGTCTTGCTAGTGCAACTTACGACTCTTACGAGATAGTATGATGTGATGAAGACAGCGTGCATTCCAGTTCCCTAAAGTAAATTACTTATATCCGTTTTTATAACAATACAAATCTACGATTTATGCATTAATACCAGCAAAACCAAGTTTGTGCAGTTTGCTTCCTATAATAGTGACCGAGTGCCTCTATCAGTCACCCTTGGTAGTGAGGTAGTTGACGAGGTTGAGTGTTTTAGGTTTCTTGGGTTGATGATCGACAAGCACTTGAACTGGAAAGAGCACATTGATCAAATCTGCAAAAACCTTAACCGATTTGTTTATGCGCTAAGGAGATTGCGAGATACGGTTACGGTTCAAGCTGCACTGACAGCCTATCGCGGCTATATATCATCCGTTCTTCGTTACGGACTCATCCTGTGGGGTAATTCGGTTGATGTGCAAAGAGTCTTCAAGGTGCAAAAGAAGTGTGTCAGAGTCATCTGTGGTGCCCAGGTCGATGAAACATGTGTTCCGTTATTTAAGGGACTCCATATGTTGCCACTGCCGTGTCTGTATATACAGGAAATATGTGCTTTTGTAAAATCGCAACATTCATTGTTTAAAAGGCGTGGTGAAGTTTTCCAACGGCATACAAGGGCCAAAATTATGAACCGCCTTTATAAACCTGCTTGTCACAAGGCCATATATACCAAAAATGTATACAACATGTGCATTCTAATCTATAATGCTATTCCTGATGACATTCAGCTCCTCCAGGGAAATATATTTAAGAACACATTGTCGAAGTGGCTTCTAGATAAGTGTTTTTATAGTGTTAAGGACTTCCTCGAGCAACGTAATAATAGTAATTTGTGATTTTTGACATTTAGTATTTAATATAAATTTTAATGTTTTGATTTGTGATCTTACATTTATTTTATGACTTATAAATTTTTACTATATATACATTATGTTGGATGTTAAATTTATTTATTGCATGAATAATAATATTTGCACGCTTGCTTGCAAGCTGGATACACTGGACATTATATATTTTTTTTAAATTGACTGTAACATCTTGTGTACTGTATTCTGCAAATAAATGATATTGATTGATTGATTGATTGATAGTAAAAGTACTGCGGCTGGATTTAATATCGACCCAGCAGTCACGACTACTAAAAAAATAAAACTGGGCAAGAGCATGTCGGACCATGCTCAGTGTATGGTTCTGAAGCCGTTAAGTACTACAAACATAAAAATCAACAAGTAATAACTAATTTTCTATTTAAAGTCAATTGGTGCCGTCTCAGATGATTTTAGTAGGTATTAACACTTTAATCGCACGTATATCAAGAACCAATGATGTCTACTTAGTCGTGATAGTTTTCCTTTAAAATTCGTTATATGCTCTTTCATTTACGATTATTTTCAGATTTTTAGTATTTGTAGTTTTGACTGTAGAGTCTATCAAAAATTAGCCCGTTAAAGCTTTAATATTTCATAAACGGATTACTTAATCGTAAAGCTATTTTTACAAACCCGTAATATTTTTGAAAGACCTATCCAACGACACCCCACACTACAGGGTAGACAGAAAAAAATACACCCCCACGTTACGTGTAGGGGAGGTACCCTTTTTTTTTTTTGCATATTATTTTACCGCTTCGTCGGCGTGACTAATATGCATATTCGTCAATATGCAAATTACATCTTTCTAGTACTCACTCTTTCTTTATATTTTCTTATTTGTTAGAAAAACCCTATAATTACAGTATCTATTAGGGTCAAAAGATACAGATATAGCTCTTTAAAGTTAGGCCGGCCGGACGGACAGACAGCATATATGGTCCCTTTGGTTCCTTGGTTCCCTTCAGGAACGGAACGTTGGCAAATGCGAGTCGGACGACGTCACACAAAGGGTTTCCGTACCACGCCAGGAAAACACGCTTCTTGTATGGGGTGGGGACCCCCTTCTATTTTTAACTTTAGTTTTATTCATTTTTGTTATAGCATCTCTACAAATACACACTTAAAGGAATTTTCAAGTTTATAGCTTAAAATATGGTTCATAAGACGACAGACGATCAAGCGGACACAGGAGGCTTGGTTATTCTGGTCTCGTTTGCACCCTAAGGGTACAGAACCTTAAAAAGCAAGGTCATAAACATAAAGTTGTGAAATGAACGAACCATTGAAAAGTTAGTTATTCCATTAATTAAATTTACCTTCTTAATATTCTTGTTTTTCACCGCCTACTGTGCGCTTCTCTTCTGTCTAAGGTTGCCTGGAATAGAACTTCTTTAGCGATAAAAACGCCTGTTGTATGCCGTGTAATATTTCCATGCTCTAGTCTGTGTTAGTTTAATTGGCTAAGTAAAGTTTTTGGAAGAGATTTAAACTATATTTTTTTTCGATAGTCGTCATTCTAAAGATCAAGGAACTGCGGCGCATTTATTTTTATTTCCTCTAATATTTTAGAAATATATTTTTAGTTATGGAGATGACATTTCATTGTTAGTTGTCGGCCATTAAAATTAACAAAATGTCAACTCCATTAGAAAAAGAAAAAAACTGTCACTTCTATGTCTGTCATTGTCAAGTCAAATCAAAGTAAACAAACGATTCAATTCAACGGCTCTTTTCTGTTTGCTTGCGTTTCATGTGATCAGTGTTTTTAGAAATATTTTTCGACCTCAGAACTAACCCGGACTTTTAATTTTGCCGCTTGACTCTACGACCTTTGCACGACATTTGGACTACGATTTATTTTCGACCCCTTTGGC
The DNA here is from genome assembly GCA_949316455.1 of Acleris holmiana. Taxonomy (NCBI): domain Eukaryota; kingdom Metazoa; phylum Arthropoda; class Insecta; order Lepidoptera; family Tortricidae; genus Acleris; species Acleris holmiana. The sequence continues at coordinate 18,787,760 of OX438762.1, forward strand.
ACTGCTTCTTGGACACCGATTTCTTCATTTCACGTCGACTCTTGCCCTGCTTTTGGATAGCCACGAGAGCACGTTTGTTATTCAGGCAATCCGGCAAAATTGAAAGTCCGGGGTTAGTTCTGAGGTCGTTAAAAATATTTCTAAAAACACTGATCACATGAAACGAAAGCAAACAGAAAAGAGCCGTTGAATTGAATCGTTTGTTTAATTTGATTTGACTTGACAAGACAATGACAGATATAGAAGTGATGGTTTTTTTTTCTTTTTCATTAAGTACAAAGGCAACAAGCTTGTCGGCCATTAAAGTTTACAAATAAAAATAGAAGAGCCGCAGTTCCTTGATCTTTAGGATGGCGACTATCGAAAAAAATTATAATTTACATCTCTGTCAAAATATTGTTACGAGTAGGTATGGTTAGGTAGATAGGTAAATTAGAATCGACGCGCCGGCTCAAGGACATGCCTATTGTTAACGGGTACAATCGAGTTCAAGGCCATGGCCGTCGCTATTGTAATACAAGGCCGCAATGAGTAGAACCTTCCATTATCGAACGTTCCCGGCGGGTCAAGCAAGGCCCATCGGTCATTCGAGAAGGCATTCTGGAACAATCGGCGATTGGGAGTATAAAACGTGAGGCGCGCGCGAGCGGGAGACATTCCTTACTTGGAGAGCGAACAGTGCGTACCTACGAGTGAACCGAGCGATCATCTAAGTTTATTGTGCGATAATTGTTTGTAACGATTAAGTGAGTGTGTTAATTAAAGTCTGCTCTTAATTATCGGTGTGTTCGTGCATTTCTATCAGTTGCCTACCCCCACGTACGTAACAATATTTACTCATCCTATTATTTGTAGGTATGGTGTTCAATAAATAAACCACCTCTGTCAGTGTACCTTATGAATTATAAAAGTCTTTTTAGAGTTGTAGTATTTCTGTAGCTCTGCCTACAACACTCTGGGAATGAACGCGTAATGTTATGTATGTATGTATGTCAATGTCCCTATCGAGCACCGATACGATACCTAATTAGGTTCAGTAGAACCAGAGGGTTAATGGTAGGTACTCGGCTGACTCTCGGTGTCATACTCACACCCTCTCTGGCAGAACAAATACACAGGGTCTCTATTCAACTCTGTAAAACCATATACGTTTTGTTAGTAAATAAGAGCTATCGTTACGCGCTGTAAATTCGAAAGGCTGCCAGTGAGAGTGTGGCAGTGATACGAGGGCTGCACTGAAAGTTTCGGGAATCTAATACTTAGAAACATATTTTTGACACATATCATACCTTTTTATAATCTCTAAATTTTCATTATTTTAACACACTGACCACATAGAAAAAAAAAGCGATGGTTCGGTTTCAATTGTTTTTTGAAGTCGTCGAGTCGCTGCTGAAAATGGAATTGTCCCGTGAAAATTTAAGAGCTATGATTTATTACGACTTTAAAAGTGGATTATCACAAAAACAATGTGGAGACCGGATGATTGTTGCTTTTAGTAATGAAGCACCTTCAAAGACGACAATATACAGGTGGTATGCAGAGTTTCAACGTGGCCGTCTATCCCTCACGGACGACATGCGTGATGGTCGCCCAAAATCGGCAGTCACGCAAGAAAACGTCGACGCTGTGGGTCAGCTGATAAAGGAAGACCGACATGTGTCATATCGGGAGATTCAAGAGTGTTTGGGCATTGGAATGAGTCAGATACAAATAATTTTACAGGAACAATTAGGCGTGCGAAAGTTGTTTTCCCGTTGGATCCCTCACTTATTGTCTGAGGAGCAGAAAACGACTCGTGTCAATTGGTGCCTCAAAACTTTGAATAAATTCAACGGAGGAAGCTCAAATGCAGTTTTTAGCATCGCATAGCATTTTAGCTCGAGTATGGGTCTACGAAGATGAGCTCAAGCCGACAAAAGTTATTCGTTCTCGCTGCACAGCCAAAAATATGGTGTCTACGTTTGTCTCCAAATCGGGTCACGTGGCTACTCTTCCTCTTGAAGATCGTAGAACGGTCAATGCCGATTGGTACACCACTATTTGTTTGCCGAGTATCTTTGCTGAACTCCGAAAAAAAACCCTAGTCGCCGCATTATCCTTCACCACGACTATGCCAGCCCTCACACCGCTCGGAAAACAACTGAGTACCTGGACGGTGAAAAATTCGAATTACTGGACCATCCTCCATACAAGCCCCGACTTAAGCCCCAAAGACTTTTTCACATACCCCAAAATTAAGGATAAGTTGCGTGGTCAGCGGTTTCAGACGCCGGAAGCAGCAGTGAAGGCTTTTAAAACGGCCATTTTGTCGACCCCTACTTCAGACTTCAATAAGTGCTTTAATGACTGGTTTGATCGCATGGAAAAGTGCATAAAATATAAAGGAGAATACTTTGAAAAACAATAAAAATACTTTTATTCAATTTAACTGCATATTTTTTTCTATTCCCAAAACTTTCAGTTTGGCCCTCGTAGCCAGCCGAACAAACCTTAATTTTGTTATACAAAGTGATTTCTATATTTGCATATTTTTCAATATAAATAAACTTGTAACACTGAGGGACATTGGCAAAGATTGTGCATGTTAAGAAGGGAGTAGTTGACTCACAACGCATTCTTTGGACTGAACGGTCGGAACAGCATCAGCGGAAGCGGGGCCGAGGAGAACACCAATGACGCCGTCACAAACAAAGTGAACTGAAAAATAAAATACTTTAGCTTTTACCTGGTAAGTACAAATAGCGCTACTCAAGACAGAAGAAGTAAACGCGGTATAATATTATATGAAGGGCGGCAATAACATATCTCGATTAAGGTGCGACTGTGATGAAGCACATTTAAATGCTTTAAATACATGCACAATGTCTTTCTCGCGGCGTTGCTTGCTGCGAGTGAGAAATAGCCTGTGGTTCTTATTCATTAAGAAGTGAGACTACATAACAGCATATAATCACTAAAAACTACAATAAAAGAAATACACAGCACCTATCTATGCAGTTACTTTTTACCTGCAGGACGATACTAAGGCAATACTACATAATAAATAGGACCAATTTTTTTAATTATGTTCCGACATCGTTTTACAAAAACAATATTTATAATTATGATCTACTCTGGGATTATCAGAGGTTTGGATGTCTGCCTCATCGGTTTTCTTCCTTTTTATAAGAAAATTAAACATCATACTATATGTATAGGGAAATCCGGGATTAGTAAACACACCTTTGACTGGACATAACAGAAAAGTTTTACAAGGAAGAAATGACAAAAATGTCTATAATCAGTCTTTAATCAAAGATCTTTTAAAAAAAAAAACAAATTTAGCCTCTAATATTAAACAGTTTTTGTAATTTTGAACCAAAAATCTAAAACTTATTTTATTTGCTGCGGGCAAAGTGAAACTTGTCCCCGGGCAAAGAGAAACTGGCCCCAAGCAAAGTAAAGCAAAAATCAGTTATAAAATCGAAATAAACCTAATGGTGAGTTCGGCTAAGTTTCGGATCTCCCAAGACATAAGTAATGAAAAAAATCGACGTCAGTAAATTTCTACGTGGTGGTGTAAGACCGGACGAGCCTGTAACTTCGTCTCTATTCCCGGTAACAGAGAGTTAACTACAGGAAAATATCCGATTTGACCCGCTTACTAATATACCCAGTATAGGGTGTTTAATAGTATTAGAATGGTTAATATAGTATTACAAACGAAAATTTCCGACACAATTTTTATTTTTTTAGACTTTTTCTGTCCGATCTTACCCGATGCTCCAGAAATTGAAGAAATTTTGGTTCTCAAACTTTCATTTCATCGAACCTGCAAGAAGCGTGGTAGGCTGAAGGAATGATGATGACCTAGATAATTTGTTTTAAAGTATGGGGAAACTAAAATAAATACAACCATTTGGAACCAGTCTGCGTTTTTATTCGTTAATACTCGTATTTAGAAACTACTTTTGGTTGCAATACCTACCCTTATTGATTAACATCGATCATTAATATTTATAAGTATTTAGTTAACTACAGGGATCAATAGGTACAGGAATATTCGACAGACGTGATTCGATACTTATAATAATTTACGTTAGTACGTTTTGAGTTAGTACGAAGTAAGTATCGGGCCTGGGGTGTTATTCTCTTAAAAACGGCGTTCCGTCGTTCGAACGAGTGAAAGAGTGAACACGGCGCAGCGACGAGTTTAAGTGGTCATGTTAGAGCGTACAAAGCACATTTTAGCGCGTGCATTTTCAATACGTTCGATTTTACGAATTCGATTGAAATTCTCCCCTAGCGTCCTAAGTCCGAGGTCGGCCCAATAGGGGCGCCCTTAGTAGCGTAAAAACCCTTTTACAGCGTGGACACCCATCAGGAAAAAAAAGAAAAAATAAACTTTCGATTTTATCGTCAGAAGCCCTGCTGCCTAATTGAGAATGAACGTGCTAAATGTGTTTTGTGCGCTGTGACGGGTCTTAAACTCGCCGCTGCATCGCGTTCACTCGTTCAACCGACGGAACGCCGTTTTTCAGAGATAACATCCCTGATCACGTCTGCCGAATTATACATATTAAGTAAGTACTAAATGTTTGGTTAGCTATTTTAACAATCAGTGGTAGTTAAAATTTATAATCAACGCTCCTTAAATATAGTTATTTTTCTATATCTTACGAAAGCGGGTTGAGCATAAGTACTTTTGTAGAACTGCATATACATACACATTTTCTGCCTAAATATGTGCAAAGCTCGCAAGCACTGAGCGTCCCACATAGACAACAGGCTTGTAATTGTACCTACTTACAGCTTCTTACACAAATATGATCATCCCGCTTTTGTATGTCACTACGTCTCTTGAGAGTATGAAGCTTGATGTGATGGTCTTTAGTAATTCGAAGGCATGGTGAATCTGTAACACATTATATGATACCAATTATGCATTTATACACCTTTGAATTAATTTGATAAAAATATTTCAGGAGTTAAATAGTAATGCATGCTAAATTGAACCATGTCTGAAGGCAGCTTGACTGCGAAACCGGCGCTTGGGTGCGAAAGACTTTTGTACTGTACCTGTGTTGTATAATGTACCTTTTTTATTACGGTACTAATCTCACCGATGATCTGCGTGAGGGACGGCCTTCTACGGCGACGACTGAAGATAACATCAATGTGGTGCGGCGTATGATAGAGACTGATAAAAGAGTGACCTATCAGCAGATTCGGACAAGCTTGGGCATCGGTATGAGTCAAGTGCACAAAATCCTACATGAACATTTAGCGGTCAGGAAGGTTTGTGCCCGGTGGATCCCTCATAATTTGACCGAGGCTCAGAAACTCCATCGTGTAGCGTGCCGTGGGTGCCGTGAAATGATTGAAAGATTTAACGCAGGTGACTCAAATGCTGTTTTCGACATACTTACGGATGACGAAAGCTGAATTTACTGTTATGATCCCGAAACCAAAAGACAATCTGCTCAGTGGGTGTTTCCTTCCAAGGAGTTGCCAACTAAAGTGAAGAGAGGTCGAAGCGTGGGAAAAAAGATGGTGGCCTCGTTCTTCGGAAGGACAGGTCATTACGCGACAATTGTTTTAGAGGATCGAAAAACAGTTACTGCAGAGTGGTACACTAACAATTGTTTGCCACTTGTCTTAGAAAAAGTACGGGAAAAACGACCTCGCAGTAGAATCCTCCTTCACCACGACAGCGCCTCGTCGCACACCGCCAGGCGAACGATCGACTATTTGGCGACGTCAGACGTGGAATTACTGGGTCACCCGCCTTATAGCCCCGACCTCGCACCTTGCGATTTTTATTTATTCCCGAAAATAAAAGAAAAACTTCGAGGAAAACGTTTTGTGGACGCCGAGGAAGCTGTTGCTGCGTTTCAAAAGGCCGTCGAAGAGACCCCTAAGGACGAGTGGGCAAAGTGCTTTTCTCAGTGCTTCCATCGGATGCAGCGATGTATAGACATGAATGGACACAATTTTGAAAATATATAATAAAACTAATAACTTGCTAGTTTACTCAGTTTTTGATTTTCTAAGAACTTTCAGTTTGACCCTCGTATTACCACGTGTCTTATCATAAATACCACGCGGGCTAATGAGTCAACTAATAAATATGATAACAATAGTTTGTATGTAAGTACAACAATGTACAAATAAATCCTACTTTAATTATTTGATTAAAATTAGATATAAAAAACCGGGCAAGAGCATGTCGGACCATGCTCAGTGTAGGATTCCGAAGCCGTTAAGTACTACAAACATAAAAAAGAACAAGTAATAACTAATTTTCTATTTAAAGACAATTGGTGCCGTCTTAGACGATTTTAGTAGGTATAAACACTTTAATCGCCTGTATCTCAAGAACCAATGATGTCTACTTATTCGTAATAGTTTTCCTTTAAAATTGGTTATATGTTCTTTCATTTAAGTTTTTTTTCAGATTTTTAGTATTTGTAGTTTTGGCTGTAGGGGGGGAGGGGGGTACACTTGAGTCTAACAAAAATTAGCGCTTTAAAGCTTAATATTTCATAAATGGATTACTTAATCAAAAAACTGTGTTCACAAACCCATAATATTTTTGAAAGACCTATCCATTGATACCCCACGCTATAGGGTAGACGAGAAAAAAAATGCATCCCGCGTTACGTGTAGGTGAGGTACCATAAAAAAAAAACTTTTTATTGTACCACTTTGTTAACGTAACTAATATGCATATTCATGCCAAATTGCAGCTTTCTAGTACTAATAGTCTTTGCGCTAGGCTGCCGACGGACGGACGGACATGGCGAAACTATAAGGGTTCCTAGTTTGACTACAGAACCCTAAAAATATATTATTTTAAAGGTTAGTTTATAGTTTTTCTTAATTTGTATGTATTTAATAACTGTTAGGGTTTTATGTTAAGGTTTATTTATAATATAATATAATAGATAATAATAAAATTAATATGTTACTTATTGTATAATTTATTTGTATCATTTAATGAGTATTTACTCGGTATCGATAGTGACATTGTAACATCCCTACGCGCGCCCACGAGATTTCACACGTATAAAACTAAATGACGCCCGAACGAATTAGTTTATTTACTTGTAAAACTATACGATAAACCATAACCTTTTTTTACACAAGCGGAGTGGGATAAAACCTGCCCTAAATATTTTACGTCTCAGTGGTGTCCTTGACAAATCTCTTTTCAGTTAAAAGATGCAGTTTTAAATAAAACGCATATCCGGTACAGGAATCAGTGACGTAATAATACTAATAATATATACCACGAGCATTTTTTTACTGAAGTGTTTTAAAACAAGTATTGTTAAATCTAAACAAAAAGTTCACAGGTAAATAATGTATTTATTTCTTTCATTTTTACGCTCTTTACTTAATGTGTTTACGTTACAAATAATAAATAAGGATTCAAACTTCGTTGATATCGTCCTGCCATTATCGTAAAGCACGTGGTCAAATACGGAACTAATAATTTCGTAGGGTAAAACCACAGCTTGCGTAGACAGTAGGTAGCGCGTTTGAGAGCTTCATTTGAAATATTGTTGATGGCACACTTCGGCATGCTCACGGATTTACGATGACCAAGGCGAGTGTGCTAAACCGCCATTAAGCACAGTTTTGGCGCCGCGTGTTGTGAGCGCTGATGCGAAGTCCTCGTGTATAGAATGTCATTGACTTAACCTCTAAAACCAGCTTTGCAGCTGTACCCATTATTTTTATATGAAATAAATACAACAATGCTATATAATATTCCTTATTATTTTATTGGTTCATAAGAATCATAACATACGGTAGGTATTACTTACAAATGTCCTCAATAACTATGAACCTGCTACTTTATTACCACTACTTCAAATTCGTATTTTGGGAGGATCTGAAATATTATCGTTCTTCTTGTGTGTTAGGGTTCAGTTTCATATGTAGCAAATAGATTTCTTATTACTTTTACCAAAAAAGAGATAACTAGTCTTTTTAAAAAAATGGGAATCGAGCGACTGTGTACTACGACCTGTACACAGTCACTAGCACCCCCAAGTACACGGTGGTTCTAACAGTGCACAGTGGCTCGAACCTTTGTGTACACTCCCTAGTATACAGTGGTTCTTACAGTACACAATGGCTACGTTTTGATATTCAATGACCAAATAGGTTCAGACATCTTTAGGAAAAATTAAAAATTGATAAGGGTTGTTATTTTTTTATTAAAGTTGTAATGTCTAGGTATCTACTACCTACTTATAAATAATTTTCATGAAAATTAAATCACATTTTAGCGCCTTGTAGAGGCCATACCTCTTAAGGCAAAAATAAAAAGAACATCAATATTCTTGTAACTTAAATAAACTCAGTAATTAACAATTGTCATTTTTGGTTTAAAACACTTAGGTACTTACTATTCCGCACTTTAAATAAATGACCAAAAAATAACATCCAATTTTAAAATGTTAAAAATAAATTATAAATACAGTAAAATTCAGAATGCTGCATTAAAATCATAAATCAAATTAAAGTTAAGCCAATAAACCATAGTATAGTATGACCTTCACCTATTATTTGCCATAGAACTCATTTACCTACTAATACATTTTTAATAATACTGTAATGTAAAGAGTTGCATGTAGGTACACAGTGGTTCGAGAGGGACTGTGTACTTTCCCGAAACGAACTACTGTTGTCCCTGTCGCCATTTTGGATTTTAGATCAAACTAGAAGCAAACACCAAAGCTGAGGGCCTTGAATTATCAGCCAATACTATGTCAATTAGACACACTCTTAGTGCAAAACATAGTTAATCAAAAATGTCGTACGAGTTAAGAAAAAAATTAAGTGAAACTTACCTGAAAATGTAGTTTTGTCAGGGGTTAAAACAAAAACGCATCGCAACTCGTCCGCATGGCGCCGGAGTGGGTCTCTGACTAGTTCGTGCATGATCGGGTACCCAATGCTTCCGATTGATGTAGAAGACAGGAATATAGATCTTTCCCTTTCGAGTACAGCACATTCGAGCCACTGTTCCCACCGAGCTACTGTTCCCTCCCTGACCCTACCTATATTTCTTATCGGGCATAAATTATTGTATGTATTTTATGAACGCTGGCCGAGCATGCCCCATTTCACGGAAAACACGCCTACGTATATTGTTTACTAGACATACTCGTACAGTAGTTATAACATATAGGGTTTGTCTGATGTCTACTTAAATACCTAAACTTTGTTATCGTACATACATACATAACGTCACGCCTTCATTCCTAGATTGGGGTAGGCAGAGCTACAGAAATACCAACAACTCTAAAAAGACTTGTTGATAATTCTGTATCCACATTTTGCACAATCAGGCCAAGAAGTTTACTAGTGTACCTATTTGTGACAGGTTGCAAGCCCATCGCCTAACAATACTACAAGCCCTTATTCCCTGAGTCGCCTGTTATGACATCCACGGGAAGACATGGAGTGGCACTATTCTAACCCGGCAACCACACGGGCTCGTGTGTTATCGTAATGTATCATTAACCTTCAGCATTTAATCCTGCCGAACTCTGCCGCATGGACCCCCAAATGATACTTCTTATTCATAAAAATTGTATAAATACGATCACGTAATAAAAATGTTAAGCATACTTAGAACCTTATCATTGTGAATGTCATTGTCACTATCATGCTTGTCATTCTATGTTCAGTTTGAATTTTAGGTATTATGACAATGCACTAAAATGCTCAATATTATCCTTGTACTGTACCATGGTGCGCAATAAACGGTACATATAATTCCAAAGAGTCATAATTCTGAATAGATCAGAATTCCGAATGCAATGTTTTGATTTAAGACTTTATTTCTTGATATAACTCCAATTAAATTAGAAATGCGGAAAAATAAAATTTCGTACAAATTAATATTCAGAAAAAAACAGTACTTAACGTATAAGTAATGTATATTTCTGAACGTTTTTCATTTTAAATTACGCATTGGAATATATTATACGAGTAGACGTAAAGTAAGGGGCACTCAACAAAATTATTAGTTTATGAGCTAAGTATACGAGATAGAATATTCGATGAGACAGCGGAATGATAAATACATGCCGAAATGATTAAATGAACCTTCCGAAGTGATAAATACCCACTGGAATGATAGGACCGACCCACCGGAATAAGATTTTATCCACCGGGATAAAAAAGTTAATAATTATCAGCTATAAATTCAATTATAAAAGCCTTTATTTAAGTACAAAATATGATACATTTATTGATAGCTTATTAAGGAATAGTAAATTGTACAACAAGGGCATAAAACAAAACATTTCATCCAAGACTTATGGTTAAATTAAGTCGAGGATTAAATGGGTTTTAAGACCGAGTTATAATACACTTTGCTTTTCACTTCGATGACGAGGAAATAAAACAGTGATCATGTAAAAAACTTTATATAAGTCCTTCTTTATGCTGGGTGGCTGCATAAAATCGCATTTTATGCACTAGTGCATAAAGTGTTGTCGTCATCTAGACTAAGACAATCGAGCCCTACAGCCAGACAAACGAAGTGACTGCACTAAATAAATTTGTTATTTGAATACATTTACTTTCATTTAATTGCCGTTCAAAGTTGCAACTAACAAAAATGAAATTTTAATTTATAAAAACAAGCATTATTAACAAAAAAAATACAAAATCAACGTGTGACTTGGCAGTATTGCGTTCGACCTAAGTTAAAACATTCAGTTATTCTTAGTGAACTTACACAAGTAGCAGACACTTTCAATTCTTTCTTTTCTTCCATTGGTAATTCAAACCCTGCCAACTCTAATAAAGCTCCCTTAATTAACTCACTGGAAAATTCTTTCTTCCTTAGCCCGGTATTACCAGACGAAATATTTACTTTACTGAAAAATCTTAAAAATAAGACGTCTTTCGGCATAGACGAAATCCCCCTTTTTTAGTTAAAAGTTGTGCCGAGACCCTCACCGCTCCGTACACCTTTTTAGTAAGTCAATCCTTTTTAGAAGGCGAATTTCCCGAAGCACTAAAAATCGCATTGATAAAACCTATTCATAAAAAAGGTGACACACTTGACCTAAACAATTACCGACCTATTGCGCTCTTACCTACTTCAGCAAAAATATTTAAAAACTGCGATTATGAATCGCCTTTACTCGTTTTACGAAAAATTCAATATCTTACATGATAGCCAATGGCTTTCGAAAAAACCGCTCTACAACCCTAGCAACCTATAAATATGTCCAACTAATCATTAACATAATACATATTAAAAAATACGCAGTACGCCTCTTGCTGGATATGAGTAAGGCATACGATAGGGTTTCATACGAAACCTTACTGGATAAACTTCATAATACGGGGATCCGAGGATTGGCGCACAAATGGCTCAAGTCATATCTTACAAATCGCTCTCAATATGTTGAAATTGGAAATACAGACTTTGATACAGGCAAAATGCCAAACTTTCGATCTAATAGAGTCTTCACCGCCGGCTCTATCCCTCAAGGTAGCGTCTTGGGATGTCTTTTATTTCTTGTTTATATAAATGACCTCCCAAGCATAGTAAATAACCATTGCAGTATGCTCTTTGCGGACGATATTTCGGTGGTAATACCCTGCTCTAACAATGCGGAAGTCGAAAATAAACTAAATGCAACGTTGCATACAATTATAAATTGGCTGGAATGTCATAATTTAAAGCTTAACTTAAATAAAACTAAAATAATTCAATTTAAACCCTACCAAAAAGCCCCACTATTAATATCATATAGCTACAATAATATAAAATTAGAATCCGTGACTTCTGCCACTTTATTGGGTATCGTTCTAGATACCGGTCTAAACTGGAAACCCCACATCCAAAAGGTAGCAAAAAACTATCTTCCTTTGTTTACGCTCTCTAGCACCTTAAACGCGTAACAGATTTTCAGTCCGCACTCGCAGCGTATTACCTACGCATACGCCTATTCTGTAATGTCTTACGGTCTTGTTTTGTGGGGACACTGCTCCGAAGTGGATAAAATTTTGATTTTGCAAAAGAAGTGTATCCGAATATTAGTAATTATAAATCAACTAGAATCATGCCGACCATATTTTATCAAACATCAAATACACTCGCGGTCAAATAATACGGGTCTTCTGTAATGTGACATGCAATAAATATTTGACTTTGACTTTAAAAAGAGATATCGACTTCGAAGGGGCAGAGAAACTTTGCGCCGAATCGTAAAAGTGATAGCATTTAAGTTTAGGAAAACGCAAACAAACCGTAAGTTACTGGCAAAAAAAAACGCGAAGTAAGGCTATTAAGAATAAAATTTCTATGAAAAATATAAAAGTATCGGCATGAGGTTGTGTATGGCGACGAGACTTATGTTCATTCGACCCACACCATGGAACAAGCCTGCTCTAACAGTCAAGGCAAAGGCATTAAAAAATCAATTTCGAAGGGACCGAGGTTGATTATAGTTCATGCTGGTGGTGCTAATGGATTCATACCACATGCTTTGCTCATGTACAAAATCGGCTCAGACCACAGGAGACTAGCACAGTGAGATCAACAAAGAAAATTACGAGAAATGGTTGCAACAGAAATTAATTCCCAACCTTCAACCGAATTCTGTGTTTGTCACTGACAATGCGTCATACCATAGCACATTAGAGGACGGGGCGCCGAGCAGTGACTCTGCAAAAAATATATACAGGATTGGTTAAGAGACAAAAACATACGTTTCACTGTCAAAGCGTATAAACCAGAATTGTACGATATAATGAAACGCCATAAGCATCTCTATGTAAAGTACTCGCTTGACACCATAATAGAAGCTCACGGCACACAGTGTTAAGGCTCCCTCCATACCATCCGGACTTCAATCCGATAGAAAACATTTGGTCGCAGGTGAAAGGTCACGTAAGCAAATTTAATGTTGCCATGAATTTGACCGAAGTGCAGCGTTTTTTGTCTGAAAAATTTCAAATCCATTGGGCCAGGCGAGTGGTAAAACGTTGTAGATCATGCCATCAAATGCGAAGACGAATTTATGACATTGGCAGAAGCCATCGACGATAAATTGGACCAATTTGTTATAAACACCAACAAAAATACATTATCCTCATCGGATAGTTCGATTCGTGATAATGATGGTAATAGTAGCGACGCTCAGAGTGAAACTGGGACAGCAGGAGTGCGGGCCTTATGATTAAGTTGTTTTTTCTATTGTTGACTAAATTGTTATAAATACCTATTTGTTTATTAAATACATCGAAGATAAAAAAAACGTATTTTTAATTAAGTATATATTTGATGAAAACTGTTGGCCCGATAAAATTGGCACGAAGTGTAATTGTGCGGAGGAGCGTGACTTGCGAGTGAGAGAGAACTAACAGCTGCAATATCTTATGAACCTTATGTTGGTCTAAGGTTGATTGTAAGTTTTAAGCATTCTTTCGTTAATCTTCGGAGCCATACTTTCTTTTCTGCGCGAACGAAGATTCACGACGCGCCATATCAGTTGGGTACTACTGTACGGCTGGTTTTAGCAAGAATCAGTGTCCAGTGTCCACAAGTTTTTTAAGTTATTGAACATTGAAATTTTCGAAAAAGGTATAGATCTTGCGCTCCCGTTTTAAGGTTCCTTCGGCGAAGGCTAGACGTACAATAAATATTGTTATCCATCAATATTTCTCGTCTAGTCTGCTGTATTGATGGATGACAATATATGTCACAAAAATCTAGATTTTTGGGTTCCGGTTTGCCAATTTCTGATAAGTATTGAGATCCGTCAATATACTGAACTACACGTACAAAAAATATTGAGAAATGTCAGTACGCATCGCGACAGCAATGGAGACTGACGTGCTCTTTTCTTAAAAAGGGTGTTACTAATGTCAGAATGTTTTCAAAACAAGCGGCAGGCATACGAAAATAATTTTCGTAATCTTCTACGTCATTATTCAGTTTAATTTCAGCCAATAGATTCAAGTGTGTGTATTTATTTTTTTGTCGCAGCCAATTTTTAGTCCACTGCTTTCTTTTAACTCTTTTTTTTAAAACTAAATGCTAAAATAATAGCGAGACAAGCTTTAGTTTTTGTCTCCATATCTACACACACGACTGAACTGCACGAAACGCGTTATAATACTGACGTCAAAAATATTGCACGTATAGCCTTGGCACTCTGAATCCATGAACAGATTGTGATCCATCAGTATTTGCCAATTCACGGATAACAATATTTATTGTACGTCTAGCCTTCGCCTTCTATCTATGCCTTTAGTTCTTAATTCTATGGTTACTAACTTAGTGATCTTTTACAACCGTCCCTAGGTTAGCACAGAATAAATAACAGTACAAGTAGATAACATGACGAGTAGGTAGGTACAGTGTGTTTATGTATCTGTCTACCAATGACGGCACATACACCATCAGCCTGCATATCTACGACCTCTTTGGAGCTCATGTAGCCTGTGGTGCTAGACAAGATGCATTCGACAATCGTTAGCGATTATGTTTCGATTGATAAATGTATGGAATTGACGTAAGCCACCGAGATAGTAACGTGACACTTTCGTCAATTCCATATATTTTTCAATCGAAACATAATCGCTAGCGAGCGTCGAATGCAACTTGTCTAGCACCACTGGTTAGAGGTCTGAGGCCAGTTTCCACGTCGACACCGCATACCTAAGTAATATTGATCTGAAGCCGTATTATGAACTATTCAACGTTAAATCTGCCAAGTTCCAGTCGGAGAAAGGATAGTCCGTTATCTGCCTGAAAACTTTGACAGTTAATATTTGGGTTTTTGTACCTATCGTAATAGTGTTATATTTTTGAAATAACGGCTTACCTTAATGTAGTATCGTGCCACAGCGCTGGTCGTGCACAGAATGATGAGCAGCGCCATCACGCAACCAAAGACGACGCTGAAGGCCGACATCTTGCAACACTTTTAATCTTGAAACAGAAACATTCCACAAGTTATTTTATTTTAAGTACATTGTTAAGTGTCAGACAGATAATAGTGAAAACCTCGTCATGTGTTACACGCCTGTATACATTGATAAATAAAAACCACTGACGAGACGCTGGACCTGGTTTCTGAGCTGATCACGCTGAATTGACCTGACCGATTTTCATTAGACGTTAGAGGGGAAACTCTTGAAGCTTATTTGAGCTCCATTAGTAAAAGCTAATGTCACAGTTATTATTTGTAGGCCTCAATAATCCTGAAAAAGGCCGAAAATCCTACCTTAAATTTTGGTGACAGCTGTAGATAAAAAAAAACTACTACAAAGTTTATTTATCTTTCATTTTAAAGATAAACCAAGGTTTCATTTTCAGTAACAACATTTTTTTAATAATGCATCAGTACGTCCTCCACACCGCTCCAGTACGGGTCGCACAAGTTGTATTTTCTCGCTTGTCGCTCAATGCGTCTCTATCGTGACAGACTGGATAAAAAGGGAGATCCGAGCGACAAACAAGTCGCGGACCACTTGTGCTAGCCCTCCTGATAATTACCTACAAAACTCACTCTAATTTTGCCGACTTGTATAATTGTTCATACATATGTTTTTGTTTAGCTATTACAGTTTTTTTTTAATAATATACAATATTTAAAAAAAAATCTGTAATGTATAAAAATTAAAAGAATATCATTATGGGGATGGTTCCTACCGATTATCAAAACTTATGGATCACCCCTCGTACGTATTATATTATAGCTTTTAAAGTAAGAAAGCAATTAAATACATTTCTTTTTTAGCTTAACTGTACTTTGTTCAAAGAAGAAAGTTGAGTTTATTGTAAGTTTGTACATAGTTATGTTAATTTATTCATTCAAAATTAACTGTCAAAAAGTCTGTCAATTATTAAATTATTATATTACATAACATAACTGTACATCTACCGCTTTAAAAATCTGCCATTAACAGAATCAGCCGTTAAAAGAAACTGCCATTTCAAAAATCTGCCATTCAGGGATTAGTAAAAAATCGTACATACGTATTTACATTATGAATACAAAGCTAAGTATGCTAAGCTATTCAGCTAACTAACTAGCTTATTTAACTTGGGATAAAAAGACTTACTATGCCGTTTATTCCGGCATAGTAAGTCTTTTTATCCCAAGTTAACAATGTATCTTTTTCTATTAACTATATCGATTAAATAACTACTTTTTGAAACATGTTTTTGTTTACTTCTGAAAAATCAAACAGTTCCAATAGGAACAGCAATAAATAGATTTCTCGCAGATGAAGTCGTAAACTCCTAAAAGTAAGTTGAGCAAGTAGTTGCACAGACGTAGTGCACCAATCATCGCCATCGCACCGACTTTGTGGGTCAATTACGTATTCCCTAGCTCTCTCATAAACTTATACGAGGAAGGCACTAAGGTTTACTGAAAATGCAAGGTACATTCACCTTTATCGGCGAAAAATCGATTTGATGTCGTAGGTATGGTTATATACTACATCTGGTGCTCTATTCTACGCAGGAAAACCTACTTGCTTTTGATATGTTATGGTATTATTATTAACTAGGCCGATATACTGACAAGTGACAAGACCTAAATATTTCATTTATTTATAACTAGCGACCCGCCCTCACTTCGCTCCGGATTTAAGTATTATACATATAAACCTTCCTCTTCAATCACTCTATCTAGGTAATAAAAAAAATCTCATCAAAATCCGTTGCGTAGTTTTAAAGATTTAAGCATACATAGGGATATAGGGACAGAAAAAGCGACTTTGTTTTATACTATGTAGTGATTATGAATGGTAGGTTATTTTATGTAGACTGGTCGTAATTTTCGATTCTTGGATGTTTGACGTTCAATCACGGATATGAGCTGATTTAAATGAAATACGGCACACAGTGCTTATCAATTTAGCATTTGCACGTATAGGGCATTTTACCCCGCGATCATTTATTGTTTGTCCCTCAGGGTTTATTTTAGGAAATAGTTTTATTAATACACGAAATCGCGTCTTAATGCTCACTACTTATTATTTTATGTAGGTGACCTACGGTCACGAGCGTAAATTTAAGACCCAAAAAAAATCTGCTTGAAGTTGTCAATGTCCTTCGACTAAGCTTAGGTATTTATTTCTGATAAAGGGCGGAGTTGCCTTTATTAACGGACTTGCTACCCGTCAGCGGCTTCGCCCCGCTGCAAATTTTTGACCTTCCCGGTAGATTTTACATTTTTTTTGCGTGTGAAGCTCTGGGTCTACAAGACCTACGTTAGACCCCGCCTCACGTACGCCGCACACTCGTGGTACGCCCTCCTGGCGCAACGCACAGGAAGAAAAATGTGAGCGCAGCAAAACCTATACTTGCGGTCGTGACCGATCCAGCGGGACCTCAGGATCCTGGATTCATCGCGTGCCTTGCCTCGTCGATGTTTGCGCGAGCGGACGCATCGCGTTTCTCCCATCTGAGGGACATCGCGCCACAGCACGCGCGATCCCCGACGGCAAGGCATACTCCGGCCACCTCGACAGGCCGACGACAACGAAAATCCTCACGGACCTATAAAAACGCTGCTCAGCTAGAAGGTCGCTAGCCGGGCCTCCTCTAACGGATTCCCACCTAGCTGGCTTGATCACGCGAGCAGCCTAAATCCGGATTGACTTCAACGCCCTTTCGTCCCCAAAATCCTTTTCTGTCTGCCTGTTACCTCTTTACGCTTAAACTACTGAACCGACTTAGATGAAATTCAATTTAGCATGGAGATATTTCTAGTCCCAGGACCGACGAGAGGAAGGACATAGGATAGTTTGTATCCCGGAAAATCGTACTGACGGAGCAGCGATAAACGTCTTCTACGCGGACGCTGCCGCGGGCAAAAGCTAAATTAAATAAAACGACTATTTTACGAGACGGTAAGATATGTTTTACTAAGAAATACGACAGAACACAAACACAGATCGGTACTTCACCTAATTGAGATCAGTTAGGGATAAGCGACATTAGTTCAGATATGGTAGATCAGGTAAATTGATCTAAGCTTATTTACTTTAATCTGTAGGAGTAGGTAAAATTAGCATAAAAAATTACATACATACATAAAGTCACGCCTTTATTCCCAGAGTGGGTTAGGCAGAGCTACAGTATTACCAACAACTCTAAAAAACTTGTTGATAATTCTGTAACCACATTTTGCACAATCAGGCTAAGATGTTTACCACATGTGGTGGCAGGTGGTGTTTGTGACAGGTTGCAAGCCCATCGCCTAACAGTACTACAAGCCTTTATTCCCTTAGTCGCCTCTTACGACATCCACGAGAAGACATGGAGTGGCACTATTCTAAGCCGGCAACCACACGGAAAATTCTAACCCGGCAACCACACGGAAAGTAGCATAAAAAATTAAAAGCGAATATCCAGTTAAGTAAAACAAGATAACCGACAAGTAACAGGTTATTCTCGAAAAATAAAAAACTATCTACTATAATTACACAATTAATTAAGTACAGCGTTATAGTACCAAGAGTCTCCGAGTTAAACCGCGGGCAGGGACATGGTGAAACTATAAGGGTTCCTTATTGACTACGGAACTCTAAGAAACGGCCGTATTTCTTGAATCGTTTATGGGATAAGCGACAACAAACTTGTCAGAAGAACATGAAACCAAGCATGGTAATGTTCTACAGGTCTTGGACAAAATCCAAGTTTTCGACCTTGGGGTGCTACTACGGGGGTGGGGTGCGACCTTGGGGGTTTCGCTTCTCTCAGTTTCTCAGTTTTTATTAAATATTCCTAGATTTTGGGTTTCTAAGCAAAGATTTATTCTAATTAAGAATATAATCGAAAATGGCGGATACCGGACCTTTTGAAAACTAAAATTTATAATTTTACCGAATTATTACTACTTAATAAATTGCCGAGGCATTTTCGGAGTATTTGGTACGATAGCAGTATCTAAGCCAGGAACTAGGAACGATAAGAGCTGTTTGTCGAATACCCATTAGCCTTATATAACTTATCTTCTGACGAGATAGCGTATTTATTTTGTACGCTGACGACACACCATACGGATAGGTAAGCAAATAAGTGCAATTGTCTAGGTACTCGTAAGTATAATCTTAATAAATAGTAAGGGCTAAAGTCATAATGTTTAGTAAAGTAAGTCATAATAATTTTCGCAAGTCATAACGTATTTTTTAAAGAAACTGTTACTCTTCAGTTAGTCGCCTGTAACACAAAGGTCGATGAAATCTATTTACTTAGTCGTGAAAATTAAACATAGAGTTCAATATGTCCTAAAATTTTCCAATAATTCTAGTTTTATATCACAATAACGAGATCCTCGGTGCGCGAGTCCGACTCGCGCTTGGCCAGGTTTTTCTCATATGACCGGGAGAAAAACGGGCATGCGGTTATATTACTATTACTGATGGAAAAGTTATCGACACCGCCGGCATTTTAAGCAGGCTTCGGCTGATAATGTACAACACGCCAAATGCTAACTGAACTCATAATGTGCAATCTGTCAAAATGTAAACATGCAAAAACTGCATCGTGGTAAACGTACAATACGTGAAATGTACAGTAAGCAAAATGTACTTACGCTTAAAGCCTATAACGCAAAATGTGTAAAAAGAAAAATAGACATTTCGCGAATTGTTCAATGCAAAATGCTTATTTCGCAAAATATGCATTACAAAAGCGAAAATTGAAATTTTATCTGAGAATATTGCGGCAATGTAGTTAGTGACCCTGTGTTACCCTGTCATGTTTTTTTTAAATTGCCGCGTTTTTCCTGGTTCAGCTTTCGTTAGCTAGATTCTACAACGTACGTACATTTTGCGTATTGTTTATTATCTTTTCGAATTGTACAATTTGCGTGTTGCTCATTCTAACTTTGCACATTATGCTACTATCGCGTGGAGTAAATTTTGCGTATTGTTTACAATTATCATTAATATCATTATGTTCATTTTATGGTACTTAAGTTTAGTCAGAGTCAGTATTTACTGCTAATGTGAGAGGTGCGAAAGAGGCGAGATATTTTGCACGTTGATTTTTACAGCTCATATTTATTAATACATATATGTATTATGTACATAATTAGAATGATAAATTTTTGTAGTCATATTTTCTATTTATAGGAAAATGGAAATAGTTACGGGCGATTAAGTTTACTCTAACATAATCTCATACATCAGTTATCTATCAATGTTAAATCCGGATTTAATTTAGCACATGATAACGATAATAATTCTAACACTTTCAGTTTGTACAAAATGCATAAAGGATAATGAACAGGGAGCGAAACTTTGGTGCCGATGACAGGCGTATGACGTCAAGCTACATACAGAGTGTTTTTACATAGATTTTACATCATCACTAATAACAACTTATTGGCCTCTTTAGTTTACCGATATTGACACTAGAGATGAGACGGCCGGTACTTAACATAATTTTCTGTCATTGTCATATTAAAAAGAAGATGGTTTGAGACAATAACAAGTTTACTTGTATTTTATTATTTGTAAATTGAATCTTTACCGCCAGAAGATATTGATTTAGATGAAGAAAGGTTGACTTTGAACAATATTTGCCCCGGGTGCGGTTACAGAGATTCAACAGTTATAGTGTCCTGAATGTTTGCGTTTGAATTTTAAGCGTTCTGCATTCTTCGAAATCCAACGAATTTTCATTTAATGTTTTTTATTTACTTGTGGACAGAATACTTTTCGTTACAATTACATTGCCCAATAAAATATTTTGTCGATGTATTTTTTTTAAATATTGACTTTATCATTATAGCATTATTAAGCATCAGTGGGAGTCGCAATATTGTTTTTATATAAAGCATCCTATATGTGAATTTGCGTCATAATGTCGTCATCGGCACCAAAGTTTCGCTCCCTGATAATGAAACAGAGTTTTCGATGGCTCTATTGAAATATTATCTAAGATATTGATTACCACACGCAGAGTTAATTTTATGATAATGACATTATCATAATAATATACGTGTACAGGGTGGAAGGGGACGGGGGACCTTCCCGGAACTATAGCGTAATTAAGACGTACACAGTAGATTTGTGATGGTTATAATGATGAATCAACTAATCAAAAAAATATGCAAATTGACTCTTTTTTCATTGCGGTGACAACCCTGTTACACCTACCCATTACGACTTGACTATGAAAACTCGGAAACTACGCTTATTTCCGAACGTCAACGTTGCCATAGTGATAAGATGATAACTTAAGGATGCATAGATGTCAAATAATCCATTTACCTAACGAAATGAAAATGTTTTTTATTATTTACACAAATTGATTAACCATTACTTTACACATTATCATGTTGTAATAAAAATCTAACACTACGTCTACAAAAATCTTACATTACCCTCACATTCGGTGTTCAAATGTCCCTCCACGGCTTATCCTCACCCTTGACAAAATATGCTCTTCATCATTTTTTCTCCGCAGATTGTTAAAAGTATCAGTTATTCATCGTCGCATCTCGTCCGCAGTGTCACATTCCGTTTTGTACACACTATCTTTTACAGAGAATCCGTGTACAGGAAGTAGGTAATCTAGACACGGCAGTAGGCTATTACAAAAGATAGTAGAAGTAGGGCAATCCCGATCCCGAGGGAGTAGAGCTTGAACCCTCTGTATTTCGTAAGGGTGAAGGCTGGCACGTTTGAGAATTGTAAGTACTGCAGTATGGGTTATTCTGAAATGTCGACCCGCTACTCTTGAACTCGCTCTCGGGTGTCTTCTAAAATAACGCAGCACCCTTTCTTCAAGTCGAGCCGCAATTCGAACAACGCCTCCACGTTGGTCGTTCTGGGCTGTTGCTGGTACAATACAATACGATCCAAAGCCCTTAAAATTGTCCTATGCCCAGTTGGATGTGGTGGAGGATACGGTTCTCGGTATCGACGCAAAGCTTCACCCGCGTGATTATTGCACGTCGCGTACAATAAAAGCAAATTCAAATAACCACGAGCATCTAGCAAAGAAGGCATTTTTTTTAAAGAATGACATACGAGTAGGTAAATTTAATGTCATTTTTATTTCAACATAAAATGCATCAATGGCCAATACAATAACGCAAAAATGTTCATAAGTTAAGTACCTACCTAAACAGTTCTCAATAATGTTTATTCGATAAACGTTTCACGTTTTGAAGCATGAAAATTGAGGAAATATGCCTACTCAGCAGCACAATTTCAATTTATTCGTAAATAATTTAGTTCAACAAGCTAAAACCTATTTACCCATCTAGGTAAACTAAGATACGATGAAAGAAGGTTCTAATATCATATTTAATTGTTTATGAAGATTGAGTATACTTCAGTGTCTGTCAATGTCGCTATTTCAGAAATTTAATGTGTCAAGTTGTGCTTAGTAGGTAGTTATTATGTTATTATTTTATTCGAGGAATTCCGGTAACCTTCAGGGAGGGAAGATGGCCGATTGAAAGACCATGAATTTTACCATTTTTATACAAAATTAATCAATTTATCAAATGCTCAAAATGAGTCCCTTCCTGTTGAATACAAACTCGCACTCTTTTGATTATTTCGCTCCCTGTCGATTTTTTGATCTTGTTGTGGTGGATATTTAGAATAATACGTCAAGTTCTGTTTGTAGCTCGTGGACACTTTCATACTGATTCTTGTAAACTATATTTTGGACATAACCCCAAAAAAAATCTAAATCTATCTATCTATCTCTCTATTTATTAGCTTTTCATTTTTCTGAACAAAATTTCACATCAAATGGTAAAATTCATGGTCTTCCTTTTTTTTCTGACACTATGTTATTTAACAAAAATAATCCTTATGATAAAGCCTTTCGATCGGTATGATAAAGTTACAGGGTAATTATTTTTCTCGTGTAACGGGTTCCATTCCCGGTTCAACCATATTATAATTATTTAAATGTCTATGAATGCAGTTTCATTTTTTTTTAAATTAAAATATTGTCTTTTTTCAGTAAAATGTTTCATCTACAATATTCAAGGTACTTTTCTTCCATGTGGCATAGCCGTGGGACCTGTATATAAAAGATTGAACTTGAACTTGAACAAAATCGACGACAGGAATGACGTCACAGCTGTTGTTCGATGTTTAAAATATAAGGACCTTATATTATAAAGAAATTTGCATTTATTTCGTTAATAACTATATTTAAGCCAAATTCGTTGAATTAAAATATTACGTAAATAAAATGAAGATGCCGAAAAAAGCAATCTAAACATTAATAGTACATTGTTCATCAAGGGAAGTAAGAAGGGGATAACTAACGTGAGTATTAGGACCCCAACGCCGTAGGTGGAGAGCTTTTAATGACTCGAGTTTGCTTTCGCCTTGCTGCCCGTGATACACACTATGTTTTTCATCACATTTGCAAGGAAAGAAAATAATAAATAGACTTTTAAAGAAAACAACAATCAAAAAAAGAAAGGCACTCGACTCGCTCGAGATTGTCAATGTGACAACGCCACTTTTTTCAATATAGTCTTCACAGAAATGCTAAAGACCTGCCATTAGTTTTCAAACTTGACAGGTAGGCAGACGTACTCGTACTGCCAGATTGTACCGATTTTAATGTAAAATTTAATGAAAATAATTGCGAATGTCTCTGTAATAATAGAAAAATATAAATATAATGCATTTAAATGTACCGTATAAGTCTTATATACAGTAATATTGGTTTGTAGCCAAGTTTTGAATATAGGAAATAAACCTTGACTGATTTTACACCTCCTTCTGAAATGTTGTACTAATGGGTTCTATATTTCAAAACTAAACCTATAACTCCCTTGGGAGGTAAATACGCTATAACTGCCCTATACGCTTTCGTGTTATGACACCCTTTCCAAGCATGTGTAATGAAAAAGACTTTCAAATTTTAACAAATTTTAAATTTAAGCGTTAATAAACGGGTCAAAACTTAGTGTACTGCGTTTTATATGTTTTTTTTACATTTTCTCCTAAGTCATATCACGCCTGAATTCACAGAGTGGGGTAGGCAGAGCTACAGAAATACCAACAACACTAAAAATGGGACCCTATTATTAAGACCTACGCTGTCCGTCTGTCCGTCCACCTGTCTGTCTGTCCGTCTGTCACTAGGCTTTATCTCATGAACCGTGATAGTTAGACAGTTGCAATTTTCACAGACGATGTATTTCTGTTGCCGCATTAACAACAAATACTAAAAAACAGAATAAAATAAATATTTAACGGGGCTACCATACAACAAACGTGATTTATTTGCTCGTTTTGGCTCGATATTTATAAAAGCTACAGGCAGGCGCTTGAAATATTTACAGAACATTTTGTTATATATTCACTTTAGATATAAATTAATAATTAAATTAAATTAAAACAACTATTGAAGGGGGGCTCCCATACAACAAACATGTATTTTTGCCGTTTTATAGATAACTGGCCTAGCTGAGTTATTTAATTGATTTTGTCTCGGGTCGTAGAGCCAGAAATATTTTTACTGCAGTACATCATCCCGGTAAACAACATTACGGGACTTATTGTTCTATACGTGGATATGACACACGCGAGCAACCTCATAGAGCTGCACGTGGGCGAAGCAGGGGTGCCCAAGTGGATGCTAGCTACTTGTAGAGTTTCCCCCTGACTTTTGTTTATTGGAATGTATAAAGCCACCTTCAGAGGAAATTGCAAGTGCATGTGTCACTATTTTTTTAATATGTGGCGGACTAAGATCCATCTTAATCCGCCCAACTAGCAACATTTTCTTCATATAATGATCGCGGCAACGTAACAACATATCCAGACTTTTAGCTTGTGACATTAGTCATATAAACGCAATGAAAACGTTTATAGAATGCGATTTTGGCCCATTTTACTCAACGTTTCAGTCATATTAAAGTCATTTAACTGCAACCGCCAGCCACTTATTGATCATATTATAATCACCAACGTGACTTTATTATAACTAATTAGATGTATAATAGCGACTTGTATGGCATTTATATGAATTTTAATTATATAAGAGACATATAATCGTGGCGTTAGTTGCTTATTAGCTATATAATTATCATCAATGGTACTACGTTATGACTATTTTGATATATTATTGCTACTGATACGAAGTATTTGTTGAATTAAAGTAAGTAACAGAAGATAAGACATTTAATGTTGGTAAGTATTATTTTGACAGAGTTATCTAAAAAATATCTGGCCGTATTACATTATAACCCGAACGGTATTATGAATGCTGTTAAATTCGACTTCATGGTGGAAATGTATTTGCAGGCCACTTTACTGATGAAGTTTACTATGTTAAAGTAAAAATATTTAACGCCCCATGTTAATTATTAGTTACCTATTTAAATGTGACTTAAGTAAATATTTAGAAATATCACAAAAAATGCGGTCAAATGTCATTTATGCCACTAATATGTCATATAACATATAACTGCTTGTTATATAGCAAGTTTAGCGGTTAAAGCCTCATGACACCTATGTTGGACACATTTTTAGGTTAAATCTTTTTTATTTTCCTCTTGAATCCATTGCTCTTTTTCTTATTTGTCCAGCTTTTCCAGTCCATTCTCGTAATATAATCAAGGTTTAACTCACTCGACGTGTGGTGGACATTTAATGACAATGACAATGAAGTGCTATAAAAGTAATATAAACGTTACATGTAAAACAAAAAACTAGTATAGTAGCATTCATATTTCACTTATTTGAGCTAAGGGTATATACGATGTTATTACTCGACCGAATAATCACGTAAGCGTCATATAGGTAGGTAGATAGGTAGATTATTCAGCATTATCTTATGACTCTTAAGTAATAAAAAGACGTCGAGTAAAAGTTTACTCAGTATCACATTATGTATGACTTTATATCAAAGTGCTGATTAAGATACTTCTATATAACATGATCTATAATTCGCGTTTATATGACTTCATGGAACTTATACAGCACAATAGCCATATAATAGCAACCACATTTCATTTACTCTACTCTGCCTGGCATGTAATACTAATAAGTCAGCTATATAAGTTACTGTTACTAGAGTAAAAAGTCATATAAGCTTCTATAAAAAGGGGCCTTATTCAGCAATTTCTTATATGACTTATAAGTCATAAAAGGAAGGAGAATAAACGCGCTCGGTGTCATAATATGACTGTTATGCTGTTTTTATTAGAAACAGAAATATAAAAACATTTATACAATTCGTTTTTAATTAAAACTAACTTATAAAATAAAACCCTCCATTGCACCCACTTGCGGCGACGTGCCGAGGACGCTCGCAACATTACCCCGTTGCACTGCAATGCTCAATCGTAGAGCAAAAAAGGAGTCTTGCCGGTGGTCGCCAGAGACGCCGTTTAACTCGTCTGACACTTTTTTATATTTTTTTTCGTGTCAGACGAAAGTTTCCAGTGCAAGTGCAGCAAATATGAAATTCGGCTTTAAAAAAGCGTTTTTGCGGCACTTGATGGTTTGGGTGTGGTCTGCAGCGGTCCTTGGACGTGAGACGGCGCAAGCGTATCAACGCAAGTGACGTCCCACGCTAAGAGGCGACCAAGATGTCACGGAATTAACGTGCATCCATCGGGTCTCTTTCCGTCTGAGGCAGAAGCATTATTATCTAAAAGTGATCCAACGGTTCGCGAAGGGGGAGAGTGCAGCCAATGGCCCGACTCTGGCTCATAAACTGCCAATAAACGGTCGTTCTCGGATGAATTTTGTCTATTTTCCAAATTATTGCGATGGGAAATTCTGACCGAAATAACGTCCCATGCCGCTGGGTTAGCTTTCGACGGGCAAATTTTCACCCGGATTACGGACACGCCAAGCATCCTCTGAAACGGACAAACACGACACCTGAACATCAGTTGGGTTGGAAACATTGAGAATCCCACTGATGAGGGTGATTGTTCTGTGAATGGAAGAGAGGAAAGCTGGGAGTGCCAGGTCACTAGTAGCCCGAATGCCAAGCCCACCGTACATAACGGGGAAGATTGCTTGAGATCAACTTGAGACCGTTGTTGGGAAAATGTGAGATGTTCAAAATTTTGCTAGTAGTTAATTTTAAAATATTATCAATTGAGGCTCATATATGAGGAAATTTCCAAACTGGGCTACGGCGAAGAATGTGCCGAAATTAAGGGGGAAAGAGGCACAAAAATACGAGTAATATAACTATGGCAATATGCCCTCCGGTTGACTTTGACCACTTCCTAATTCGTCCACTTCCAAAATTGCCCACTTCCAATGCTGCCGACTTCCTAACTTGTCCACTTCCAAAGTTGCCCACTTCCTAACTTGTCCACTTCCAAAGCTGCCCACTTCCTAACTTGTCCACTTCCTAACTTGTCCATTTCCAAAGCTGCCGACAAGTCCGCCTTTTGTACGAAAAGATTAAGCATTAGAAATGGTCCGAATTGGAACTAGACAATTTAAGAATTGACTGAATAGGAAGTGGACAGCTTAGGAATTGTCAAAATTCGAAGTGGACGAATACGGAACATAAAAGAGACATTTTAGGATAAGGACGTTTTAGGAGTGGACGAATTAGGAAGTGGGCAATTTTGGAAGTGGACGAATTAGGAAGTGGTCAAAGTCGACCGGAGGGGCAATATGAGGTGAGATTTTGTACTGTTATGCTGAGTAACTAAAATGCTACATAAGCTGGCTTTATACGACAGGTTCTGTAAAATTTGCGTTTACACGACTTTTATACGATTTATTTATTTCTTTATTTAAACGATTTTCTTTTTACGATTTATTTATGAGTTTACATGACTTTACAGAAAGATCCAATACGCCATGAAACATAAACTTAGTAAATAACATAACATCTAGTACAATTTTACACAAAAATATTACGGATTAATTGAACGCTCTAGTTACATTACCACAGTTGTGGGCCTAGCAATTTTATCACCGAGTACTGATTTGAAACGTAAGCGCGTAAGACTGAGCAGCGCCATCTATCTGAATATTTAGAAAACTAAAGTTATCAATCTTGCGTGTTCCAAGTTGCAAAATGCATACAATGCGGGGAAAAAAGCATGTTCATTGCAAAAACAACAATAAAAACAGCAGTCTACCAAATACCAGATTAAACGTAGAAGAGAAGAAATGTATTACGATTCCTTGATCGTCTCAAGGAAATACTAATTTTTTTCGGGATAAAAGTAGCCGATATGTTTGTCTAGGGTGTCAGCTACTTCCATACATTTTTTTATGACAATTGTTTCAGCCGTTAATTCCTTGCTTATCCCGCGGGAACAGTACATTTTTTCGGGATAAAAAGGTGCCTAAAAGTAGTCTAAGGGTGTCAGCTACCTCCATAAAATATTTTATCAAAATTGGTTCAGCCGGTAGTGCTCATCCCAGGGGAACATATCTGCATATTTTTGGGATAAAAAGTAGCCTTTATGATAATCTAGGGTGTCAGCTACCTCCATACAAAATTTTATCAAATTCAGTCCAGCCGTTTCAGGGTGAAGACGTACAAACACACACACACACAAACTTTCACCTTTATAATATTAGTGTGATGGTACAAAACCCTTCATGGGCGAGTCCGACTCGCATTCGATCTGTTTTTAGGGTTCCGTAATCGAATTGGGAACCCTTATAGTTTCGCCATGTCCGTCCGTCCATCCGCAGCCTAGCGCAGAGACTCTTAGTTTTAAAAGACTGTAGTGTACATAGTAGTCACGCCAAGAAAATGATACAATAAGATTAAAAAAAAAAAAATTAGAGTACCTTCCCTACACTTAACGTGGGGACGTATTTTTTTTTCGTCTACCCCATTGTGTAAGGTGTAGTTGGAAAGGTCTCACAAAGGGTTTGTGACCGCCATTTTTCGATTAAGGGGGTCAGTTTATGAGATATTAAGCTTTAAATTGCTAATTTTGTTAGAGTCAAGTTTTTTATACTTAGTTGAGTTTTATTAAGAGCGACGGTGGCTTAGTGACGTAGGCGCTCGACTCGTGATCGTAAGGTACCGTGATCAAACCCCCGCGGTCACCACGTACCAATGAGTTTTTTAATTAATAAATCGATGGCGACATTCAAACTGCCAGGTTAAATATTCATGTAAAATAAATGAATATCAAGGGAAAATGGCACACAAATTGACCCAATCCCAACTAAGCTCTAGGCTTTTACCAGACAACGATAAACTTACACACACATGTAGAGAAATGTAAACATAAATACATAGAAAACATCCAATACTCAGGATATATACCTACAAGCGCTCATCACATCACACAAACATTTGCGGGTGCGTCCCACGAGATATAACTACATAATAACTATTTTCATGTTACTAACGTTTACGAGATATAATGAACGTTAGCTATAATAACAAAATCAATATTTTTATAAGGAATAACGGTCAAGTCATATAATATTCATTTTATATAATATTTTTTAATATAACACTCACAATGACTAATTTCAGTTCGTATAACATACATGACATATACTAAAAGATAATATGTATTATGATCGCTATAAGTGTTACAAGATATAATATCGTATGATATAAATGTGAGCGAGCGAAGCGAGCGAGCAAGACCTATCTGGGCAGAACCGACTCGGATAGGTTAGGTTAGGTTAGGTTAGGTTAGGTTAGGTTAGGTTAGGTTAGGTTAGGTTAGGTTAGGTTAGGTTAGGTTAGAAGGTTCGAGGTTATTTTTTTCACATCCCTTGAAAAAACTATGCGAAACAATTTGATTGTAAAATTAAAAAGGCCACGTAATATAATATTATACGTGCATTATATTTTTTGATTTATATATGTTTTATATGTTAGGTTAGGTATACACTTTGTTTGTTATATCAATTGATATTATATATTAATAACGTTATACTTTATGGAAATAGTTATTTTGACATTATATCTTTCGTTCATTATCTCAATTGTATGTTATATTAAACATATTTATACAAAGTGAGCGTATATATTGTGACTGTTATATGATAAGTTCTTATATCTCGTATTACTTACCCAACATTTGCCCTTACCGGGATTTAAACTGGGGACAGCTAGCTTCGTAGGCAGAGTTTCAGAAAACTCAGAAAGTTATCCATATCAAGTACTTAGACAGATACGGATGACGTCGATTAGTGATGGTGCAGGTGGCGAGTGGTGTCACATTCAGATTGGCTGTCGCAGAATGTCGCTGTTGAATGGTGACCACGCACCACTGCATTCGGAACTTCGGGCGCCGAGTCCCTGTCACTCGGTAAGTAGGTACAGTCGGGGTAAGAAAACCTTCGTCAGTTATCTTTTTCATTCCTTTGTCAAGTCGTAAACTCTTAGCACCTTTTGAAACTAAAGCATTACGCAGACAACCGCACATAAAATTAAAAATGTGTATGGGAAAACCAGCCAAGTCAGCCCTTAGACTACATATTTGGATTTTGCATAGAACTTGGCACTCAATCTCAGATCTCCATTCTTTTTGCGGCGAAGCCCACAGCAGAGAATAATTTTTGTATTGAACTTGGCTCTCCTTTTTTATATTTATGTTTTTGGTGGGATATCATTACTTTTTGTAGGTAAGTCTTACCTACTTACTAAAAAATATAATTATGATTTATTTAAACTATTGCCTATACTACCTATACTAAACCTACGTACCTACTTATTATAGGAATTGTAATAATAATAAGTATATACACCTACCTACTTATAACTATAAAATTATTATTTATTTAAACTATTGCCTATACTATACTATACGTACGTACCTACTTATTAAAGAAATTGTAATAATAATATTACTACAAAGTATAAGTTTTCCTTAAGAAAACTTAGCAATTTCGCAGCATAAATCGCAACCTTATAGGTCAGATATCGAGAGACAACCGGACAGCAAGACGGCGCTCGCGCTTATGAGCGCGGCTGCCGCTCGCTCGGCCACGTTCGCGTCAACGGTTCGATTCGGTTGTCACAGCGCCCCACCCACCCCGCCCGCGCCGCTCCGGCGTCACTCGGCGCGCGCGCGTCGTGTATATACCGAAAATCTAAATGCCTATTATTTTATCATTATTTATGAGTAGGTAATGATTTTACACTATTGATGTGCGCTAAATATAAAAATAATAATTAATCCCAGTTAATAACGTAGGTACCCTAAGTAATATTAGGTATTTATGTTAAGCGTTCATAATAGAATCTAATTATTTAAAAATTGACAGTTTTTTATTTATTCCTTTGTATTCGTCTAATTACCTATCTGCATACCAAATTTTAACTCTCTAGGTCATCTGGAACTGGGTTAGAGTTTTGGTCTATAGGTCAGTCAATGATAAAAATGAGGAATTTTGGACATTAATATCTAAATAACCGTTTGAGGTAAGCTTATGAAATTTAGAACACATATGTATCTCGCAAGTCTCAATATATGAGCCAAATTTGATACGTTTATGTAAAATAGTTTTTGATTTATGAGGTGGTCAAAAGTGGCTCCAAATGGTTCGTGTAATATTACACACGGTGCGGCTCGCCAGTTCTGTTTCTTGAACTTGGCTTGACACGCTCCCGCGTGTCTAGATAATGCCGAGGAATTTAAGCATCGAAGAAAGAGCTGCAATTATTGCGGACCATGAAGCTGGGTATAATATTAGCGAAATTTCGTCAAATCTCAACATAACCAGAGATACTGTAAGGTTCTGGATCATCCGACACGCGGAAGAGGGTCATCTTACTGATCATCGCCATACTAATTCTGGACGCCGCCCGACCCTCACCCATGAACAATTAAACTTTATGAGGCAAAAATATGAAGAAAATGGTTTTGAGAAAACTAGTTTTTTTGCTGAAATGTTTGACGTGTCTCCAAGAATAATTAGAAATGCATTGCACTCAATGGGACTACATCACCGCCGTCCTGCCAAAAAAGTGGCTTTAACTAGTGCTCATAAAGCTCAACGTTTAAGTTTTTCTCGATCATATTTAAATTTCGATTGGTGTCAAACAATTTTTACGGATGAAAAGAGCTTCCAATCATCCCAACATGGTAGACTACACTTGTGGAAAATATTTGGAACGAGGTATTCGGAGGACCATATTGTGCCAAATTTCAGTTCTGGACGCATATCTGCCAACATTTGGGGTTGGATGTCTGCTGATGGAGTAGGCGACCTTGTTGTCCTTCCGCCTAGGGCAAACGCTGCAAGTTACATAACTGTTCTGGAGGACAGCATGCTTTTCCAAGCGTTCGTACTGTATTTCCGGCTAATGAACTAACCGAGTTCAATTATGTCCACGACAACGCTCGTATCCACACAGCACGTATCGTAAATGAGTGGTTCCATCGGCATCCTGAGGTGGTAGTGATTCCTTGGCCTGCAAAATCAGCGGACAAAAACCCGATCGAAAATCTGTGGGGTTTGATGGTGCAGCGGTGGGTAAATAACAACGAGAGGAGCAAAGCAGCTGTTGTTGAACATTGCTGAAGTGTTTGGGAGGGCTTTAGAGGAACCGACATATGCTCTCGTCTTGCTGGCTCAATGCGAGAGCGACTACAAGCTGTGATTGATGCGAATGGCGGATATACTCGGTTTTAGTTAAGTTTTGTTTATTTAAATAAATTTTACCATATTTGCAAATTATGTTTACTATTTTATTTACTTTTACTAACTAGACGGCACTATTGAACACGAACTCAAGCCGCAATCTCGTAAACAAGATGACACAGTTGATATCGTTATCTCTTTCATAAAATTCAAAGCAATTATCCTAATGTCCGATATTACAAGAGCATTCACGAAGCATTAGTCCTTCGTGAATGCTTTGTAGTCAAAAAAGTTGGTAACCTTTAATTGTAACTGTCATCCCGACTGGCGGCGAGTGACAGTCGACCACCGACTGCAATATGTGACGTATTATATGTCATACTCAATCGGTAAAGCAGAGTATCGCTCATTGTGAGCAAACGAAAATAGATCTTAAGGTGACGAACCTTTTCTTACCCCGACTGTACTCGAGACTAAATCGAGAGAAAGGGATGGAGTTAAAGAAACTTGGATCTTAGATTTTTAAAATAGGGCCTCTGAATTAAATATTCATAATAAACCGTGATGAGCAATTAAGTACATACCAAATATGATTATTAGGTATTAAGTATGAGTAATCACATGCAATTCTAGTCTGTGAAATTTACTACCTCAATCGTATTTAAGAACCTAACGTACTTGTTTATTTTTCACCCATATATAGAATAAATTCACATATTCACTGTATGATTCCCAACCTTATGAAATGTCAAACTTTATGGATTATTTTGTTTGTTTTGTTTTGTTTTGTTTTCTTTATATTAGGTCAAGTATGAAAAACCGGCCAAAAGCATATCGGACCATGCTCAGTGTGGGGTTCCGAAGCCGTTAAGTATTACAAACATCTCAACAAGTAGGTAATAACTAATTTTTTAACACAGTTGCTCAAAAAGTGGTACTTTTCGTAGCTGTATATCGTGCGCAAAGTTGGATATTCCGCACTAGTGCGTTATAGTTTTCCATTTTTTTTAATATAATTTTGTTTCAACTTCCAAGCCGTGCATCCAACCAAAGAGTTTGCATGTTCAACCACTTTTTGATTACGTCATTTAGCATTGAGACTATACATAGGTAATACAATTTAAAATATAAAAATTAAATAATATTTATTAGGTAATATTAAAAAAAACAGCTCTCATCAAGATGGCTGAATCTGAATTAGTATTACGAATGATTAGATAGTTGCGTATTAAGGTGAATTCACATTACACCATGCCGAAACCGGGCCCAGCCCAGTACGGCGGCGTAATGTGAATCCACTTTTATGCATTACCGCTGGTTTATAGAGAATTATACTTTTTGATTTTTAAATATAGGTAATTAATTTACTGTGACTTTTTTTTTTATTTGGCTGAATGGTCACAACCGTTGCCATTTCATAAAGTCTGTGTCAATTAAAAGTAAAATTGTCTCTTGTAATAGTTTTATTTACTGATTTATTTTGTTTCATTGATATTTTTTCGCAAATGTATTAAAAAACGTCGTTTGATACACGTGCGGAACTGTCGTTTTAACTCGTCCCGAGTCTTGTCCCTCGCTTGCAGCTCGGGCCAAGATACTTCGGGACTCGTGTAAAATGACATACTTTCCGCACTTGTAACGTACTAAGTATTCTATTTAAAGTCAATTGGCCGTCTTAGATGATTTTAGTAGGAATAAACACTTAAATTGCCTGTATCTCAAGAACCAATGATGTCTACTTAGTCGTGATAGTTTTCCTTTAAAATTCGTTATATGTTCTTTCATTTAAGGTTTTTTTCAGATTTTTAGTATTTGTAGTTATGGCTGTAGGGGCCCCCCCTACAGCCTTAACTACAAATACTAAAAATCAGAAAAAATCTTAAATGTTAGAGCAAGTAACAAGTTTTAAAGGAAAACTATCACGACATCATTGGTTCTTGAGATACAGGCGATTAAAGTGTTTATACCTACTAAAATCATCAATCAATTCAAGACGGCACCAATTGACACTCGAGTCTAACAAAAATTAGCGCTTTAAAGCTTAATATTTCATAAACGGATGACTTAATGAAAAAACTGTTTTCACAAACCCGTAATATTTTTGAAAGACCTATCCAACGAACTCTCACACTATAGAGTTGACGAGAAAAAATTACGTTACGTGTAGGGGAGGTACTCTAAAAAAATTTTTTTTTAATATTTTATTGTACCACTTTGTTGGCGTGACTAATATGCATATTCTTGCTAAATTACAGCTTTCTACTACAAATAGTCTCTGCGCTAGGCCGCGGACGGACGGACGGACGGACATGGCGAAACTATAAGGGTTCGTAGTTTGACTACGGAATCCAAAAAAATGGATATTATCCACTTTGTTGGCGTGACTAATATGCATATTCATGCCAAATAGGTATGCCTTTCTTGCATTATTTAATGTACCTAATTAAATAAAAACTGGTGAATAGGTGAAAAATACTGAACAAGGTAGTCACACCAACTAATATGTATCTTTATGCCAAATTACAGCTTTCTAGTACCTACTAACAGTCTCTGAGCCAGGCTGCGGACGGACGGACGGACGGACAGATATGGCGAAACTATGGGTTCCTAGTTTGAGTACGGAACTCTAAAAACGGAAACCTCGTCTCGTGTTGTATTTAAGTACCTTTTAATTAAGAAGATTATTCTAACATTTTAAATTAAAATCGTCAATTCAGTGGGGCAAGACGAGTTGCATTCGACAATCGTTAGCGATTGTTTCGATTGAAAAATGTATGGAATTGGACTTAAGCTACCGAGATAGTACCACGTGACTATCTTATTGGCTTACGTCATTCAATACATTTGTCTATAGAAACATAATCGCTTACGATTGTCGAATGCAACTCGTCTAGCCCCACTGGTAACTTAGGTAAGGTACCTATCGTAGATTGTGCTGGCATTTTTCGTCGTTGACGTGAATTGCAAACCCTCAATATTGGATTACATTGTAAAGCGAAATCCTCGTGAACACAACTTCTAACGACCTCGTCGTATGTTCTCGCGGGTTTACTTGGTTGTTAGAGGTCACCTCATTATCACTTTATCTTTGCAACAGTCACGTGGTAGGTTCAGGGATCAGCAAAACGATGGAAATATGATCATAAAATACTCGTGCGGCAATCATTGCGCACGTGACCCATTACCATGCACCGTTTACTAAGTAGATACCTAAGTGCCATCAATATTTTTTCAACGTATTCATGCAATTGCTTAAAGTAGTAAACCTACCTTCACCTTTGTACAGTCAAATTGAAAATATGGAATAAATAAAATAGTTTAACAATCCCCGTACAGAGTTAGCGCGTAGTAATTCATGTATTCAACACTCTGGCATTAGAATGCCTTACATTAAAAATATGAATCGTTCCGAAAGATTGGTATCTGGATATGGTACCTAGATAAATGTATATATATATATGAGGAACTTTGCTATCAGTTATCACACTAATATTATAAAGGGAAATGTTTGTGAGTCTATAGCTGTGTGAGTTAGTATATTCTGAGTTCTTCACGCTGCAACACTAATCAAATAAGACTAATATCGAGGGCATCTGGACTGATATATACCCATCATTACGCGGCGGGTGCATTTCAGATTTCTCCCTATAGTATTTTCAATCCACGAACACGCGCCCCACCGCCGCCTACTTCATTTAAGGTTGTACTGTGCCATAAATGTACACAAAATAAACAAGTGGGGCTCTTCTTCGAGAATTGTATTAGGGCTTGTTGTCCCAGGAGCCCCAGGACCCAATGTATAGGTCAGAATCGGGATCTCCCCGACCCGCACATACAAAATAAATCTCAGGACTTAAATTGAATACACCGTCTACTGTATACTTACCTGGAGGAAAAACGCACTAAGTAGATTCCTAATAATTTACTTATAGTTCATTGAATGTATCCTTTCCTATATACATAGACGATACTACAATCCAAAACAACGGACATACATTTCAGATTAATATGTCACTCAAAAAACCTCCATACTTAAGATATGTAGAAATTCACCTGGTGCACATTAACTAGCACTAAAGCCTAGGAAAAAAGCAAATGCTTAACAAGTAGATGATACCCCTACCACGCTATACAACACTGTAATAAGAGTTTTGTTAGGACATCAGCAACTCGAAGACGATCTTATCCCGATTATTGACGAATTTTTACTAAACGTAACATCATCGAAACAAATAATACGGCGATTGGAAACAGCGCTCTGTCTCCTTATTCAGTACCTACTAAAATTGGGATCCCTTTGTCACCCATAAAAAATTATTGTATCGAATTTTGAAAGTCAGAAATTGATTTCCATACGATTAAAGGTCATAAGTATTCATAGTCATAAAAAATGTAAAACATAACGCTTAGTAATTCTAACGTTAATTATCCATTAGACGATAATATAATGATAATCCTTTGTGTAACGAAAATTAGTCATACAATGGTATGGTTAATCTTCGTTACACAAAGGAAAAATAATTTGTTTTAAAATTTAACTTTATTAAACTTTGACATCAATTAGGTTCTTAACTATGTACTTACAATATTTTTGCAATTCACCCATATTGCGATGACAAAAATTATGACTAACTTTTTTTATGACTGTCGACAAATATGTCTCGTGAAAATCGGAACTGTGAATTACACTTTCCTATATTATGACCCTCGACATTATGACTAACAATAATTATGATGAAAAACGTTATGGACTTTAGAAAACGGAACTTTAATTTTATGACAGAAAATTATAGAATTGTCTAGTAAAAGTATCGAAAACGTTTTCAAATATATAAGACGTTTTGGAAACGTGACATACGAGTATAATTAAAATGTTCATGCTAGAGCGACAGAGGGCCAAAGTGTTTTTCGAAAATCTACTCCTAAATGCGTTAATGGAGAAGCAGATGTATGTACGGAAATCGAATAAAAATAAATGGAAAAAAAAAACTTAATTAGTTTTTTAGAGTTCCATACCCCAAAAGGAAAAACGAAATCATTTTTATTCCACAAAAGTAGATAGGTTAGGTTTTTTAGGCATCTTTAGATGCCCTAAGGGCAAATCAGCCAGAAATAGGAGCACTCCGTCGAATAGCAGTAGTGTGACATCCCGATGTGACCACGAGTCTGACCCCTTTTAGAGGTAAATAAGAAATTATTTGAAAAAATCGTGTGACTTATCAAATAAAACGGATATTTGTGAGAATCTCAAATAACCCACCCGATATCTCCGTAACTACTGGGCCTTGAACTTTTCGCAAGTCCTGTGCGAGTGCGCTCTACGTGCGGACGTGCGCCCGAGCTTACTAGTGTTTTCTAAACTAACTTCCCAAGTAGCGAAAAGTTGCTGAATAAATGTCATTAAAGCCAAAAACAAATGTTTTATAAAGACCTTATTAACGCTAACAAGACCGTGAAAGGGCGCAAATTATAAGAGTTAAAACCTTGTAGACATAATATAGTTACCTTATAATAAGCTAATTCCCCTTAAACACGCCATGTAAACGCATACTGTATGGCTGTTTAGCTATAAATAGGCATTAAATTTGCTTTTACGTAACCAATTAC
Source organism: Acleris holmiana (assembly GCA_949316455.1). Classification (NCBI taxonomy): domain Eukaryota; kingdom Metazoa; phylum Arthropoda; class Insecta; order Lepidoptera; family Tortricidae; genus Acleris; species Acleris holmiana. The sequence continues at coordinate 18,825,905 of OX438762.1, forward strand.
CCTTACAACGGCTAACAAAATTCTACTATGAGGGCGATTTCTCGTGTAGTAGCAAACGCAATACGAAATTGTAAACTTCATTATTTATTTACGGTTAATGCAGAATTTGTTTCACGCCATTTATAAAAAAGAAAAATATTATTATCTGCGTCTGAGTGCTGCTTTTTTTTCGTTTATGTTCTGAGGAAACGTGAGTTTTGTGAGAATTGTGGGTAAGTTTTATGACATATTTTTAATGCGCCGCTTTAATTTTGGCTTTTTATAATTTACAAATCGATTTTATTTTTGAGAGTCCCTCTTAATTGCTTCTACAAGAATAATTAGCAAATGAAATGTTTTAATAAACCGTTTATGAGTAATATACCCTTATTGTAGCAAGCTAATGTAAACATTATTCAACCATTTTAAAGATTTAGGGTTCAGTCTCCAATATTTCTCATTTGTAAATTTATGAATAACTTTGTATTTTTTTACTCTACAGAAACGAGACAGTACCTATTGAATATGGATGTGGACTGTTTCTTGACAAAGGATGGCCTTGGTAAATCACACATTTTAAAATAAGAGACGAATGCTTTGGATGTCATAATAAAACTAATTTGGATCTTTTTTTTTTGGATTTTTCTTTCTCTTTATTTTTTTTCCGTGTGGTGGCCGGGTTAGAATAGTGCCACTCCATGTCTTCCCGTGGATGTCGTAAGAGGTAAGGGAATATGGGCTTGTAGTACTGTTAGGCGATGGGCTTGCAACCTGTCACTAATACACTGGTAAACATCTTAGCCTGATTGTGCAAAATGTGGTTACAGAATTATCTTTTTAGAGTTGTTGGTAATTCTGTAGCTCTGCCTACCCCACTCTGGGAGTAAAGGCGTGACTTTATGTATGTATGGATCTTCCATCCCATTTCATTGTCATTAAAGAAAGAATGAAATATTTAATATTCATATTTTTTTTCTGGTGTCAGCATTGTAGATTTGCGATTTACGACCACTATGTTAGTGAGTGCGAAGTTTGCTGCACCTAATCCTTATATTTCATTTCTTATCTGTCACAAGTAGGTAGTACGTCGACCGATTCGAACCAGCAGGCAGCAGCACAGCAGGCATCATCACTACCAACTGCGCCAATTGGGTAGTCAATAAAATTGTGGATAGACAGAAATATACCAATATCAATCTATAAGACATCGGTTACACGCTCAGTATTTCGTCAGTCTGGCGTCAGTTCAATCATGATCAAGGGGGATGCAGCTATTATGTTAATATAGCTGCGACCCTTTCGAGCACGGACTGAACTGAGGCCAGAGTTAGCGTTTAACCGATGTCTAAGTCGCGACGCGGTAGTAGGTAAGTACAGAATGCGCGCGAGTTGAAACCAGTCGGTCAAACAACGCCCGAATCGAGTCACATGAGCAGACGCGCACCTAGTATACCATCTCTGATCGCGTCTTTATCCATTTCACTCTTTGTGTCACTGTCACACTCATCAGGCGATTGATTATCACTTTGACTAGGGGGGTAATCATTTAAGAAATCTTCGGCGAGGGTATCACTATCCACGTTTTGTGATAATTGTTCTACGGAACCCGTAACATTTTCTATTATCTCTGCCCTGGACGAACTCGTAGCTGAAGATAATGAATTCGATGACATCATAGCCTCGTATATTTTCTTCACCTTTCTTCTATAGGAACCACTTCGCTTTAATCTTTTCCACTTATTTAAATCCATTTTCACAATACAGAAGTCACGTTATAGTTACAAATTATAAAAAGGCTGTCATGGCTGACGTCAAAGTTATGTGTAAAGGCAAATTCAAGCGTACATATAAGAATAACGTTCTTGTAGCTGCTACATAGAGGTTCAGTCAAGACTTTATTTATTTATAGAAGCTATGTAACTTACCTTTTTGTAGTAGTTTTTAAGCTGCATTCTGATAAACATTACAAGGATATAAGTTTTATAATAGCCTTATTAATTTTATAAATAGTATGAGGCCAAAGCAACTACACGGCTGAAATTACTAGTCTAAAAAGCCATATAATATGCTTATATATGTCTGTTGCTTTATAAGGGACATTTAAATTGGTTATATAAACATATGTAAGATTGAAATCAAAACGACTACCTGTCTAAAATATTATAAGTCCAAAAAGCCATATTATATGCTTCTATATGTCCGTTGCTTTATAAGGGACATTCAAATTGGACATATAAACGTTTGTACGATTAAGATCAAAGCGACTACATGTCTAACATATTATAAGTCCAAAAAGTCATATTATATGCTTCTATATGTCTTTTGTTATATAAAGGACATTTAAATTGGTTATATAAAGGTATGTAAGATTAAGTGATAAGACTGATTTACCATGTTAGCAAAAAATACTTGTAAAATGCTTTTATAAGGAGAGTTGAAAAAATTATGCTGTTATAAAAGGTGTAGGTACCTACAAGAGTTACTCCCTTATAAATCAATCGTTATATAGCAATTTTGCTAGTTGGGTTACCTACTCTCTGAAATTAAAATGTCTCATTGTAAAAAGTGCAAGTTATTTTTATCAACAGCGAAGGATGACATTGTGAGGTGCAAAGTACATACAATGTGAAAGTGTTTTCCACAAAAAATGTGTGCAGAAGGCATTTATGAAAACCAAAATGTGTGAGACATGTGCTAAAACGGATGGCAGCCCAAATACACAACCCAAATCACACTTGATATAAACAAGGCTACAGCAGAATGCCTGCTGGATGAGGTTAACAAAAAGCTAAAAGTCACCTCAAAAAGAAAAATAAATAAAAATTCATTAGAAAATGTTGATTTCTATGCGGAACAATATCAAAAAAACCGAGCCATGGGTATTTATAGACCGCCTAATACGAACAAAATTCGATTTATAGAGGAAATAGACGCCCTACCAAAAAGTATACCAGAAAAGGATCACATTATACGAGCCCCAATGCAAAAGAGTTCGTCAAGTCATAGATTGTTAAGTATATGAATCTTATATCAACTCGTTTTATTTCTAGAAAGGCATTAGCAGCAAACGATTTATACAATATTATACTCCATAAATACAACGTTGTTTTTACACTATTGCACAATAAATCCATTATAAGAAAAAATACCTATATATATTAATTCATATTATGGTTTCGCAAAACAGTTCGGCAGGTTCTTAATTGATGCAAAATAGTTCGTACATGCCTAACGTTAGGCCTCTTTGATTTTATTACTCAAAAAAATAAACAAGATTTAAATAAATTAGGAACCCATTGTCATTTAACATGTCAAATATATAAGTACATACCCCAAGTATTTTTCATTATTATAAGTTATTAATGAGAGCAACATGGGCCGCGGAAAGCCAGTCACAGAAGAAGTCAGGAAAATTATAATTTCCAGTAGTGAGAGTGGAAAATCTACCAACCAAATCGCCAGAGATTTATTACTGCTAAGATCTACTGTCCAGTCAATCATTGAGCATCGCAAGAAACACGGCACAATTTCGTGTTTGAAGAAGTCGGGTCGACCGCGTATGACGAGTGCCGCTGAAAACCGTGTTTTAAAGAAAATTATCAAACAAAACCGCCGTGCTCGTGCGGGGGAACTTACCGTAAAATGGCGTGATATGATCCAGAAAGACGTTTCAGTGGAAACCCGCAAAAGGGTTCTCAAAAGAATGGGATATGGTTTTTACACGGCCAAGGAAAAACCTTTACTAACGGAGTTACAGAAAAAGAAGAGGCTGAAATTCGCTCGCGAGCACTCAAACTGGACTACTGAGCAATGGCGTCAAATAATATGGAGTGATGAATCAAAATTCGAAGTAACTGTCGGCGACGAACGGAAAAAAATCATTCGAAAGAAAGACGAAGCATTCATAAAAGACTGCATTAAGAGAAAAGTTAAGTTTCCTGTCTGTGATGATATGGGGTTGCATGTCGGCACAAGGGGTAGGCCGCCTGCATTTTGTAGAAGGGACGGTTAATGCAGTGAAATACCAGGACATTTTGAAAACAAGTTTAATTCCATCTATTCCAAGCTTGAAATATGAAAATGTCTACACTTTTCAACAAGACGGGGCTCATGACATATCTCCCTTGTTTTTATGATCTGAGAGTAGGTACTACTACCAGTTAGTTGGCGTGACTAATATGCATATTCATGCCAAATTACAGCTTTCTAGTAGGTACTAAGAATCTCTGCGCTAGGCTGCGGACAGACGGACGGACGGAAGGACATGGCGAAACTATAAGGGTTCCTAGTTTGACTACGAAACCCTAAAAATTGTGAAAATAATGTAAGAAAAATATGGAGTAATAAACAGTTGGCTGGGGGCTACCAAACCCACTCTAGACATGGTTATATTAAAACCCTTTCGGAACGTTCTGTCCGTTTCCCAAAACACCCGTTCCCTAACATCCGTTCTATTAGAGCCGTTTCTCATATTATCCCTATGCCAATAACGTTTCCCAAAACATCCGTATGCCAAAATAATCGTTTCTCAAAGCACCCTTATGCCAAGAAAAACGTTTCTCAAAACACTCTCATATTAAGAAAATCGTTTCTCAAAACACTCTCATATTAAGAAAAACGTTTCTCAAAACACTCTCATATTAAGAAAAACGTTTCTCAAAACACTCTCATATTAAGAAAAACGTTTCTCAAAACACTCTCATATTAAGAAAAACGTTTCTCAAAACACTCTCATATTAAGAAAAACGTTTCTCAAACCACCATTATGCCAAGAAAAACGTTTCCTAGAACATCCGAATTCACTTCGAGATATATCGTAACACATACCTAGATATATTGTGTGTGTTTTTGGACGACTGATCTGAAAAACGGATCTTTTGGGAAAGACATATTCTGGGAAACGCAAATTTTGGGAAACGCATATTTTGAGAAACGGGTAATTTGGGAAACGCATATTTTGAGAAACTGGTAATTTAGGAATCGCATATTTTAGGAAACGGGTAATTTAGGAAAATGTCATGATGGGAACGGATGTTTTAGGAACGGGTGTTTTAGGAAACGGACAGAACGTTCCGAAAGGATTAAAACATCTAGGAAAGACAGAAACTATGCGATTTTTACCAGCTCTACAGATTCCCAATTCTGCAGATTCTCAGCTCTACAGATTCCTATTCTGCAGATTCTCAGCTCTACAGATTACCAATTCTACAGATTCCCAGCTCTACAGATTCCTAATTCTACAGATTCTCAGCTCTATAGATTTCCAATTCAACAGATTCGCAGAACTACAGATACCCAATTTTACAGATTCTCAGCTCTACAGATTCCCAATTCTACAGATTCTCAGCTCTACAGATTCCTAATTCTACAGATTCTCAGCTCTATAGATTTCCAATTCAACAGATTCGCAGAACTACAGATACCCAATTTTACAGATTCTCAGCTCTACAGGTTTCCAATTCAACAGATTCTCAGCTCCACAGATTCCCAATCCTACAGATTCTCATTGCTACCCCCAGAACCCACACCCAACGTACGTAACGACGTACCTCCGCTGCGTCGGGGCCCTCAGAGCGAGGGCCCCGACGCAGCGGAGGTACGTGGAGCCCGTGGCAAACAACTATTACGGCAAAATAATGCGTAGTTATACAGGGTTATTTGTAAAACACTAACAACCTCTCAGGGTTAAATTATTCACATCATAAGCAACATCTTTTGTTTTTGACTTTTAATACATTCTTAAACTTCATCATATTTTACTTTCATACAAAAAATATATTAATAAATTGATCCCTCTAATTGTAAGTAACTCTACGGTAGCCAAAGAATACCGCTAGACAATAAACAAATGCAGTGCGAAACGCAGTGGCGGGCGGAGAAAGGGGTGAGGAGGCAAGACTCCTTAACCTGAAATGAAATGAAATACTTTATTCGCTTTAGACATGGTACAGTCAAGGTCATAAATATGTATACACTTTAGTACTTTCTTCTCTTATTCACGGCCGGCACCGATTAAAAACGCACGATTTTTCAGAAAATGTCCCTTTTCGAAAACGCTTTAAATATTAGTCTTTGGTAACCAGGACACTTCTTTATCTAATATGGAAAGCCTCTCATCTCTGGATATGTACAGAGACCAGCATTTTTTTAACGACACTTATAACCAGCTTATGATATGGATATGATGCACGAAATTTGGTGTATTTTGATGTGAAATGGTATAAGGTCAATTTAATAATGTATAAGCGGATCATTAGTTGCTTGGAATACATTTTCATGTTAATTTCAAGATAAAAGTCTGGTAAATACCTATGTTACGCAAATTTCGACTCAATACGAGTTCGAGAACTCTTACAAAAGTTTAGCCGTTATCAGTATCGTGGCCGTCCTTGTTTTGGCACATGCTTTCCTGCCCCGAATGGGAATGCTTAAAGCTCGTACAACAAATTATTGCAATAGTGAAGAACACAAACTACGCTTCTTTTTATTCTTTATAAAATAAGGTTTCGATTGATGTGCTACAGGTTTATGAAACTCTTTTATTTATTTTTTAAATTGTAATAAACCTTTGTGACAGAACTTAAGGACCGACTAAGTACAAGGACACCTCGGAGTACAAGTCAGATGTTCGGTTTATATCGGTTATATCGGTGGAAACAAGGTCTTATTACATCTGCTTAATTTTTGGTTATATTTAAAATAAATACTTTTTTATCGAGCTTTCATTAATTCATTTCCGACAGTTCGAAATTTCGTTTTTCTTTTGATGATTTCTTGACACATTCATTGTATTACGAGTAAATAGTTTTATTATTCTTTATTTAAATTTCCAGTACAGTCACGGACGTTAATTGTTATGCCACTTGCCACTGTTCGTATTTTAGCCGTGTAATACAAATCGGGTTGTCGGGTGTACTCGTATATCGAGATAAGGAAATTCACACGTCTTCGTATAATAGAAGAACAAAATGACATGCAACATTAACGATTGGCTAACCTGCGACCCAAGTCTACCAATCAGACCACAGAGTGAATTCACCCAAAGTCAAATTGCATGTCTAGTTGCTATGGTTACATTTAAGCAACAGCCACTATTGGTGATATAGAATAAAAATTTGGCATCCATGACAATGTGATAACTGTTGCAAATATCTGAATATAAATAACACGTCAAAACCCACCATCTTGAAAAGAGTTGATTAGTCAGCGTGTAAGTCGAAAGACTAATCGTGGCAATAAATAGTCAAACTTAAAAATATTTATTCTAGTGTTACTAGATATTTAATTTAAAAATTATTAAATATTCTAGTTCTTTTAGTCTCTTTCTGCATAACTATGGCTGATTGAAGCATTACAGTCAAGGACTTTAATTGTTATGCCACTGTAGAACCCTGTCATAATGACAGCGTCAAACCACATGAAAGAAATTACGCCAAAATTAATGATTAACGTTATGCGACAGGGTTCCATATTTGCATAACAATTAAAGTCCTTGACTGCCTCACAAGTAGCGTAAAAATAAAATAAAAACGTAAAATACATTACATAATGTTTTAATCGGTCAATAAATTATAAAATACAGGTTTAAGTAGTGTATATTCCGCAGATAGTTGAGAAGAAGCAGCATGAAAGAAATCCAGCAATGCGTTTGCACGATTTTGTCAGATTTTTTGCGTCGGGCTGTTAACGACCACCTTTTAATATGTTAAACCGCAACAAGAAAAAGCAAACATTTAGATCTAAAAAACATTTGGGGAGTAATGGTGCAAAGACAGGAATGTCGTTTCCACATGAATTCGAATTCCTCATGGATTCCATCATCACAACAGGATTTTGAAAAAAACTAGACCAATTTGAAAGTCAACAAAAAATCTCCTCTAAAAAAACAGATCTTTCCCCTGAGTGAAAAACTTACAGCGGAATTGAGAACCTTCTCCTATTTTTTAAGGCGATATGCTCGAAACCGACATTACACTCGCCTAATATCGTGTATATGCACCTTCGTTATCTATGACAGCTTGAAGCCGTGACCACATAGATTGACATAAGCATAAATCACTGTTCCTGTTCACGGTCCATGGCAAAATTACTAATTCTATGCGGACGAAGTCGCGGACAGAAACTCGTCATAATAAATATAGAATCCAACCCACCGACATTAACAACTGTCTTGCTATTGCTCGCAAACTTAGCCCTTCTTGGTGCAAAGTCACAATCATGTGACGAGTTTCCGTAAAAATTGCTGGTGGCATCTTATTTTCTTTAAATTTGCTTATTTATAATAATGACGTCTTAACTTGATCTGTATGTCATTATGACAACGATCCTGCAATATTTCTAAAATGCCAGTTGTCAATATTTTAATCACGTTTAACTATTATGTAGTTCCCGCGGTGTCATGTATTCGTGATTAATCGTGTAATCTCGTAAATGCTCGTGGATGCCATACTGCAAATTTAAATAACTTCACAATGGCATAACAATTAAAATCCGTGACTGTACATACATAATAATAATCATGAAGTCGTTACATTATAACTTATTTCGATTTTAAAAATTAATTTGTAGCTTTGTTTCTGTTCTTCGATGTTGTTATGATCATTTTCTTTTGACTAATTAAAACATCAGTTATAATATAACCGGCACCTATAACTATAAGGCAGGCAGGTATAACTGTTATATCTGGGGTGTCATGCTAGAAGATGTTTTGAAACCTTGAATTTGATCACTTACTTTTGACGTTGACTGTAGGTACCTCGTCCGTTCTCCTTCCCCCCTAAATCCTAAAAACGCTTTCGCGTCCCATAGATTGTTTATCCAGTTTGGGCCTTCTTTCGGTCTTCTTTCGGACCAATAATATAATCCCTCTAGTTTTTTTTTTACGCTTAAATCTATATGGTTTGCGTTCTACATCAAATCAATAACTCTTAACAAACTAATGTGTTTTTAAACACAAAATTAAAATTAGGTTACGTGTATATTATTTAAACCTTTTTTCTTAAGGTTCATAATAAAGTAAACTAGCGGCCCGCCATCGGCTTCGCCCCGCTGCAAATTTCTGACTTTCCCCGGTGGATTTTTCAGTTTTTTCTTTCATAAGAACCTTCTCCTAATAGTAAGAAACACAATAAAAAAAGAATTAGCGATCGGTACAGCTGCTCTCAAGATTTGCGCTTAGTAACACATTCAGCTATTCATTTTTAGGGTCCCGGAGCCGAATGGCAAAACGGAACCCTTATAATTTCGTCATGTCCGTCTGTCCGTCTGTCCGTCTGTCCGTCTGTCCATCCGTCCGTCCGTCCGTCCGTCCGTCTGTCCGTCTGTATGTCACAGACATTTTACTCAGAGCCTATTGGCACTATATAAATGAAATTTGGAGGATAGATGTATTCTATGAACGGCTATACAATGACAACGATGTAGTAAATTGAAAAAAAATATATATAGAGGTGGCACTCCATACATGTAACTAGGGGACGAAAATATTTTTTTTGACTTACATCAGCGTGTGGGGTATTTTTAGATAGGGCTTTCAAAATGATACAGAGGTTTTTAAGTGACTTTTTTACGTAAGTGAACAGTTGACGAGATAGACGCTTCTAAAGTCGTAAAAATTCTGTCCGGGTGGGTAGCTTTTGAACTGTTAAATAGAACATAAATTACAGTAGTAGAACATACGAAATACTTCCATCCAACATTGTTTTGAACACGATACGCTGTGTAGTTTTTGAGATTTTAATAAAAACAAAAAAAAAATGAATTTCCACCATGAACGTTCATCCCAGCTACGGAACCCTTCACTGTGCGTGGTCCGACATGCACTTGGCCGGTTTTTTTTTTATTATCAAAAGATACAAGATGTGTTAATCTTCCGTTCGTTTATTTTTTTAAATCTACGTTTAACGCTTATGGCTTTAGCGTCAAGAAGTGCATCAATTGTTGATTTTAAGGATTGTTGCGCGTCACTTTATCGAAATACGAACGTACCATTAAGCAGAATTTTCATTTCATCGAAAGACATTTGTCGCCGCATAAGTTATTTTTTTATTTTTGGTAGTCACTTCTCTAACATAACATAACCTAACCTACGTAATGAATGTTTAAGATATTCTCTAAACATCATGGTATCCGCAGAAAATAGCGTTAACTTAAATTGTACTAATAAGGTTGATGTAGCGCACACACCACCACATTTAGCCAAATGAAAGTAATTTCTTAATTTTAGAATATTTAATTACTTAACTGTTCATTATTTTATAAATCTAACTGTGAGCACAGAAGTTGCTGTAAGATTGCGAATTCGCGGCGAAATTCTCAACTAAGTACGTTTCAAATCGCTCTAATAAGCCTAAGAGACAAGTGTACGGTGTGGTGCAGTGCAATTCAAATATAAAATGCTGAATAATCCCTTAATTTTTCGCTAACCGCTCAAACCGTTAACCGTGCAAAAAAAATACAGCCTGCAACGAAATTGTTTCGAAAATAAAAGGACCGAAAATCTATAACGCTTTAATATAAAATATTCTTTGTCGTGTATGCCTTTTAGCACGCACAACACAACACAACTTAGGAAAGTACATAAATATAAATAGAGCATTGTGCTGTAATCCATGTGTGATCTATTCAATAGAACATTATTTAATTAGGTAAGTTAGGGAATTAATTGCGTCGCGTTTCGATGACATTAGTATGTGAAGCCGATTGTATTCTATGCAACCGTGTTAATTATATTTGTTACTAACGACCCGTCCTCGCTTCTCTTCGATTTATGTGAGTTTCTGTACACCCACAATGGTCAACTACTGAGTTGACCATTTCTAAGTTTCAACGAGAATATTAAGACTTGTTTTCAAATTTCGCACATATTTGAATTTGGCTGTCAGCCGCGAAGGCCATCGGTCAATCGGCCAATGAACGACTAACGAAAACGACTTAGACGTTATCTGTATTAATTTTCAAAGTTTATTTACCAACCCCTCTGGTTAATTTCGCTCTAGGTGGCCTAACAACAATTGTTAGTACGTGTAATGAGGTAAGTTTTTCTAATCGTTTCGAATCTTTGATTTTATCTTGTCTTTTATGTTTATGGATTACAGTTACGTGTGTTCTAAGCTTTGCGTATAATTTCCTTAAATAAAGCTAGTTTTAATTGTTTTTGGACAACTACTGGTACATAAAAGTTTGTAGTGTCTCAGAGGTTGACCAATCGAGGCTTGGGTGGTCAAACCCGATAAATCGAAATAATTGTTTATTCAAATTTAAACTGTCATGTCTTGATGATTATGCTATTTTCGACACAATAAGTTATATCGAATTGTCGGGTTTGACCACGCAACCCTCATTTGGTTTACAGTTATTAGGTGATATTGATTTTTGTGAGTTTCTTGGTTTATTAATTATTTATACTTAACAAACAGGCATGTTCGTTCATTGATTTCAATTCCAAACGCTTTGAAAATGTAATGTGGTCCAGTAGTGTGGTTAAAATTATTTGAGACATTTTCCTGAAGACTTATACTTATTTACCAGAAGTATTTCTACGTTGTTAGTCAGGGATTCATTAGCTTCCTATTAATGAAAGGATTTTTAAAATTGTTTTAGTTGGTCTAGAGATAACTAGAACAGAAACAAATAAAAACACAATTTTACTGCTTTATTATACTAATACCTACTAATATTAGTGCATATTGAACCCAAAGTTATGGTTCAGAGAGAGCTATTGCCCATTTTACTTTTTATTTTCGCAAACATTATTTACATATTCTTAAAATTATAGACACTTTAAAAAATATATGTTTAAAAAAACAACGAACCGCCTTCTAAAAGAAAAAAAAAAAAACTCATTTAAACGTTAGTACTTATATATCAAATTAAAAGCTAATCTTACATCAGGCTCTTGGACTATGCAACTCGTTAACACGACAAAATTATAAACTCGAGCACTTTTATTACCTATTCCGTTACTCAAGTAAGAAGGTAGGTAACCAGTATATGCCGACCTTGCTTTAGTAGGTAGTCACTATTACTGGGAGATCTACTTATGCGGAACGCTCTTTAAGTAAGGTAGGTAATAGATTTTTGATGCGAATAAGTCGAAAACTGCGAAACTGAGGTAGGTAGTTAGTAAAATAAATAATATTATTCCGCTCTTTTTGTGTCGAGGATTCAAAACTGTAATCATTGTCAGTAATTAAGTACAGGTACTCGTAACTACCTACCTCGATCGAAGTTATAATTTATAAAATAATATTAATAATAATCTTACCTTTCGATATCTTTTGGCAGTGTAAATAATGATAGATCGCCATTCCTGTCATTATTTAAGCACCCGTATGCTATACAGTACCTACCTTTTGGCTTTTCGAGGAGCCATAGGTAGGTACACTTATAAACAAAAACTCTAATTATTTTCGCAGCGGCGTACGGGCGGCGCGCTTCAAGACGAGCGCTCGCGTGACACTCAACTGATTAGCCTTGTATAAAAGGCCGCACATTGAGTAGGCAATAGCGCGGAGTGTCACCGGCCTGTCATCGGTTAGGTATTGTTTTTTAATCTTAATATCAATAAAATCTATATTTCCTATTTTCGTAGTAAATTTACTTATTTGAAGTCGGGTAAAATGAGCGTGAAGTGTATAACGAAATAGTTTATATTACTTTGGACGTCATTGAAACAAAATGTTCTAGAATTTTCAATGCTTTCGAGCTATCCGTCGGGGGCCATTTGCAACGTTAAAAGATGGCGGACGTGTGATTTGTTTTAGACTTTAATTTTTGGGTAATTAGGTGTTCAAAGTTCTTTTCTGATAGTGATTTGTACTTTTTATGCCTTTGTGTCGCACAGTGATTGAAGACTTGGACTTATTTCGTGTATCTGGCATCTTTCTTCTCGTTTCAAGTGGACTCGCAGTGGTGCAGAGGTTAAAACTATCTTGACCTCTGACCTACAAATCACCGTACAACGTTGCCCCCAATCTTCCTAGAGAAGATTGGATTGTGTTTTATTGCTATATTGATTTATAATTATATATACTTGACACTGGCGAAATCACTTCACGTGGAAACGCCATATCCCCGCGGTAGTAGCTGTTCAAGTCGCCGCGGGGGCAAAGAAAGAAGAAGAAGAAGAAGAGCTATCCGTCACCCGGACACATAGAGGTGTGGTCTAATTGTTATCGATAAATTTATAGATTATTATTTATTGTTATTATTTGTTACAAATTTTAAACAAGGTGATTTTTATTGTATCAATAACAATTATTACATTAAATATGTACTTTGTCAATAATTATTAAAACCTAAATGTTTTAAAACAAAAAACTTAACCTTTATTGAATTAGGTAAGATAAAAATCAATTGTTTTTTCTACTAAGTACCTATTGCTTGACATGAAACCCTTTTTTTTTATTTGCCCGAAGGAAATAGATCGTAAGGAGAAGTTTATCATCAACAACAACAACTATCAACATCATCCAACAACAACAACATCTATCAACTTCACCTTACGATCAATATCTATACTAAAATTAACGAACGCAATGGTCCTCCCTATCAGTTTTCGCGTGGACCTCAGGTCAAGTGAATAAATACCTACTTTGTAAGAGCTTAACCTGTTGACAAGTAGCAGTGTGAAAAGTGCCATCTCTTGCCGAGTAGCAGAACTTGAACAACATTAACATAGCTTTGTCTTGAAAATGGAAAGCTCATAGTTTAACTTTTATGCCATCCTTGCTGAAACCATACTACCTCAAGAATTAAGGCGAATTATGCATGGCATTGAATTTACCTTTAGGGTTTTTTTAAAATGAAATGTATCAACAAAATAGTCAAGCGTTTCCATGGTAGTTTATTAAGCATATTAATTGCGTATGTGTGAGTTTGGCGATACTGGTTCTGCTTTAAATGCTGCCCAAGGGCCCTCCCACTAGTTTGTTATTCCGTGGATGTATCCTTCACGAGTCGTTCCCGGTATCGCGCGCCACAATAAACGCTCCGGGAACCTGTGGTATGTAGAACGGCTGTTCAACTTGAAGTGCCCTAGGTCATATGGATGGTGGACCTAACAGCAGCTGACCGAAAGTTAAATTCCAATATTTGAAAAAACTCTTCTTGTTCGGCTAAAAATAAAAAGGCACGATAAGATCGACGGCAGTGGGACTCAAGGAAAAACACAAAACTTTCCCGGATATTCCGGCAGGAACCGGGTACATTAAAATAGTGAGACTTAACTGATCTTAAACCTTTAAACGCCACACGCGCCGTAGCTAGTAAATAACTGTCTGCAAAAACATCAGCACCAGCGTGCAGCGTGCTTTGCAGAGATTCTTTTGCTTCTTTAGAGTTTAACGTTCTGTAGTATAATGCCCCATGAAAACAGCGCTATGAGCCTTGACAGTTTAAAATATTATATTTCTGGGATTGTTCATAACTGGAGCACTGTCCATTATTTTACCTTACCCACAATTTAGGTAGTTACTGAAACCTACGTTCGAACACAACCGATATCATGAAAAATTAATTTGTTTAGCATAATTCTTATGATTCAATTAATATACTCGTATTTATGAGACTATTTCTCTATTAAGGTGCAATACAAGGGCATAACTAGTTTCCCTGGCGAAAGATGATGCTAGCGTGAAGTTAACGTTGTTACTCGTATCTATACATACATATAATAAATAAGTATCTACTCTAATGCACTGCTAGATCAACACAGTTTCATATCAAAAAACTTGCTTGTTTTATTACAAGTTTATAGGAAATGTAATAAAGTCGATTGTTAGGCTTCCGTAGTCAAACTATGAACCATTATAGTTTCGCCATGTCCGTCCGTCCGTCCATCCACAGAACTATATCGAGATAGAAGGAAAGAGTTCGTCGATTTATATGAGAACCGAGCGTGTAACATTTTGCTTAGGCACTTTGACGTCACGCGAGTCTTTTAGTGATGTGTACAACATACACAAAATCGTTTCTAATCTGTGGTGTCATCGATCGCAAGTCGCAACGGAAGAGCGTCAGCAATGCCACTAGGGAAAGTATTTTATTTACTTTTCGACGGTTTTTTTCCTTCAAGCGTTTAATTTGTTTGTCTTTTTCTTTTATCATTTGCCTTGCGTTTTTCAATTGGTTCATAATTTTTTTCTTCTTTGGTGTATGAATTAAAGTTTCATCTGATGTGGATGGTTCATTAATATTCTGTAAGTGTAATATATGTTGAAATATAATAATGCAAAACTAATAATTACACAAATTTAAAAACAAATTAGTATGTCATCATTTTATACTAAAACTCACTTTTTCCAGCTTTCTTTTCCTTGGCGTGGTCTTAATAGAGTCCCTCTCTAAAGAAGGTGATCCTTTTATCTGTACCATAAAAAATACTATATCTGTAGCATAAAGCGCGCGTGTGCGCACGCACACACACACACACACGCGCACACACACACACACACACACGCACGCACGCACGCACACACACACTCATTGTGACGTATAAATGTTGGTACCTTTTCATTATTTGACATTATATAGTCGGATAAGCTGTACTGGTTATTCGCCGGTACTTTGATTGGCCAGTAAAGGTATCTCTGTGAAAATGTACAGAACAAATCCGGCTGTGTTTTGTAGGAAACCAGTTTTTTCGACCCGTTGCTTCTATCCATCTATTTTTTATAATAGGATCTTTTGGAAAACTGAAACAAAATTGCAAACTATACTTAATTATTATCCTTTTGGCAAAAATATTTCATTTTGACTACTACTTCATCTCACGGCTACATAATAGTAAAAAAAAACATTTTTGGGACAAGTTTTTGTTGCCGACTGTATTTTTTTTTGCAAAATCTTTATCTGCTTATCGAGACAAAACTATTGAGTCCTCACACGGTGGGTCTACGTTAGGAATAGCGGAGATCCTATCGCCACCTTCCATCATCAGATCATCTCTTAGATACCATAATATTGCATTGTCATTGAGTTTACATATATGGTCCAAATTTCAGCCCATTCCGTTAACGGGAAGTGGGTCAAATTTAATTTGCAAGATTTGACCCATACATACATACATACATACTTACATACGCATATACATACTTTACAAGTGAAATAAACGCTTGTAAAAATAATTATCATTTTTTCTATTTTCAAAATTGATTTTAATCGACTAAGAAATCGGCATTGAAAATCGCCGGGTACAACACTATATCTTACTTTTGACAGAAAAATGAGAAATCAACCTTGAACGCGTCTCGACAAGTGCTCGACAGTTTGGATTGGTTTATTTTCTTTGCTGGTTTTCAATGCATGCCAAGTCTGGCGCGTCAAATTAAAGCCGCAATGGAAAAGTAGCAGTAGACACGGACTCGCCCGTTACTGTTTATATGAAATTAACACTATGCAACAAAATAAATTGTTTTATAAATAATAACGGATATTTTAGGGAAAAGAGTACTTACGTATGAAAAGAAATATCTTGATTCACAGCTCCTACTTTTTTGGTGGTGTTTAAACAGTTTATTATCGAGCAATAGGGCATTTTGTTTTTAAATTCGAACGTCACACACGGACAGCGGCGAGAGCGGACTGAGCCACTTTTACCACCACTTTTCGGCACGCGAGGTACATACACTCTTTCCTTCTATCTCGATATAGTTCTGTGCGTCCACCTGTCGTCCGTCCGCAGCCTAACTCAGGGATTCTTACTCGTACTACTAGAAAGCTGTAATTTGGCATGAATATACAAATTAGTCACGTCAACAAAGTGGTAAAATAAAATCATGAATAGAAATCTTGATTTTTTTTCAATCACACTAATTTACTTTCTTAATACTAATTGAACCCTAGTTCCCTCTTCGACCGGTATGGAATAACTTTGTGTAATTACACAAAAAGTTGTCATGAAAAAAAAAAGCCAAGTAGCTTTATAAATATTCTAAGTTCATAATGATTCTATCTATGTAAGAAAACACTGTTCTTTTTTGGAAATAATGCTTGAAAATAAGGGTTTTTTCGTAACATGGACATAAGAAACATTACAATAATTCCGATTAAAATGATCAATAACTCGGAAAGTACTAAAAATCGCTGAACGTACATCGAACGTACGAAGAGATGTATCCACTTTATCACCTTTTTGCTCTGTATTAATGTCCAAAAATGGATACATCTCTTTGAAGTCGACTCTACTAGTCAAAGTGTGAATTCGAAATTGCCGTCTCGCTCTCGGGTGACTAGTGAGGCAGCCGAACGGCATCCAGCTAGTTATCGGGTAACTACTGCAAGACAAGAGCGATCTTTATGGTTCCGTAGTTAACAAGGAACCCTTATAGTATCAACACGTCCGTCTGTCCGTCTGTCCGCGGTTCAGATATTATTATTGGGTTAAATTACGACGACAGATTTTAAAGAGAAAATGTTTTAAAAAATATTTTCGCTGTCACATACTTTATTGCCTTACGTTGTATTAACAAAGATGTTATAATACATTAAATACTCTAACATAAACCCTGGGAGGGCACTGCAATTTTGTTTTGGGATCCTTCCCACATTTTTTCGTTTTTTACATTATAACATAGAGTGGGGTGATGTTGGCTAACACTTAAAAATTTTACGTACACGTTTATTTATTATTTCTTTAAAATGTGTAAATAGTATTAGTGTACTAATATTAATAAATATATATAAAAAACGTTATCACCAATTTTTAGATTTGGGGGATCGTTTAAGAAATATTATGCGGGATGACGAACTAGGTACTAGGTACGTATTTATTGTCCCGCGTGTCGTAGTTCTTTGTTGGAAGAACAAAAAATACCTTGTTTAGGTTTTTCGTATCGACAGCTTCAGAAGAACAACTTTGATGATGAGGGGCTTGAGGTTATTGTCTTGACCCTCGTAGGTCTTGTTGGCGAAGGCGAAGGTGAGGACGATGCAGAGAGTAAACTAATTCACGGGTTTTTTTATTTATTTAATTATATATTTGGTGGTTGTAAGAGAGCACCGTCACTACTTAGCACGGACTTGGTATCGTAACTCAGTTAGGACGTACGCTAAGCCTAGTTTTAGGCAGTGTGACGGAGGCCGCACCTGTCCGTCAGCTGGAATGCCGCCTAAGCGAAGCGAGGGCGGCTGAGTCGTGTTAGTTCTGCCTTCAGCGGCTTGTTGGAGATGATCGTATCTGCTAGTGAGATAAATTATCTAGTTGTTTGGAGTATTATCCTGTCTGAGAGGCCGACCACGACGGCTTGTCTACAAATAAGCTTCCCTTGAGCTAATCATTCCCCAATAGCGGCTTGAATAGGATCTTGGGGGTCTAAAATGATATGCTTGGGACTCCCGAGGGGTACTCCTGTAGGTGACGAACAGTGAGAAAGAGGCACGAAGTTGATGTTCAAGCGCGCTGATCGTTTTTAATACCACCATAAAAATAAAATATACGGCGTTTGGTAGGGAAATTGTAAACCAAGTCACAGCTTAGACAATGTTGCATAATTTATTCATGACTAATATTATACATATATGCCCTAAATTTGTTAATTTCTCGGTCACTCAGTCTTAAATGAATAGTAGGTGTTTTTTGACATGATAAGGAAAAATCAAACACTGTAAGAATAGTGCTACCGACAAATAACCGAATATACTCGTACCTATCATTTCAGCCGAAAGACGTCCACTGCTGGACATAAGCCTGCTCCGAGATTTGCGAATATAGGTAACTTTAATTGTACTTAACTTGTACCAATTTTAATGTATTAAAATGAATAAATGAATAACGACATTAATTTTGCTAGAAGATAAGGACTACCTAGATACATTATTTAGTTTTGTTTTAACATTTTGAACATATGTAGAATGTTCACGTTAGTCAAGATATAGGTATGATTTAGGTACGCGTAGACTTATACTCGCTTTGATAAAAATAATCTGACTCCATTACAATTAAGACGTTATTTTAAATAAATCCCTGTAAAAAAAAACTATACATATAAGACTCACCTGAACCAGAAACAAATCCAATATTTTTAAGGTAATTCTAATGCAGAATAAAACCTTCGCGTGCTTTCGCGGGAACAATAGCTAGCTGTGTGTCGTAATCGAGAGTCGCGCGCGGACTGGCCGTCCGCCTGACCGAGTGGTAGCTGGTCGCGCTCGCGCTGCCTAGGTGCCGCGCGATACCGAGTAGGTACCTAGCTACTTATCGTAATCGCATTCGTCAATGTGTTGTTTACTAGCAGATTACGCTTACTAAATAACTACAACTCATATAGAATACATAAGTGGGTAGAAATTTATTGTACGTTTTTCAGAAATAACTAAACACTAAGCATCAAGTAAGCAACACACAAGTATAAAACCAAAGACACACGGTAGGAATTTTAAAAAAGGTTTGTCTGTTAGGTCAGTAAGTACCTATATATAAAATATTAGTAAGTGCCTACTTACGAGTAACTTCAGAACTCTCTATTCACTTATGTCGTGTAAAAACCTCGACTCTCCATTTCGATTATTATTTTCAATAAAAAGTTAGTACTAGGTATTAGTCCGATAGTGGGACCGGGTGTTTACCCTAGAAGTTATGATAATTCTAAAGTTGGAAAAATGTTGCTTATATGGCGTGGAACATATTTTAAGCTCATTTGTAAAATATGGCGAAAAGTGAGAACGAGAGCTCAGGTATAAATTAGGTGTTTATGTATTTGTATTGCTGATTAATGAATATTGAATTAGAGTGCAAAGTTTTGGCTTTATCGGTTTTGATATGTTAGTCGCTTTATGCTATTAAGTTGTTAAAAAAGCGCTTCTTTGTTAAACGAGAAATAGTGTATAATTGTGCCAATATTTAATTAAAGTTTTAAAATTTACAACAATATTTATACTAAATTAAGAACAATAAGATATCGGCTTTAAAAACTTTTGAAATATCGTCTTGAGAAAGCAGACTGGCAGCAGTTACTTCTACTTATAACTCCAGGAAATGAGGTTATTAGTGCTGATAATTTTACTAAAATCTTAATCGACGCGGCGGCGGACACCACGTTTCCTATTAAAAGGATGTCTAGTAAGTCGCCTTCAGAGCGATGGTTCGGTTTCAATTTTATTGTTTTTTTAAGTCGTCGAGTCGCTGCTGAAAATGGAATTGTCCCGTGAAAATTTAAGAGCTATGATTTATTACGACTTTACAAGTGGATTATCACAAAAACAATGTGGAGACCGGATGATTGTTGCTTTTAGTAATGAAGCACCTTCAAAGACGACAATATACAGGTGGTATGCAGGATTTCAACGTGGCCGTCTATGCCTCACGGACGACGTGCGTGAAGGTCGACCAAAATCGGCAGTCACGCAAGAAAACGTCGATGCTGTGCGTCAGCTGATAAAGGAAGACCGACATGTGTCATATCGGGAGATTCAAGAGTGTTTGGGCATTGGAATGAGTCAGATACAAATAATTTTACAGGAACAATTAGGCGTGCGAAAGTTGTTTTCCCGTTGGATCCCTCAGGTGGAGGAGCAGAAAACGACTCGTGTCAATTGGTGCCTCAGAACTTTGAATAAATTCAACGGAGGAAGCTCAAGTGCAGTTTTTAGCATTGTATCCGGTGACGAGTGTTGGATATATGCATACGAGCCTGAAAATAAAAACCAATCTCGAGTATGGGTCTAAGAAGATGAGCTCAAGCCGACAAAAGTTATTCGTTCTCGCAGCACGGCCAAAAAGATGGTGGCTACGTTTGTCTCCAAATCGGGTCACGTGGCTACTAATCCTCTTGAAGATCGTAGAACGGTCAATGCCGATTGGTACACCACTATTTGTTTGCCGAGTATCTTTGCTGAACTCCGAAAAAAACCCTAGTCGCCGCATTATCGATTCACCACGACAATGCCAGCCCTCACACCGCTCGGAAAACAACTGAGTACCTGGACGGTGAAAAAGTCGAATTACTGGACCATCCTCCATACAGCCCCGACTTAAGCCCCAATGACTTTTTCACATTTCCCAAAATTAAGGATAAGTTGCGTGGTCGGCGGTTTCAGACGCCGGAAGCAGCAGTGGAGGCTTTTAAAATGGCCATTTTGTCGACCCCTACTTCAGACTTCAATAAGTGCTTTAATGACTGGTTTGATCGCATGGAAAAGTGCATAAAATATAAAGGAGAATACTTTGAAAAACAATAAAAATACTTTTATTTAATTTAACTGCATATTTTTTTCTATTCCCGAAATTCCGTCCGTTGTCCGTTTTTCCGATACAAATCTTACCGTATTCGATTACTGGGGCCTATTTCACTACAACAACAAGTCTAGTAATACCCGTTCATGGACTAATATTTTATACAAGTTCACGAGTGTAAGTTTCACCAAGCAACGATTGTAGGGTACTTGATTGTAAAATAGTAAATACAGTAGTAAGTAGTTACAAGTTAATATGTACAATTCTCGGTAAATCACGATTCATTAAAAAATATATAAGACTTGTAGCTAGTAGCGGTGGACAGACTAAAAATACTGGTTAAGGTTTGGCTGTAAGTATACGTTATTATCATGGCTGTATTATATTATTTATTTTAAGTACCAGTCTCTAAATAGTATCTTAATAGTATCAATGAATTATTACTTATAATTGTATTGCATGCTAAAATATGTTGCATGTTCGTCGAAACGATACTTGGCTATATTTTTTATATGGCTTATAAATATTTTTTATTTTAAGTACCAGTCAAATGAGTATTGAGCAAACATTATTTTGAGGTCCCGCAACTAAATAGTATAAATTAATTACTAACTGTCTTATCTATAACTGTATTATCTTATAACTGTATTAGTTAATAAGCATGCTAAAACATGTTGCGATTTTAATGTTCATCGAAACGAGACTTAGCTGTATGTTTTAAACCCTTTTTTTTTTTTCTCTTCTTTGGCATGGCGCGGATTGCGTATTGCCACAAACAAAACGGGGAAACGTTATTCGCGTTAAATTAAATCAAGGGCAACGGAAATTTGGATAGGAAAAAAGACAGGATCAGTTAGGATAATATTTATAAGAAGAGATGAGTAAACTAAATACGGATATCATTGAAAATAATAAAAGAAGATATGGATCGGTAAACAGAGGGGTGATTAGTAGCAAGAAGGACAGGAATGGATGTTGGAAAAGGATTTTTTAATTGAATTAAATCATTATAGAAAGAAACATGGCAGTAGAGAGGGCAAGACAAAAATATGTGATTAACGTCTCCTATCGCCCCACAATCACACAAATTGTTTCCAGTAATATTAATTTTACTTAGATGAGCAGGCGTGCACACATGACCCAATCTCATTCGGATGATAATACTGGAGGCACGTTTGCCAAGTCCTAGCTTATTAAACCAGGGCTTGGGAGGGATATTACTTTGGATATTAAAATAAAATTTACCCTTAACCTGAGCACTCTTCACCCACATATCACTCCAAGAATCCCGAAGATAAAATGCAGGCAGAGAAGTCAAGTCATGGCTAAAATTTGTATAAGGAAAACTATCTCCACACTCGACAGCCTCGTTTGCCAAATGGTCTGCTCTAACATTGCCGTGGATTCCGCTGTGACCCGGAACCCAGGCAAAGGATACTAAAAGATCCTTCGTAGAACATTCTTTTAGTAACATTCGGGTGCTCATAATTATAGGAAAGATAATTTTACAGTTAAAGGGATATTTAGACAAAGCTTGTAAGGCACTCATTGAATCGGTAATTATAACTGATTTTCTAAGTTTTGCTAACCGAACATATTCAACAGCTTTAAATAGTCCAAAACATTCCCCTGTAAATACGGATGACTCCGCAGGTAGTTTTATTTGTTGAACAATTTTATACTGAGAATGATACACACCTACTCCCACACGGCCTAAAGAAGAATGTTTTGAAGCATCTGTATATATAGTGTGACAGTCTTTCCAGAGACTATCCTTTACAAAATGGAAAGTTCTATTGATATTAAGATCATCTTTAGTAATACCTAGATTTAAAACAACGTCAGGAGTATAAGTTAATGATTCAAAAGTAGTACAAAACAAAGGGTATGTTGTAGAAGTATGAGTACTTATGTGACCAATAACTAAAAGAAAAGAAAGAAGAAAGAAGAGATCAGAAAGAGACTGCAGTTTATAATGAAGTGGATGGTTAGAGACTTGGAGGGATCGAAACAAAAATTTGTCAGCAAGGTATTGACGGCGTAATTGTAAAGGAGGTTCACAACATTCTGTCTGTAGTGCATTAATTGGACTGGATTTCATAGCACCCGTTATCAACCTTAAAGATTTCGACTGAATATTTTCCAACTTTTTAAAAGCAGTAACACTACCAGGCTCCAATAAAAAAGTACCATAGTCTAACACGCTACGTATTAGGGCATTATAAATCAGTTTCATACAAAATGGATGAGCGCCCCACCAAACACCAGAGAGGCAACTGAGCATATTTAGCAAACGCTCGCACCGAGCGTAAATATATTCACAATGTGGGATCCCTGTTAATTTAGAATCAAGAATAATACCTAAAAACTTTGTTTGGTTTGTTACAGGAATTTCAAAGTTATTATAATATACCGATACAGGTGGAGGTAGTCGCATTCGAGAAAACAATATTACTGAACTTTTAGATGGAGACAAATCGAGCCCATTTTTATCTAACCATCTCCTAAGTAGATTCAAGGAGGCAGTCAGAGAATGACTAGCGTTTTCAATGGAT
Source organism: Acleris holmiana (assembly GCA_949316455.1). Classification (NCBI taxonomy): domain Eukaryota; kingdom Metazoa; phylum Arthropoda; class Insecta; order Lepidoptera; family Tortricidae; genus Acleris; species Acleris holmiana. The sequence continues at coordinate 18,849,611 of OX438762.1, forward strand.
CGATTAGTACAGTACAACAAAAGATCATCTGCATATTGGAGGACACTGACATTCTTATCTAAAGATGATTCTAGGTCATAAGTATAGATATTATATAGGATTGGACTTAGCACAGAGCCTTGTGGAAGACCTTTCCACACTAACCTTGATTCCTCACTTTCGTCGTCTAAAAGTAAATGAATACGCCTTTCCGATAAGACGTTAATTATAAAGTTACTCAGAAGAATCGGGACATTCAAGCTTTGAAGCTTTTTTTTAAGGATACTTAAAACAACATTATCATAAGCGGAACTGATGTCAAGGAACGATGCAACTATAGAATGATTATTAGAGAAAGCTAATCTTATATCAGTAATAAAAATACTGATACTATCAATGGTACTTTTACCTCGCCTAAATCCAAACTGAGTTTTACTCAATAAGTTGTTAGTCTCAATGAACCATTCTAACCTGTTTTTAACTAGCCGTTCACCAATTTTCATTAAAAAAGAAGAAAGTGCTATTGGCCTATATGAAGAAGAATCAGATGAAACTTTGTTAGGTTTTAAAATCGGAAGTATCTCCTGAGACTTCCAGGAAGTAGGAACAATGCCAGAAACAATAATGGAATTAATGAGGTTAAGGAGGTATAGAATAGAAGTGTATTATCACTAAGATTAGAGACAAAAGAATAAGGTATACCATCCAACCCAGGGGCAGAGTCCTTGACATTAGATAAGACGCCCTTAAGTTCAGCAAAAGAAAATGGTCTATTAAGATCTTCAGGGTCGTTTGTAAATGAAGATGGGATAATAGAGCAAGGCAAAAGCACATCCTCTGGAACTGACGGAGGGGCTAATTTATTTAAAAAACTATGAGCTAATGATGAAGGAAAATGACGCGACGTGGATTCTCGGAATGCTGATCGAAACCTACGAATATTGCGCCAGACTTCAGATGGAGGGATATCAGGAGATAAAGACAAACAGAAAGTTTTCCAACTTACAAAAATTTTTTTTTTAAATAATTTATTAGTATCCTTAATACAAGCAATAAGTAACTCAAAATTTTCAACAGAACCGCACTCATTGTACCTAAGTTCATTTTTTTTCCTGTTTCTTACCGCATCTGTGCATTCTTTATCCCACCAAGGGGGTGAAGGAATGACGTTTGGATACCTACCTTTTAAAGGAAACGCAGCGTCAGCTGCTTCAATAAAAATATCAGCCAAAACCGATGCACAGAGTGGTTCTGATCCCTGACAAACACTAGGGAGCAAAGAGATCTTACTCTCTATATATTTACTGAACGAGTCCCAGTCTGCATTCTTTAAGTTGTATTTTAAACGAGGGCGCGGGGACTGTTTTCGCATTGGACCAGCGATGAAAGGGAATGTAATTAATAATGGAAAATGATCACTTCCATATGTTGATGGCAGTGTATCCCAAGAAAGTGTAGAGGCTAGGCCAGGTGTACATAGTGAGAGATCAGGTACACTAAGACCCTCATTAGGGGCCGTTCGACGAGTTGGCTTTCCAGTGTTAAGTATACAAATATTATGACTATCTAATAAGTCTAGTAGTGCAGATCCATAATAGTTTGAGGAAGCGCTGCCCCATGATTGATGCTGAGAGTTAAAGTCACCAAGTATCACAAATGGTCTAGGAAGTGAGGAAAGAATGTTATCGATTTCATTAAAAATAATAGTAGAAGTCCATACGATACTGGTGCGTTCATGGGCATTCTCGCGAACCCCACGTCAGATTTGGCATTAATGGTCTGTAAATTGGCTGACGTTATTAGGAACCCATAATTAAGTGGTTGCACGAGTATGTTATGTGTGATCTGTTTTTTTATTTTATTTGTTAAATGTAATATTCGACTAAACAGGGCTGATATATACAAGTCGTATAAAAGCCCTTTATAATATTAAATAAAAAAATAAAATAAAAAAAACTTGTAGCATGTTTCATGGCTTATTCCATACATATAATAAAATATCAAGGCGGATACAAAATTATTTATTATCATGGATAATTTTATTATCGATAGCACTTCATTTTGCTCTGGACAAATTAAATCATACAGTAAACATAAACGCTAAATAAACTTAATCTTATATTTTGTGTAGCCTCCTTTTGCTTTTAACACCGCTGCTAATCTTCGAGGCACGCTTTCAACCAGTGATTTTAGGTATTCAGGGTCGATATTGTCCCAAGCTTCTTCCAGTGCACTGAAGTAGGAATGTTTGTTAGTAACATTTGTATTATTCGCTTTGCTATCCAAATAATACCATAAATTCTCCATCGGATTGAGGTCGGGCGATTGTGTGAGGCCATTCTAGCTGTTGGATCCTATTGGCCTTGAAGAATGCAGCAGATATTTTAGCTGTATGCTTCGGGTCATTATCTTGCTGAAAGATATATCGGCCATCCAAGTCGCATTTAAGCAAAGAAATCTCTAAATTTTCTCGCAATATGTTAATATAACCTTCAACAGTCATTATTCCATTAATTCGAGCTAAGCTGCCAACTCCAGACCAAGCAAACGAGCCTCACATCATAACATTGCCCCCACCATGCTTGACAGTTTTTTGTATGTTACTTTCTGCTAATGCTTTACAAGGCTTACGCCACACCCTAAACCGGCTTTTCGCCCAAATAGCTCGAATTTGCTTTCATCAGTCCACAATTCAGATTTCCAGTACTCCAATGGCTTCCCAATATGCTTCTTCGCAAATTCAAGCCTTTTTTTTTGTTAATCCTGCTAATAAATGGACGCTTAGATACTAAGCAGTTTTTTAAACCATTTTCTCTGAGCCTGCGTCGTACAGTTGGGGAACTGACCCTGAGATCCAACATTTCTGTAACAGCTCTTGATGATATTTTCGGATGTCTTCACTAATCGAACAATTCTAATATCATCCCGATGACTTGTTGATCCTTTGCGATCGGCTCCAGGCAAGTTCACCACAGTTCCTTGTTGTTTATGTTTATTCCAAATGTGCTGTACAGCTCCAACCGAGATGAAATATTTTTCGGTAATTTTCCGAAACTAAATTTGTTTTTGTCTATCACGTATAAGCAGATCGCGAATATCAATGGAAATTTGTTTTCTCGGCATCTTGAACATTGAAGTAATTACATGAAAATGATTAAAAATTGCCAAGAATGACATAATGACTCATTTGTTTTCATTTCCAGCCGGGATATTACAAAGTGTAATTATTTATTTGTAATAAAGAGTATTTATTGTATTATCTATTTTGTCCAGAGCAAAACGACATAGTGTAAAAATAATCAAACACAACAAGGCAAGATTAAGGTAAATGTTGTTTTTATTTCATTTATAGTATAGGTCATTAAATGTGCTACAAGTTTTTACAAAAGCCAACACAGAGCAAAGTTCACAAAAATAGTTGTATGAGAAAATATACTTTTCGTGTAAGTGTATGATTCTTCTTGTCCAGCACTGTATGACTTTTAAATTTTTGCCATGAGAAATTCCGCCCTCTGTTTATTACAAGGTCAAAGGTTTAATGATGCCGATGCAGCTGTGGAAGCGTACAAATCAGCCATTTTGTCAACATCAACTCCAGACTGGAATTAGGTACTGTTTTAATGATTGGTTTGCACAAATGGAAAAGTGCATTAAATGGAATGAAGAATACTTCAAAAAACAATAAAATACAATTTAGCTATACTGTGCATGTGGTTTTTCTCTTAGAGAATATATTACCTGGAGCCGCCATTCAGTACATTACCCCTCTGTCGAAAAACCTGCACAATGTGCAAAAAGTTATACAAAACCTACCTATTTCATAATCGATTTATGGTCATTCACAAAATCGCCGCTAGTGAGAGAACACTCATTGGAAAAATGCCTGCATGTGCTGTAAGTTCGTGTAAAAAACGATCAACGACTTCAAGCTTCGAAAAAGATGGTACAACATTTCATTTGTAAGTAATTTTATAATTTTATATACGTAAAATAATATTTTTATAAAAATATTTTCATCGCACGTCAAATTTAACGATTATATGCAATCGATTCCAATTGTTACTTGGATTAGTCCGTACTCCTCACGAGACTCGGTTTTAATGCTTTGTAAGAAATGACTTAACGGTTTTTGAAATAAAGTCGATAATACTAATAAGCTAAATAATTGTTTTCATCCAAATGATGACGTCGGTGCACTCCCCCCGAGACTCGGTTATAGTGATGAGGGTAGTCTCGATTAAATAAATAATTATCGACAATAAGGAAGATTTACTTAGGACCTGGAAATTACCTACTGAATACAATTTATTCCAAAAGACCCGGAATTGAAAAAAATATGGAACGCCTCATGCAGCAGACAAGCAAATTGGGTGCCTACGCGTACTAGTTCCATATGTTCGACACGGTGTACCCTTGTTTTGTCGACAACCTTTTCATCGAATATTATTTCATCGACAACGATTCATCGAAACTTTAGTTCTAGTAATATTGTTTGGCGTAATTTTATTTCAACTACTATTTATATAAATTTATCTTACTACGTGGAAATACTAATCAACGAATACTACTTAATCGCTGATTTGTTACAAATTATCTTAATTGGTACAGCTACAAAACATTGCAATTCATTTCTTCGACGTATTACTTCAATACATTTTTATATGTCCTATGAGGCTTTCAAAGTAGGTTAGGTTAGAACTGCGACCCCCAAGAAAACGAACTGTTGACAGAAGTGGGTTAGGTTAGGTTAGAACTGCGACCCCCAAGAAAACGAACTGTTAACAGAAGTGGGTTAGGTTAGGTTAGAACTGCGACCCCCAAGAAAACGAACTGTTGACAGAAGTGGGTTAGGTTCGGTTAGAACTGCGACCCCCAAGAAAATGAACTGTTGACAGAAGTGGGTTAGGTTAGGTTAGAACTGCGACCCCCAAGAAAACGAACTGTTGACAGAAGTGGGTTAGGTTAGGTTAGAACTGCGACCCCCAAGAAAACGAACTGTTGACAGAAGTGGGTTAGGTTCGGTTAGAACTGCGACCCCCAAGAAAATGAACTGTTAACAGAAGTGGGTTGGGTTAGGTTAGAACTGCGACCCCCAAGAAAATGAACTGTTGACAGATAGCATGACACATTACTATTATTAAATTATATCAATGGTCAATCATAACACACATAGCTATAATCGCACAGAGTGCTTGCGTTTAGTTTTGATAGCAAAATATTACCAATTGAAATAATTTTATGCGGAATAAATATTATTACAAGTAAAAAAAAAAAAAAAAAAAACCCGAAATGATTAGTCATGACATGAATTTGATTGAAATAAGTCAACTACCAATTAAAAGACCTCGTTTCAAATTACCTAGTATTGAGTCCTCGACGCAATGAGTTGTCGATGAAATGAAAATACTTGAAACGTTGTCTTTGAAATAATATTCGATTAAAAGTTTGTCGGCAATCCAATGGTAAACCGTTCGACACATTTTGATGCAAGTCAGTATCGAACGCTACCAAGCAAGAGGCGAAAGTTAATAGATTTTGCTGTACCTACTTTATGTTTATATGAAAAAGTAGGTAAATTTAGTATTTTAGTAAATATTTCACGCTTCACTCTTAAATATTTACTTAAACAAATAAAGACCAATGACCATAGTATTTTAAAATTTTCATAACTTTGTCAAATATGATCTAATACAAATACAGTTAATACGGTTTTTTCTCATAAAGCAATAATAAGAAACATTGGACTATAATCTCCATGAGTGGTCAAGAGGGCAAACTTTGTGAAAAATATATAATTTTAAATTTCTTAGAGGATGTATACACTAATTTTCCTTCGCTATAATGATAGTGATAATTTATCTGATTTGTCCTATTGTTGACTGGTAGAAGATGATTTATAATATTAGGTCCTCGCCTTGTACGAAATGTCTTCTTAGTGCAATAAAGTTTAAATAAATAAATTGTGGTGAATATCAGGTTCAGTTACGTATCACAGAACTCGAATGTGTTTCCCCGTTATTGATAATGATAACGTAATTGGTAGACAAACTTTAGGTAGTGGTTCACGCATTTTTACTTATTGATTTATTTTAGTATTTACTATACATGAAAGTACGGCTAAGAGATTTGCCTTCGGAGACAGGGCGACTTGTGTGTTAGTTATTTTAGGTTAACTCCGCGTATAATAAATTACTCTACTGTATTTTACCATCCTACGCAACATTAGTCCTGTTATTATAAATAACTAACCGTTACGTTTGCTTTTAGAACAACATTCCGAGAAGCATTGACGAACCACTCATTCAATAAAAATTAACGGTGCCGTAGAGCTGCCCAACACTGAAACTGAACCACTTCCAAGTACCAGCAAGGAGAATCAACAACCTATTCCAAATTCAATATTAGAACTGAGTTTTAGAAAAAGAAAATTAACTGAAAAAGTAGACGCACAAGCAAAAAAAATTAAACGTCTAAAGCAAAAACACGTTATTTAAAAACAACAGTAGCCTCATTAGAAGACCTTTTAAAAAAAATTTACGAAAAGTCTTTAATTGATAAAGAGCAAAAACACATTTTACAAAAAATTGGTGTTAAAAGTGCTGAATTATTGAAAAGACAGTTAAAGAACAGCGAAACGGAAAAGTTAAATAGAGATAAATTTTCCCCTGAGTTACGGTGTTTTGCTTTGACACTTCATTACTATTCACCGAAGGCGTACCGATATGTGAGGAAAACTTTCGGAACATCTTTACCTCACCCCCGTACAATAACAAAGTGGTATGCGAATATTGATGGACGTCCTGGTTTTACTCAAGAGGCTCTAAATGCTCTTAAATTATTAAAAGAAGAAAACCCAAAAAATATATAGGTACTGCTCTTTGATAATTGACGAAATTAAAATCAAGGAATTTCCGTATTTCGATCACAAGACACAGCGACATTATGGTCATGTAAATTATGGTTTCGACGATGGATGCGATGGGTCGACAAGTGCAACCGATGCTCTTATGTTTTTATTAGTTGGAATTAACGTCTCATGGAAATTACCCATCGGGTACTTTCTAATTAAGGGAATGCACGGAAAATTGAGAGCTCAAATGGTCACCACGGCATTACAACTAATTCATAATACCGGAGTGGAAATAAAGGCCTTAACCTGCGATGGAACTAAAACGAACATTAGCGTGGCAGAAGAGCTAGGTTGCAGTTTGAGTCCTGATAACTTACAAACCAGCTTTTTGGATCCTTCGACTGGCCAGAAAATACATTTCTTTTTGGATCCTTGCCATATGCTGAAGTCGCTTAGGAATAGTCTGGAATTTTACAAATACTTTTACGACTCTTTAGGCAATAGTATAAATTGGAATTGTATTATAAACTTGCACAATTTACAAGAAGAAAAACTATTTTATTTGGCTAACAAATTAAGATCAAATCATGTTTACTTTAAAACCAAAATTATGAACGTTCGTCTGGCAGCCCAACTTTTTAGCGAAGGTGTTGCGGACGCCTAACTTTTTGTGAAACGAAACTACATTTGCCAGGTTTTGACAAGGCCACTGTGACTGCAGATTTTTTAAAACTTATTAATGATATTTTGGATTCCAAGACTTTGTGGCTTTGGATTTAAGAAAGCTATGAACTCGAAAAACTACGAAAAATGTTTTGAGCGTTTAGATCAAGCTACAGTAGTAATTCAAAATTTGTTAGTGGATGCCATTAATCGTCGAAAGCAGATGGAACGGATTAATGTTCTTAAAAGTCCTCGATATAAAGGATTTTTAGGCTTTCTCATCTGCATATCTAGTGCCAAAGCGTTATATAATGATTTAGTTACAACTTCTGATACAGGAATGAGCTACCTTCCATTACACAAAATAAGTCAGGGTCATATAGAAATATTATTTTCCAATATTAGAAGTCACGGTGGGTTTTCAGACAATCCTACAGCATTCCAATTGGAATCAATATACAAAAAACTTCTTGTACACAAAGAGCCGGTAGTCAAGGAAAGAGGAGCCAACTGTGTACCTTTAGAAAATATAAGTATCCTTAATTGCTCTTCAGCCATTGAAAAAATTAATGTCACTTCTGTAAATGCACGACAAAATTTGATGACTCAGAAGAAGATTTATTTGACTTAGAATGTCAAATTTACCTGTCTCCTTTTGGAGAAAAAGTTGTCGAATATATAGCCGGATTCGCGGCTTTCGCTCTGGCTAAAAAAATCAAGTGTGATTACTGTGTCAAAGGTCTGTTTGGAGCTTGCAATGATCAGAGTTTTATATATCATAAGACGAAAGGTTATTTAGCGTATGCATCCGAGTGTGTGATTTTACTTTGTCAACAATGTGAAAAGATCATAAGACAAGGTCTAGACGAAAAAAAACGAATCAATTCGAAGTATACAGCTTCTTACGTGACCATAAAATGCTTAACGTATTTTATAGGTAAAGATTTTTTTCAAATATTGAAAACCATGACTGACGTTTTTGTCAATCATAAAGTAGAATTGGCCAAATCAGTCATGACGAAATAGAGAAATATAAGACTTTCTTACCTTTCCAAAAAAAGCGACCCAAAAAGTTGTATTCGCCACATATATAATAAGTTAATTCATTTTAAGAATCAATAGAAAAATATACAAATACTTGGACAATTATTCTTAGGAAATTATTCTTAAAAATATAACTTCTGTGTAGTGTAACAAATCTACTATAGGTATAGTAGATTTTTTACACTACACAGTACCTATTATGCCGTGTCCATCTGATTTCCTATAATCGAGCTTGACTGATTTTTAAGGGTCCAAGGCAAAAAAACTTAAGAGAAGCGGGAAAACGCCTTATGCGGAAAAAAACAGAGATCGTATTAAAAGTTTGTTAATTATTTCCCTTACTTTGTTGTAGCCTATTCGCGTGTTGCGTATATAACAAAGTTATACACCGTGTTTTTTTGATTTACGATAACTTTAAGGGCACGTTCTTCAAGTCAAATTAAGCTAATTTCCCGAAGACAGACATATGATAACTCGTACGGTTATAAAGATATTCAATTATTAAAATTAATCAGTTAATCACGTTAATGTAAAAGGCTCTTAATTGATACCTAACAATTTTCTTTTAATTACCTATTATGAGTAAAGAGTTTTCACTTGTTAGGTTTATAGGTACGACACGAAGGTTAAAGAAAATTGGTATCTTATGTTACGTATACGAGTATTCACATGACATTAAATTGAATGAAATTCAAGTTGGTTTGCAATATCACTGTGTGGACCGCCATTAATTAAAAAAGAAGAAGAAGAATTATCGTCCTGAGGAAGAAGCTGAAATGCACTTCATTTACGGCTTATGTGACGGCAATGCTTCTGAAGCGGCAAGAGAATATAGGCGGCGTTATCCCGACCGACGGACGCCTAACCCTCATACGTTCATAAATGTAAGTATTTCTAATGTGTACTTTATTCCTTCATTTATTAGTAACTAGCTGTTGCCCGCGACTTCGTCCGCGTGGAGCTCGTTTACGCGGTTCCCGAGGGAATATTACCTTCCTTTATTATTTTTTTACCTTCCTCTTGAATCACTCTAAGTATCTATTAAAAAAAACCGCATCAAAATCTGTTGCGTAGTTTGCAAGATATAAGCATACATAGGGACAGACAGACAGACACCGGAAGCGACTTTAATTTATACTATGTTAAGATTATTTTATGTTAAACAAACCGTAATTATTATTGTTACAGTTACACCGACGATTTAGAGAACGGGGTTTAAAAAAGACTCCTCACGAAAGGGATATTAATTTGACAGTACAGGACGAAGACAGGATCATGAACGCAATAATTGAAGATCCGACCTTGTCAACAAGACGTGTGGGGCAAATTTACAATGTAAATCACGATAAGGTTTGGAGAGTTTGGAAGCGGTATGGTCTACATCCATATCATTATCGCAAAGTGCAAGGCCTTTTGCCGCACGATAACTTTTCACGAATTGCATTCTGCCAACGAATGAACGCACTTTTGACAGAAGATCCACAACTCATCGGGAAAATATTGTGGATGGACGAGGCACAATTTACAAGAGCAGGTATTATGAATACAAAAAACTTCCATCATTGGTCAGAGCACAACCCTAAACTAGCCAGAGTCTTCTTTTCAGCATGAGTTCTCGGTCAATATGTGGGCAGGAATTTTAAATAACCAACTGATAGGTCCCGTAGAAATTCCAAGCAGACTGAACGGTGAAAATTACTTGGAATTTTTACAATCTCTCCATTCTATGGATTACTTTGAAGAATTACCATTACAAACGCTACGTACACATTGGATACAGCATGATGGGGCACCTGCACATTTTGCTCTTCGCGTACGCGAATATTTATATACAAATTTCGCCGGCCGGTGGATTGGACGCGGTAGTCCAACCCTTGCTTGGTGTCCTCGGTCTCCCGATTTTTACGTCTGGGGAACTCTTAAAGAGCGTGTATATTCAAAACCAATTTCAACACGAGACGATTTACTCATAAGGATTCGGGAAGTAGCTGATGACATGCGTGCTACTGAAGTTAATTTAAATCGTCAGATACGCACACGATTACACCTTTGTTTAGAGCATGAAGGTGGTCATTTTGAAAATCATTCACATTAGTTTAAATAAATTTAATTTGGTTGTTTAGGTTGAATAGCGGCTTCTTGATGGTTCAAACATTCACATTAGGTACTTAGCTATCATAAAAGGTTCTTTGGTTAACGTATTAATAATGTAGCTATCCAATGTGCGTGTACGTTTGTAATGAATAAATTCAAAAACTACTGTGCCAATTTTAAAAAATTCTTTCACCAATAGTTAGAAGGGACTTTCAGGATAAACATATTATTATAAAGAGGAGAGGTTTGTATTTTTGTATGTGTGTATGTTTGTAATGGATAAACTCAAAAACTACTGTGCCGATTTCAAACATTGTGTCACCAATAGTTAGAACGGACTTTCAGGATGAATAAAGGCTACACTGATCCCTCGGGAACAGTTTAAACGAGCTCCACACGGACGAAGATGTTCTGACCAATTTTCGTGCTCTTTTAGAAAAAAAATTGTTCGAGACACGTACATAATTGACTATTTTCAAAGCTCTTGTTTTTTCTTCCTCGGTCACCCACAGTATCGTTCTTTGCTTGACTAATCCTGTGTTAAAAGTGCCCGTATGTTTATTTGTACACCTAGAATTAAATACTTGAAAAGTTGTTACTCAACAGAAGGTGATTTCGTTCTTTGTGATAACTTATGATCTGCAGACCATGCCGCTTGAAGGATTTCTAAACAGTTTTGTGAAATCCGTTGTAAATACGCACGATATTTGTTTTTATACTCATTGTTTGATACCGTTGATATGTTTTTTTTACAGTTTTAAGTAATGCTAGGTTTTTCATTGTAATAAATCATAAGGTGCCTAATAAATAAAATGACTGTTGATGTTTGTGCGGCCATTACCTCTAAATTTTAAATAAAAATATTTTAAACAACGCAACGAATTTTTTTCATTTTATAAACCATTAAGTAATTAGTTATGATGAATGAGAATATTAAAAATTAGAGCAATCTGCTAAATCCATTTATGAAATAAAGAAATTTTCACTTTGTTTTGTTATTTTAGGGTGCTTGTTTGCACTCAACCGACGATAAAAATGTAACTATCCTAAAATGTAATTATGATACGCACGTTATTGTTAAATACTGGGTAATTAAAATATCAATTTATAAAAAAACTAATAAATAAAAGAGACCCACCTGGGAATCGAACCGGTGACCTCTTACACAGTAAGCAAGATACTTCCCGCAAAGTTAGATCCATTACAGATTGTCTTGCAAGAATTTCACAAAAAGGGCCAAGAGATTGATGTAATTTGTCTTAGCGAGACTTTTGTCAAGCACGGATGTGAAAGTAACATTAATCTTAACAGTTATAAACTAGCAGCATCTTATAGTAGGCCAAAAAGTAGAGGTGGCACGGCTATCCTTGTGAAAAGGTCTTTAGATACAATAGCACTAAATTTAGATTCAAACTTAGTAATGAATTATTATTTTGAATGTTGCGCGAACGAGATAGTAGGACTGAATCTTATAATTGCTGTTATATACAGAATACCTGAACAGACTTGTGCACACGTAGGTGTTTTCATGCACAAGCTGAACAATATGCTTTATCTTTTAAGCTCAAAATACAAGAAAAAACATATAGTTATTACTGGCGATTGGAACATTGATGTCTTGAAAGATAATAATTTCACTAAAGATTTAAAGAGTAATTTGTCGAATCATGGGTTCGTAATACATATCAATACACCCACAAGAATTAGTACATGTATAGATTTAATCGCTAGTAACATAAATAAAGTTGAATCTCAAACTCATAACTTTTGCTTGTCTGACCATGAAATGGCTCAAACAGTAACGTTTAATATCAAAAAGAGTAAAACGTTGATTAATTGGTTCGAGTTCAAAAGAGACTATTGTGCTGAGAATTTGGATAAGTTTTCTCAGTGCACTGCTGCCTTATCATTTTCGGAAATTTTAGAGTCCAACAAAATAAGCGAAGCATTTACCTTGTTTCATGATATGATATGCCTTTTGTACAATTTATGTTTTCCGATTATAAAGATCAAAGTGAGCAACCATCGAAAAAAAATAAAGTGGTTAACAAAAGGAATTATAAAATGTTGTCATACTAAACGAAAATTGCATATGCGAGTGACGATGAAGAATGGTTGTATTAAAACAGATAAACTTAAATTAAAACAATACAGTAATATTCTGAGAAAATGTATAAACAGGTCGCAAAAACTTAACAATTACAACTATATCGCACTGAGTAAAAACAAATGTAAAGCTACATGGAATGTTATATCATCTACCACTACCAATAATCCTCATGTTAATGACATAAATTCTATAAAATTTGATCAAGTTACATATAATAATCCCCAAGATATTTGTAATATATTTAATGATTATTTTGTTGACATTGTTAATACTTATATTGATAAAAATAGTAAACATAAAAGTATTACAGTAAATAATCAACATAAACATTTATCATCAATTTTTCTTAAGCCTGTCGATAACAGAGAAGTGTACAAATTAATCATGTCACTAAATAATAGCAAAACCAGTGGCTATGATGATATTACTACAAAAGTACTTAAATCAAATGCTGTTTACCTGACTCAGCCCCTAACGCACATCATAAACCTCTTTCAATGAGGGTATCTTTCCTGATCAGCTAAAGATTTATGTAGTCAAACCTATGTTTAAAAAAGGAAATCGCTGGGATCCTAATAACTACAGGCCTATCAAGATTGTTCCAATTATTTCCAAAATTTTTGAGAAAGCCATGTGTGAAAGATTAATGGGATTTTTAGAGAAAAATAATTTACTTCAAAAGGATCAATATGGTTTTAGGAAGGGTCACTCAACTGAATTAGCTTGTTTTAATCTTATAAAGCATGTGACAGAAGCTTTAAATAAAAAAGAACCTATAATGTCCATCTTTCTCGATTTGAGTAAAGCTTTCGACTGTGTCAATCACACTAAACTTCTCGAAAAGCTGGAACATCTGGGAATTAGAGGGATAGCATTAGATTGGTTTGCAAGTTATTTGAAGAATAGGAAACAATGTAGTGAAATCTCGAAAATAGTTTCGGAAGGTAAGGAACAAGTAAAGGTGAAATATCGGTCACCTCTCCGCGTTAATAAGACAGGAGTACCCCAAGGAAGTAGTCTGGGACCGTTTTTATTTCTTGCTTATATTAACGATCTTCCTAAAGCTACGTCGCAAAAATGCATATTTTATCGATGGCATATACTTTCAGATTCTTGAAACTCTTTCACACTATAAAAGCAATGTTCAAACAATAATTTATCAAGTTTCTTCTTAAATTCTAAGCCCTTTGACAATTTGATTTCATCTGGAAGATGATTGAACAATACTATGCACATATTGTAGGCATTTTTACTATAAATTGCACTGCGGCAAGGAGGTTGGTGCAAGAGGTTTTTGTATTGCGCCCTCTGCCTGCCAGTAAAAACCTCAGCGCGCATTTTAAAAATAGAAGGATTTACTTTCACAAACTGACATACTTTTTTTATATACATACATGGTAGTGGTAATATTTTAAGTTTTTTAATCAATGGTCTACAGCTGTCTGTGAACCAAGTATTCGTTATAGCTCGTATGCACTTTTTCTGCAATATGAAAGCTCTTTTGACATCGACAGAATTACCCCACAGCAATAAGCCATAGTTGAGCGTCGAGAAAACATAGCCGTAATAGGCTGTGATTGCGGCCTTCATCGAAACAGTGGTCCTAAGTTTCCGAAGCGCAAAAACAAATCTGTCTAATTTAGAGCAAACAAAGTCAATATGTGATTTCCAATTAAGATGATTATCGATGAATAGACCTAGGAATTTAACACTGTCAGTTTTTACGATAGGATTGTTGTCATAGATGATATTTAGTTGATTAGGATTACATTGATAAGAATTAAATTGTATATATGATGTTTTGGTTATATTTATATTTAGATTATTGTCAATTGTCCAATTTTTTATGTCAGTCAATGATTTGTTTATCGTTGCTTCGTATGTGCTATTATTTTCACCCTTTACTAATAATGTAGTATCATCAGCAAATAATTATATTATTGTTACTAGAATATTTTGTGCTCTCCTAACATTTGCATGTCGATTGTTTTCGGCCGAATGCTTGATACCAAACTACCTTAACACCTTAGTAGGGTATTATTGGGGATTCTGGATCATTTGTCCTCGCTGCGCTCGGATGATCCAGAATCCCCAATAATGATCCAGGATCCCCAATAGTTTCCATCGATCAGGGATCTAGTCGGATGATCCAGGATCCCCAATAGTTTCCATCGATCAGGGATCTAGTCGGATGATCCAGGATCCTCAATAGTTTCCATCGATCAGTGATTCAGAATTCCATAAACTCAACAGGTAAACGAATGACCTGACAATCCTTCAATGGTAAATTTGCATATTCTCGCCTCATAAATTTCTATAACAAAATATTTTGTAAAGAGAAGCAAAACCGGAGTGCCGTATAATTCAATTTTATATTACTTATATTTTTGTTTACGGCACTCCGGTTTATTTTTCATAAATTTATTTCTTTGTTTATTCATCTTTGTTTATTCATCTTTGTTCCTGTTAACACTTTCCACACAACCATTGCTGTACTAATGTTATAGGATTGTCCCGCTAACAGTTTTCTGGAGTGGCCAATTCCATACTAATTGTTTAAGGACAAGGCGGTCTTTCGATACGTTCCAAAGGGGCGCCTCCTCTGTACTGATATTTACTCAACCAAGATAATACTAGAACGCTGATCTATATATGCGACCGATCGTAAAAACTTTGATAGCGTGATTCAGGTCTTTTTCAATTATTACTGTCAAATCAAAATAAAAACTGCAAACTTTTTTTGATTTCAAGCTATCTTCAGTTGTTATTAAAAACCACATTATTAAAAGTGTTGATTAAAGTGAAATACATTAATTATTCCAATATTTGTGTATTATTCAAGTAATGAGAGATTGTTACGACATCTATTTAAAAAGGTAGGTACTTAACATCTGCTAGTCTGACGATAAAGTGACTCACGCGCTACTGTTACTAAGAACTGCTCAATGTTATTGTTAGCGTAAGATGGCGCTATTTGACAATGCTATTTGAATGGAATAATACAGTGAAATGAATCTGCGGTCTTTAATAAAGTAAAAATTTCGTAGGTGAACTGAAACTTTAATAAATAAATCGACTGAAACTATTAAGTTTATCTCAACACTGTAATCGTTCGCGATGTACATCAAAGTTCGAACATTGTTACGACATCTATTTAGGTAAATCAAGTGTCAACTTTATTGCTGATTGACAAGAAACTCCGCGCTGTGTTTACTAAAAACTTCGTTAATCAATGTTAAGATGGCGCGGATTAATACAAATAATCGATATGAAACTAGCACGATGTTTTTACTGTTTACTAAGAACTTCGTTAATCAATGTTAAGATTGTGTGCATGAATGCAATAAAGTAAAATAATTTCGAACCTTGAGAGCCATTACATAGCATGCTGTATGACATGTAAATAATAGGAAGCGTAAGTAATTTATGTTCATGCTTCACATGATTCGAACAAATATATGTGTTTTTCTTTCTTCTTTATAGCTAAAGCCGATTCACAAATTCTGAGAGTTAAACAAGTTATTTAAACAATAAGTATAGTAAGTCGTTGCTGTCTTCAAGCCAACCAGTGCCTGTTTTATATTTCCTTATTTTTTTTTATTTTTTTTTAATAATAAATATCAGGGGGACAATCTCATACAAATTGACCTAGTCCCAAACTAAGATCTAGGCTTGTACTATGGGTACTAGACAACGATATAAATACTTATATAGAGAAATAAATACTTAAATACATAGAAAACATCCAAGACTCAGGAACAAATACTCGTGCTCATCACACAAATATCTGCCCATACCGGGAATCGAACCCGGGACCGCTAGCTTCGTAGGCAGGGTCCCTACCAACTCGGCTAACGCATCATATCGTCTTCATAGTTAGGCTACATTCGGTACATAGAAACGCATTAAAGTACATGCAGCTACCAAATACGAATAAGGTTTCAGGTTAACGCAACAAGCTGGCGCCGCGCCTTATAGGTGTAAAGGATTGGGAGTGATTCACAATAATTATATTTTATTTTCTAATAGACGAACGTCTGTAATGCAGAATTAAGGTTTGATTTTGTTTGGACAATCTCATTTGAAATAAAATTATATTACTAATAATTTTAATTGGTAACATCTAAATGCAGCCTTAGTTTATAGGGTTATAAATGGAGCTTCCATTTATTTGAGCATTCAATTGGTAGTGGCAGTGCAGTGAGTGAGACAAGTAATTAAAAAGAAGCAGCAAGTATGTACGTAATATTTTTTATTTTTTATTATTTATGTTGATTGTGTTTGGTTAGTGATGCTTATTCAAATACTTTTAATAAAAATAGGTCGGCAGTGTTCAATCCGTTCGATTCCGATGAGGAGATTAGCTGTGCCCAGCAACAGACTGCATCTACCGCTTCTACGAGTGCAGCGAAAGTTAAGACGGTAAAGGCGAAGCAGAGAAGAACTAAGAAGGCGGCGGAACTGCACGGCTGTGATTCAGACCTGGACAGCGTCGTGAATGCATCAGCTGCTCAACCGAAAAAGAGACGAGTCGCTGTGTTTCTTGATTCCGAGGTAAGATGCGCGATTGTTTATCAAAACATACTTCGAGGATACGATAGCTTAGTTGGTAGTGACCCTGCCTACGAAGCTAACGGTCTCAGGTTCAAATCCGGTAAGGGCAGATATTTGTGTGATGAGCGCAAGTATTTGTTCTCAACTATTGGCTAGGTCAATTTGTGTAAGATTGATTTATTATTATGATGATTTCATTAAAACTGTTTTTACCCAACTTTAAACCGACTTCAGTTGGACTGACCTCGGTCATGATAACAGTTTGTCGCTGGATTTTTTTAATAATTTAAGTGATTTTCTTAATTGTATTTATAAAGGTGAATAATATAAGGTTGCTAAATAATTTCAGGGTGACGAAGAGGAACCGATCAGGGCCGCTCCGCTACGTAATTTTTTGACAAGAAGGACGGGCTCCGGGTACACGCTGCAACGAGATCCCAGCCGGCGCGGGGAGTACTACGTCGAACTCCGAGTCTTCACCACGCGGGAGCTTGAGCCGGTAGCGACGGAAGCAACCAGGTGGAAACATGCCTTTTTCACATATAAAGGGGCTGTATATAATAATAGCCCAGTTTTCAAAGCGGTCAGACAAGTTGCTCAGGCTGCTAAAGAAGAGTATAAAGGCGTGCAGCCTGTGTTGTACCCGTCAAATACTTTTTAACTAATTTTAGTTATGTGTTTATTGTAATCTGCTACTTTACAGTCGGTTTAAAGGCAAATTTAAAACTTTTGCGGTTTTCAACAAATGTAATTATTACAAAACAAAGCACGTCTTACATAGAACAAAAATAGTATAAGATGTTCTTTTGCGATGTATGTAATGTTTCCGTTCCAAAATTAGCAGCACATAAAAAGACTAATATCCACAAGTCTAATAGTTTGTTAAGTACGCGGCTTGAAAACGTTTATATAATAGCTAATGCTTTTCGGAGTAGAATTGTTAGTTATAAAGTCAATCCCTCAAATACGAATATTACCCCAGATTCATTTTTATGTGAAAACTCTGATATAGCACAACAACTTATTAAAGATTCATTACAAAAGCATGTCTCACTCAAAGTTAATTTGGAACTTTTCGTAAAGTATTGTTTGCCAAAAAATAGTGAAAGTTCCATTAAGTCATTTAACACTAAATACGATATAGTTTTGCAGAGTACAGACGTTTTATCATTATATAAATCACTTGCTGATGTACTAATTACTAAATGTGCGGAATTTGAGCTCTCGGAATCAGGATGGACAATCGAATCAGTTAGTCACTTAGAGATAAACATAGTAAAATACAATCCTTTGAGAGCTGGATCGTTTATACCATTACCAAAACATATTGCTAATACAAAAGCTTGTTTGAATATAAATAATGAGGATAATCACTGTTTTATATGGTCTATAATGGCTCACTTGTATCCTAGCAAGGTTAACTCAAACAGAGTCTCATCTTATCCCAAATACCAAAATGTTTTAAACACTTCCGGCATGGCATTTCCACCAAGCATCTCTGATATAAGGTGGTTCGAAGCCAACAATACTGATATTAGTTTTAACATCTATGGTTTAACAAAAAATGGTAGTGTTATGGGCCCTTTATATAAAACCGCTAATCGTAAATTACAGCACATCAACTTGTTATTAATAACTAAAAATAGTAAGGCACACTTTTGCCTAATAAAAAACTTTGAGAAACTTGTTCGCAAACAAATAACTAAACATAAATCTAAGATACATTTGTGTGAAGATTGTTTTTTATATTTTTCAACAGAGGAAAAATTAATTCAGCATAGTTGTGCAGGGGTACAAACTGTTTTACCAGAGGCAAATACACAACTTTTTTTTTCTAATTTTGAAAGAACTCAGGAGGTGCCTATTGTGATCTATGGTGACTTCGAAAGCTTATTACGAGAGTATTCAGATAAAAGTAAATCTATGTACGTGGAAAATATTCAATTGCATGAGGCATCTTGCTTTGCATATTACATTTGTTGTAGAAGCGAGCCTTATTTAAACGACTATGTTTCTTATCGCGGTCCCAACTGTTCGAAAAAGTTTGTGGAGTCTATATGTAATGATGTGCAGCGATTGTACTCAATATTATCTGTCAGCAAACCTATGATTCCGCTTACGCTAGAGGAACAGCTATCATTTGAAACTAGCACTGCTTGTCATATTTGTAAAGACAAGTTTTCATCTAGTGATAACATTGTAAAGGATCATGATCACTTCACAGGTCGATATAGAGGGCCCGCTCACAATAGTTGTAATTTAAATTCAAAACCTTGCCCATTTATACCAATAATTTTTCATAACCTTTCCGGATATGACTGCCATTTGTTTATTAATGAACTCACAAACGTATGCGGTCGAATAAACCTTATCCCAAAAAATAAAGAAAAGTATATTTCGTTTACGAAGTTCATTCCAATAGACCAGCAAAATGTAGCTCAATTAAAATTTATTGATTCTTTCAACTTTTTGAGTTCAAGTTTAGACAATTTAGTAAATACAATGAAAAAAGATGATTTCCAACATTTAAAATCATTTTTTGGAGATGGGGCCAAGTTTGATATAGTGCGAAGAAAGGGTGTCTATTGTTACGATTATATAAACTCTTGGCAACGTTATGAAGAAACCCAGTTGCCTCAGGCTTCCAATTTTTTTAGTAAACTCTCATCAGAATCTGTATCTTCTGAGGATTATAATCATGCCTTACATGTTTGGGAAACTTTTGCTATTAAAAACTTAGGAGAATATACAGATTTATACTTGAAATGTGATGTGCTTCTTCTATGTGACGTTTTTGAAAAATTTCGAAGCATGAGCCTTAAATACTACAATCTTGATCCCTGTTATTACGTATCGTCACCATCATTAAGTTGGGATGCTATGTTATTATACACAAAAGTAAAATTGGATCTACTCTCCGATATAGATATGTATCAAATGCTGGAAAACGGAATAAGAGGAGGTCTTGCTCAATGTTCACATAGATACGCAAAGGCGAATAATAAATATCTTCCAGATTTTAACATTAACGAGCCGAATAGCTTTTTAGCCTATTTAGACTGTGTAAATTTATATGGATATGCAATGATGCAGCATCTGCCAACAGGAAATTTCAGGTATCTTAACGATGATGAATTAGCAAACTTTAACGTTGAAAAACAGTCACGCGATTCTGATACCGGTTTTATACTTGAAGTCGACCTTCACTATCCTGTTGAACTTCATGAGTCTCATTCAGATATGCCATTTGCAGCTGAAAAATTTGCTCCTAGAGGAAGCAAAAATAAAAAATTAATTGCTAGCCTCTACGACAAACATAGATACATTATTCACTACATGCATTTAAAAGAATGTTTGAAAAATGGTCTTGTTTTGTTAAAAACATATAAAGTTTTAGCTTTCGATCAAAGTAACTTTTTAGAACCATACATATCTTTAAATACCACCTTGAGACAAAATGCTAGCTCAGATTATGAAAGGGATTTTTTCAAAAAGCAAAACAATTCAATATTTGGCAAAACGATTGAAAATAAAAGAAAACAGGTTGATGTAAAACTTGTTAATATCTGGAAAGATCATTCAAATAACACAAATAAATTTTGCGGCGCGGAAAAATACATAAGTGCTCCCAACTTCAAAAACTTGGCAGTTATATCTGATTCATTAGTAGCAATTCAGTTGCAACAGACAAAAATCGTTTTAGATCGACCCATATACGTGGGTTTCTCTATTCTAGAAATAGCCAAAAGTCATTTGTATCGCTTTCATTATGATGTGATGAAACGTGTTTATAAAAATAAAATTCATCTTTGTTATACGGACACTGATAGTCTTTTGTATTTAATTCATACAGAAGATTTCTATGAAGATATCAAAACACACATAAAGTATTTTGATACTAGCAATTTTGATGCTAGCAACATATTTAATATGCCCTTAGTGAACTGTAAAATTCCAGGATATTTTAAAGACGAAATGGGGGGTGAGATCGTGAAGGAATTTGTAGGTTTGAGAGCAAAACTATATTGCATAGATACCCAAATTTCAACAATCAGGAAAGCAAAGGGAATAAAAAAGTGTGTTACAAAAAAACTTAATATTAATAAATACAAAAATGCTTTATTTCAAAATGAATGTTTTAGAGATAATATGTGTGTAATAAAATCAAAAAATCATAAAATTTTCACGCAAAAAATCAATAAGCTAGTTCTTACAAGGGATGATGATAAAAGGTGTGTATTAGAAGATAATGTTTCGACTTTGCCTTGGGGACATTACAAATTAGCATTTTAATGTGGCAGCACTGTCAAGTAATAGAAATTTAATGCAAACGTGTGAATTGTAACATTTTTATTATTTTTATAAAAACAATAAATGATGAATGTATGCCTATTGTTTTTCTTTCATTTACCTCCGCCAGCTAATTAATCACGTGCTTAGTAATAAACCCGCCTAACTCAAAACTATTAATATTTCCATATTTCAAGACGCACTCTTGATTTAAAATAAGTTGGCTTTTTTTATTTTGAGTTACGCTAGTTTTACACCTATTGCAATCGTATTATCATGACTCGATCGCTTCTACTGTCAAGTCAATAAGAGCTATCACAACGTTGATAATACGTTAGCAACAGGGAAACAATCAGACAATATAGAGTGAGGAGCCATTAATAAAAATTATTAAATGGGACAACCTCACACAAATTTACCCCCAGTTCCAACTAAGCTCTAGGCTTGTGTTAGGGTACTAGACAACGATAAACATGCTTATATAAAGAAATAAATACTTAAATGCATAGAAAACACCCCAGACTCAGAAACAAATACTCATGCATGCATTACACAGATATTTGCTCTGAGCGGGAATCGAACCCGGGACCGCTAGCTTCGTAGGCAGGGTCTCTACCAACTAAGCCAGCCACGTCACCAATAGAGTGGCTGAAATATTGATTAACTTTAAGAATTTAATTAAACAAAGTTGCTATTCTTTTATTTCGTTATAATTGAGATTCAGACAAGGAATTTGATACTGTTGCAGAGAAACAAGTCATAACATGTTAAAACGAGTTGTCCCTGCTTGTTTAACTTTGGCTCGGCGCGTAGGAATGTGGCTACGTAAAGAGTTGCTGACGCGGCGTGCGCGCAATTCGACTTTATCTTCTTAGTGTATGACCCAAGTTAAATAATAAAAATTTAATGTCGGTTTGTAGTTCCGCTACAATACTGTTGCAGAGGAAACAAATCATGACATGTTATAACGTGTTATCTCTGTTTATTTAACTTTGGTTGCACGTAAAATAAGTTCCACATTCTATATGAACATCATTTATTAAAATAAGGTTGATAATAATATTAAACTTAATAAGGTGAAAGTACAACAATAATAATTAAATAGCAGGCAGACTTCTTATAAACCATTGTCTTTACTAATTTACACTTAATGAGACAAAAAATAACATATTTATAACGCCAAATTATTTATAAATAAACATAAATTAAAGAAATTTATGATAAAATTAAAACAACGCTACATTAATTACATTACGGAAGAAAAATAATAATAATTACTATTTTTCTTCCTTAATTCAAACTTCGTTGACAATAACTTATATTAATTGGCTCTACAAAGTAAGTAAATAACAATATAATTGGCATAAATTGATTTTATAATTCAGAACTATAATATAAAATAAACATGGAGATATAATAGAAATAAGTCACAATTATACATATATAACTAACACCGAAATTAATCACTTTCAAGTTTTTTCATAATTTTTTTTAACACATTTTCTGTGCTGTCCAACACTTCATCATACGGATCACACACGAGATATTGCGCACTAACTGAACGATCACTGTAACACTCGTCCATTGTCTCAATGTTTATTTTAATTAAATATCGTCCATTGCGAATGTTATTTTTAATTACAAATGATGATCCTTTTCTACTACGATCCTTTTTATTAATACCCGATTTGGTATTTAATGCTTTCAACTCCCTTTTGTCCCGCGGAGCGTCAGGCTCTCGCGTTACGGTTGCGTTACACATGTTTTCTCTACGGGCTAAAAGCTCTTGCCGCTTTTTTTCCACTTTTTCCATGTAACCGTCAACGTCTTGAGCATAATAAAAAGGATGATCCTCCGGCACATCGTGGAAAACGGGGCTGACATCATATATGCTGCCAAAATCAAGTCGATCATTCTGCGTGCTGTCTTCCATAATTATCTGAAATATAAAAGTGTCATAAGTTTTTATTTAATAAAAATGGCAATAAATCCAACATAACTGGATGAAGCAATAAAAAATAGATTTACTTACCTATATATTTTAAATACGCTGGACCCACGTTAGAAGCGAGACAAATGTCGACTGCGACTGACGCTCGAGTAGCAGCAATTTAGATCTCGGTGTATAATATTCTTCGCCTAATATAAGACAGGAATGTGTAATTAGAGAAATGATAAAGACTTACAAAGATAATTCATTGATTTAGGATGATTATATTATTACAAGTATTTATTTGATATTATATTAAATTACTGAACAGAAGGCGAAATGAAATTTATTAAACAGCCTGTGTCAATAGAAATCAGCAAAATAAGTGATGGATCACATTGCACTAATTATAATAACAGACATAGTATGCTTCTTCCCAACTCTATACGATGTATTATATGTGGACCATCAAATTGTGGAAAAACAAATATAATTTTAACTTTATTGCTTCATGAAAATGGGTTAAAATTTCGAAATGTCTACATTTACTCTAAAACAACTTTTCAACCTAAATATAGATTTTTAGAGGAAGTTCTTAAAAGAATACCCGAAATTAAACTGTTTATGATCCACGATGAAAAAGAGGTAATCTCTCCTCATGAGGCGATGCCCAATTCAATATTTATCTTTGATGACGTAGCTTGCGAAAACCAGACTAATATTCGTAATTACTTTTGTATGGGCAGACATAAAGGAATAGACTGTTTTTATTTAACGCAGACTTACTCTAAAGTGCCAAAGCAATTAATACGAGACAATGTTAATTTTTTGATAATTTTTAAACAAGACGATATCAATTTAAAACATATTTATCGTGAGCACGTAAATTCTGACATTAGTTGGGAAAAATTCAAATCGCTTGCCGCAAATATATGGAAAGATTCACATGCGTGTCTTATAATTAACAAAGATTGTAAATTAAATAATGGTCGATATAGAAAGTCATTCGATGTTTTTGTAAAATTTGAATAAATATAAATGATGACTAAAATAAAATCACTTTACTTATAACATTAAGAAACATCGGGGGTCTTTTTAGACCGCGTTATTGATTTGCCATGGAGACAGACATAAAAACACAATTAATTAAATCTGTAAAGAATATTAAAAATAAGTTAAAGAAGATGCAGCAAGAGGAGGATGATTTAGAATTAAAAAATAAGAAGATTTTGAAACCATTAACCGATCCGCTAGAAACCATGATGTTTCTTCATAATTCTCCTAAGCAAATAACATCTTATAATGAAAATAAGCATAATAACAAAAATATATTATCAAATGATGTAAACGCGGATTGTATCAAAAAGGATAAAATAAATATTCCCAACATACTTGAAATAAAAACTCCTACGAAAATGGAAAATAATGTGGCAAAAGTAAAAAGCTTTGAGGATGTCGATTCTTATTTGCAAGTCCCAAATAAACCTTTTAATGTTGCCTTTGGAGTAAGACATGACGGTGAAACACTTATGATAGGAAATTCACCTGCAACGCTTAAATCTTATGGGGAGAATTCTCCTAATAAAATATCTACGATTAATGTAAATGATAAAAGTTATGAACTAACGCCAGGTTTAAAAGAGCTTTTATTTCAAAGTAAACCGAATTGCGACAAAATAAATGAAAAGGATAAAATAACCTATAAAGATATTTTGGTGCACACTAATGTCCATAAGAGAGGTTTTAGTCCTCAAGGTCAGATACAAGGTAATTCAGGAATAAAATACTGTCAAATTATTAAACCCCTATTTCAAGAATCCAGCACGGCAAAGCAAGGTGGTAATCTGCCTTCCTTAAAAAAATATAATTCAAATACGGATTTTGTATATTGGGATGATCCTAATGAGTTGATTGAACGTTTAAAAATTTTAATTGCTTCTAAAGATGCTGGCAACACTAACCATGATAACGAAATAATTTCGATTATAGAAGAACTAAAAGAAGCAGACATCATTAAGGAATAAAAAGACTTCAGAACCAACTGTTGATTCAGTCTCATTGTGTTGGTTGAACATGAATGTAGATAAGTTTGGACACCATGTGTTAAAAAAGCATAAAATGAATAATTTTAATGAACCTCCCTTGGCTTTCATAAATGTTACCGATTGTTTTGATGCAAAAAATAAGATAATTAAACATATTGGAAAGCCTATCGATCCAGAGGACTGCGCCACAAAACAGTATGTTGACAATACTGCAGATAAATTGTTTAATAAAATAAAATTAATTAATCAAACATTAGCTCAGCTAGAGACAGAAGTAAATAGCCTGCAACAAAGTATTGAAACAGTTTCATTTAAGAACAAATACAAGAAATGAGTAAAGCAATCGTAGTAAACGAAATACATAAACAAGCGCGGAAAAACTTTCCTCGAAGACATGTAGTGATGAAAGATATAGATGATTTATGGCAAGCTGATCTTATTGATATGCAATCTGTTTCAAACAATAATTTACAGTTTAAATATATTTTAGCCATTATTGATACTTTTTCTAAGTATGCATGGGTATATCCATTAAAAAAAAAGAGTAAGGAATATATAACTCAAGCTTTTTGTGATTTGTTCCAAAAAAATCGAATACCCAAAAACTTGCAAACTGATTTAGGAACTGAATTCTATAATAAAAAAATAAAATTATTACTTGAGTTACATAAAATAAACCATTACTCTACATACTCTACTAAAAAAGCATCTATAGTGGAAAGATTCATAAGGACTTTTAAGAATAAATTGTACAAGCAATTTAGTTTAAAAGGAAACTATAAATGGATAGGAAACACACTTTCGGAAGCAATTAATGAATATAATAATACGATACATAGAACAATAGCTCTTAAACCAATTGAAGTCAGTGAAAATAATAAGGATGCTGTATTACAGAAATATAAAAAGCTTTTATTAAAGAGGAGTTCAACAAAGGAAAAAAATAAATTTGCAGTCGGAGATTCCGTTCGTATAAGCAAATATAAAGGAACATTTGAAAAAGGATATACTCCCAATTGGTCAACTGAAATATTTACTATTACGAAAGTACAAAACACAAACCCAATAACGTTTATCATAGAAGATGCTAGACATCGACCCATCTTAGGATCATTTTATGCTCACGAATTGCAAAAACCTAAATATAAGAACATTTATCTTGTAGAAAAAGTATTGAAGAAAAATGGTCGAAAATTATATGTAAAATGGTTAGGTCTACCTTCGCAAGAAAATAGTTGGATTGATAAAACAGAAATCTTATAAGCAGCAAACATCATAGTTTAAGCGCATTTTAATTGCGCACTTGAAACTGGACAGAGTATTTCATCGAAACAAAAAATAACTTATTTATTAATAATTTATTTACAATTCAACAAAAATGGTAGGGTCAAAACCTAAATCGAATGGAAAAAACAAGAAAAAAATTGTGTTCACTCCCTCACAGAAAGCCAAGTCTGGCGCTGGTTTTAAAAACACTTTCAAAAATATTGTTTCTCTTACAAAAAAACATATTAAAAAGTTAAAACCTACATGTAAAAAAGCGGCTATTGAGTTAGCAGTTGCTGTTGCACGAGAATTGACGAGGGATTCAGATACTTCAGTAAACATTCCCCGGGTGATACCTGTGCCAAAAGTTGGAGGAGTTTTGCCCCTAATACCCATTTTTGCCGGATTGTCTGCTGCAGGTGGTTTAGCAGGTGGCGCAGCTGGTATTGCTAGAGCGGTAGAAGCTATTAAGTCTGCTAAACAACGTTTTCAAGAACTCAAGAGGCACAATCAAAAAATGGAAGAATTAAATTTAGGAAGAGGGTTGCATCTCAAAGAGCACAAGAATGGATTAGGAATTTATTTTAAAAATAAAAAAAACTAATGCAGAGGCTACCTAAACGAGCGTTAACTAACATCGACATTCTCGAATATTGCAAAGAAATTCCCAATTTTCGAGGAGTTTTCATGCGAGATCAGTTGCCAAAACGTCCATTAAAAAAAGAATGCGGAATTATTAATCTTGATAGTTCCCGGAATTCTGGCACTCATTGGGTAGCCTATGCAAAATTAAATAATTATATCGAATATTTCGACAGTTATGGTAATTTAAAACCACCTGAAGAATTTTTAAAATATGTTGGCTTAAATATTTTTTATAATTACGTTAACAAGCAAAAAACTCATCCTTTCATTTGCGGCCACTTGTGTATAGACTTTTTAAACTCATTTTGGGATCTTCATAAATAGCTTACACTTTCAAAAAACATTTTAGTCAATAACAATGTCTATTACATTCACAATCACTGGAAATGAATCCATTCTTCGATCAGAATTAAATACTCATTTAATATTAGAAGACGATTACGAGTGCGGCTTACTGTATTTTTCAACATTTAATTCAATACCTAATATTACTGACAGCAACAATGTATTCGCTTACGGTAAACAGAAGGATATTAAAATTCCTTGCGGCGCATATGACCTGTCTGATTTATATGAATATTTAAAAAGTAATATGAACAATTGTCAGTTTAAAATCGTTCCTAACAACAATACTTCTAAATGTTCAATTTTTTGCAGCGAACCGATTAATTTTAAGGTAAAAAATAGTGTAGGTGCATTATTAGGGTTCTCAGAGATGTTGGATCCAAATAAATGGCATGAATCAGTCAACCCTGTATGCATTATTGCTGCGTCTGTGATACGGATCGAATGTGATCTTGTCCAAGGTTCCTATACGAACGGTTTGCCTACACATATAATTCATGAATTCGTGCTTAACAGTCCGCCCGGATATCAAGTAATTGAAGTACCTAAAAATATAATATATTTTCCTCTAAAGAAGAAACATATTTCGTCAATTACGGTGAAAATATTAGATATACAGGGAAATCTAATTAATTTTAATAACGAAAATATTAATATAAGTCTTCACTTGCGAAAGTCAAAATGATAATTTTTAACGATGATATCTGTAACAAAATACAAAGACAAAGTCGTTCTAACTCCACTGTCAAGCGCAACGTCAGACGAACTAGACGCAAAAAGGTTGTAGCAATAACAAAAAGTAATAAAGAGTTTCTTCGCGCTCTTGGATTAAAAATATGAGCATCCTCCATATAACCGACGATCCGCAATTCGACAATTCAATTGAAAGTTATGAAATCCATACTTATAACCCATACAATAACAGTTTTAATGAAAATGATGAAATACGAATACCTATCCATCAGCAAGATATATACGTATTACCTTCAGCTAGCGCGTTATACATAGAAGGATATTTTTCTATAACAGCTAAAGACGTGAGTGGTGTAAAAAAAGTGAAAAATGTTAAGTTGACAAATAACGCTATATCATTTCTTTTTCAAGATATTAGATATGAAATGAATGGGATTGAAATAGATCGAATTAGAAATGTTGGAATCACTACTACAATGAAATCTTTAGTCTCAATGAATGGTGGAGAAAGTAAAGCTGCTGCAATGTGGGGTTGGAACGTGGACGGATTTGATGATCACAGTGGAAGATTTAGTATTCTTTTACCACTTAATAAACTATTAGGTTTTGCGGAGGATTACAAGAAAATAGTTATTAATAGTAAACATGAACTAATACTAAATAGAAGTAGTACAAATCTTAATGGTGTTGTAACCGAAAAAGATGATTCAGTGGAAGTTAAGGTAAATAAAGTTCAATGGCGCATGCCGCATGTTAAAGTTTCAGATCATCAAAGGCTTGCATTGCTTAAACATTTAGAAAAAGATAAACCTATGCAAATAGCGTTTAGAAATTGGGATTTATATGAATATCCATTATTACCAAAAACAACCAAACATACATGGTCTATAAAAACCACTTCGCAACTAGAAAAGCCTCGGTATGTAATTTTTGGATTGCAAACTAATAGAAAAAATAACAAATTAAACGATAGCGCTGTATTTGATCATTGTAATCTTAAAAATGTGACTTTATTTTTAAATTCATACTATTATCCATACGATAGTCTTAACTTGAAATTTGATGAGTACAAATACAGTATATTATACGATATGTATGCGAGATTTCGTCAGTCGTATTATAACCTTCCTATAGATCCGCTGCTTGATCTTATACAATTTAAGGAAAAAGCTCCATTATATGTGATTGATTGTTCGAGGCAAAATGAGCATTTAAAAACTGGACCTGTTGACGTTCGTTTAGAAATCGAAACAGAAAAGGATTTGCCGGATAACACTAGTGCTTACTGTTTGATTATTAACGATCGTTTGGTGGAGTACAGACCTTTGAGTAATATTGTTAGAAAGTTGACATGATGTCGACAGCAATAGTTGATGTGCAGGGGTTTAAAACGGACAACAATTCATTCATTGTCAAAGAAGTTGCAATAGCTGTTAATGAACAATTACTAAACCTACTTATTCTACCACCTTGCCCACTGCACAATCTCTCTCCAACCGAACGTAAACAAGTATCGTGGATACAGAGAAACAGAAAAATTAATTGGAATGATGGATTTATACCTTACGAAAAATATTTAATGTATATCCAAGAGTTTCTGATTGATAAGACGATTTTATGTAAGGGTCTGGAAAAAGTTACCTGGCTTAAAACTATTTTAGATCATAATGATGTTATTAACCTGGAAGATATGAACTGTCCTAAATTGTTAAGTTTGTACGAAGAATATAGATTGTCAAGTGATGTGTTTAACTGTATATATCATCCAACTGTATGCGCGCTAAGAAATGTAACTTGTTTAAGAAAATGGTGTTTAAATAAACATGTTTTATAAATTCTTTTTATTTATTATCTTATAAAGGTAATTAACCCTGAGTTCTCAAATCAAATAGTATTTACTTATTGAATTACGACAACGTCAATTACTAATGTCAATTTTAATAAAATTTAATCAAACCAAAAGTAAGGTTAAGAAGGATAATGGGGCTACATACGAGTATATCATGAAAATGGCTGAAAGAGAGCAAACATGGAGAATTTATTTTAAATCGTGCTATCAAAGTTTTTACGATCGCTCGCATATATAGATCAGCGTTCTAGTATCGAAAGACCACCTTGTCCTTAAACAATTAGTATGGAATTGGCCACTCCAGAAAACTGTTAGCGGGACTATCCTATAACATTAGTACAGCAATGGTTGTGTGGAAAGTGTTAACAGGAACAAAGATGAATAAACAAAGATGACTAAACAAAGAAATAAATTTATGAAAAATAAACCGGAGTGCCGTAAACAAAAATATAAGTAATATAAAATTGAATTATACGGCACTCCGGTTTTGCTTCTCTTTACAAAATATTTTGTTATAGACATTTTTGTATCTACATTTCGACAGTATCAGTCGAATGAACGAGGCGAGGATATGCAAATTTACCATTGAAGGATTGACAGGTCATTCGTTAGGTCACTACCTGTTGAGTTTTTGGAATTCTGAATCACTGATCGATGGAAACTATTGGGGATCCTGGATCATTATTGGGGATTCTGGATCATCCGAGCGCAGCGAGGACAAATGATCCAGAATCCCCAATAATACCCTACTCACCTTGTCCATTATGCATAAGTATTCTGGCAAATAAAATATTTCATTTCATTTCATTTCAAGTCATGCGATCGTGCACCTGTCAAGTGTTATCTTTACTTGTGTGTGTGTATGTCACGCTGACTTGACGTATTTGACACTAACTATGAGTTAACTCTAGACTCTTTTAGAATGATTGAAGACACAACATTTAATTACTTTGTTCTAAACAAAAAAATTTTTTTTTTTTTGCAATATTTTAAAATCTAATGTACCACGTAGTTTCTATACGTGTACCTAAAAATACGCCGAAGTTATCGTAAATCAAAAAAAACACGGTGTATACATATATCACACTCATTGAGATAACTAAAAAAAAACCCGTCTAAAAATCTTCGGCAAAAAGCGAATAAGTAGGTGAACGCGAATAGAAGAACAAGGAATTAACAATTTGAGGTACCTATATGAACATGCTATAAATCGGGTTCTACTGTAAATAATAATACTCGCTACTTTATATACGTATTTAGTTAATTAATTGAAATGTATAAAATTGTTAACAATGATAAATAAATAAACATCCAACTTTTGAGTTATTTTTATTAACCATTTCATTAACCAATAATATCCTATTACGATGCTCGTAATAGTTTATAGGTACTAAAATTGTATGCTTGTTTGTGCAAATGTCAGTAAAAATATCGATATTAGCTATCGACCTAATCCTCGCACCGTAGGTTATGCCGCTTACATTCGCATTTACGTATTCTTAAACTGCGTTTATACAAAGTCTTTACATGTGTGGTATGTTTGTGTGCATTAAAATGTATATGTGTTAGATTTTTGTCAAAATATTTGTGTGTAATGACACAGATAGATTTTGCATTTGTAAGTAATCTTTTGCATGTGTTATTTCTTCACCCCCCCGCAAATCTCGGCAGACATGATTGTACTCGAATATGACCTATACCTAAGGCGACTCCAGGTAATATATGCTATAAGGGTTTTTCTAATTCCTGATCATTTCAGTGTGCCCCTCGTACTAGTTGAACAACTCATAATCATTAGTTTATGAATAAATGTCAACCTACCATTAAAAATCAGAAATTACATAAGCCAGAAAAGAAAAATACGACGACAGTGGCACGCAAGTCGCAATGCCCGAGATAAAGCAGCACTGAACAAAGCACAAAGGGAACTTAAGGAAATGATTAAAGAACATGAAAACGATACACTTCAAGATCAACTCATGTCACTATCCTCACGGAAAAAAGACAACTACTCACTGTGGAAGTTTACAAAAACATACAAAAGACCGCAAAAAGCTATACCACCAATAAAATATGAATCTGGAATGTGGGCCAGAACCCACCAGGAGAAAGCTGAACTGTTCAGTGAATTTTTAGAGAAGACTTTCAGACCTAACGATCCTGACCCGTCCCTCTCTGAAAAAGAAATTGAGGAGGTACTCAAGAGAGACCACCAAATGTCTCCCCCAATCACACCAGTCACGCCTAAAGAAATCCAGAGAGAAATATGTAGCCTCAAAAATAAGAAAGCACCTGGCTTTGACCTTATTACAGCTGAACTGCTCAAACGACTCCCTAGAAAAGCAATAGTGTTTCTGACAATATTGTTCAATAGCATCCTTAGGCTTCAATATTATCCAAAGCTTTGGAAAGTATCGACAGTAAAAATGGTGGCAAAGCCCGGCAAACCACCAACAGAGGTATCTTCTCATCGTCCAATAAGCCTTCTCCCAGTGGCTTCAAAACTCTTTGAAAAAATCCTACTGAAGCGGCTAAACCCTCGAAGAACAAAAAATCGTACCAGATCACCAGTTCGGCTTTCGTTCCCATCACGCTACTGTCGAGCAAGTGCACAGAGTCGTACATAAGATAAGAGAAGCCCTTGAAAACAAGGAATATTGTTCTGCGGTATTCTTAGATATACAACAGGCTTTTGACAGAGTTTGGCACAAAGGTCTATGCTATAAACTTAAAACGTCCTTACCTCACACCTTCTATACCCTATTGAAATCCTACTTGGACCAAAGGATCTTCCAAGTTCAATACGAGGAGCATACGTCGAGAGTGCGTAGCATAGACGCAGGCGTGCCGCAGGGATCAGTCCTTGGCCCAGTGCTGTACACTATATATACATCTGACCTGCCGCAAAGGGACGACACCCTTACTGCAACATACGCGGATGACACTGCAGTGCTGGCAACGCACAAAAATCCAGTTGAAGCATCAGCCATACTACAAAGACACCTAGATGACGTAAACAGATGGTTGAAGAAATGGAGGATCAGAGCTGGCACTGCCAAGTCCAACCATATAACTTTCGCTCTCAGAATGGGTGACTGCTCTCCCGTGGAAATGGGAGGGGTCACACTGCCCCACAAAACATGCATCAAATACCTTGGTATGCACATTGACAGAAGACTTACTTGGAAGGATCACATACGGTCGAAACGACAAGAAGCCAATATACGGTTCAAAGACATGTTCTGGCTGATCGGCAGGCAGTCTAAACTATCCCTGGAAAACAAGCTTCTGATCTACAAGTCAACACTCAAGCCAATATGGACGTATGGAATAGAATTATGGGGCACAGCCAGTCACTCCAATGTTGAAATCTTGCAACGATTCCAAAACAATATTCTAAGGACAATCACTAACTCTCCCTGGTTCACGCGAAACACTGAAGTACATGAATACCTTGAAATGGAAACAGTCAAGGAAACTATCCGTCAGAACTGTTTACGATACAAGCTACGACTAGGTAAACATAAGAATGTGCTGGCACATCGTCTAACAGACACCTCCAACAATACAGTCCGTCTGAAGCGGGCTCACATCATGGAACTTGACACAAGGCTATAACAGTGATGACCATATGGAGTGACATGTCACAGGACGTGCCAACTCTCAAACATCTATATCTCCAACTATCTGATTATAGCCAATGGCTGATTGCAGAGGGACATAATGAAAAAAAAAAATAATAATAATATTAGTTTATGAATTAGAGTTGGCTAAAAGCGTTACTTTCCACTCACCGTGACTGTCGTTACAGTTCCAAAAAAATCACAGTAACAAATAATCGTGACTTTGTCACACCGGTCACTCACAAAACGACATGCGTTTTTGTAGCTGCTAGGCGTCACAAATCAAATCACATGTTGTGTACTAGTATCTCTGCTCAATGAGTAAATACTAATCTCGTACTTATTATTCGTTTTTAGAAAAATAAATTGTTATCATAAAACAATTTGTAGTTTTCTTCACGAATAAGGTTTAATTTAATACAGTGAAATAATATACTAATATAACGGTGAAAATGATTTATTTTTTTATTAAACCGCCCTTTCTAGCACTGTTATTAGATTATCTTGTGCTCTGTGCGAGCAAGAAGTCAATTGCTCTCTTTCACTTGCATCCGAACCCGACCCGATGAGTTGCCGATTAATACCGAATGGCGCCGAGTGAGCGAGTGGTCGAATCGAAGATCGAAATCGCCACGCGAGTCACGCGACGCGAGCGGAGAGCGCCGAGAACCCGTGGCGGCCGGTGCGATACATGATACATGAGTGACAGAGAGAGCTATGGAACGACCTACGTGATTTTGTAACGTTGTTCCGCCTTCGCGTGTCACGGTGATACTTTCCGACGGCGGATCACTGTGATTTTTTCATTGTGACGTTATTTTTCACCCACCTCTATTATGAATGCCAATTGAGTCCATTATCACTACTACTCTACTCTAAAATCTCCAAGATAACTTAGTAAATATGCTATATATAACCTCATGCTGCCCAATGTACATCACATTGTACAAAGTGACACTTAGCATAACCGCCCAGACAAAAAAATAAATGAAAAACTAAATGCCCAGTGTACATTACACCATACTGTTGGGCAGTTTGGACATAAACATGTTTTGGCTAATATATTGCACACAGGGCGTTTAGATGATCTCTGGTTTTTTATTTTGGGAGGCACTAGGATAATATACTTTTTAACTTGAAACAGATTATTTTAATGCCAAGCACAAAGTACAATTAAAGAGTGAATTTACTAAAAGTGTCACTATGGTCATTTTTTAGTTAACCAGTTCAATTGAATGAAACATTCTTTATAAATTTAATTACCAAAGCTAAAAGTCAGCAATAATAACATAAATAATGTTCAATATATCCATGTGACCTTTAGAACATTTTCTTTTTCATTGCAGTGTAGCGCTCGAGATACTCATTATAGCCCTCGACAAGGGCTAGCTGCTTTGACTCAAAGAGGTTCCCATCCAGGTTGACCGTGTGGATGCGCGAGTCGCGCAACAAGCTAGGCCGGATTGCATCCAAGCTAAGGCAGTTCTCCTCCAATCTCAAAATTTTCAGCCTGGGAGCCTGATGCAAATCTTCACTGAGATTACAAATCTCATTTTGACTCAAATTCAATTCTGTACAATACAAGTTAGGCATTCCATTAGGAATGATTGTGATTTTGTTATGAGATAAATCCAAAACTTCTAGGTTCCTCAGTCCCAGGAGTTGCAAAGGAAAATTTACAAAGTTATTGTTATTTAAGTAAATCTGTTTCAGGTTTGACAGAGCAGTGAACGCCTGAGGCAGCACGACGAGGGAGTTGTGCGCGGCGTTAAGCAGTTCCAGCTTGTTTAGGTTCACCAAGGAGTCCGGCAGTACGTCGAGCTTGTTTACCTCCACGTTTAGTTGCTTTAAGTTCTTAAACTTGCTTATGTCATCTGGCAAACTTGTCAGCTTGTTTTTTGACAAATTTAAATTTCTCAATATCTCAGACAAGCTTAGAACTTCGGCCGGAACTTCCTTTAATTTGTGGTCAGATATTTGGAGAACACCAGTTTTTGATGCTGTGTAATAATGTTGCTTTAGTACTGAATTACCCATCATTTATTAACTTAATGATTCATTCAATATTACACTTAAATCTACTGACACCAATGTATAAAATAGAACACAGCAGATCCCAAATTTACACGAAAAATACTGATCACAAATCAGAAGGGTATGTCTAAATTCTGATATAAAAGAGAAGTGTTTTTGCTTTCTATTTAGCTTTTCTTTTTTTTTCTTGTGTTTTATTCTATCCCAGAGGGAAAGGCAAAGGACATAAATTCATACAGCCTAATTTTGCTTTTCTTTTTTTTCGTTTGTCCTTTCGAACAGGCTAGGGCTAAAAGCCATGCTACCTCGTCTTCAGTAATTCTCCTTCCATCCAATTAAGGGTTATAAAAGTCTTCAGATTAATTATATTATAGTCAAATCCAGTGTTGAAGTCTTCAGTTTCTTCTATACTTTCAGAAGCAAAATCGATTACAAAACTCTTCAGTTATATATATTGTAGACAAATCCAGTGTTCAAGTCTTCAAATGTATTTTATACTTATAGTCAGATTCAGTGTTAAAGTTTTCAGTGTTTTATTTTTAATTTACTGGGTTCAGTCCAGTGAGTTAATCAATTAGGTACACATTCCTCGGTATAATAATTGTCAGAGAACATTGTTATACCGTAGAAATGCACAATTAGTCTGGTCAACATGTACCTTTATGGTGAAATTTTTGTATAGTCTCCGAAATTACGATCAAGGTGTCATTCGATTCGGAATATTATGTACAAATTTTAAGAAAAAGTTCCAAAAGGGGCCGATGAAAATTAAAAAAAAATAAACAATAAAAAAAAAGTAGGGCTTTGGTTTTTTTTAATATCTCAAAAACTATCAAACATATTCAAAATTTGAAAAAAGATCTGAAAAGAAGAGGAAATTTCCTAAAAAAAAGTTTTATTTTCCGGAACTGTATCTTAAATATTTATATTTTTTACGGAGCCCTGAAAATAGCGCTAAAAGCGGGTAGTCTGGCTTCTGCTCGCGATTTGTCACTCGGACACGGTAACAATGAAAATCATTTTAACATATTAAATATGATATTAAAAAATAAAAAATAAAAAATACTATTGAGATATATAAATAAACAATAATAAAATTAGTAGTTTATAAAAAAGTGGAAAATTAACATTTTTTGTATTATTCCAACGGGGATCTATTTTTATGCCTTTCAAGAATAACTCCACGAAGTGAAAAAAATCCTAGGGTTGTAGTTTAATAATAATCAGGATTTTCTGTAAACATTATTTTCAGAAAAAGTTGTTAATTATGTGAGGTAATGTGAGATTCGCATTCAAACACATCACACGCCATATTGCTGTTTATTATTCTTCACGTTTAAATAAAACACCACATTATATTTTTGTTAAAATAAATTCTAACAAATATGAAGTCGAAAAGGCAGCCTGCGAATGATAAACAATACACACGACTAAAAAAACATGACATCAGCTTATGCCTAGTTCAATACCATTATAATACAACTAATCTTTAAGATATTATTATTCTTCTTCTTTTTTAATTAATGGCGGCCAGAGATTTCGCCAATTTCAAGTGAATAGAGTAAATCAGTAAACAGAATAAATAAATCAAAAGTAAAAGCCGGGCATTCTTCAATCGGCCATCTTCCCTCCTCGAAGATTACCGGTTATGTCCCTAAGATATTTTTGATTTGGCAGGATAACTTACGTCAATGGTGACATGATGGTCGCCAGGTGGTTGAGCAGTTGGTGGCTAGTTTTAGCAAGAACTGGACACTACAATCTTTCCTTTTTTAACTTATGGAACATTCATATTGAAATTTTCGAGACAGGTATATTATATATGCCTTTACTTCTTATTCTATGGCCTAGCTCAGTACCATAGACTATTTATGAGAGATTTTTGATTTGGCAGGCTTTACGACCATGGTGACATGATGGTCGCCAGTTGGTTGACCAGTCGGTGACTGGAGTCTGGCAAACGAAAGCTGTCCCAGAGAAAAAGCGGCAACCTCAAAAAAACCTGCAGTTGTTTACACTATTTGATTTCCTGATCTTTTCACATTAGTGTTGGAGTATGAACTCCGTTTATTCAGTGTACAGTCAGTGTTAAAAGCTGCAGGTTTCTTGAATTTGCCACTCTTTCTCTGGGATAGCTTTCGTTTGCCAGACTCTAGGTATGTACGGCTAGCTTTAGCAAGAAATGAATACTATAATCTTTCCTTTTTTAGCTTATTGAACATTCATATTGAAATTTGCGAGTCAGGTACATAGATCAGGCGCTACTTCTTTGCCTTTATTTCTTTATGACGGCTACTGCGACCAAAGACAACAAAGTGTTGTCTTTTTAATTAGAGTTCTGAGCGCTTGTGACGTGTCTAACTCTTCTATACAAAACAGGGTGTTTGGCAGTCGCGTCTAGGGGTTTTTTTTTTCTCCCGGGCTTGCCCGGGTATGGCAATCTATGGGATTTGCCAATGTCTTATATTTTGTCTAGTAATGGTTTATTTTTCGTCTTCAATCCATATTTTTGACTAGGTACTTGTTGTATTTTGAGTGCGCCAAATGGTGCTTTTTTATATTGGTATCTTACATAATATATAAAGGCGGGAACCATTATCATAAAATAATATTTACAACGAAGAAACAAAGGAGAGGAATAAAAGGATCAGGAGAGTTTAAAAGGAAAAAGGTGGATCAGGAGAGTTTAAAGGGAAAAATGTTATTAAATTTACAATTTTAAAGAGTGGGATCCAATAAAGTGGGACAAGATACTATATACATCACTATTATACTGTAATAAGGTCTGGATTCAAGTCGGAAAAGCGGTTTTTAATTTGGACAAGGAGTTGTATAAAAAGGAGTGATCTTACAAAGGGCATGAAAAGAAAATGTGGTTTAAATCCTCCACGTCATTGCCACAATTACACACTGCACCTCTAAAAATTCCTAGCTTTTGAAGATGAGACCGAGTACAAACATGTCCCAATCTCATTCTCAAAAGTACGGAAGTAACTGTTTTGTCAAGACTTGCTCTCGAAAACCATGGTTTGGTTGGAATATTAGGTTGAATATTGTGGTAAAACTTTCCTTTTGTCTGTATGCTTATATTCCAGATATCATAGGCTACTTGCCTCATATTAAATTTGGCTTAATAAATTAATATTTTCTGTAGTATTAGACTTAAGAAACCAATATTTATCGATTTCAGATATTAAAAGTGTAAGATGGCTACGTATTCTTTATCGCTGTCGGACTTGTTGTGACGTCATAGGACTCTAAGCAAACTTCATGTCGGTTCTTATACGAGTGAAATTCGCAATGGTATATTCTGTATTCTGTGCTGTGACATGACATTGACAATATTGACATTTATGACTCATGGACTTTGAGGTTGTGTTATGATCGTAGTCGTTTTAACATTAGTAAAAACCTAATCTGTGTATTATTGTTACTGCTTTCTAGTTTTATTGATAAGAGCAATCATGGATGTTGGATTCGTGAATGCTGATAGCACAAACTTACCAAGAATCGACACATTGATGGTCGGTAATTTTTTTGCCTTGAATCCAGATTTCTGCTCTGCCGAGCTTATTATTATTGAAGATAAAAGTTTTTGTAGAAACTGAATAACTTATTAAGTAAATACTAACATCAAAGTGATCTTCGCAAAAAAACAAAAATTGTTTCAGTCGATAAAGTCAGGATCCTTTTTAGCAAGTTTTAGCCATGTATTTCGCATATTTATTTCACTGGGCATTCTAATCCATAATTTCCCTGGGGTCGTAATTGATGCGTTCTTGCATTCTCGGAATATACAATAACGTTAATTACTATATTTTCCATGTAAACTGGTGGAAGTCATGGTTTTTATTAATAAAAGTATCGAGGTTTCGAAAATGATAAATTGTTTATCTATATGTCAAATGCTCTCGTCAAATGTCAAATGTTTGTTTTCGGCCCGTATGACGTCACAGCACAGATAATCTATAGACTAATATGGCTGTAAGCGTTTTCGCCTGTTAACGAAAACTAAACCTTTAAAATAAAGTTTTGCGGGAAAAAGGCGGGAAACCATAAAACTTGGCGGGCGCGTTTTTTGGTTAATTTTAGTAATTATAAATTTTTTCGTGTATATTGGATCAGATAAGTTTTAAAAATTGTAAATATTTCTTTATTTGTATATGTTTAGTGTTTTTAGTGTATAATTGTATGGTAAGTGTGTAATTTTAATTATGGACGAGAATGAGCCCCCAGACCCTGGGGGCACTGAAATTATAGTACCTCAACCAGCGAGTTTTGTAACAATTTCAAATGAATCAAGTATGGATACAGATGCGTCATCAACACAAACAAAGACTCGTTTGAAACGCTCTCGCACACAAAAAATAATTTGCAAGCATTGTCAAAAAAAAAAGACAAAACATAGCAGTGATGCAAATCCTAAGGGTTGCAAATGCGACAGCGACTCAGACGGTCAGCAATCTAAAGTAATTAAAATAGACGAAATATCACAACCTAATTCTCAACGTTATCCTGATTCGGCCAATTCCTCTTCTGCAGACCCCTCACAAAAGTTGCCGATTGGTAGGACTCAATATCAGTTCACAGATTGTGCTCCATATGTTGTACACATACAACGTATTGAGGTATCGCCAAATGATGGTACCACTTTGCACCCGGTTACCTTTGGTAACTTCTTAAGGAAGTTTAATTACAAAAACATAATCAATGGTAGTGTTAAACGGATTGGCAGAAATCGCGTAGCCATGGCCTTTTCTCACTTTGAGCAGGCAAATTCATTCATTTCTGATGCCACACTGACTTCACATAAGTTAAAAGCATTTATTCCCACTTTTAATGTGACAAGGATGGGGCTTATTCGTGGTGTACCTGAGGACTGGAGTCCTGAGGAAGTCAAAGATAATATCAATGTGCCCATAGGTTGCGGTAACATCATTAAAGTACGTAGGTTAAACTTTAAAGTAATGTCCTCTGGGTCCCCTGTATGGAAACCATCACAATCTGTGGTAATAACTTTTGACGGCCAGGTTTTACCGAAGCGCGTCTTTATGTGCTATAATTCATTATCAGTAGAGCTGTACATTTTTCCTACAATACAGTGTTTTAACTGTTGCCGCTTTGGGCACACTAAAACTCAATGCAGGTCAAAGCCTCGTTGCTTTAAATGTGGTCAAGGCCATACAAGCAACTCTTGTGATATTGAACCCGAGGATGCATCCTGCTGCTTATGCAGTGGGCATCATTTTGCCATTAGCCGGTCCTGCCCTGAATTAAACCGACAAAAAGTAATTAAAAACAGTATGGCACACAATTGTATCTCCTATGCTGAGGCATTAAAATTACACCCCCCAGTAGTAAGATCATATGCTGAAGCAGTGTCTCATCCTCAAATTGCACCTCATAATGAATCCTTTGTCAGTCATCCAATTAATAAATCATACAAAAAAACAGTATTTTTAAAACCAAAGTTGCCACCTACTTTATCTAAAGGGTACGATCAGAATGCTCACAAGCAGTTGATTAGGGAGTACAATTTACCCTCCCCTTCTAATGGCTGTGCACTTAAAAATAATAACACTGAGATTTCCAATAATAAAACATTACAAGAAATAATAACTGCTTTAATAAATTTTCTTACTGAATCAAGTTTAAATTCAAATTCACCGACCAACGTTGCCCCTTTATTAGAAATTTTGACCAAATTCTTTTCTACCCAAAATGGACAATCTCCTAAAGATTGTTCAGTGGAACTGTCGCAGCATCATAAATAAGAAAAGCGATCTGCTTTTCTTATTGAATAAATATAATCCTTTTGTTGTAGCTTTACAAGAAACATGGTTAAAGCCAGAGTTTTTTTTTAAAATCCCTGGTTTTTCTGTGTTGCGTGAAGATAGATCTGATGGGTATGGCGGAGTAGCCTTGCTCATCAATAAATCCTTTCCTTTTACCTTATCACCTCTTCCCCCTCACAGCAATGATTATTCTATTGTTGCAGTGCATGTAAATAATATTTTAATTATATCCATTTATATTCCTCATCCATCTTCTATCATCTTTAACGAAATCAACAGTATCTTGTCATCACTTTCAAGACCATTTTTACTCCTTGGTGATTTGAACT
This sequence comes from Acleris holmiana, assembly GCA_949316455.1. NCBI lineage: Eukaryota > Metazoa > Arthropoda > Insecta > Lepidoptera > Tortricidae > Acleris > Acleris holmiana. The sequence continues at coordinate 18,891,749 of OX438762.1, forward strand.
GTCACCATCAATCATGGGGTAGTGCAGCGTCAAACCATTTTGGTGAGGAGCTGTTAAACATTCTGGATGCTCAAAATCTGTTTTTTAAATACGGGTAGTCCAACAAGAAGAACGGAACCAAGTGTTTCTACTAGCGCAGTCGACCTATCTATTTGCACTCCTGACTTAGCTTCAACCATGTCTTGGCATGTTCTCGCATCTACTTTTGGTAGTGATCATTTCCCCATAGTGATTTCTCTTCCAAATCATCCTTCGATCAATCGATTAAAGCGGACATCACGTTTGAAATACTGTCTTGAGAAAGCAGACTGGCATCAATATAGTTCGGAAGTAGAAAAAGGAGTTACTTCTCTACCACTTATAACTCCAGGAAATGAGGTTATTTGTGCTGATAATTTTACTAAAATCTTGATCGATGCGGCGGACACCACGTTTCCAATTAAAAGGATGTCTAGTAAGTTGCCTTCACCTCCTTGGTGGGACCGGGAATGCACTGTTGCAATAAAATCCAGAAAAGAAGCTGAATTGAAATACACAGCTGATATGACGTTTGAGAATCTGTCAAACCTTTCTAATATTATTGCTAGTACAAAAAAACTCCTTAAAAAGAAAAAAAAACTCAGCTGGAGAAATTTTTGCTTATCAATTTCACCTAATACTAGTCCATCGACTGTATGGGAAAAAGTTAAGAGGTTCAGGTCAGCATTTAATGATAATGGGATTTCTGTTCTCCCTACTGTTCTGGCAGACCAGTTTTTGGATAAACTTGCTCCGGCCTTAGCTCCACAACGACTAGCTTTATATAGTCCTACTCCTGTAATCGGTGTAGGTCAACTGTCCAGTATAGAGTCCCTTTTTTCTCTTCAAGAACTAAAAGGCGTATTATGCGGATTAACTGACTCTGCCCCTGGCAAAGATGGAATTCCTTATTCCTTCTTAACAAACATCAGTGATAGATCGCTTAATTACTTCCTTAACCTCATTAATTCTATTATGATTACCGGTAACGTTCCTCCATCTTGGAAAATCCAAACAATTCTGCCTATTTTAAAACCAAACAAACCTTCTACAGATGCCTCTTCATACCGACCTATAGCCCTATCTTCTGTTCTATTAAAATTGGCGGAACATTTAATAAAAAATCGCTTAGAGTGGTATATAGAATCAAATGGACTGTTAGCTAACAGCCAATTTGGATTCAGGCGGGGTAAAAGTACAATGGATAATTTGAGTATACTAACCACAGACGTACGATTGGCATTCTCGATAAACCAGTCATTAATAGCCGTATTTCTTGACATTTCTGCTGCTTATGACAACGTTCTCCTTCAAGTTTTGTATACTAAATTGAATACCCTTAAGGTTCCTCAAATCCTATCAAACTTTATTATGAATATTTTGAATGAAAGATGCGTTCTCGTTTCTGACGGCATTTCTGAATTATCTAGGGTTGTTTGGAAGGGCCTTCCACAGGGTTCCGTACTTAGTCCCATATTATACAATATTTATACATTTGACCTGGAATCTTCGCTTAATGGTACTGTTAATGTACTACAATATGCTGATGACCTCCTTTTGTACTATACAGACCGATGTTTAGTTAAAACAAGTGACACATTAAACGTGGCTTTAAACTACCTTCAGGGCTGGCTACATAACAATGGTTTAGAGTTGTCCACCAGTAAAAGCTCAGTGGTAGTTTTTTCTCGGAACAGATTAACTCCACAAGTATCGGTTTTATTTAACAATGTTCCTATTCCAGTGGTTAATCATACTAAGTTTTTGGGCGTTGTTTTAGATGCTAAATTGAGTGGCTTGCCTCACTGTGAGTTCGTTGTAGCGAAATGTGAGAAAATACTTAATATTATTAGATGCCTGGCTGGAGTTTGGTGGGGTTCTCACCCATTTTATCTAAAGTTAATATACAATGCTTTAATTAGGAGTCTTCTTGACTATGGCACTTTTTTATTAGAACCAGGTAGTAAAGCAGGTTTTAAAAGATTAGATGCAGTCCAATCTAAATGTCTCAGGTTGATAACAGGAGCTATGAAGTCGAGTCCGATAAACGCTTTACAAGTAGAATGCTGTGACCCTCCATTACAACTAAGGCGACAGTTTTTGTCTGACAAATATTTTTATAGAGTTGTCCAATTTTCTCGGCATCCGATTCTTAATAAGTTAAAATGTTTATCAATACATGTTACAACATCGAGGTATTGGCTCCATAAATCTGCTCCTTGTTTAGTAAAAAGTATGCAAAAGTTTGATTCTTTAGTTGCTCCTACTCACAGTTCATGGACACTTCCTTTATATACAGGTAGCTTCCAATCCTTGGTTTTATCACCAAATATTGTATATAATTTAAAAATAGACAAACACAATGCCAATACTATTTTTATGTCTGTTCTGTCTGAAATTTGGCCAGAATGGCATTACATTTACACAGATGCATCTAAAACATCTCCCACTGAGTCTATCGGTATTGGCATTTTTCACGCTCAACACAACATCACACAAAAGGTTAAATTTCCTTCTGAAACATCTGTCTTCACCGGAGAGGCGTATGGCTTACTTAAAGCCGTGGAGTACATTTTGCTAGGAAAATTGAAAAACACCGTTATTTTCTCTGACTCTCTCAGTGCTCTCCAGGCAATGGGTAAATACCCATTCGTAAAATCAAGCTTATCATATCCAGTGGTCATTGAAGTTAGAAAGAAACTATATGAATGCTTCCTTAGTGGTTACAATATGGTATTTGCATGGGTGCCTAGTCATTGTGGCATCAATGGGAATGAAAAAGCTGACAGACTTGCCAATGAAGCCATTTTGGATGGAGATATCTTTCCGTACAAAAACTATTCACATGATCTTTTAAATTTACCAAAATTATATCTTCAAAGGTCCTGGCAGGAGCTATGGTCTGCTAGTGGTGTTATAAAGGGTAGATACTTCAATCGCATCCAGCCAAGTATTCCGTCAAAACCTTGGTTTTTTAAATTGCATTTTAGCAAGAGGGTCACCAGTACCTTAATAAGAATGAGACTGGGTCATGCCTGTACACCTGAACATCTTGCTAAAATCCAGATGATCGACAACTCTCTTTGTGATTGTGGTCTGGAGGTGGGTGATATAAACCACATCATTTTATCTTGTTCGCTTTATGATCGTTCTTCATTTTACACTAAATTAATAGCTGTCCATATTCCTTTACCTACATCTGTATCCTGCTTACTGTCCTTAAATATCCCTAGTATTTATTATCTTTTGGCCTCTTTCCTTAATTGTTATGATATAAAATTATAAATAATTATCTTATTTATGTAACCATACATATTTATTTGACTCAACTTCCCTGATCCTCATCCAAATTTCAAAATTCCGTGTATCTTATATTTATAAATCCTGCCCTGTTTCCTCACTTTTGACATTGGCATAGTGGCATTCATTGTGCTTATTGCTAACGATAAAAAAAAAAAAAAAAAAAAAAGTTTTGCGGTTTTGTAGGTCCTAAAAAAATATGGGAATATTTTTTTTCATCTAATCGGACAATAATTAATAACTTGAGACCTACTTTAAAACAGAGTCAACTAGCCTATTCCATGCCTCTCGGAGAACAAGTCCTGGCAAATTCATGAGGTCGTGACCATAGTTCATGTACGGATACATATCTCCACAATTAATCGCATCACTCGCTAGTTGGTCAGCCATTTCGTTTCCTTTAATGCCAGTATGGCTTGGAACCCAAGCCTAAGAGATTGAGTAACCCATGTTGTTACATTTTAAAATGTACTCCCTAGTCTACATTATGACTAGATAACGAAATGCAGACTTAAAAGGAAATTTTGCTAAAGCTTTGAGTGCACTTAACGAGTCTGAAATTATTAAAGTTTTAGGCAATTTCATTAAAAGGGCGTATTCGACAGCTTTAAGGATACCATAGCATTCTCCAGTAAAAACAGGTTTCTTTAGGAAATTTAATTTTTTGTACTATGTTATACTGCAGGTGGAATATTCCAACACCTACATTATTGTTCTGTTTAGATGCATCAGTAAATACTTGATGCCAACCAATCCAATTACAATCTACAAAACAATTAAATTGAGTATTAGCTGCGGGGCTGTATTTTCGAATTTCTAGGTCAAATAATATATCTGGCCCTAAGGTGAAAGCATTGTAAGGTACCTATATTAAAAAGTGGGAATCGAGGGCATCGATATGTTCTGGGAGTCAGGTCATTAAACAATTTTAAACTGGTTATAAGGCATGGGGATGCTTTATGCCTCCAATAGTTGGAGACAGATATCAACTCCATGAGATGCTGAAGTTTTGCAATTAATGGATGATGATTATACTGAATAATACGGAAAAAAATCCGGTTTGATAAGTACTGACGTCTGAGTTGTAACGGTGGTTCGTTACACTCTACTTGAAGTGCGTTAAGAGGACTGGACTTCATTGCTCCTGCTATAATTCTCAATGCCTTTGACTGCACACCATCCAAGTTCTTTAGAACTAAAGCAGAGCAAGGTGAAAAAAGAAACATCCGGTAATCTAATACGCTTTTGACTACGGCATTGTATAATAACTTTAAACTAAAAGGATGAGCTCCCCACCAAGCACCTGAGAGACATCTTAGAATGTTAAGAGAGCGTTCACATTTCGTGGTTATGTACTCACAATGTGGGAGACCCGAGAGTTTCGAGTCTACAATGAGACCTAAGAATTTTATTTGTGTCTTAGCTGGTATTGGTTGGGTGTCATAAACAACCGAGGATTTCCAGCCCTCTGGTACATTACCCGTCAACATGACGGAATTAATGATACTTAAATAATAACCTAATTAAAGGCTTGTAGTACTGTTAGGCGATGGGCTTGCAACCTGTCACTAATACACTAGTAAACATCTTAGCCTGAATGCAAAATGTGGTTACAGAATTATCAACAAGTTTAGAGTTGTTGGTATTCTGTTGCTCTGCCTACCCCACTATGGGAATAAAGGCGTGACGTTATGTATGTATGTAAATAATAACCTAAAAATAGTAACCTTCGGGGAGGGAAGATGGCCGATTGAAAGATGTCCGGCTTTTGATTTTGATTTATTCTGTTTACTGTTTTACTCTACTCACTTGACATTGGCGAAATCACTGCGGAATATCGCGGTGGACCGCCATTAATGAAAAAGAAGAAGAAGAACCTAAACTATTTTCATCTAGATTTGCAATAAATGAATATGGTATACCATCCTCTCCAGGGGCAGAATCACGAACGTTCGAAAGTATCCCTTTAAGTTCTCTAAGGGAAAACGGAGCATTAAGGGCAGAGTTGGGAGGGAAAATTGGGGCCGAGTGACTAGGTATAATTAATGCTTCTTCGGGATCGAATGTTGGTGCAAGGTGATCTAAGAACTCTGCAGATAAGGAAGAGGGTAGAGTTTGTGTGCTATTTTCAGACATGCATTCCGAAACCTTCTTATACATTGCCAAACAAGAGTGGGGGATGTTTTTGGTGAGATGGATAAACAAACATTGTTTCCAACCTAACAATTTCTTATCTTTTAACAACGACTTTGTTTCGTCTATCACTTTACACAATTTATCAAAATTTACTTCAGTCACTTCATTTCTATACATTTTTTCTGCCTCTTTCCTCTTCTTAATTGCCACTGTGCATTCATTATCCCACCAAGGTGGGGAGGGGACCTTAGTCAAAGAGGGTTTTTTTGTAGGGAAAGTGTTATCTGCAGGCTCTATTAAAAGTTTAGCAAGCGCCTCACTACATTCGTTTTCACTTGAAGTAAAATCTGGTAAATTATGTAACTTACTATTTACATACTTCGTGAATTTATCCCAATCTGTATTCTTATTAAGCCTATAGTTCATTCGAGGTTTCCTGGGAGGTATAACTTTATTTTTATTTTTATTTACAGGGAAAGTTATCAATATAGGGAAATGATCACTACCAAAGCTAGATGTAAGTGTAGACCATGTAAAAATAGAAGATAAACTTGGAGATGCTATTGATATGTCAATTGCACTGTAGCCTTCACGGGGGTTTGTTCCACGCGTAGGCGAGCCTGAGTTTAATATACATAAATTATGTTGATCTACAATATCTAATAGTTCTTCTCCATAAGAGTTTGAGACAGAGCTTCCCCATGAAATATGCTGTGCATTAAATTCACCTAGTATAAGAAGTGGTTTAGGTAAAGTAGATAAAAGAAGATTAAATTCATTAAATATCCTAATAGATGGATGAGTTATATACATAGATACAATACATATATTGTTTACTAAGGCTGCTACTATATTAAAATCATCATTATGTGATGAAATAGGAACAGGAGTGAAACAAAGAGAATTGCTTATGAGTATGGAAACCCCTCCATACCCATCAGCCCTGTCTTCACGGAGACAGGAATAACCATTTATTTTAAATATAGAACCTGGCTTAAGCCAGGTCTCTGCTAATGCAAAGATGAGAGGTTCATATTTATTTAAAATATAAATTAAGTCAGGTTTTTTTATTTCTAATACTACGGCAGTTCCACTGCATTACACTGTGAGGTGTGCAATCCATTGTGGGAGATGGTGATATTACTGATAGCATCAATTATAGGGGCAGCGTAGTCCGATTTTATAATGTTCAAATGTGATAATGAGTTGATTAAAGCTATTATGATTTCTTTATTTGTGTGTTGTTCATTTTCTGGTTTACCTTTTAAGGCAGCACCATTTGCAGAAGATGGCATAGGTATTATAGTCTCGAACAAGATCACGGTGAGCACCGCGATCATATCCCTTTAGCACTTTTGGTGTAAGACGGGGTATAAGAGTTATTGTTTTCTTATATGAATGACTGGTTTATGGCTGAGAATAATGTGTATGTGATTGGGTTGATGACGAGTTATTGTTATCTAAAGCTTTTTTGACTACATCAGCAAATGATTTTGTGAGTGATGGGTGAAGTTTATAAGCTTCAAAGTATGAAATGTTATTTTGAGCCATAGATAATTTAATTTTAGTTTGTCTCACAAATTCAGGACAACTCTTACTAGTGGCAAAATGAACACCTCCACAATGAAAACATGACCCTGACCCTTCTTGTACAGTGCAGGAATCACCTGTGTGCTCCTGCCCACATTTAAAACACTGCGGCCTAGATCTACATTGCACTTTGGTGTGACCAAAGCGGCAACATCTGTAACACTGAATTGTTGGATAGTTGTACAGTTCAACCAGCAGAGAATTATAGCAGATAAAGATTCTACTTGGCAAAGTCTGACCATCAAAAGTGATGACAACCGATTGTGAAGGTTTCCACACAGGGACTTCATTCGCAATAGTCTTAAAATTCAGACGTCTAATTTTAAGTATCTTACCACAACCTGGAGGCAGGGTGGTATTTTCCACAATTTCTTGCTCAGTCCATTCCACAGGTATACCCCTAACTAGTCCTATACGAGTGACACTAAATGTTGGTATGAATACTTTCAATTTCCCTAACGCAAGGCTACTGTGTCTAATAAAAAGGTTGGCATCAGTATCATTTACATTATTGTAGATATTATGTCTTTTAAGGAACCTACCAAAAGTGATGGGATGAAGCGTAGTGCCGTCATTAGTCAATTGTTGTTCCCTTTGCACATGAACTATGTATGGGCCATTATCTGCAGATACATTGTACTCTATCCTGCCAATTGGAGGAGGACGGGGAGGATTTAAGGAGTTGAAGGAGTTTCTTTAATAAATGACACCGCAGGCAAAGCAGTACCATTTGTAACACTAGGATTAACTATTTCCTTAATAGGTGATGTCGGGGGCGGCGACTTTATCAAATCCTTTTTCTTTTTTTCATAAGTATTTTCTTGGATGCACGCGATCTTTTTAAGGAATTCGCGGACGCAGATCCTTCTGTGTCCATTCCAGATTCGTTGGAAATTGTGACATAGTAAGCTGCAGGGGGCACCGAACCTCCAGGGTCTGGAGGCTCTTTCTCGTCCATAACAAGTAGAAAAGGACTTACCAAGAGTTTATATACAATATATACACTAAGAAAAATAAAATACCTAATATATACATACGACTTCTCCTGATCACTTATTAACTAAAAACCATAAAATTTTATTTTAAGATTAAAACAACGCGGCCACCTAACTCGATGTTTCCCGCCCTTTCCCGTTAGTTGACTTAGTTGCCGCAAAGATTACAATCGTCTAGGGGTTTTAAGGGATGAAAGTTAGGGTCATTCTAAACATTCTTTAATACATTTAATATTATGTAAGTTTCACAGTTTTTGAGATATTGTTATTTTTTATTTTATATACAATTGTTTCAAATCAAGTTAGGAAATACGATAGAACGCAGATCTATTGTTTTGACTAGAGGAACAGAAGAGTTGGCCCCGGGCTGACATAAGCTATTACAATATTCCAAAGCAAATATAGTAGATTGTAGGTACCTACTTGTTGTACAACAAGTGCATAAAGCAAAACATTTTATATACTTAAGACTTATGGTATCCATCGGAGCAGGTAGGCTAGGTAGGATTTTAAGACCGAGTACACAATGCTTTTCACTTCAATTACGAGGAACTAAATCATTGATAATGTAAACAAATTTTCTTGGATTTAAGCGGCAATGTCTGTTCAATAAGATCTTTTGCATTTTTAACCATTACTTAATGTGTTACGGCATTATTTCCTCTTCACTGACGACATTTTAACTAAATTTCGTAACACAACATGTTTTGCAAAGAAAACAACTATTTAATAGTCCAAAAAGAAGACAAAAACCTCTTTCCCGCCTCTGTAATTCTTAATTCCTTTAACCCTTTAGTGGTGCCGCCGACTTGCCGTCATACATTTTAATTTATTAACAAAAAATGATTAAAAACACAAAATAACTGCTTTTACAATTGTAGGTATCTATCTACCTAACACATTTAGTCCAACAGAAGTCGGCTTTTTTATTGAAAATACTGTGGTCGCCGACTTCAGTCGGACTAACGCATTAGGTAGGTACCTACCCAGGAACCTACAATTATAAAAGAAGTAATTGTTTTTAGGGTTCCGGAGCCGAACGGCAAAAACGGAACCCTTATAATTTCGTCATGTCCGTCTGTCCGCCTGTCCGTCTGTCCGTCCGTCCGTCCGTCTGTCCGTCTGTATGTCACAGCCATTTTACTTAGAGCACTATATAAATGAAATTTGGAGGATAGATGTATTCTATGAACCGCTATACAATGATGTAGTAAAATTTTAAAAAAATCTATTTTTAGGGGCGGCACTCAATACATGTACTTAACTAGGGGACGAATTTTTTTTTTTGAGTTATATCAGCGTGTGGGGTATTTTTAGATAGGGCTTCCAAAATGATACAGAGGTTTTTAAGTGACTTTTTTACGTAAGTGAACAGTTGGCGAGATATACGCATCTAAAGTCGTAAAAATTCTGTCCGGGTGGGTAGCTTTTGAACTGTTAAATAGAACATTCTATAAAAATTACAGTAGTAGAACATACGAAATACTTCCAACCATAATTGTTTTGAACACGATACGCTGTAGTTGTTGTTGAGATTTTAATAAAAAAAAAAAGAATTTCCACCATGAACGTTCATCCCAGCTACGGAACCCTTCACTGTGCGTGGTCCGACATGCATTTGGCCGGTTTTTTGTTTTTTCAAACATTTACTTTATTTTATACTTTTTAGTGATCATAATACGCTGTTACGTTGTCCCACTTCTAAGTTGATATGAAACTTTAAGTTATTTTAATTACGCCGCAAGCAACGCCGCGGGAATCTCATAGTCAAATTTCAACAAGCTAATAAGTAAGTTCTACTTACTGCACGGACTCCAATTGATAAAATTATTTACCTTCTTAAACCTGGAAATTCATTTAAAATAGTGTTTAGGAGTTTTTCCAAGGCAGGTGGGAGGATAGTTTGAATCGCTTCCAAAATATGGTCTGTTAATTTGTAACTCCAGTATTTAGGGTTTAGTTGATTGCCTAGCCATGTGAACTTGACAAAAGGCTCGATATAAGTTTTCATGAGCAGAAGCCGATGTTGGAGGAAGACAAGATAGTTCTACTTGTTTCTTGTGCCGTGTATTTTTTACAAAAGTTAAATATCTCTACTTGTCTATACAATCAATTTTCTTTGGAGCTCCATAAACAACAAGGAGAAAGCGTATTTCTTTTGTGGTTATCGTTTGAGGCGAGGAGTAAATTTATTCAAATACTTTAGTGCAATAAATTAAATCCATTTTTTCGAATAATTTAAATACTCATGTACCACACATGGGAGCACACATGGGATCAATGGGTACTTTTGGCACTTTATTTCTACTGGTGTACCCAAAATCTCAACCAAAATGTAGCTCTGTCGCATTTTTTGTTATTTGATCACTATTTTTATGTCTAATTTGACCGGACTAGAAAGTAATTATCAAATCAAATCAAATTCATTTATTTCATTACATTTAGACGTTTCGCTATACTGATAGAACATAGATTATCGACCTTTAAATGTGGCCGCAACATTATGATATGATAATATAATTTGCTACTCCATTAGGATCCGACTAATAGATGGCCCTACTGTGGAGCTCACCACAGAGAGGTGACCTTCTATTCTTGTGTTTAATAGCGAACTACTAACAATCTACTGAGTTACCATAGCATGAAACAAATTGTTTATCTATGGAACGAACTAATAGGAAACTGATGGGTTATTTTCCGAATTTCTTATGAAATTAAATGATTTATTAGTTATTAGTTAGTTTTAGTGACATAGTTCATGTGAATAACTCTGACAATTGTATTTGAAATTAGGTTTTCTTTCAATTATTCCTATGAATTTCGTTACCGCGGGAAATCGGTGAAACGTTTGACTTTTGTAATAATGGCCGCAAAAGCGCCAATGCTTTTCGTGTTAGTTCAATAAATTGAAAATTAAAAGCAGGCCAATAATTGAAATGGATATCAACGCTGGTGAGTAACACTGCTCTTTAACTGTAAAACGGCATCAGATTGATCAAGTTTCCTGATTAGTTCTGTGTAGACACTCGCTTGCATTATCTCCAACCGTTCTTTATTGCTGTCCCTTGGTATCCTGTACCTGCTGTAGCATAGGGCCCATTAAATACTAACCATTAATTTGTGTAACCACCAGCTATCGGCCAACTCGGCGCTCTTATTTCGCATCCGTCTTTCATGCCTTTACTTATAAAAGTAGAGCCTACGTTTTTGATTTAATGTAATTTTTAGTTTTGGAGCTAGTAAATGTGTATGGAAATGCATTAAAGATAATATAGTGAACATTTTATCCATTAAAAATTTGTAAAATTGCCAAAGAAACTTCCAAGTCAATCAAATCGTAAAAGCTACTTCTCTTAAATTCAATAAATCAATTTCATTTTGCCATGTGCCATCAAGACTTTTGATGATTCCTCCAACGTCGAGGTTCAGGAAGACACATTTAAAAAACAGTGATTTTTCTCTATCATTAAATTCCACAGAACAAAATGTTAAGTGCCATTATTATAAAACCTTATTGCTAAGTTTCATGTTGCGATTGCCTCTAATTCCATCAGCCAGCAGAACATGATTCAAAATAGGTTGATCTTATTTCTTGTTGTGGCTTATGTTTTATGTAACATATGTGTCATATTACCTGTTATGGCATGACCTTCAACTATAGACCCATAAGTGCGAGGCATTTATCAACCTTTTGTAATATATTTATATTGTAATTCAGGACACAAGTAGGTACTAAACACTAAATTTTATTAACATGCAAAAAGTAATGTTATAAGGAAAATGGCATGGGATATGTGTTTGTTTTATATTGTTTAATTGAGCTGACACAGATAGCCTAGTTTAGTGAGTCTGCCTATGAAACTAGTAGGCCCGGGTTTGTGAAATGGGAATTGTAGATGTTTTCTATCTATATAAGTATGTTATTGTCTATGGATTTACGTTTATCATTGTCCAGTACCCATTGCTTAGTTTGGGACTAGGTAAATTAGTGTATTGATTAAGTCAAGATAGATTAATTCCTTGTGCATATAATTCTGTTTAAATAAAACTGTCAATTATTGTTTTGTATTAGATATTTATTTCTGACCATATCCGGTTTAGCATGCAATACCTCAAATGGAAAGAAAATTTTATTTTTACTTTAACCTTTTCAACGCCATTGACGGATATTTCCGTCATAGTTGACAGCGCAAAATAGACCTGAGTATCTATGAGGCAAAGTTGACATTCGCTCTGGTTTTGTATTTGACATAGCGTTGAAAAGGTTAATGTATAATAACTAAACAAGTAGTTATGATGTTATAAATGTAATGGTAAAGGTACCTAAAGTTGCAGATTTAATAAATGCCTTAAATAATGCAAGTTAAATACACTGCTAAAAACAATCATCCGCAGTTTTGCTTATACAATTTTAACAAGTATAACTTTAAGTCAAAGGGTAATTTTAAATGTTCTAACTATTTTTTATGTAGCTTGCAGTGATTTGTTGCTAAGTATCTTAGGTTTAAAATGGCCACCTTATAAGTATTATTTTTAAAGGTCATGATTCCTTCCAAAGGAAGATATCTTTATTTGGTTGTATAATTAGCCATACATAATCCATTTCAACATAATTCATCCCATTTCAATTATAATTTGACATCGATAATCTTTGTTCCGGATAAGGACGTGCATTTGCTTTAGGCATCATTTATCTTTGTCGGTATTCTAAATTCGTCTCCCCAGTTCATTCGTGATTTTCGAATCTGCTTTTATAGCATGTACAGTTATGCGCATAATAATAGCAGAGCCAGCAAAACAAAAGATTAATAAATTATAAATGTAGCTTTATATTTCCTATTTATTTCAAAATGAACTATAATAGATATCAAGTACTTTTAAAGGTGGGTACGAATTAAAGCAGCCTCGGGTTGAGGCACGCACGGCTCACCCATTTGGCTCAAATTCGTACGCGCGAGCAGCGGGCGAGCGGTTTTTTTGACCGTGCTCAAAGGCGCCTCGGTGTGCGTGCCTCGCGTAATTTTGACGTGTATCCAAGCGTGCCGCGGGAAAAACAACAAGTTCTAACTTGTTCGTGGGTGAGGCGAGTACAAATTTGATAAAGTTGCTGAGCCGTTCTACCATCGAGCCGATTTCTTCTTCTTTTTGTTAATAATTCGGTGAATTATGATAAACGCAGCCGCGGCTGTCATCGTGTCCGTGCAACCATTTGGCTCGTGAGCAGCTCGCCGCGCGGGACGAGCATGCCTCAGGCTGAGCCGCTCAGATTAGTACCCAGCTTAAGGTAAACAAAAAAAAAACAAAAATACAAAGTGAATTCAAAAGAACAATAAAAAGCATTGCAACTAATGTGATAATATGCCAAATAAAAAAGGGGATTAAAAGATAGCCAAATATTTACCGCAGTCGAGGGACAGGCAGCCTCCCGCCTGCGCGCAGTATTGGTTTTTTTTTCTAATTTGTTTTGCTTGCAGGACTTGGAACTTACGTTAAAATACTAAGTAATGTAAGTAGTACCTTCTAAACAGAACATTTACATTTATTCCTCAGTGTTCCACCTTTGCTAATTATATGAAACTTACAGATTATTTAGATAAGTTGTTGGTTAATATTTAGAAAAAAAATGGTGTTTAGTATGACGAGCCTGATTTATTAGTATAGGATGTTTTTTTTTTTCAGTAAAAGAAGTAAGTAGACAGCTGATATTTTTTAATAGTTTCTATTGGTTACAGCAATATTTAAGCAAAATTGGATATTAGTCAGTTTCATAGTTTTTGAAGAAAAATTAAAATGTTTAAGGGTTAAATGGATGCCATGAGGTTCCAGGGGGTAGTAGAGGGTTAAAATCCGTATGAAGTATTTTCTCCTCACGGGACATCATCTGATAGTTATAAGGGTTAGGTTCGTAAGGACTAGATTGCATAACGACTATAAGCAAAACGTCTTAGTTGCATAAGGTCTTGGTAAGCACAATGTCTTTTTTGCAGAATGCCCTAGTGAGTAGAATGTGTTAGTTGTTCGATCGACAACTATAGCATAACGCGCGAAGTTGCAAAATGACTAATAGAGTTTACGTCCAAGTTATTAATAAGTCTTGATTGTAAAACGAAGCATAAGGAAAAGTGTCTGGATAGCATAATAATATGTTCTTGGTAGCAAAACGTCATGATTGCATACCGGCTAGGTAATATTAGATGAATTTAATATCTGTAGGGACGACTAGTTATTGTCTAGGTCTCGGACGAAGTCGCCGGCAGAAACTAGTGTTTAAATAATACCTACAACAGAACTTAAAACATCTCTTCTTAAACTCAAATAGTTTTTTTCTTAATGTAAAATGCCATATATTATTTAATTCGTATTACGAAAGAGTGATCGCAAAAAAACGTGGAAAACCGTTATATTTTTCCTGTAACATTTAAAATGACATTAATAATTGTTAATTATTACAGATTTTTCTGTTCAGTAACTTAAAAAAAACACGCAGGGCAGTTTAATCCTTTAATGATTTCAAATTATCAATCTTCTGCAAGTACTCAATTATTGTAATCTCCCTTTCCTTCACAAACTACGTTGAGTTTTTCTTGTCATTCAACCATCTAGGCGTTATGCCATTTAGACGTTATTAATGTTTGACGATATGCCTACCTAGTCGTTTTGCCATTACAACATTTTGATATTAGGGCGTTATACAAACAAGACGTAATAGAACTAAGTCCAATCTTAAACCCGGGCATTCTACTATTAAGACGTTTGTACAATTAGACATTTGGCTACCAAGATCTTATGCAACTAAGACGTTTTGCTTATAGAGTCGTTATGCAATCTAGTCCTTACAAACCTAACCCAGTTATAATAGTTAAAACTCAAAACGTTGAGGGCAATTTTTGAAGGGCTACCCTTTGGTTATCTCTTGATTCCCATTTTTGTTTAGCATATTATCACATTGATTGCAATGCTTGTTATTGTTTTTTTAAATTCCCTTTAAACTGATAAAATTATTATTGGGCGACGATTTTTTTATGTAATATTTTATTTAGGCTTTAGTACACATAGGTGATTATGTTAGCCTCATGAGGAGATTCTTTTATAACAAAAAATGATGGGGCACTCCCTCCAGAGTGTGAATCTCTGGCAATAAAGGAGTGGCAATAGTGGAGTAGCATCACTAGACAACTGGCGTGCCAGCACCGCTATCACTTCACCATTATACAGGTAGAAAACAAAACATGCTAATTCGATTTTATACTCGTTACATACAAATACTTCGCAAAAAGAGGGGTATTATTGATGTGTAAGTTTGATGCGTGCGTGCGTGCGTGCGTGCGTTCGTGCGTGCTTGCGTGTATGTGTGTTTTCTCAGACATGTTTAATCAAGTTCAGTTCAGCCGTTTTTGAGATATTGAGTTTTTAGGGGATTCATTCTAGCTGTTAATGTGGGTTTTTCTTCCCACTTCCGAGGATTACTGATCATCTTAGCTAAACATTTTAAAACGGCTTAAATATCTTTACATGTTTTGCCTTTACCTGCTTGAATCAACCTTTTAATTTAACCTGTTCTCCTTGGAACAATAGGTACCTACCTCTTACTATAATTGTAATTTTTCAAGCTTTAATTACGTTTTCACAGCGACTAAAAACTATTTAATGAGGACATTTTCGTGACACTGCTATTTATATGAAAGGTATTTTTAATACAGATGCTCAAAAAGTTTTTTTTTTATGTTAGGGAGAAGGCACACGAGCACTCAGGCCACCTGATGGTAAGTGGAATCTGAGACCCATAGACATTTGAATTCTCAAGACTAATCCTAAGGCCTCAAATGCGTTGCCAACCTTGAGGATTAAGATGGAATGCCTCTATGCTAGTAATGGAGAATGTCGGCCAGTTGAGATTTTTGGTTTATCATATTCTCCATTAAAAACAAAAAATACTGTAAAAAAATCATTTCGATGCGTCAAATAGTTTCCGAGATATTGAATTTTAAACTTCGTATCCGGCGCTCGAAACCCGGCGGCGAGCGCTCACGGGTGATGACGTCATCATTTAACGGCGGGTCTCGCCCTTATATGAATGAGTAAGTTTACAGGGCTTATATCTTTTTAACCGTAATAAGTAGCCAGTTGAAATTTTCACAGAATATGTCTTATTATAAACTCTATCGTTTAAAATTATAAAATGAACGATAAATCAAATCCCAAGAGGGGTCCCCCATACAAGAAACATGAAAAAAACCCATTTTTTTAGCATTTTTATTCGGATTGTATTTTTATAATGGTTTATTATTTTGATGCTACTTTAAGCTTAAGTTATAGTCTAACTTTCATAGTTTACGATTAAACAGCAATCTCAAGTAAAACTGCTACAAAATATGTCACAAAACTGATTTTATCAACACGATGTTTTAAGCGGTCACCCATCCTGTTTTAGACTACGCTCTTAGTTGCTTAACTTTGGAAGTCGAAATATTTTTACGAATTCGTTTGGATGTTACTACTTATGGTTATGTAGTTATGGTTATGTATTGTTTTGTATTACATACCTACAGTTTAAATAAACTGTCTGTCACTGACCGGCTTTTCAGTTTGTAATGTTTGTCGAACAAGTTGGTTAAATAAAGTTAGAATAAAAGGGAATCAAGCACTTACCTATAATTTTGGGTCACCGTATTTTACATAAAAATACCAAAAACATTAATGCATAAAGTATAATGTTGATAGCTAAAGTGAAACATCCCCAAAACTTAAAAACAAAGCGGGAGACGCGAACGCGGGAAGCGAGACGCGGGACGCGGGCGGCAGAGCCCGCAGCGGTAACTATTCAACAATATTATGATTCACGCAGTTCGTTACGCGGTCTATCCTCGCATTTCGGCAGCAACAAAGTTACTGTTCCTTGAAAAATACTCAGCGACCATAAGCCCATCTATTTTTGGCAGATGGTCCGATTGCCCTTTTTCAAATCCTTCCTCCATTGCGTTTACTTGATTTATAGCTACCTACTTTATATTATATCTAACACACACACTATCTTGCATACACGAAATAATAACTAATAATGTTCCAAAACACTACCTACTTGCTACAGCTCGCGGCCACTAATGCCAACTTTGCCAACGTCTAAGCCTAGCGAAGCGAGTGTTGTAGGCATGTATACCTACCTATTTAACTAATCGCGAGTGAGCGACTTGGTGTCGATCGCGCGCGAAATTTGAAATCGATGAAATGAATAAGTACACAAAATAGGTATCAGAACTCAAAAAAATATATTTTATAGTTCATTATTTTATACGGTCGCAAGTCGCAATATTAATTCTACATACCTATCACGAAATTTGTAAAGAAAGGCCCACCGCCAAAGTTTAGCAATCACCGCCACATCATCGTGTTCATTTAAACTAGGCACTTCTTAACACAAAGTTTTATTACTGTTTGGTCGTAAACTAAAGGTTAGTATGGAGTTTAGATTAATGTGACACCGAAATAAAAAGCCATCATACAAATACAGCCCTTACTTCGCCTCCCAAAGTTAAGCAACTACAAGCGTAGTCTAAAACAGGATGGGTGACCGCCTAAAACTCCGTGTTGATAAAATCAGTTTTGTCACATATTTGTAGTAGTTTTACTTGAGATTTCTATTTAGTCGTAAACTATGAAGGTTAGACTACAATTTAAGCTTAAAATAGTATCAAAATAAGAAGCCATTATAAAAATACAATCGAATAAAAATGCTAAAAAAATTGGGTTTTTTTTTCATGTTTCTTGTATGGTGACCCCTCTTGGGATTTGATTTATCGTTCATTTTATAATATTAAATGATAGAGTTTATTACAAGACATATTCTGTGAAATTTTCAACTGGCTACTTATTTCGGTTAAAAAGATATAAGCCCTGCAAACTTACTCATTCATATAAGGGCGAGTACCGCTGTTAAATGATGACGTCACTGTAGCAAGATGGCGATCGCGCGTTTTAATATTATTGTCCGAAATTTTAAACGTTCGTAGAATCAAAACTACTGGGTCTATTTGAATGAAACAAATAGTAGTATGTTTGTTTATTTTTAAACTTTACTGAAACAAAGTTTCAAGCGATTTGGCGTACCTACCGACATTCTCCATTACACCGGTTGTCTTATCCCCACATCGGAACACAACAACTTACTGCTTGTGGTACTTTCTGCAGCTATATATCGTGCGGCAAGTTTAATTTTTTCGGACTACTTCGTGCTTTTATCTTTTCTTAAGGTACGAATCTGAGCGGCTCAGCCTGAGGCATGCCGCCCCGCGCGGATAGCTGCTCGCGAGCCAATTTGTTGCACATAAACATGCGCGGGTGAGGCAGCGTGCTCGCCGCGAGCCGACACTTCCAAAAAGGCGTCGGACACGATGACAGCGGCGGCCGCGGAATTATTAACAAAAAGAAGAAATCGCCTCGGCGGTGGAACGGCTCAGTAACTTTATCAAATTTGTTCGCGCCTCGCCCACAGACAAGTTAGAACTTGTCGTTCTGCCCGCGGCACGCTCGGATGCACGTCCAAATTACGCGAGGCACGCACACTAAGGCAGCTTTGAGCACGGTCAAAGGACCGATACTCGATGTCTCGCGCACACCACGAGAGCGCGTACGGATTTGAGCAAAATAGCTGAGCCGTGCGTGCCTCAACCCGAGGCTGCTCTAATTCGTACCCACCCTTAGATGCACATCGTGCGTAAAGTTGCATATTTCGCACTAGTGTGTTTGACTTAAATAAATTAAATATAATTTTGTACCTATGGGTACTCTACAATGATAAACGAAACAGAGACATAGATAAATTCATACCTCGTGTGTTCATAAGTTTTGAGACGAAATAAATATTACATAAAAAATTAAAGCATAAAGCTGTATTTATAAAATTTACAGATAATGGTAACTAGACATTAACTAACAACTACAAGCAATTACTATTCAAAATGTCCACCCCTATTTTTAATACAAGCTTTTAGTCGTTCCGGCCAGTCATCGATCGCGGCACGAATCTTCTCCAGTGGGATATCCTTCGCTGCTTTGATGAGGGCTCGCTTTAAAGAATCTAAGTTTGGGTGGGACTTTTGGCAGGCCCTGAGTTCCAATTCAGTCCACAAAGAATAGTCCAGTGGATTGAGATCAGGGCTGGAGGATGGCCATTCTTCCGCCGCGATGAAGCCCGGCAAATTTTCCCTTAACCAAGCTTGAGTCGTTTTAGCCTTATGTGCGGGTGCTGAGTCTTGCTGGAAAATCCATTCTTTGTTGTGAAATAAAGTATTAGATAGGGGTTTCACTACAGTATCTAAAATGTCACTTTGATAATTTTTTGCTTTAACCTTGACACCTTGTTGGCAAAAATGGAGCGGAGTGACACCTTCGTACGAAACCCCCCACCATACCATCACACTCGCCGGATGATGGGCACGCGAGACATTTCGTGCTGTAGCAGGAACATCTTTGCTGCTTTTGGCATAAACTTTATTATTTTGCCGGTTAAACTTTTCTTCGACCGTAAAGATTTTTTCGTCGGTGAAGAGTATCTTTTTCGCATCGTGTCTCTTAAGCAGCATCGGACAACGTTCGCGACGTAATTTACGAAGGCGATCATTTAGAAAATGAACTTTTCTACGGCTGTAAGCCTTTACTTTCAGATCGTATTTCAATATTCTGTTGACTGAAATACGCGAAATTTTAGTCTGCAGAGCGAGTTTTTTCTGGGTGCGACATGGATTTCGGCGAAGTCGCTCTCTGATTATTTTGATGTTAGCAGCCGTCCTTACAGACCGCGGGCGACCACTCCTATGTCGATCTTTCAAAGAATCAGTCTCCTTGTAGCGTTTAATGGTGTAATATACGAAGTTGCGGCTTACCCCAAAACATTTTATGTCACGGAAAATTTCCATTGGTTTTTTCCCCGCCATATGTAGTGAAATGACAGTCGCACGCAATTCTTTCGTTCCCTCCATCACAAGAAAAACAAAAGAAATGAATTTTCAAAACTTACAAATAGCACACTAACATTCCAAATTCAAAATTGAAAAGAATATAAAATAGGTGCCAGTATTATTTTCTTTATTTTATAAACTAAAAAGTTTGTCTCAAAACTTATGAACATACGAGGTACATAGAAAACATCCAAGACTCAGGAACAAATATTCGCGCTCATTACAGAAATATCTGCCCTTACCGGGATTTGAACCCAGGACCGCTGGCTTTGCAGGCAGGGTCACTCCCAACTACGCTAAGTAGTCAAATTCGTCTTTTAAGCTTTTTTATTTTTAGGGTTCCGTAGTCAAACTAGGAACCCTTATAGTTTCGCCATGTCCGTCCGTCCGTCCGTCCGCAGCCTAGCGCAGAGACTCTTAGTACTTTTGCTTTTTGATTAGCTAATCCGTTTATGAAATATTAAGCTTTAAAGCGCTAATTTTTGTTAGGCTTCAGTGTCCCCCCCCCCCCCCCTACAGCCAAAACTACAAATACTAAAAGTCAGAAAAAATCTTAAATGTTAGAGCATGTAACAAGTTTTAAAGGAAAACTATCACGACTAAGTAGACATCATTGGTTCTTGAGATACAGGCGATTAAAGTGTTTATACCTACTAAAATCATCAATCAATTCAAGACGGCACCAATTGACTTTAAATAGAAAATAGTTATTACTTGTTGATTTTTATGTTTGTAGTACTTAACGGCTTCGGAACCCTATACTGAGCATGGTCCGACATGCTCTTGCCCGGTTTTTAAATATAGGTAATTAAATTACTATACTACGTTTTCTTTTTCTTTGATTTGGCTGAATGGTCACAACGGTTATATACAACGTGTTACAAAATAATCCGTAAAAAAGAAATTACGAAAGTAGTGTCAACCCTAGTATACTGTATACCTAAGATACTGAACTGACGTTATTTAATAATGGTTGCCACTACTTTTGTAATTTCTTTTTTACGGATTATTTTGTAACACGTACACGTTGTATTATATTATATTATAACGTCTGTGTCAATTATAAGTAAAATTGTCTCTTGTACTAGTTTTATTTAGTGATTTATTTTTATTTATTGATACGTTTTCGCAAATGTATTAAAAAACGCCGTTTGATACACGTGCGGAACTGTCATTTTACCTGGTCCCGAGTCTTGTCCCTCGCTTGCAGCTCAGGCGATGACAACTCGGGACTCTTGTAAAGCTGCGTACAGTTAGCGCGTACGCTGCTATACGTAGTCGGTTACGCGTGTCCTGGAACGTTCTATCCACGCCACGCAGCCACGCGTACACTTTGGGAGCACGTGTGCCGCGCGAACTGGCCCGCCCGGGAGCCGCCGGCAGTCTGTCTAGGTCGCGCGTCAAAAGAACACGCTTGTTTCTATGTACGCGTAAACACACGCGTAACCGACTAACAAGGTACGCGCTATCCGTACGCAGCGTTAAGTGACAAACATTCTGCACTCGCTTCAAAATGTACTTTTTTTAGAATTCGTAAATAAAAATAAGAAATTTAAAAAGTACCGTTTCGGTAGCCGGTGCTAACAGTCCTTGCGTGAATAGTTTTTACTGTTTCTACTTTTTGAGCTCCTGTCATAATATGTTAGAATGGGCTGTACAATGGGCTAGCGCAAGTTGTCCGCGATTTGAAAGTCGCTCAGATCTCCCTTTATATCTTGTCTATAACGACAGACGCACTGAGCGACAAGAGAGAAAATACAAATTGTGCTAACCGTAATACATAGGTTGACTTTCTCCTTTACAGTGGACATTTCCAGGTATTCGTAGATTACAGGGTTCCTAGTAAACCATGGGTTTTATTTAGAACATAGTCTTGAGAGGATTCTGAAGCGCACGCAGTATTTCGATATTGGACCTGCTAGTTCTCTAACATAACTCCTAACCAGTAATTTGTTGTTTATAGTACAACCACCGTCAAGAGTTGTGATTCTCGACCTTGCAACCTGTACATGATTTGAATATTTAGTTAAATGCAATTCGTTTTGTTTTATGTGCTTTTGCCTAGGTTGGCCTTTTGTCCAAGCATAGTCCTAGGGTCTAAACCGATCTACCAAGCATTTATCTGTTGATCGATACAAGTGCACAATCTCCTTTATGAAGAGTAAGGTAATTGTATGGACATGGTTAAGCTAGATTTCATTCACCACTTTTCCAACCACTGGTCTACTTTGTCCAACTCTTAGTAGGTAAGTGATTCTTCGGCGTTTTAACCGTCAACGTCATTGTTGTCTTTGCATATTATTTCAGATATAATTAACATTTCTTTAATTAATTTAAAGAATTATAAACTATCCCTGGTACTGCTTCTAGTTACATCAAAATTTGCTCGTAGTTAACATTATTTTGTTCAATATATTGAAGACAACAATGACGGGCGGTTGAAACGCCAAAGAATTGCCCAGGAATACGGGATGCTATGACAGTTTATCACAAGGCATGCAGTATCATTGGCGCAGGTTGCTTTCTCTACCGTTGGTTCAGGGCAGGTCTGCAGTATAGCTATACAGGGTGCCCAGTAAATAATGGATAACCTTCTACCCATCCATGGGGCACCTCAGGCTGGTCCCTAAAAAGGACTTACAGGTTTGGTAAAAGTTGCATGGTTTTCGAGATAATCGAACTTTTCTATTTTCTTAATAATTAGCACCTTGCTTCACTGTAATGACTGCCAAGGTCACAAATAAAGAGATTTTGTCGTTCTGTTTGCTGTTAAATATTCTTTAATAGTGATGCTAACGGATGTGTCTTAGAGCATTATGGTAGCGACACTAATTTCTTGTTAAACATATCTTAATTTACAACTTCACATTTTGCTTTAAAGTTTGCAACAAGTTTGACTGCTTGTGGTGAAAAAAAATTGTATGAAGACCAGAGTGGCCAATATTTTGAAAAATAGTGTATCTAATACTGATTCTAAACTGGTATAACACATGGTGTTTACGTCTTTACAGATAAAGTTATTGCTGTTAGTATTCACTAAGAGCGAATTTTACCAAAACACCAAGTTATCGATAAGTAACTCTTTACTTGATTGGGTTAGTCATATCATAAAAAACGCTTCTCTTATGAAAACTAAAAAATAATGAATCACAGAATACTTGAAACCTACATCAACAATAATATTTGTAAATAAAAACCGAATCTGTTTTTTTAAAACAATACTGTTTAGGTACTATAACAAGTGTTCGAACTGCCTTCCCTCAACTCTGATACAAGCTCTGCACCTTTTAATAAAATTTCTTTTTAACATTCGGGTGTACTGTCGTTCGGTAATTTCTTGAACAGCCGTTTGAATATTTTGACGCAGTTCTTGCACAGAGTTAATTGGTTTGGAGTAAACTTTTTCTTTCAAGCAACCCCAAAAAAAAAAATCCAGCGGGTTCAGGTCCGGAGAGCGTGGAGCCCATCCATCTATTAGGAAAAGTTTCATTTTGGTAATTTCGAACTTGAACCGCGAAATGAGCAGGGCAACCATCATTTTGCAGCCACATCGTCGATCTTACGTTTAAGGGCACATCTTCCAATAAAATGGGAAGTTCGTTTTCAAGGAACTCCAAATATCTGGCTCCATTCAAAGTCTGGGATAGCTCAAAAGGACCAATTATTTTCCCGTTTAAGATCCCCGACCACAAATTAATTTTAAAATGATATTGGGAGTGGTCCTCTCGCATTAAATGTGGATTCTCTCCTTTTAATTGCCAGCTATGGTAGTTATGCATGTTGAAGAAACCATCTCTTTGGCAGGTAGATTCGTCACTCCACAGAATTTTATCGAAAAACATTGGATCTTCTTCCATTTTTCTTAACATGATACGACAAAATTCTACTCTAGGAGCATAGTCCCTAGGCTCCAGAGTTTGCACCCTTGTGATATGGAATGGGTATTGTTGGTGTCTTTTTAAAATGTTGTGAACGGTCGACTTTGTAATGCCTGAACTTCTTGATATAGCTCGTGTAGAAGTTGAGCGATCTGTTTCCAGTTCAGCGAGCACAAGTTCCTCAATGCTCGTATCTCGAGGTCTGCCTTCGCCATTACCACCCACACTTTGACCAGGCATTCTCCCTTCACAAAAAGCATTGTGGAGTCTTACAAAAACTCGGTAATCGGGATGACGAGTATTCGGATATCTGCTTGCGTACAATGCAGCAGCTGCATTGGCATTGCCTTTGCATTCTCCATAAATATAATGCATATTAGCATACTCACGGGGTTCGTATTGATGCCTAGGCATGTCGTTATGTCCTTTTCGAAGTCCAGGGCAAAGCTAACTAGGTCGTCGCAAACAAAATCCAAATAATTACCCAAAATATGGTTCTTCGTGGAATCAAAACTGTACTTGATAAATGTCAAAAGAAAACATCAAAACGGATAAAAAATTCATAGCCAAAAATACACATTAGGTAATTATAAAAAAGTATGTATTACTCAGCAGAGAAAGGAGAGATTGTAAGCAAAGTATGTACTTAGTTAACATCCTAAATATTATTTAAAACTAATAAAAGAATTGCATTAAAAGTTGAATAAATGTAAGTACCAAATAAGTAGTCGCATTTCACATTCGTTATATCTGGTTTTCACTTGCTGTCACTAAACAAACATGTCGTAGACACGTTTTATTTACCAAAACACCAAGTTTCTCAACTCTTTCTTGATTGGACACTTGTTATAGTAACTAAACAGTATTGTTTTTAATAAACAGATTCGGTTTTTATTTACAAATATTATTGTTGATGTAGGTTTCAAGTATTCTGTGATTCATTATTTTGCAGTAATTAGACGTTGGTTTTCATAAGAGAAGCGTTTTTTATGATATGACTAATCCAATCAAGTAAAGAGTTACTTATCGATAACTTGGTGTTTTGGTAAAATTCGCTCTTAGTGAATACTAACAGCAATAACTTTATCTGTAAAGACGTAAACACCATGTGTTATACCAGTTTAGAATCAGTATTAGATACACTATTTTTCAACATATTGGCCACTCTGGTCTTCATACAATTTTTTTTCACCACAAGCAGTCAAAGTTGTTGCAAACTTTAAAGCAAAATGTGAAGTTATAAATTAAGATATGTTTAACAAGAAATTAGTGTCGCTACCATAATGCTCTAAGACACATCCGTTAGCATCACTATTAAAGAATATTTAACGGCAAACAGAACGACAAAATCTCTTTATTTGTGACCTTGGCAGTCATTACAGTGAAGCAAGGTGCTAATTATTAAGAAAATAGAAAAGTTCGATTATCTCGAAAACCATGCAACTTTTACCAAACCTGTAAGTCCTTTTTAGGGACCAGCCTGAGGTGCCCCATGGATGGGTAGAAGGTTATCCATTATTTACTGGGCACCCTGTATATAGTGTAAAAGACCCTACCAGTACTGATTCTTATTTTTTTTGTTACTTTACTGCGTATTAAATGAGAGTTGACGAGTATTCTGAGACCCTAATAGGTTGCAATGTTATAACTTAAAAATAAGTCCCTTATGCCTACTGTATATCTAGGAATACAGCAAGCATACTCCTTGTTTTCTAGGGATTGTCTAACCTTGTGCACTACTACTCGGTGAACTTTTTCTAAACAAAAACTGGCGGTCCGAGTCTATGGCATAATTTTCTTTTTTTCCAGTACTTTTAATTCGAGTCTCGGAGATCTTTCTAGGTAGTTTTGATATATTTGGAAGCAAGCTGATAAATTCGTAGGAAGTGGACATTTACCAGCTTGGTAAAACCAGGTAATAACAGGTTTTAACATCATGTGGCATGTTCTAATCTCCGATTTTTTACAGTAACGTATGTTTACAAAAGTTCTTTGAAAAAGCACACTCGGATAATTTATTCATTGGTTTTTAAAGATCGTCACCCAAAATATTCGTAACCGTATTACCAAAGAAAGATTTATCCTGAAGGAAAAAAATATTTTAAAGATTGTCACCCAAAATTGTATTGTACTATTTTCAGGCCATTCCGTACGTACTTTGGCTTTACAAAATATTGGGTGGAACATTGTTTTCTTTTTATCTATACAGAGTAAATTTTTTATCAGTGCTCAAATTGTAACATATGATTGTATCCTTAATATAATATATTACAACAATAAAACGAGTTAATTTTTTTTTGTTGCAAGTTATCTCTACACAAAGTCAAACTAGAAATGATGACATGGGTTGTCAAGCTGTAGGTATGCGATACATTAAAAATTTGAAATTTCATGTACAGCTTATCAGACAACAATTTAAATATTTCCTCAACAATTGCCTCTACTTCTGATTGTCAATCAGAAGTATTAATAGAAAATAATGTGCACAACTTGTGCATATAATGTGTTTTAATGTCATCCAGATAAAAAGTACGGCGGATATAATGATTCTTACAACTTTTTCACAACTCTTTCCTCGTTTTCCGACTATGCGACGAATGACAACAGCACATCCTTTCGGTCGGATAGGTCTGAATGCCAAAATGCACTGGTCCACACTATGTACGGTCGAATTCACAAGTAGCTGTATAAAGGGTGTAACGAAATAAAACTGTAAATTTCAAATGAAAAAATAACGATATTTTTGGTAGACATCAATATATATTAGTATAACAAAATTAAAAACCTATCTTCAGCTAAGTTAATTGTAAGTTTTTTTTTAATTTTAATACTTTTTGTACTCGTGGTACAGCTTCTTTCGAACGCCTTCCATATCAGCCTTTACGGAGCATTTTGTAACTTTTCTGGCTGCAGCATTCCATTTTTTGCGGAAGGCGTCTATATTTTTGGCCACTTTACCCGTCTTTCTTAAAATTCCCTTAATTTGAGCCCAACAATTATCGATTGGGCGGCAGTGTGGGACGTTTGGTGGGTTCAGTTCCTTGGGTACAAAAGGGATATGATTTTCCTTGAGGAAATTTATCGTGTCCTTAGCGTAGTTGGCTGGGGCTAGATGAGGCCAGAATAACGTAGGGACGTTATGCTTCTTCACAAATGGCAGCAACCGCTGTTTAAGGCATTCTTTTATGTATATTTCTCTGTTGACGGTACCTTTTGTGACAAAAATTGAGCTTTTGTCGCCACATTCACAGATAGCCATACGAGAAATTTTTCGTCGAATTTCCCAATCTTAACAGTTGTTTTAGACTCGAGAAGAGTTTCTCCTTTACCCGCCGTGTAGTATTGTGGACCAGGAAGCGTTGTAAAATCAGTTTTGGTATAAGTTTCGTCATCAATTATTGAATGTGATTTTGTTGTGCCAAGGAAATCGTATAGTTTCGAGCTCAGCTTTTAATTACAGAACTTTTGCCGTCTTAACTTTCTTCCGGGTCTGCATACCTGCTCTTTTCTTAGCTCGTTGCACCATAGATGCATTTGTGCCACATTTTTTGGCAATATCTCTGACGGAGATACTTCGATTCCGCTTTATGCAATTGATTATCTTTTTGTCAAGCCTAGGGTCACTTGGCCCTTGAAGTCTACCACTTCCGGCTTCTGTTCAAGAGACAATGTATTAAAATAGTCCTTCAAAATAAAATCCAAAGAACTTCGCGGTAACTTTAGGTCTTTGGCGATAAGACTCGTAGGACGTTGCGGATTTTCACGCCATTTGGAAACGACCATTTCGCGGCGTATCGAAAACGACCATTTCGTAGATATCCGAGTAATTTATATAACAATGGC
This sequence comes from Acleris holmiana, assembly GCA_949316455.1. Taxonomy (NCBI): domain Eukaryota; kingdom Metazoa; phylum Arthropoda; class Insecta; order Lepidoptera; family Tortricidae; genus Acleris; species Acleris holmiana. The sequence goes on from OX438762.1 coordinate 18,919,463, forward strand.
TAAGGTAAGAATGACACTTATTTATGACAGCAAGAAAATAATAGCTATCTTGTTTGGAATAAAAATGACAGTTATTTGAAATTTACAGTTTTTTTTTCGGTACAGGCCTTATTTAAGTATCTTGTCTCAGCTATTGATACACTAAAAGGGTAAATTTCAAATTAATTGTACCATAACTCACATACATGTAAAGTTGTTTGTCACATGTAACATAAAGGTAAGCTCTCACCAATACATTTTCCCATGATATTTAATGAAATTATTGTTTTAAAAAAATACAATTCTATGAAATCAGTCTCATTTAATCACATTCAATCAACATCTTAGGTATATTATTAAAATATGCAATCAAATAACAAAAATAAAAATCTGTGTAACAGATCTCATATATTCTTTATGACGCTTTTTCTTCTTTCGTACTGCTCAGAACTCTGTTTAAGTTTTTAGTCTACGTATATTTTTCTGTCGTTCCGCATAACTGCGCCATCTAGAGAAGTGTGAATAACGAACATTGTGAGTAACATACATATTAGTAACGAATGTGTGAGTAAAGGTAGCATTCGGATCTGGGCAGTCGCGACCCATTGTCACTGCTGTGCGGCGCTGCCAGAAGCTTTCGGACAGCAGCGACCGCGGCCCGGGCAGCGACTGCCACGCGCAGTAGCGTGCGAACAGTTATGCGTTCCGGTCGTGTATCAGAGGTTAACTATGTCTGACAATTTAAATACACACAAGCAAAAACTCGTGCAGAGACTGATAAAGGACGAAGAAGAGGATGATGAAATACTGTTGCTCTTACTTTCATCAAATATATATTATCTCCCATATATTATCTCGAACAACATTATCCTTATAGGTTTTGAGTCGAGAATCGTAAAGCGGTGGATTTTTAGCAATTAATTCTACTAAAACATCGTCATTGTCTTCGGTAAATGTCGCCATTTTGATAACAACCGCGAGCGGGCAGCGCGGCTATACTGCCTCCGGAGCGGCTCGGCAGCACTGCCAAGGTCGCGCGCAGGCCACACCCCCTGGCTGCGCTGCACGGTCGTTTGCGTCGGAAAGTGATGCAAACAAATCCCTACAAAGCGGTGCGGCGCGACCACGGCCGCGGCTGCCGAGCCGCGGCCGCCGGGCCGCGACTGCCCAGATCCGAATGCTACCTTAACAAACATGTGAGTAACGATCACCAATGTGAAAGAGTCCCTACATGGTGAAAAAACGTAACGTTAGTCACATGTAAGCAGAAATTTGTTGTTATAACGCACTAAAGGCTACATAACCTTGAAAGTATATGGTATGAAAACAAACTATGTATCAAATAAGGATTAGGCCTATAGACCCCGCTTTCATTAATATACAGTTTCACTTACCTTCCATATCAAATCTCGTGTTATTCACATGTATTTCCAAACTAAATATCAAGACTGCACTCACATTAACCTTAATCACAGGAACCATAGTCAAGATGGCGTTTTTTTCTTTTAACCTAACAGTAGTCTAGTGTTGCCGGAACGTAAAGAATCATTTTATTGATAGTTTCTGACATTTTAAAGAGTAGCAAACTAGCAATGCCGTTACTCAGGAATTATAACTCACCGGTAACAAAACCTTGGACATCGGTTTGAATCGCAACACATAATCACCGATGAGCTAAAACTGGACACTAAACACAATTCAGGTTAGCCTGTCCTTTAATCAAAATAAATAGGGTCATAATTTGCCCGTACGCCTATACATGTAAAAGTTATGAACACTTTTTTTATTGACAGTAGCAAAAGGACATACAACAATACAAAAAAGTTTCGTAAGCTCCTATTCCAAAACTGTTTAACCAAATAGCATTATTATACTTGTAAATAAAAACCGATAAACCATCCTTCATGGCAAATATAAATAAAACTGTTCAAAATAAAAAACGTCCACACAATTTATGCAATGAAGGCAGTGGACAAACATTTTGACGTCAAGGTACAATTAATTTAAAATTTACCCAAATTCAAACCAATCACTTTAATAGGTTATTTCGATAAGGTACTAAAATGTACTGTTACTTTTGAGTTCGACTGTACAAAACCAACATCATAAATTTTATTGTGATGCCTAAGAGGTATTTATTCCAGTTTTATTTTACTTCATTTGTATGTTAGTAGTAAGGAATACAAATAACTGGTTATTAACCGAATTTGAGTAAGCAAAAGACGGGGTCATACACAGATTTAGGTTAGCGTCTTTCCTGTGGACACGCGGGAAGTTAACGTTTTTAAAGCCTAATTTTCTGGCTTAGCCCATTCCCGCATAAACGGCGTCAGGACTGCTTTAGACCTATCATATAAAAACAAAACTTATACGCGCACAAGCTTTTTACTATTGACCACAGGAAAGACAACTTTTTTTTTAACAGTGTGTATGACACTTATGCTGATTTTCGCTCAGTTGTATTTATTAAAGTTTTATTTTACTTCATTTATATGTTAGTAGTAGGGAATACAAATAACCGGTTATTAAGCGAATTTGAGTAAGCAATAGACGGGTTGCAGTGGCGATGCATAGCATTCCTTAATTAGTAAGTATGTATCTTTTGGTAAATTTTGATCCTGTTACAGTTATTGAAATGCACTAAAATTTTAAATAAATATGTAGTCCCGATAACAATGAAATGTTATTGTCTTGGAGCTATTTTCACCATGGAGTCGGAAGGTGGCAACAGGATCTCCGCTGTACTTAACGTTTACCCACCAAGTTTGTTTGTGATGAGTTGATGACCGTGTAGGTAATAAAAAGTACTGTTGGCGAGATTTGCAAATAAAGTTGAAGGTAAAATGTGTCAAGTGGACGGCGTGATAAATGATGTGGTGTAAACTTTTTATTAATTTCATATTATATAACTCTGACAACCCAAGTTGTTCTGATATAGGTAGGTATTGGCATGAGAGTTATGTTGATATCACGCACACAGCGTCATGTCACGCAAGACTTTGAAATTAGGGTTCTTATGTTAATACCAATTAGTACATATGTAATTAATTACTTATATCAACTTTAAACTTAATCGACATCGACTAAAAAGTTTTTATTAGAAATTTATTTGCTCATAATTATAAATAACTAGCTGACCCAACCAGCGTTGTCCTGTCTTAACTATGAATATTGAATCCAAATCGGTATGATAAATTTAAAATTATTTTTAGCTTAAACTACTGTCAGTCGTTTGACAGTTGGTGCCATTGACTTAAAATGAAGAGAGATTGCTACGAAGTCAATCAAAAAATGAGCAAATAACATAGTTAATACTGTTAATTGCGCGTAACTCTAAATTAGATGGATAGATTATTTATTTGCCAAAGGAGTTACATTTGAATTACAAACGGTGACCTCTACACTAGGCGTAGCCTCATGGTTTATATTACCTTACGCACTCTATTTGATGTACCTGCAATATGTTTTTTAAATTTGAGGTTTTGATCCAAGATAACACCAAGGTACTTCAGGGAAGCGACCCCTCTGATACACGCACAATTTCACCTCGAATCATCAAAGAGGAGGCAGCACACTTCAATTGAACAGATTTCAATGAAATTTAGTATGGAGGTAACTTGAATCTCGGTGAAGGACATTGTATACTTTCATACCGGAAATTGGATAGATCGAATCCCGAGGTAATTGTAATAAACGATTACTACGCGTGAGGAGTGGCGCGCAACAGCTGTTTATAAATTTAACACAACACTCCGGCGGTACTTATTAAGATAATAGTACATGGCTTATAGCTTATAGGGTTCAACCCTTGCATTAAATCCAAACAGCAGTACTTTTTCTTGAATCATGTTTCATGTGCTTAGTTCTTCAAATAATAACATTAATAACAAAAAAAAAACATTTTCCAGGATCGGCCCAAGGTAATGAAAACGAAAAAGGCTTTTTGTGACTAATTCCAGGTAAATAATAACGGGCGGTTTTAGTTCCTTTATGTAAAGATTTGGACTTTGGTAGAACCAATAAAGTTGGCCGAATAAACATTTTCTTCCATTGACCAAAAAAGGTATTCGACATGATAAATGTTTTATTTACTGATAAAATAAAAATAACTTCTTGAAGTGCTTAAGACATAATTATATCTCTTATACAAATAAGGCTTGTTCACGAAAAAAGTAGCCACACAAAATGGGGCTCTACCAATTATATACAAACTTTTTTTACATAATCAACAATGTCAAAAAAAAAAACCAAGTTTAAGAAAAATATTATTTTTTTGTCTTAAGAGTTGATATTTTCATCATGCCACGGATTAATGCAAAAAATTGATAATTATTGGTGTATTATTCATATTGTACAGAAGATAGAATTTCTATGCGATAACTCTCAAAGAGATTTATAAAATATCAAAAGATGGCGTCCGTAAAATAATCAAAATTTGGGGATAAAAATACGCTTGGAGATCTGTCAGGAAGAGGTCGCAGAAGAGGCAGCGTGGACCAGAAATTTGACCAGCAAATCGTTGCGTCTTTTCGCAATAATCCATCGGCGTCTCCACGAGATGTTGCTAAAAAGCCGAAAACTTCGGTTGGAAATGTGCAGAACGCTAAAAAAAGAAACAACTTAGAGACCAGGAGAAAACAGAAAATCCCAAAACGAACCGCTGCCTCGCAGGCTTATTGCCTAACGTACTCGCGATCGCGATTAACATGAAAATCGGAAGCGATTACGAGCGCCTCGAAAAAATTGTATTGTATACCAGAATGATCCTGATTATGTTCGCAATCGCCTTCATAAACGATACCAAGTATAGATAGATAAACCAAAGCGAAATGATAAAAAGATCGAGGTATCATAGAGAAGCGGATGCGGTTAACGCACGCCCTCCACGTGGAGAAAGTAACCTCACTGCACTGCATATCATGATCGAAAGTTGCTTCTGTTTCAGTCCATTGACTTGATGATCATTGTCCCAATAGTTGTTTCGGCAAACGCTTTTATAGCGAAGAGTTTCGACCAACCAATACCTTAAGACACTCGCTAGATGGCTAGATCAAGGGCCAGGATACAGAACACAGTAAATTTATAGCATTATTTTTTTTGTATTTGAATTGTTATTTTATACTTAACTTAAAAACCTAATTTACAGAAGATAAAACATCTTAAACAATAGATACGAGGGTGGTATGATAAGTAGTGAGCCTATACAAGAAAAAAATTTTTTTTTGTTATTTTTTGGTTTTATTTTTCTACGTAGTCCCCTTTCAAAAGTATGCACTTATCCCAACGCGTCTCCAACTTCTTTAAGCCCTCCAAAAAATATGTCTTCGGAAATTCTGCAAAATACTCCTCTGTGGCCTCTATGACCTCTTCATTTGACATGAAGCGTTTGCCTCCGAGCCAAGTTTTCATGTTTGGGAACAAGAAGAAATCGCACGGGGCTAAATCTGGCGAATAAGGAGCGTGCGGCAGTATTTTGTAGCCCAATTGATCCAGTTTGGCCTTGACGATGTGAGATGAATGGGCCGGAGCATTATCCTGGTGAAATAACACTTTTTTGCGGGCTAAACGGGGCCGTTTTTTCTTTAATTCTTCATCAAATCGAGACAATAAATCAGAGTAATATTGCCCCGTGATCGTTCTTCCCTTCGCTAAATAGTCAATGTGGATAACTCCTTGGGAATCCCAAAAAACGGTCGCCATAACCTTCCCGGCCAACGGAACCGTTTTTGCTTTTTTTGGAGCATTTTCGCCGGGGCAGGTCCACTGCTTGGACTGTTGTTTTGTTTCGGGAGTATAGTGGTGGATCCACGTTTCGTCCACAGTAACATAACGCATAAAAAAGTCTTTCGGATTATGTTTTAATAGTGCCAAACACTCTTTGGAAGTGGCTACACGATTCTGCTTATTTTCTTCTGTTAGCAAACGCGGTACCCATCGGGCCGATAACTTCCTCATTCCCAAATGTTTATGAACAATATTTTGTACACGCTCCAGTGACAAGCCACATACCTCAGCTACCTCCCTCAACTTCAGTCTACGATCGCTCATCAACATATCACGGACTTTGTTGATGTTTTCCTCCGTGGTAACCTCATTTGGACGTCCTGGGCGGGCCTCATCAAACACAGATATTCTTCCATTTCTGAACTCGTTATACCACCGATTTACTGTGGCAATAGAAGGTGAAGCATTGCCATATACGGTATCTAACTCAGTTTTAATTTCATCACGCGTTTTCCCCTTCAAAAACAGAAAGCGAATCACTGATCGATATTGTTCTTTTTCCATTTTACACAAACAATGCCACTCGTTCTGTTTAAAAAACTATAAGTCATGAAGTAATTGACGGAATCATTTGAAACTGTCAATTTTCCCGCGTCCAAGATGGCGGATGTAGGCAGACATTTTTAATATTCAGCCAAACCGCGTAGCTTCAAGGTTCATTACTTATCATACCACCCTCGTAGAAGCAAATAATTTATTTAAAATAAAACTAACATTTTACAGTATGTTTTTAATGATTAAGTAATGTCTTTACTAAAACTATATACAAACATGAAATAAATTAACTTATTCTAAATAACTAATAAAGTAATGTCTATGCTATATAAATATTATTCTAAACAAATTGCCAAACGTGCAAGACAGCTACGTCTGCGCCCTTTGGGGCCATTTCCATTGCAGACCCTGAATGGTCAGAAATGTTTTTGTGCATTGAGACCAAATGAGCTTAACCCCCTGACAGCTGCTAGCACGTGCAATAGTATAATAGTAATTATACACTCAAAATGTCGTGTGCAAACTTAACTGGACATAGAACATTCGATTACATCAACACAGAAGATATAACCATGCGAACACTATCTCTGTGAGAGCCTTATCACGCTGGTCATTTACGGGCGAGTTCAAAGCGAGACATCGAAAGCAGGTAAAGCCTGAAATTTGCCTTAAAAAGTTGTCGAGCATCTCCAGAGGGTTGCTTAAGAGCCTAAGAAGCCACCTCTACACCCTCACTTGCGTTTTTAGGCTTTCTCAGCAATCGCCAGCAAATAGCTTCGAGCCCTATTGAATCACTCTGAATGAGTTACTATAATTCCCAAGGTGCCCATTTAAGTCTATTATTATTTTACATACATACATGAAATCACGTCTTCATTCCCAGAGTGGGGTAGGCAGAGCTACAGAAATACCGACAACCCCAGAAAGACTTGTATGAATTCTGTAACCACAGTTTGCACAATCAGCCCAAGAAGTTTATTATTATTTTATTTTAGTATAAATCTAATATATAAAATTCTCGTGTCACGGTGTACGTTATTGAACTGCTCTGAAACGGCTGGACCGATTTTAATAAAAAATTGTGTGTATACCGGGTAGGTCTGAGAATCGGCCAACATCTATTTTTCATACCCCTAAGTGATCTGAAAAAAAAAATTCAGTAGGCGAAGCCGCTGGCGGGTCGCTAGTTATAATATAAAACTACCTTACTCGGTCAACACGGTTGCTTTTTGGTTAGAACGGAGCCTCCGCTTTCGTTTGACAACTCGCAATGCTTGAATCCAACTACGAATTGTCATTTTATTTACGTAAAAGTAATTTTTGGCAATATAATACAAGTCATTCATTCACTTGGTTTAAAAAACCCGGCCAAGAGCATGTTGGACCACGCACAGTGAAGGGAAGTCAATTTATTTTTTATTTAAATCTCACAAACTACACAGCGTATCGTGTTCAAAACAATTTTGGTTGGAAGTATTTCGTATGTTCTACTACTGTAATTTTTATTAGAATGTTCTATTTAACAGTTCAAAAACTACCCACCCGGACAGAATTTTTACGACTTTAGATGCTTATATCTCGCCAACTGTTCACTTACGTAAAATAGTCACTGAAAAACCTCTGTATCATTTTGGAAGCCCTATCTAAAAATACCCCACACGCTCATGTACCACAAAAAAATTTTTTTCGTCCCCTAGTTACATGTATGGAGTGCCACCCCTAATAATATTTTTTTTTTAAATTTTATTACATCATTGTATAGCGGTTTATAGAATACATCTATCCTCCAAATTTCATTTATATAGTGCCAATAGGCTCTGAGTAAAATGGCTGTGACATACAGACGGACAGACGGACATGACGAAACTATAGGGGTTCCGTTTTTGCCATTCGGCTCCGGAATCCAAAAAATTTGGAAAGCTGCTGCTCGAAAAATTACAGAATCATCCGTCCGCACGCTGATAGCAGGTGTTCAAAATAAAGTCAAGAGTTTGCTAAATCTTAGCGTTTAGTATTTAGTGATATTATTAGCATTTTTTATTTAATATTGTTTATTAAAATATGTTTGTTATAATATGATTACGTTTTTTTAAATGCCCTGTTAGAAGTATAATTTATTTACATTTACCAATGTCTTTAACGTGAACAAGCCTTAAAACTATATCAAAAGCCACAGAGCTACTTAATTATATTAACCTTTTAACCGCCATAGTCTGATATTGTAAGACATTTTTCCTACTCCTGTATTTTTATCTGTCATTTATATAGTCACGAACACTAATATAAGAATATAGATAATATGTCCGCAGAACATTCCGAAGAAAAGTCTATCTAGTCTATTCCCCTTAACAGCACTTGTGCTTTTTTGAGCCAAAACGACATGCCTAGCTGCCAAAGCTTACACCTAGGTTAATTTGACCAATCAAAATACTTCACCAAATTAATCCACCAATCACAATACACATTACACTGTCAATCGGAACGTTAGGTTCTTTTTGGTATGTAAACTCTTTACTAATTTAACTCTTTAAAAAACATGGTATCAACCAACCAGAATGCAGCTATATTAAAATCGACCAATCAGGTAAAAGATTTCATTTCTCAAATCATTAGGTGTTTTTTAGTCCCTATTTCACAAGTTAAATCGTGTGCAACTTTAAAAAAAATATAAAACCTGGCAAGTGCACATCAATTTAAAAACAAAGTTAACCATAGACACATATTTTGTCGTTTTCGAATGTTTACCGCTCGTTTGTTGTTCTGTACTTTGTTCGTTCGTATTCTAACCTAGGTATATTAATACAAATTTTGTTAGTTTAATTTTGCATTTTATTTGAAACCTAGTCGTAGAAAAGTATTGTATGCAACGGTGTATAACTAAGTCAAAAAATACTCGTGGCGTCTTGCTTTACGATGTTCGCCTGCGGCTCACATCGTAACCACACCACTCGTCTTTTTTGACCTCTCTTATACAACTGATGCATAAACTACTATAATATCCAGCTCATTTCGCCGCAGTCTGATATGTAAGACAAAGTTTTGATTTGCTTTTTACAGGACATTCCTCGCACTAGCGAAATTTTGATTAATGTATACATAAAAGATTAAACTATTCAATGAACTACCTTAAACCCGCATCTCTCCACTAATTTTAAATTTGTGATCTATAAATGTTTTTCCTATAATATAGAATTTATTTTTCTATAAATCTTCTTAAGAGGTATATATCGGCCGATGTCTGATTTATAAGACGCTAGTGATTTCACGACTTCATGCCTATCATTATATTTACATAAACTCCTTTACTTATCGATTATATATTAATACTAATAGATTATTTTTTTACGCAGACGGACAAATGTTATAGTCCCTCTAAAATGCATGAAATTATGGCGGCCATTTTGAACATGAAACATATAAAGAGATATTTAAGAGGGCAATTGTGGCCGTTACCATACGCATCGCGCATTATATAACAAAAAAGTACGGTAACGGAAATTCAAAAGGATTTAGGAGCTTTACACTTAAAGTCCCGTAGGTACAACGTTTTTTCATTAAGTAGCTTGAAATATGTAATTTTCGAAATTTCACAAAAATAAAAATTTGTACTTTAAGTAAATAATTTTCTTTTACGACGATTTAAATGAACTATTTTATGACTGATATGATAAATATACTTTCCTTAATTTCTAGAGACTTGGATTGCCATTTGCGACGGTGGGATATATCAACACAATGATATAAGTTTTATCGATGAATGATGGTACCCCACTCTACTATGCTGCTTAACCTTTAAAACTGACCATAGATAGTTCACCGGCGTCTTATATTTCAGACCGCATGTGACGTCATTTATATGAATTTAAAAGTTATAGGGACGCGTCAATATCGATATGACAACAGGCCACTTCTTACATTCAGAAACTGTTTTTGAAAAACGTGAATATGTTACAGATGTAGTAACCTTAATTATGATTTTATGATACACATTTTTTTACTTCCCCGTATCAGTATTGTGTAAATTCATTCAAATGCATCCGTACTTACATTTAAAAAGCGGCCAAGTGCGAGTCGGACTCGCCCATGAAGGGTTCCGTAGCAGCAAGTAACATAATATAAAAGTTCGTTGTAGCTTTGATCAATGTTTTTATGACGTATTAAAAAAAAAACTACTTACTAGATCTCGTTCAAACCAATTTTCGGTGGAAGTTTGCATGGTAATGTACATCATATATTATTTTTACATTTATCATTCCCTTATTTTAGAAGTTACGGGGGGGGGACACACATTTTTCCACTTTGGAAGCGTCTCTCGCGCAAACTATTCAGTTTAGAAAAAAATTATAATAGAAACCTCAATATCATTTTTGAATACCTATCCATAGATACCCCACACGTATGAGTTTGATGAAAAAAAAATTTTTGAGTTTCAGTTCTAAGTATGGGGAACCCCAAAAATTTATTGTTTTTTTTCTATTTTTGTATGAAAATCTTAATGCGGTTCACCGAATACATCTACTTACCAAGTTTCCACAGTATAGCTCTTATAGTTACGGAATAAAGTGGCTGTGACATACGGACGGACAGACGGACAGACATGACGAATCTATAAGGGTTCCGTTTTTTGCCATTTGGCTACGGAACCCTAAAATAAAAAAGTATCAAAATAATTTTATTCGATAAATTGTAAATATAATCAAACCCCTTCTAATGTCAACTAATAAACATAATGTAGTTACGCCATTGTCTCATTTATAAGACCACTTATGACGTCAGAAATATAAAATTTCGAACTGTAGTGATGCGAAAATGACGACAATGTTAATGTCTAGGACAAAAAATTAAATAAACACGAATAATTGATTGAATTTCTATAATTAATAAATAGGTTAAACGCACTAAAATTATAATATTTTGTATTGTTATTTGGTAGGGTGGTTAATGAAAACTTATCGAGGAACATTTTATTTTAAAGTAAATATATTTTAATAGCGACATGCATATTGCAAGCCCTACTCTGGGTAGTGTACCTTCGTATCGGCGGCGACACAAGCATGCCCAATGATAAATTCTAATGTTAAAGGGCTAAATCAGAACTCGAGTCCTTAAATAGTTTATATGGGCATTTCATAAACATCGGACGTTGTCTCGCGGAAAAAATCTCACTCGTATTAATAAAACTCAAGATTCTCTAGCTAAAAATACCAAGTTAAATAATCCCTAGTCATCGTCTACTTTCTTTATGCAACCTACGACGAATCTGAGACTGCGTCACTGATATGATAGCAAAACTTAAAACAGGTAGTGCCCCGGACTAGATGGGGTCACAAAGACACTGCTTAAAAAGATATAGCCATATCGTTGTACCTCTTGCATTCATTTGTAACATGAGTCTGAGTATTTGCTTTACATAAATGATCTGGCCTCTTTAGAACTTGCTTATTCCGATATCCTTTCTTGCGCTGACGATACACGAGGTTATCTTTCACAATATGTCTTGAGAGTCCCTACGATCTACCGTGGAAGGGGGCAAGTCACGTATAGCAAAATAGTTGCAAAATTAAATATTGACGTTTAAACGCAGCATTAACCAAAGGCCGTAGCAGGATAACGGAAGGGCAAATGCCCTTTTATGATAATGGGTTTTTTTGTTGTATGTTTGTGCCAAGTTTTGATGAATAATTCGATGGTCCAGCCAAAAAAAAAATAATTGTTTAATATGGTTGAACTTGCTACAGGACTTTGTCTGAGATGCCACTATTCCTCTTAAAACAGTAGTTTTAATTAATTTTCGTGACGTACTGTAAAAAATACCGTTGTTAATTTTTGTCCTTAACTATAGGTACTTTTTTCGGTAAACGTTTTTATGACAGATGAAATTATATTTTTGCTTTTGTTTTAACGATGGGCCCACCACCATAACCAATTGAGAGAGAGAGTGAAGGTAGATAAAAATTCTGGTTACCTAATGATTCGCCGACAATTATTAGGCAGATTATTGATTGGCAGACATTTCGCCGAGCAACGGTACGCCGATGGATTTGTTCGTAGATGTATTGTAGACTAACTTTTCGTAACTCAACCTTTAGCAGGTATTTTAGTTGGCTTATGACTTATGAGTCAGTAAGCTGAATCACTATTGGCAGAAATTCGTTTAGCCTATTAACCACTACACATTTTGAATGTTTGCTCGAACAACTATTCGATTTTATACGGTTGAATTATTATTCATCATACTTTAAATCATAGATTTTTGTAACAAGTAAAATTCACTGTTCCGATTTACCTTAGTATCATTTGCACTAAGTAACGGCTTGGTGTATTAATAGTTTACCTATTTTTAAATTGACTGTGTTATGTTTGTTATTTTCGGGGCAGATAAAAAAATAGCCTCGAAGGCCAAGGTGGGAGCAAAGCTCCCGCCTTGACCTTCTAACCTAGCCTATCCGAGTCGGATCTGCCCTGATTCGTCTTCCATAAAACCACCATAAAAATGCAACAGTTGTACAGTTAACTGAAACAATTCCGAAACAAAAATCGACTGAACCTTAAATCTACTAAACAATAATGATGCCATATCACAACTCTGCTTATCATGTTTCGATGAACAGTTGTTCGGTAAAATGAAACAATTACTAAACAAACAATCGACTAAACGTAAACAAATAATAAGCGTAACGAAATTATACCAAACGTTACTCGGCCAAAAGAAAGGTCTGCCAATAGTTGTCTGCGAAACAAAAATCTGCTTTATTAAACTCGGCGAAACGACTGGTCACGAATTTTTTAATTTAAAGTTCTATTTAAAATATATCTGTTCTAAATAAAGATACAGTTATCCTTTTTGACTGGATCACATATATATCATATATATCTGGATCATATTGTATTTCTATGTTACATTTCTTAAACCATTTGTTTATTGCAGAGGTATCTACACAACTGTCATTGATCGACGTTCTCCTGAGCGACATTGACAAACCAATTACTCTACGTCCTAAGAAAAATAATGAAAGAAAAGAAGAGGAAACCCAGGATGCCATGCCAGACTCAACCACCAACACAGAAAAAAGTAATGCCATCCCGTTTCACTGCGGGGATGACGTCCTAGTGCCTAACAAGGATGGAAGATATTATTTAGGCAAGTGGTAATTAAGGCTATCTTCTTAGTAGCAAAATAACAATAAATCCATATCAGTTTTAGACTGACAATTTGGTCATTAAAAACTCTATAGTAGGTACTGTCTACAATAGAATTGCCTTAACCTTATGATCTATGAGTTCGAGTGTTTGAGCAATCTGCTTTTTAGATTTCATTCTTTTTTCTTAGCATTACTTCGCCTTTGGAAATAATTATAATTTTGGTTAAATAAATTAATAAGTTGCACTTGTCATAAAGTGACATCTGTAATTCTAATCATCTAAGAAAAAAAGTGTATAGTCTACTGTAATCATTCGTTTTGATGTAACGCTTTTGAGTTATTTACTATGGGCAGAACCCAACCAAAAATAGTGAAGTGGGTCTAATATATATAGCTTTCCTTTCCTTGTAGTCATATGGTCCACTTACAAATCCGGACTGACAGTATTAAAACTAGACTGAGCCCTGATTGAAATAGCAACGGCTGTGCAGGTACGATAGTGGAACTGAGCACGAGCAACGACAATGATTCCTGCGAGGTGGGCACGGGCGTGGCTCGCTGCCTGGTCAAGTTCGGCGATAACACTCGTGCGTGGGCTTCAGTGTCCTCGCTCAAGCTGCTCAGCGCACCACCGGCTGACGACGGGCGCATCATGTGCGTGGTGTGCAAGCGCCGTGAGGGTCCGGCCGCCAGCCCCGCCGCCAACGCGATCATCGCCTGTGACATGTGCGGCCGCGGTTACCATGCCAAGTGCCACTCGCCGCCAGTTGATTCTTGGATCAACGGTCAGTTCAATTCCGCTACTGTTACTCATATTAACCGAAACAAGGCTATTGTACATAGACCTCATGCGAAGACAATATTGCACTGTTTATGTCACTAAAAGAAACTATACAGATTGAACTTTTAACAATATGTATATGTACCTAAAGTCCCGAAATAATTGATAAATCATATTTAATAGTGTGTCTCGCGTTGATGTTAAAAAATAACAGCAGCAGCAGAATCAGTTGGGCGGATAGCGTGTCTCCCACAGGTTTAAAAGTGACTTGCCGCCCATTATTGTACAAAGACTTTACCAGCAATCACATAGGTTATTTATTTCTTATTAACGTTTGGTTCTGATACATTATTGCATTGTGTTATACTTACTATTTCTACCAAGCTTATTAAGCGCTTGATTCTTTGCAGGTGCGTCGTGGCATTGCAAAAGATGCGTGGACCAAAGATACAGGGTGGCTGCGGCCGAGAACCGGGCGCTGAAAAGATCGGACTTGTTCAGATTCAAAGGTGGCCAACAGTGGAGACAGCAGCAGGAACTAACAGCGCCGTGTGACGTATGTTAATGTTTATTTAAAATTAGCCATAATTAGCCATTTTCGGTGTTCATATCATTTTCGACTGGCAAAGGGTCCGAGGTGGCATGGAATTTTCCAATGCATTGGCCAGAAAAAGTTGCGTCTCTTTTGGCTACATGAAGTATCTTCGAGGGCCGTTTGAGAAGTCCTTAAAAAAAGTAAAAAAAAAGATCTGTACATAACAAATTTATTTCTCAACTTAGACTCCTTTAAGGACACTTATTCCAGTGAGTTTCCAATTTTTTCATCCCCTCCAAAAATAAGATTTTTCGAAATGCAGTCCTCATTATCTTTTCATGTTTGGGAATAGAAAAAAAACACACTGAGCTAGATCCGGTGAATATGGAGCATGTGGAACCAGCTCGAATCTCAACTCGTGGATTTTAGCCATTGCAATTGTTGAGGTGTGTACTGGAGCATTGTTTTAATGAAAGAAGACTTTCTTGTGGAACAATTACGCCGTTCTCCAAATAATTCAGCGTTCCATTGCTTGGACTGCTGTTTCGACTCTGGTGTATAATGGTGGACCTAAGTTCGTCCACAGTGACAAATCCACTTAAAAAAATGTATCTGAGGATTACGCTTCATCCTATCTAAACACAGTTTTGAAATTCGCTTTCGTTCGCGTTTTTGTTCGATCGTCAACAAACGTGGCGCCCATCGTACAGACAGCTTTGTCATGGCCAAATCTTCGTGCAGGATTTTATAGACTCGCTCAGTTGTATGTTCTCAGCTATTTCAAGTACGATATTATGGACTTTTTCAATTACATCCTCAGAAGTGACTTCGATTGGGCGACCAGAGCGTGGAGCATCAGACGTAATTGAGCGACCACGTTTAAAATCATTTAAGTGCCAGTACAGAATTACGAGGGCAGTTTGAGGGCAGATGAAAAAACTAATCAGTTTAAACTTACTTCTTACTTTTAATGCATTTATTTCTCTACATAGTCACCTTTTAACTCTGTACATTTGGTCCACCTATATTCAAGCGTCAATAAACCATCCAAAAACCATGATTTCGGAAATTCATTAAAATAGGCCTCGGTGGCGGCAATGACTTCGTCATTTGAATCAACTCGCTTACCACCGAGCCATTTTTTCAGGTTGGGAAAGTTTTAAACGGATGGGTTCACCCGGTAAAATCCACTGTTTCGACTGCTCTTATATTTCCGGGGGGTAGTGGTGAACCCACGTTTCATCTACGGTCACGAAACGACTCAGAAACTCCTTCGGGTTACGTTTGAACACTCCCAACAACTGCTCCGAAGTAGTCAGTCGGTTCCGTTTTTGTTCCTCCGTCAGTAAACGCGGCAGCCACCTCGCGTATACTTTCTTCATACCTAATTTTCTTCTAATATGTTTTGTAACCGCTCAATTAAAACGTTAACAGCATGAAAGATTTCTCTAAGTTTAATTCGGCGGTCGGCTAAAACGATATTTAATTTTTTCTTAACAATATCATGTGTAGTCAACTCAATGGAGAATGTCGGCCAGTTGAGATTTTTGGCTTATCATATTCTCCATTAAAAACAAAAAATACTGTAAAAAAAATCATTTCGATACGTCAAATAGTTTCCGAGATATTGAATTTTAAACTTCGTATCCGGCGCTCGAAACCCGGCGGCGAGCGCTCACGGGTGATGACGTCATCATTTAACGGCGGGTCTCGCCCTTATATGAATGAGTAAGTTTACAGGGCTTATATCTTTTTAACCGTAATAAGTAGCCAGTTGAAATTTTCACAGAATATGTCTTATTATAAACTCTATCGTTTAAAATTATAAAATGAACGATAAATCAAATCCCAAGAGGGGTCCCCATACAAGAAACATGAAAAAAACCCATTTTTTTAGCATTTTTATTCGGATTGTATTTTTATAATGGTTTATTATTTTGATGCTACTTTAAGCTTAAGTTATAGTCTAACTTTCATAGTTTACGATTAAACAGCAATTTCAAGTAAAACTGCTACAAATATGTCACAAAACTGATTTTATCAACACGATGTTTTAAGCGGTCACCCATCCTGTTTTAGACTACGCTCTTAGTTGCTTAACTTTGGAAGTCGAAATATTTTTACGAATTCGTTTGGATGTTACTACTTATGGTTATGTAGTTATGGTTATGTATTGTTTTGTATTACATGCCTACAGTTTAAATAAACTGTCTGTCACTGACCGGCTTTTCAGTTTGTAATGTTTGTCGAACAAGTTGGTTAAATAAAGTTAGAATAAAAGGGAATCAAGCACTTACCTATAATTTTGGGTCACCGTATTTTACATAAAAATACCAAAAACATTAATGCATAAAGTATAATGTTGATAGCTAAAGTGAAACATCCCCAAAACTTAAAAACAAAGCGGGAGACGCGAACGCGAGAAGCGAGACGCGGGACGCGGGACGCGGGCGGCAGAGCCCGCAGCGGTAAGTATTCAACAATATTATGATTCACGCAGTTCGTTACGCGGTCTATCCTCGCATTTCGGCAGCAACAAAGTTACTGTTCCTTGAAAAATACTCAGCGACCATAAGCCCATCTATTTTTGGCAGATGGTCCGATTGCCCTTTTTCAAATCCTTCCTCCATTGCGTTTACTTGATTTATAGCTACCTACTTTATATTATATCTAACACACACACTATCTTGCATACACGAAATAACAAAGTAATAATAATAACTAATAATGTTCCAAAACACTACCTACTTGCTACAGCTCGCGGCCACTAATGCCAACTTTGCCAACGTCTAAGCCTAGC
This sequence comes from Acleris holmiana, assembly GCA_949316455.1. Classification (NCBI taxonomy): domain Eukaryota; kingdom Metazoa; phylum Arthropoda; class Insecta; order Lepidoptera; family Tortricidae; genus Acleris; species Acleris holmiana. The sequence continues at coordinate 18,936,979 of OX438762.1, forward strand.
GAAGCGAGTGTTGTAGGCATGTATACCTACCTATTTAACTAATCGCGAGTGAGCGACTTGGTGTCGATCGCGCGCGAAATTTGAAATCGATGAAATGAATAAGTACACAAAATAGGTATCAGAACTCAAAAAAACATATTTTATAGTTCATTATTTTATACGGTCGCAATATTAATTCTACATACCTATCACGAAATTTGTAAAGAAAGGCCCACCGCCAAAGTTTAGCAATCACCGCCACATCATCGTGTTCATTTAAACTAGGCAGTTCTTAACACAAAGTTTTATTACTGTTTGGTCGTAAACTATAGGTTAGTATGGAGTTTAGATTAATGTGACACCGAAATAAAAAGCCATCATACAAATACAGCCCTTACTTCGCCTCCCAAAGTTAAGCAACTACAAGCGTAGTCTAAAACAGGATGGGTGACCGCCTAAAACTCCGTGTTGATAAAATCAGTTTTGTCACATATTTGTAGTAGTTTTACTTGAGATTTCTATTTAGTCGTAAACTATGAAGGTTAGACTACAATTTAAGCTTAAAATAGTATCAAAATAAGAAGCCATTATAAAAATACAATCGAATAAAAATGCTAAAAAAATTGGGTTTTTTTTTCATGTTTCTTGTATGGGGGACCCCTCTTGGGATTTGATTTATCGTTCATTTTATAATATTAAACGATAGAGTTTATTATAAGACATATTCTGTGAAAATTTCAATTGGCTACTTATTTCGGTTAAAAAGATATAAGCCCTGCAAACTTACTCATTCATATAAGGGCGAGTACCGCTGTTAAATGATGACGTCACTGTAGCAAGATGGCGATCGCGCGTTTTAATATTATTGTCCGAAATTTTAAACGTTCGTAGAATCAAAACTACTGGGTCTATTTGAATGAAACAAATAGTAGTATGGTTGTTTATTTTTAAACTTTACTGAAACAAAGTTTCAAGCGATTTGGCGTACCTACCGACATTCTCCATTGGGCGGCCTGGGCGATCCTCATCAAAGACTGTTCTCCGTTCTTAAACTCGTTATACCAGTATCTGACGGTTGTCATAGAAGGAGCACATTCATGATAAACCGAAACGCTTTTCAATGCAAATTATGAGACACGTATTTAAGCGATTACTAAAGTTTAACCCCTCGTGGGATAGACAGAGGGTGCAAAGTTTAAATAGGCAAAAAAAAAACTGATGAATTTACTTGAAACTAGTAGAACTAAAGTAGAAATGAAATGCTCTCCAGTGCAAATAATGAGACATGTTGCTTGGGTTGGGTTTTTTTTATGCTCAAATTTACTTGAAACTTAGTAGAAATGCTCTTCAATCCAAATAAAGCAAACGGTATTTCAGTGTAACTAAAATAGTGATTAGCTACTGTTTAAAGTTAAAAATATATATTCATATATTTATAATTTGTGGGTATCGCTGTCTATATACACCTAGGGTTCCGTGTATTTTTATTATACTTACGACTAAAGAGTTCTGGTGGAAATCTTTGGTCTTCATCATCAGTTCCTCTTCACCAGGATGTGCTTTTATAACGCAAGGTCTTAAAATCTTTCAGGAAATACCAAAGTCTCTGGATGTAAGCTTATAAAGTTTGAGGGTTGCCGTCGATTCCTCATGGATTCCTTCGCCAGATCCTGAGTTGGTGACAATGGGACCACCTGATTTTGATATTTTAGCTGACCATAAGTTGCTGACCAAATGCATTTTTCTGCTAACCATACATACATAAAATCACGCCTTCATTTCCAACATGGGATAGGCAGAGGCTACAGAAATCTCTTGATTTCGCGGAGTTATAGGCATTTTCTATCCCATTTCATCAGAACACACGCAAGTGACATTTAGTGTCAAAACAATGTTACGTAGGTGGGGGTAGGTTAGAAACTGATAGAAATTCATGAATAAACCGATAATTAAGACCTAGACTTTATTAACACGCTCACTTAATCGTCACAAACAATTGTCGCACAATAAACTTCGAATAGGAACTTAAGAGGATCGCTCGGTTCACTCTCGTTCCCACTGTTCGCTCTCCAAGTAAGGAATGAGTCACGGCGCGCGCGCCTTACCTTTTACACTCCCAATCCCCGAACTTTCCAGAATGCCTTCTCGAATGTCCGTTGAACCTTGACCCGCCGGGGACGTTCTGGAGGGTTCGATACTGGATGGTTCTACACGTTGCGGCCTTGTATTACAATACGGACGGCCTTGACCTTGAACTCAATTGAACCCAATGTAATCAATGGGGACGTCCTTGGTTCGGCGTCTCGAATCAAGTCTACCCACCTAAAGACTGTACACGATAAAATCCGGCCATGCTTGCTCTGGTGTATCTTTGCAATGAATCCATATTTTCAAGCAGTTTTTTTTAATAACTTGTATAGTTATAATACTCCACAATAAAATAAAATCGTATCATAATGTATGGGTATGTGTGAGTTCGCCGAATATATTCTATCATACCTATATCTCTTGTCCATCGTTTTTTGACAATCTTCACTCGCTTCATGCTACAATGTCACAACTGTATTTATATTTTTACAAGCTGTTTTACACACATTAGAATGTCGTCTTACCAAAATAAATATTTTTGAAACTCTTTTGTATTTGTAGTAGTCAGGAAGACTTCTTACTCCAAACACTGAAAGTTGTTTTTGTATGGGAGGCATCTATTTGTCAATAAGTTAAATTCGCCAAATTTAAAAAACCTCAGAACTACCTCAATCTGAATACAATTAATAATAATAATAATAAAAATTATAATTAAATATCAGGGGGCAATCTCACACAAATTGACCTAGTCCCAAACTAAGCTCTAGGCTTGTAATATGGGTACAGTCACGGACTTTAATTGATCAGCCACTTGCCACTGCTCATATTTTAGCCGTGTAATGCGATCGGGTTATTGAAACGTTACCATAGCAATCCTTTGGTAACGACCAATAAAAACTGAGTTCAGTTTGGACCAATAGTGACTGTGACTATGGTCACGTTTAAACAAAACGTGACCATAGTAACCCTATTAAACGACCAATAACGACTGTGTTCAGTAGAATAGCTGATTGGGCGTTGTATCACCAATAGTAGCCGTTGTTTACGTATAGCCATAGCAACTAGACAGACATGCAATTGGTTGCCTTTGGGTGATGTCACTCTGTTGTCTGGTTGGTAGATCTGGGTCTCAGGTTAGCCAACCGTTAATATTGCATGTCATTTTGTTCTTCTATTATACGAAGACGTGTGCATTTCCTTATCTCAATATACGAGTAAAACCGACTGAACCCGATTTGCATTACACGGCTAAAATATGAACAGTGGCAAATGGCTGATCAATTAAAGTCCGTGACTGTACTAGACAACGATGAACATACTTGTATAGAGAAATATGATGATGTACATACTGTGATGAGCACGAATGTTTGTTCCTGAGTCTTGTATGTTTTCTATGTATTTAACATAGAAAACAACCAAGACTCAGGAACAAACATTCGTGCTCATCACACAAATATCTGCCCTTACCGGGATTTGAACCCAGGACCGCTGGCTTCGGAGGCAGAGTCAATTCCAACTAAGCCACCGTGTCGTTAGAAAAGTTTTAACTATTGTGAAAAGATAATGTAATAAGGTATAATTTGGCTTGTATAATTAAAAATATTAAAATATTTTTAACAGGAGAATTTGGTAAAGACTGTCAAAAAACCGTGTACAAATAAATTTTGTTACTGTGGATTATATAATGGTCTAAGTCACAGACGCTCTGACATTTTGTTATGATTGTTTTTTTATTATGTAGTTTCATATCCACTGACTATTATAAAGAAGTACTGCTGAAAATTTGCAATCATTAAAAAAAATACACGAGAGTATGTATGGCCGGATTTTATCGTGTACAGTCTTTACCTAACCATACCTACTCGTAACAGTACTTTAGTCCCTAGAGATTAAATGCATCACTTAAGTCCGCCTATACGGGCTATTATGGAGTCATTTTAAAGCGTAAGAAGTGTTAAAGTACTTTTCAAAAGTTTGTACTTATTTGACTCGTTTTTTGATATTGAGTTTATTATAAGTGTTAGAAGTACAGTCCGCAATATAATGGGTTATTAAATATTTGAATGTTGAATAAACTTTGGTTGTAGTCATAATAAATCAATACATATAAATATATATGTAATTAATCTAATATATCTTCTATATAATAAAAATGAATCGCTGAATGTGTTTGTAGGAGCCAGTTAGCCCTTACACTTGCTTGTGGGTGTTGGAGTTTGTTGAAAGAACGAAGATGTTGAGTTGCAGTAAAACTGGTTTATTATAGTAAAAGATATCCAAATTAAAAGGTAAAATAATTGGTCGTTCCTTCCGTTGATGTTTATTGTTCGAGTATCAAGTTGTTACTACTCTTTAATATGATATTTTTAATATAAAAACGCGCGGCCTTAAGTAAGTCGCAACGTAAGCTAAACACAATGTACAGTCGAGACTGTACATATTGGCAACCCCAAAAGAAGAGAAAAGTTAAAAGAAAATTGTCAATAGAAGGAAACGCCATAACAATGTTACATGTAATAAAAAATGAAATTAATCGAAGTCGAATGCGATGTTGTCCTTGGTCGCGCTGTGCGGTCCCGGGCGCGGCTCCTGTTCGGGTGTTCCTCGGGTGAGGTTTCTCCTTTTAGGTATCGGTTGAAGCTCAATATCCTCACAATGTGGCTTCACCGATTGCAGTGAGTATTGTTTGCGTTTTTTTGATTTTGAACAGAAGGAGGTATACCTTCCCACTCCCCACAGAAGAACAGCAACGATGGCTGCAGATAAAAGAAAGTAGCTGATGGCGTATTGATGTACGTCGTGACTAGTCATCTCGGATGGCAATCCTTCTTCGTTCTTCTTTAGGTCGTTTAGAGTTTTGTCGATGCGTTCTGTATCTTCATCCCGCCCCTTGGTGAGGAATAGTTGAGGTGCGCTGTGATACGTTATATTTGCGATCTGATTAATCGATGATGTCAGTGTCGGTATCTTGATGTCGTAGTCCATCTTGGCCTTGCTGTTGTATTGACTGAGCGAGTGAATTGTCAAGTATTTTGATTGCAGAACGCAACCCTGAGGTAGAGTTACTATCCCGGACGACGTCATAGTGTGTGACGTAATGTCATCCTCGCATATCACTCGTAGTGTGCATGTATCGCAACAAATTGCTAGCCAAGCGTTTGGCGAATGCAATTCAATCCAAGCGTCATTGCATGACGTACTCGTGACGTCACATGGTGTCGCCGTGCGATGATGATGATGATTAGCTTCGCCTCGCACGGGATGTTATCATTGTGTAAGTTAAACACTGGTAGATTCTTGTTACATATAAAGTTGTCAAGTTTTAGTTGAACACATTGTTTAAGATCTTCTTCTTTCAAAGAAATATATGTATTCTTGTGAAAGTTAACGGCGATGTATCTTGAACTGGTATGCACGTTGACAGTTCCTCTGTAAGTTTTCATTGGTAACGGGATCGCTCGCTGTAAAGTAAAATCTTCATCGGAAATTAGCGGTATGTGTACCTCAAATAAGAAAAAGCTGTCGGTTACTCGAGCTTTTACATAAAGTAATTTGTAAAGGTCCTTGATTTCCTCTCGTATGTTATCCACTGGTAGAGATAATGTTCTAGGTAGTTTTCCTGCTATTACATTCATTTGTTCAATTAAGTTGACCGGTGTTACAAGGTGTATGTCTATACGTCCTTTATAAACATCGGTTAATGAATTGAAGAGCATTTCTTGGACGTTCTTCAAATTGTTGAGCAGGAGATATGCCGAAAAAGCTGCAGAATTGAAGTAACTGGTGGCCATCACTGTTGATTCAACATTTACGAAGTTGCTATTGGTTTGATTCATGAAGTTTTCTATGACGTCGAATTGGCGTTTGATGTTAGCTTCGCTTTTCTTCATAATCTTGTTTTCCAGCTCGACGACGGATGTTTGGTTTTTTATAAGTTCAAGTAAATGTTTTTCGTTGTTCTGGACGGCTTTTATGTCGCTTTTATATTTTTCAGCAAATCGTTGATCAAGAATCCCGAATAAGTCATTAGTTAGGTATCCAACTCCGTCTATTAGTCCTCGCTTTCTTCTATCAGACAAATGCTTGTGTGGGGTGAGTAGAATGGTGTTGTAGTATTGTAGTTGTTGCATTTCATGGTATAGTTGGTTTAAAGTAGTGTTGCAGTATTTCGGGTCTATTTTATAACACCAGTTGCTCACTCCGTTCAAGTAGGTCGCCATACGATTCATTCCTTCCCAATAGTTGGTTAAGTTATAGTATAAAAGTAATGTCCATTTATCATGTATGACTTGTATTTTTCCCATTGTGTCGTAGTAAACGGGCCGCTCGGATTCCAGTGGCGTAATATGAGCTGACGTTGGCCCGTGCGCCGCCTGCGAGCTAGCTATCAGTGCGCACATTGTTATCAAACTTGTAAACAAAGTCAGTAGACATTGTTTATTAGTAGTATTTTTTCTTTGCGCCGCTCGTTTCTTCTGATTGTTTTGGAGTCCCTTGTCGTTTTGTTGTGGTGGTTTTTCTTCATATTTTTCATTTGTTATATCGAGTGGGAGAGGTGCGAGTTTGACGACAGGGCGCTTAAAGGTTCCGGTTTTGGTTTTAATTGTAGTTACTCGAACATAACCGTCGGCCCCAGGATGAACGTCGATTACACGACCCATGGCCCATTTTCCTGGTGGCAGGTTGTCTTCTTTGACGAGTACTATATCGTCGACCTTAATATTTTTTGTTGGTTTATTCCATTTACTTCGACGTTGCAGTTGTGATAAATAATCACTCGACCAGCTTTTCCAAAATCTTTGCGTCATGTGCTCAGTAAGTTGCCACCGTTGACGTAAGTCGATGTTTCTGATGTCACTGTGATCCGAATGGGGTAGTGACATAGTAGGAGAGCCAGTCAAAAAGTGTCCTGGCGTTAAGCAGTTAAAATATTCGTCGGGATCTTCGGTGAGAGCGCAAAGTGGCCTTGAGTTAAGGCATGCTTCGATTTTGGTCAGTAGCGTGGTGAACTCCTCGAAAGTTAGCTTTTGCTCTCCGAGCACTCGTCGTAAATGGTATTTCAGGGACTTTACGGCTGATTCCCAGATTCCTCCCCCGCTGGGCCAAGCGGGGGCGTTGAAGTGCCACTCCACCTCCAGTTTCCCTATCTCATCAAAGAAACTTGATTGGTTCAACATTTGTTTGAATTCTTCAAACTGATTCCGTAGATCCTTGGATGCTCCAAGAAAGTTAGTTCCACAGTCTGAATATACGTGCTTTGGCGTGCCACGCCTTGCACAGAAGCGTTCGAAAGCAGCGAGGAATGTCTCAGCGCTCATGTCGGAGGTAAGTTCTATGTGCACCGCTTTCGTGACTAAACACACGAACACAACTATATATCCTTTCGACGTTTTTACACCCCTTCCTTTTTTGTTTTTAACTTCCACGTTTCCAGTGAAGTCAACTCCAGCGTTCGTGAATGGCCTTGAGGGGATAATTCTCTGCCGTGGTAAGTCCGCCATCAGTTGGTGATGGTCAGTTTGTTTGAAGCGTAGACAGCGTATGCAGTTTTGCAGTTGATTTTTTACAGCCCTGTTGCCGCCGAGGATCCAATACCGCTGCCTTATGAAGTTAAGCGCTAATCGCGCTCCGCCGTGTAAAGTTGATACATGCCCGTGATCAATAACAAGGTGAGTCATTCGTCCCTTTCTGGGAAGTAATATGGGATTTTTCATCCCTGGAGGTAAGTTAGAGTTGTTTAGTCGACCACCAACACGAATGATTCCTTTTTCATCTAGGTAGTGTTGTAGTTTGTACGTAGGGCTATTTTTGGTTATAAGCTTGTTTCTTGATAATAATTTATATTCAATTGGAAATGCCGATCTTTGAGCGTGTCGAGTGACTAAATCGCCGGCCGCCAACAATTCGCTTGTGAGTAGGTACTCGGTGTCATATTTTTGTTTGCGTAGTCTTGCAATGGCTCGCAACACCCGTGCGGTGACTCTTATTACTCGTGTTAACGAACTGTATTTTTCTAACAACTCGTTAACAAAGTCATCATTATGTTTTGATGCTAGGGTTGCCTCTTCTTGTTTTATAGTTCCGATGTTAGTTGTAAGATGACATGTCATGTTTGCAGGTACTTGTTTTTTATCAGTCTCTTGAAGCGACGGTCCGTGCCACCAGAGGTCAAAATGAATTAGTTTGCTCGGGTACATTCCTCTGGTAGCGCAGTCTGCGGGGTTTTTCTCAGATTTGATGTAATGCCACTTTTCCGATGGTATTATTTCTTTGATTTTAGTTACTCGATTGGCGACGTATTTTTCCCATCGCGTTACATTTCCTTGCAACCACGCTAAGACCACTTGAGAGTCGCACCATGCCTTTATGTCTATTTCGTAATCCTTATATGCTTCGATGACTTTCTTCATGAGTTGAGATAGTAGTAGTGCTCCACACAGTTCAAGTTTCGGCAAAGTTGTTTTTTGCGATAAGGGGGCAACCCTAGTTGTAGCCGTTAATAGAGTTGTTTGCGACTTCCCGTGTTCATCCTTGATACGGGTGTAAATGACGCAAGCAAATGCCATTTCACTAGCATCACAAAAGCCCAAGAATTCTATTTCTTTCGTTGTTCCGCCGATCCATCTGTTCAGTTGGATGTTTCTTATCAGTGGAAGTTCGGCTTTCAGTTTTAGCCATTCTTCTTGGATGTCGCTCGGTAGGACTTCGTCCCAAGTGAGTTTACTGATCCAGACTCGTTGAAATAGTAGTTTGGCTGTCACGGTCACAGCACTATACCAGCCTAATGGGTCATAAAGGCGTGATATCTCAGATAATAGGATTCGTTTTGTTAGTGGATATTTAGTATTTTTATCCAAGTCCCAGTTGAACATGAAAGTATCCGTGTTAGGGTTCCAGCTGAGTCCCAGAGTTTTCATGAAATCTTCATGTTTGAAGTCGAACGTTTTTCCTTTAGATATTTGATCTTCAGTTAAATGTTCGGTCAAGGACGGGTGGTTTGTTGTCCACTTTCTCAAGTTCATACCGCCACCTTGAAGCAGGTTTATCAATGATTGCTGTAGTTGTTTGGCTTCTTCCATCGAGTTGTGGCCGCTGACGAGGTCATCGACATAGAATTCGTTCTTCAGTGTTTCAGCAGCTGCTGGATATTTATGGCCATCGTCAATTGCCAGTTGCTTAAGTGTTCTTATGGCAAGCCATTGGGCACTTTTTGTCCCGTAAGTTATGGTACATAGCTGATACTCCTGCAGCATCTCAGAGGGCGAGTTTCGCCATATAATTTTTTGAAGTTGTTGTTGGTCTGCAGAGATCCAAATGCACCGATACATTTTTTTCACGTCAGCTGTAAAAGCGTATTTGTAAGATCTCCATTTCAGGATTAGTGCTTGTATGTCCGTCTGTAGGTTAGGACCTTTTTCTTGTAAGCTGTTCAAACTGTAGCCACTGGATGTTTTTTGGGATGCATTAAAAACAACCCTTAGTTTCGTTGTAGTAGCGTTGTCTCTAAGTACGCCGTGATGCGGTAGAAAGCAGTCACGAGCTAAAGTTGAAGTTGAAGGTTTCATATGTTCAAGGTCGGAATATTCTTTTATAAATTCTTTATACATATTAGCGAGATTAGTTTGCTTCTGCAGTCTCTTTTCTAGTTGAAGAAATTGCGAGATCGCTATCTGTTTCGAGTTTCCCAGTTTTTTTTCAAAGTTTGGTGTTAATGGTATTTTCACTATATATTTTCCATCGGATCCTCGCTGTACTGTTTGTTTGTAGTATTCTTCGCATTCATCGTTTATCGGGATGTCTTCGTTGTTCTGAGTTATGTCTTCGTTTTCCCAGAACTTAGTTAGCTCGTTCATGTTTATTAGTGTTACATGGCAATTGAAAGTTATCAATTTTCCGCAAAGAATCCATCCCAAGTGCGTTTGTTGAGCTATGGGAGCCTGTTGATCGCCTTTCAGTACACCGTCCATGATGATGTCAGCGTACACGTCCGCGCCAAGAAGCAGATCCACGGGGCGCGACACGTTAAAGTCTGCGTCGGCTAGTTTTAAATTTTCTAAGTGCGGCCAGTTGCTTTTCTTGAATGTGGCATTGGGCAGATTGTTGGTTATTTTGTTAAGAATTAACGCTTCTGTTTTAAATACGTAATCGGAGTGTAGGGACTTGCATGTTAGTTGCGTTTTGCCTTTGCAGTTGCCAGATAAGTCTCCTATTCCAGATACAGTTGCATTTAATTTATTCCTGGGTAGTTGTAGTAGTTGTGCGGCGTTTTCAGTTATTAGGTTGACTTGTGAGCCCTGGTCGAGTAGAGCCCGAAGTTTCACCCAGGTTCCGTCGAAGGACTGAAGTTGAAGTTGAACTGTAGTTAGCAGGACTTCCATATCTTTCGCGGCCAGATGATGATTAGAAGCTTGTTGAGTTGACGTAGATGGTTTCGGCTCGTAGTTATATTTTTTGAAGTTAGTCGATAGTTGTTTTTTCATGTAATTATTGTGCAATAACGAATGATGTTTCAAGTTACATTCCTTGCACGTTTTGTTGGATTTGCATTCCATGCCGCCATGACTGAACAAGCAATTCTTGCAAACTTGTAGTTTCGCAACAGTGATATTTCGCTGCGGTATATCGAGGTCAATGAATTTCTGACATTGCATCAACACGTGCATCTCGTCGCAAAGTGGACACTGTCCGTATGCTGCATGATGTATTTTCGAGTTAGGTTTAGAGTTGTTGAAATAAGGTTTCTTCGCTGGGTACTCCTTGTTGAATGTTTTTATTATTACCGGTTTTTGCTGGCTAATGGGGTCCTTTTTTGTGCGTTTCATGGTTTCGAACGCCATGAATTTGCTTTCAAGAAAGTATAAAAAGTCACATAAGGCTGGAACTTCTCTATGGTCTTGAAGCTCTCTTACGTAGTCATTATGTGTAGCAGTGTCAAGTTTCTGCGTCATTAAATATACTATGACTGGGTCCCAAGTTGACGTGTCTAAGCCGATGTTTGATAATCCACTCAAACACTCAGTTATGACGTCGTGCATTTTCTTTATGTTGTAAGAGTCCGGTTGCTGAATAACGGGCAGATGCATCATAGTATTCATGAATGAAATAAACTGCAGGCGTCGATTATCGTACCGTTGCTTTAGTATATCCCAGCACGATTTATAGTTTTCGGCGTTAATAGTTAGATGCTGAACCAATCTTTCTGCTTCACCTCTAAGTTTAGTTTTTAAATGTTGCATCTTCTGGGCGTTGTTTATAGTTGGGTTATTATGAACGGTTTCGATGAAAAGATCTTTGAAAGAAATCCATTGATTGTAGTTGCCCGAGAATTGTGGGATCTCAATTCTCGGCGCTGATTTCTGGTAGTGCGCAGTTGACCAGATTTTGCTGTTAAGTTCTTTTCGCAAGCGATCGTGCTTGCATTCGATGTCAACAAATGTGCTGTAGTAAGTTTCGTGAGAGCCTTTCAAAACACCATCTATCTCCCAGTGTAACTTGTCTATATCCGACCACTTTGATTTTAGAATGTTAAGGTTGTCTTCCAGCTCCCATTTTTCGTTACTTATCGTTGCAATGTCGATTTTTGACATAGCACGATCTATAGCTCGAAAGTTACACTCTTGTTTGTTCAGTAGCGAGATGACGTCATCGTCGTTATCTCCGTATAACAACCCCGTCAAATCAAATTTAACTGAAGTGATTTCTTCTGTTAGTAAATGTAATCGCCGCATTATATCCGACATGGTTGTTTCGTACATGGCTTTAGTTTTCCCGTAAATGTCTTCCGAGAAGTAATTAATGTTCTTGTCTTCGATTTCCTTCTCAAGGACCAAGTGAAGACTCTCAAATTCGGCCCAGGAGGCGTCGAGAGATGATAGCCGCTTGTTTAGATAATCATGTGTTTTTCTTGTAGTGCTGTCTTTTTTGTAATTGACACACAAAGTTTTGATGGCTTCAAAGCTAGCCTGCTGCTGCTGAAGCTTCATCTTAAGTTAGTTAGTTGCAAGTTAAAGTTGAAATAATGTGGCTTGAACAACTCTGGAAGTTTTCTCAGTGCTGCTCAACCGACGATAGTTCTTGAGTTCCACTAGTTTGCTCCTTATCCCAGCCCTTGTTCGCTCCTGCACGTAAATATTTGACGCTGCAGGTGCTCCGGACGGGGCGGTCGCTAGTGGTAATAAATGTAGTTGCACTCTTATCACGGCATATGCGCCTTCTCAATTCACTGGTGGAACCCGCTGGTGGGAAGCCAGCAAACCGAATCGCTATCGCAACAGAGACACAAAAACTAATTACCTTGGTTGTTCGAAGGACCATAAAATGTAGGAGCCAGTTAGCCCTTACACTTGCTTGTGGGTGTTGGAGTTTGTTGAAAGAACGAAGATGTTGAGTTGCAGTAAAACTGGTTTATTATAGTAAAAGATATCCAAATTAAAAGGTAAAATAATTGGTCGTTCCTTCCGTTGATGTTTATTGTTCGAGTATCAAGTTGTTACTACTCTTTAATATGATATTTTTAATATAAAAACGCGCGGCCTTAAGTAAGTCGCAACGTAAGCTAAACACAATGTACAGTCGAGACTGTACAGTGTTGCTAAGCGCAAATCTCAAGAGCAGCTGAACCGATTTCGCTAATTCTTTTTTTTATTGTGTTTGTTACTGTCAGGAGAAGGTTCTTATTAAAGAAAATAACTGAAAAATCCACCGGTAAAGTCAGAAATTTGCAGCGGGGCGAAGCCGCTGGGGCGGGCCGCTAGTATATAACAAAAATGAATCGCTGAATGTGTTGCTAAGCGCAAATCTCGAGAGCAGCTGAACCGGTTTCGCTAATTCTTTTATTGTTGTGTTTGTTGTTGTCATGAGAAGGTTCTTATGAAAGAAACACAAACAAAAAGCCACAGAGAAAGTCAGAAATATGCAGCGGGCGAAGCCTCTGGCAGGTCGCTTGTAATAAATAAATTACATCGAGTGAGCTCCATTGTCGCAAACAAACAGTCTTCCAAAATATAGAAATGAAGCAAGCAATGTTAGAAGTGGTTAATTTTCAAAATTTCTACCATGCCCCTCGTATGTTGTTCTTATAATAATTACTTGCATGCATACATACATAACATTACGCCTTCATTCCCAAAGCGGGGTAGGCAAAGCTACAGAAATGCCAACAACTCTAAAATGTAGCTTTTTCTATAACCACATTTTGCATAACTAGGCTAAGATATTATACAAGTGTATTAATGACAGGTTGCAAGCCCATCGCCTAACAGTACTTCAAGCTCTTATGGATGGAAGTATTAACTAATCAAATTTTTAAGTAATCTTATCACAGTATAAGTAATAATTTTGCAAACAAGTAAATAAAGCTGGGGGCTATAACAAGTTTGTGCGTGATCCACGACTTTATCGATAGACGAACTTTATGTAAGGCTAAGAGGCCGTAGACATACGAAATTTTGCCGATTTTGCTGATTTACGCGATTTGACAGACGTGATTTTACAGTTGAAATACTTTACTTCTTCAAATTATAATGAGCAACCCGAAGGATAATTTTGATTTTTAAAGAATGTATGACTTACTTTTTTGTTTTTATTCTTTTATTTTGATTAATCATAGTTTTGTGAGTGGTTGTAAGTGGTTTAGAATATCGCATATTGACGAATCGTTTTGACGTCTAAAAGGTATGAAAAAATTACAACTTTTACAGCAATAGCTGTAAAAGTCGTCTAAAAAATGTATGTATAACTTTTTACCACCTTTATATAATTTTTCTGTCTGAAGAAAATGGACAAAACAAATTTTATTTTTTCGTCTATTTAAAACTCTCGTTCAGTTCAAAATCAATCCATTACCTTAAAAAAACATCCATAAAATGAAAAATAATAGCAATATGTAATGTTTTAAATAAACCTAAATCTCACATTACAATACTCCATAATAATAAAAAGTAGCTTATTGATTCGTAACTTATTTTTCGATCATAACTGAAATAATATTTCATGACGTGCATTAAAACTTATGGAAAACCAATATTTTAACTTTAAAATCACAAAACGAAGCAAAACTGGCAAAATTTCGTATACCGCCTCCTAATTTTGCACCGAAATTCCTAGTTGAGTCAGAGCCGTTTTGAACATAAAATGCGCGTGTGAATTCGTTACCGTAAAAAAGGCATGAAAAATGTGTTAAATACTGTTAAAACTTTTATCGAGGAAAAGGTGGTGGTGGTGGTGGCAAATGCGTTACAGAGACGCCATTACCTAATAGTCGGGTAATTAGTGACATGAATTGTATGGGAACCTTGCAAATCTTCAACAAAGGAAGCCGCTTGGCACAGGTATACCTAGAGGTCATCTGAGGTGATTTAGCCCGGTAACCACGTGGTCCCACCCTGCAGGTAGTAGGGGGGGGGGGGGGGGGGGAGATTGCCTGTTTTACTACTTTAGCACGGATCTCATTTTTTTTCTATGTACGAGTGAAAATGCGGTTCCTGAAGTGAATTCCTTGTGCTTAAATTATACGAAAACGATATCAAACACGACCTATTTACTAAACTTATGGAGATATTGACGTTAGAGTGCGGCGCGGTAGATGGGATTTCCCCGCACCGCCCTCCTGCCTACCTGTAGGTTGGAACCACGTGGCTACCAGGCTAAATCAGCTCAGATGACCTCTAGGTGTACCTGTGCCAAGAGGCTTCCTTTGTTGAAGATTTGCAGGGTTGATATCACTAATTACCCGACTATAAACGGTAATGACGAATTTTGCCAAGTTTGGAAAATAGCCTCAAAACATTTTACATTGAATTAGTTCTAAAAATAAAGCATTTTTAATACAATTTATATTTTGTACGTGAGAGCCAACTAATACTGGTCATGTATCAATACAATTTCATAAGATAACCTAAAGAAAAACAACGATGTAAACGGATTTGTTCACTTACCTCACTCACCGCGTTGGTCTGGTGTGACACTAAATTTCAAAATGACCGATAACTTGAATACGATTTGCCAAAAACCCCTCTATGTTACGTGTTGTCCTCCAAGGAGCTGTTGTTACTCACATTGTTTAAAAAATAACTCTAATGAATGCATTTACCCCATGGTGGCTTTTACACCAGATGACCTTAATAATATTTAATCTACAAAGTAATTATTCCACTTCATAAAAATTGCTTTGATCTATTTATTTATTTATTTGCTTGAATGCGATACATAGGTCTTATAGGTCTTAGGTTAATAGGCAGAACGGGCATTCAGTCGATGACATGCAAAATTAGTTTAGGTACATAAAGTCAACTTCATAATATATATATATATATATATATATATTTGATGACCAGATAAGCATTAACAATGTCGAAAAAATATTCATTCACTTTGTATAAACAATTGTCAAGGAGCCATCTCAGTAACTCAGTTTTGAATGAATTGTCCTGAAGCATTATTATGTGTATAGGAAGGGCATTGTATACCCTAATATATACCCCATATTATATGCGTTCCTTTTGTAGATGTTCGTACAACATTGAGGTTTATGCAGCAAATGTTTGTATTGATTCCTAGGGTTTCTTACTACCAAAGACTTCATGACGTTGGCTAAAGAATTCCGGGTGCGCTTATTATATTAGCAACCACTAACATGGAAATGCGAAATTAAATGTAAATAAGCAAAGAAGGTAGTTTGAAATTTTAAGTATAAACTAACCAAAATCTAGTTTTTAGCTAAGGAAAGGGACTCGGGGAAGGAAGTAATCAAAAATAAGTACTTGGAAAAGTATTTTGTAATTCTGAGAACAAAAACATAAACAAGTGGTACAATTATGCCAGTGCACAACGTTATAATCAACAAGAAAATATACAATAAGCAAATAAAACATCATAACCATAATAAATTATAGAAACAAATACTTAATTTACGATTTGTTACCTTTGAGCGTGGCTGACTACAGAAAAAGTGTCCCGCTCTGACTTAGGTGACCCTTTTTATATTAAAGTATCATATCATAACACACCAATAGGAATCGTCCTCAGCCTAGCCAATCAGATTGTAACGAATAACCAATCAGCCATACTGCATAGGTCACAATTAATACTTTTAACAAGACACGAATAGTTTACGTTAGGTGATTTCTGATATTCATAGTAAAATATCAATAATATCTTTATTAAATACTCTTACATATATTTTATACTTATATTTATACGTAATGTTAGTTTAATGTTTTATCATACTACCGTTATAATAGAGTAATCGACACAAGATGGCGCTAGCCATCACAAACCAAATCATTACTTTTAAACACAATTAACAAATTATCAAAATCAATTACAACACATTCTATATTTATGATAATCTATTACGCTCTACAGAACAAACAGAGTTTAAATATGTACAAACATGCTAAAGGTAAAATGTTTAGTTCTTTATGTAAGGGTTTGCAGAACCATGCAATTTATAATGGCCCGCACACATATTTTCTGAAATTTGAACACCCTGTTTACGTCCACAGAGTCTCCACAAAATTAAGCCATAATTGAGTGACGAAACAACATATCCATGGTAGGCTACAGTTGCTGCCTCTGCAGAGACAGTTTTACGTAGTTACCTCAAGGCAAAAACAAAACGATCTAACTTGACCCATAAGGAATCTTTGTGTACCTTTAAAGAACCCCGCACAAAATGTTCGGTAAAAGCCGTTCGGTCGATTTGGCTGAAATTTTGTGGAAATATAGCCTCTAATACTCTAAACCGTGAAAACAATGGTATTTGTGCAGCAGTTAGCGGAGTCTATCGTGCTCTTCTCCGGCCAAGATTTTCAGCTTCAACTCGTGCCTGTATAACATTAACGGCTTCAACACGATGAAGCATTTCATTTGCTAACTGGACATTACCATCCGGCATTGTAATAGGCGCATAGTATTTGTTTATTATAGCTCCAACTATTAAAAGAAAATGCAATATGCAACTGTTTACTTACATACCTACGTCAATACTAAGTAAATAATTATGTATTTTAAAATAGCTGTATTTTAAAAACTGGTCATTAATTAAAGTTGCAACTTCACACACTTCATCAGAGTATTAGAGGCTATATTTCCACAAAATTTCAGCCAAATCGACCGAACGGCTTTTACCAAACATTTTGTGCGGGGTTCTTTAAATGTTTGTCAATATTTAGCCCTAAAAACTTGAAAATACTAGCTTCAACCAATTCATTATCATAACTACACATCGCTAATTCGTGGCATTTAGGTAGCACTTGACAGTTTCTAACACGCTAGTGATGTGACAATGTAAGCATAATTTTGAGTTTCTGAATCTAAATTGTAAATTTAAAACTAAATCTTCTAAAAGTGAGGTAGCAAATGATTCTGTAATGTGCTTTTTGGACTTCAAGTGCTTGTTCATATTAAATGTCTTGCAAACTATATAAAAATCGCAAACGGGTGCATTTTACCTTGTCACATTGTAGTAGGAGTTCTGAATGCTCTCTAATGATAACCTCCATTATTTTGAAAAATTCTATGTTTCGCGACACGTCTTGTAATAATTATTACGAGTAAATGAATCACAATCACAAGTCCACCATGCTTAACGGTTTTTATTGTATACTGCGGCATGAAAGCGGCACCGGCAGGTTTCCTGACATACTCTCGACGACCTTTACACCCAAACAGCACTACTTTACTTTCGTCACTCCATAAAATATTACGCCATTTCTCCATAGGCCAATCTACGTGTTCTTTGGCAAAAATGTGCCTCTTAGTCAACAGTGGAACTTTTCTCGAACGTCTGGCGTGCAGATCAGCTTCAACGAGTCGACGGCAAACAGTAGAACTACTCACATTTAAATTTAATGAGTGTTGGATGTGTTTTGACGACAGAAATGGTTGCTTTTTCGATAGGCGTACAATTCTAGAGTCCTCTTTTTTTGTTGTAGCCTTTTTTCTGCCTCTTGTTTCGGGGTGGTCTTCTCATTTCAGAGCATTAGTGATCATTTTAGCTGAAAATTTTAAAATTTATAGGACAACCTTTTACGTTTTTCCTTCTTGTATCAAACTTCTCATTTCTCTGGAACAATGCCTTCCCCTTCCCAAAGTCTAAAATTTTGTAATGAGAATAATTTTTACGCAATAGAAAATCCTATATTGTAGTAACGTTAAATAATATTGACCGTTCAGGGCTGGAGAAAATTATGTATTGTAAACATTTCTCATGACACTGCTATTTATATGGAATGTACTTTTTTGAAATTCTTAAATATAACTTCTAAATTTAAAAACATGAATGCATTGGCCAGTGCAAGCAATACTAAGGTAAATAGTTTCTAACTATGAGCCCGTATTTTGAGCACCTGGCTTATTTTTGAAAATACTTAACCTAGTACATTTACTGCTATTATTTACCGCACAACTGTACATCGTAGGCGAATCGCGTTTTTAAACTTGTCTATTCGTGAATGACCATGTCAGTAAATGATCAAATACGCAAATGGCCAATTTACTCATCTCAATTATTGATAGCTGTAAAACACATACAATAGGTTGAATATGCACTTGAAAAATACTAGCAACTTATAAAGGAATTGATATGATTATTTTGAAGTAAGTATCAATGACTGTCAACAGTGTTCTTGCGATATTGTCAGACAATGGAGGAAGCATATTCTTTAATAATAAAACGCGTTAATAAAGTTCCTTTGGTCATCTGCGTATTTAGGTTTTGGACATCTGCTTTTATGGCACATTGCTTATTAAGATAAGGACATCTGCGATTTTTGTATTACGCGTAAAAACATTTTGGTAAATCACGTATTTGGTCATTTGCGTGTTTGGGAATATGCGAATTTGGTCTTTTGCGCTTATTGGTCTTTTGCGTTCTTGGTCATATGTGTCGGAAGGGCCCTGGGTAGATCATTAATATATAAAAGGAACAATAGTGGCCCTCGATTACTTCCTTGCGGAACCCCTAAGTTATTACTACGAAACTCTGACTCATAAGCAGCCTTTATTAGGCTCTTTTTAATTTCAACAAGTTTCGTTAACTCTGTACATTGATATCTGCCTCCTAAATAGCTCTTCAGCCACTCCTGAGCCTGACCTCTAATTCCACACACATTAAATTTGGACACTAGTATAGAATGATCAACAATGTCGAACGTTTTACTCTCCTCGAGAAAAATTTACATTACTGGAATTTTCTTATTGTTTGCCTCTGAGATGTACTTAACAAAGTCAAAGCACGGATCTTCTTCTGCACGTCGTCATTTGATTTTTCTAGAACAAGAAATATATCGCTTCTTTTTACAGCTGGCCATTTGTGGCTGGCCAAATGAATCCACTTATTTGAATTTTACCACACTTTACCACAAAATACCGTTGTGATATCTCCAGTCATGTAACTATAGTCTGAAAGCCTTGATATAACAGAAGATTTATACGTATGGGTCTACGAGTAGTTTTGTAGAAGTTTCAAGTATAATGTGTTATAGAAGTTTTAATAACATAACTTTTTCAGACTGCCTCCACTACATCGTTGACCGTTCCCGAGGCGGACAAGGGCCAGAGCGAAGAAGTGCATTGCTACTGTGGACAGAAAAGCGACTGGCTCGCACAGGTCACTTAGATAATATTTCGTAAAAAATAAATAACTAAATAAATAATTATGGGGGGACAATCTTACACAAATTGACCTAGTCCCAAACTAACAATGCAACGCACCTGTAATTCCTTTGGGGCAGCAGGTGTCTATGGGTGACGGTCTCAGATCATAGAAACAAGGGAGATATGTTATGGGGGCGTGGTTCGTGACGCCCCGATATAGTCAAAATGTACATATCGGTTCAAGACGCGTCAAACGCTGTCACAGCCGCCGACCGATCGCTGTCAATACATCAACTCTCATTTAAATGTTATAATGTCTGCTATTAGCGTAAAAGACTGCAAAATTCGAAGTACAAACGTTAATTTAAAATTGTAAATTTAAAAACGTAAGTTAAGTGTATAAGCATTATTTGTATTTTAAAATCAATGTTAATGTTTGTTTGGATTTCCGAGCGTAAGGATGCGAATGTGATTTTTATCGACTATCGATAAATGTCTTGTTCGTTCTACAGGGATCAATAGAATAAAACGCATAAAACACAAGGAAATAAATTTGTAATGTTTTTACGCTACAAGCAATTAGATTTCCGTTTTAACGAGCCAGTATACATGTACATTTTACACTGTAAGTAAGTAATATTCTGAAAGTCGAACGTAAATAGGTACTTACTAAAATCGGATTTCGGTTCAAGTGCATTGCAGATATAATTCATTCATTAGATTTAATATGTCTATCTATCCGTCTGTACATCACAATTATAACATCGAAGTCATTTTTAAAATAAATAGAGCAGGTTTATTCAATTTGTTTTGGTTGTATAGCATTAAATATAATAAAAGGTTAATTTAACATACAGTTAAGAAGCCGTCTTAGATTTTAAACCATTGTAAAATTCGTCTATGGATGTTTTTTAAGTTTCTTGTACGGGGATGGGGATTTAATTTATTATTTTGAACGATAGAGTTTAAAGTAAGACGTATTCTGAATTTCTTGGGAAAACCTCAGCTGGCAACTTATTACCGTTAAAACGATACCGCCATGATGTGAGCTTAATGAATCGTTTACGAACGCGCACCGCTGCTAGTAAATGACGTCATAATCCGTGAGCGCTGGTCGCCCGGGGTCTCAGGCCCCTTACGAAGTTTAAAATTAAATATCTCGAAAACTTAACGTATCAAAACTATTTGTACTAATAATAATAATAATAATATCACAGGACAATCTCACACAAATTGACCTAGTCCCAAACTAAGCTCTAGGCTTGTATTATCGGTACTAGACAACGATAAACATACTTATATAGAGAAATATATACTTAAATACATAGAAAACATCCAAGACTCAGGAACAAATACTCGTGCTCATCACACAAATATCTTCCCTTACCGGGATTTAAACCCAGGACCCCTAGCTTCGAAGGCGGGGTCACTCCCAACTAGGCTAGCGTGTCGTCGAAAACATTTACTTACACATTTATTTGTTTTTAATAAAGAATACTTGAGCCGAATTCCTTAAATTGTTGACATTCTTCATTGTGTTTGTTACCAGGAGAATTATTGAAGGTGTTAATAATTTCACCAACTCTTATGATAATTATGGAGTACTTTTACGAAAATCATTATTATAGATTTCCTACTAAATCTAGAATAAAATAAAAATGGATAATAGCTGCGGGTCTCAACCCGTCACTGTAAGACATAAAGAGACAACAACAGGTTGTTCTTGGGATTCGAACATAACAAATAGTCCATAGACAACATTTTCTAAACGAAGATTGCGAGACAGCCTTGGTGGAGGTTGTATGCCTAGCTTGCCCTCCACCGTGCACTCCAAAGACAAGGACACCATCATCAAAATATGGGAATATATATCTCGAAAACTTAACGTATCAAAACTATTTGTACGAATAATAATAATAATATCACAGGACAATCTCACACAAATTGACCTAGTCCCAAACTAAGCTCTAGGCTTACATACTTGTGTGGTTGCCGGGTTAGAATAGTGCCACTCCATGTCTTCCCGTGGATGTCGTAAGAGGCGACTAAGGGAATAAGGGCTTGTAGTACTGTTAGGCGATGGGCTTGCAACCTGTCCCTAATACACTAGTAAACTTCTTGGCCTGATTGTGCAAAATGTGGTTACGGAATTATCAACAAGTCTTTTTAGAGATGTTGGTATTTCTGTAGCTCTGCCTACCCCACTCTGGGAATGAAGGCGTGATGTTATGTATGTATGTATATATCTGGCTGTTAAAAAGAAAAAATAAGGAAGAAAAATGACACTTTACCCATAGGCATAGTAATTAATGTAAAAGTTTAAATAATGTAATCATATCACCTAATAGTGAAATAAAAATGATAATTTTATCTGAGAATCGAATAAAAAATAAAAACATTACATGGTTATCGTTATATTTTTAAACTGGCATGGTGAGATTCCTACTTGAGTAGCAAACAAATGAGGCACGCAGCTTGAAAAAACGTTCAATTGACGTCGCTGTAATCGTAGTTCTTAAGTTGTTAGACTCAAGGACTCCCGTCTCGACGCCATCTAACGCTGAATAGTTGACTATTCAGCGTTAGGCGCTACCACGCGATGCCATCTAGCGACGAGTATAATCTTGAGATTGTACTCGTCGCTAGATGGCATCTAAGTAAACCAGTAAGCGCTACCTTACGTTGAGTAGCTGAACTACGACGGAAAAAAAAGACCTCAGCATTTCTCGACCTTGCCAAATTAACATAAAGCTGAATTTTGTGCTACTATTAAAAATGATATTCTGACGTTTTTATTTCGTAAACTGTAACCAATTATGAGAAAGTTGTTTTTGTAGTAGTGCATAGAGCGTAAGTGTAAACCGCACACATTTTTAAAAGTGGCGACACGGGGTCAATTTGCGCTCATAACATATCTCCCTTGTTTCTATGATCTGAGGTGACGGTATTTGCTTACCACCAGGCGATCCGTCTGCTCGTTTGCCTCCTATTCTATAATAATAATAATAATAAAAAAACTAAGGCTCTAGGCTTGTACTATGGGTGCTAGACAACGATAAACACACTTATATGGAGAAATACATAGAAAACATCCAAGACTCAGGAACAAATACTCGTATTCATCACACGAATATCTGCCCTTACTGGGATTTGAGCCCGGGACCTCCAGCTTCGAAGGCACCCTGCAAACTAGGCCAAAGTGTCGTCAAATACAACATCGATATTATTTAGTCGTCGAGATCGTCTAATTTTAAACTGTACGGGCCTCCACAAATAGAACTATGGAGGGGCGCTAAGGTTAAGATCAGACAATCTCTATGAGTCTGTTTACGATCAGACAATTTTTGACCCAGAGTTTCAAATAGTATCCTATTTCTAACTTCGTTATCCGTCCGCCCGTCCGTCCGTCCATCCTAACGAGTTGTACCTTATGAATCGTTATAAGATATCCGGTTTCTTTTTACAGAATATACGAGGGTACATTGAAAAGTTCTGAGCCTAATGTTGAAAATAATAAAAAAAAACAAGTAAATAACATAAAGCAGGTAAAAGTGCCATATTTAGTCGCCATTATGCCCTATCCTTTGTTTATTTACTGTCACAATTTTGCATCGCTCGTTCCTTTAAAACTTTAATTGAAAAAAAATTAATTGCCGATATACATGCTTAACAATATCAGATTCCCACATTACCAGTATTTTTATATATTATGTTGCTTTTTGTATCAGTTTTATAAAATATCATGTTCTCAATACACCATGTTCCCTATAAAACCGTTTACCCAAAATATAAAATACTTCACAAACCTGTTTCGGAAATAGTAATTTGTGCAACAAGAGAGCAAAGTTGTTTTTTTGCTGCGAGTGTTGATTATGAATCCGGAGCAAGCAAAGGATTCAAAGGCACGAGATGCACATAAGTTTGGTCTTGTGTTGAACATACAATTTTTCACCTTAGCAGCGAGAAAATATAACCCTTATCTACACACATATCATAAACCGCAAACTCACAACTAGCATAAAGAGAAACTGTTTTGTTAGAAACAATAACTTATTTATGAAAATGTTATTATTGCATAATAATAACATCAAATTCGACATCATTATTACATTCAAATTTCGAACATCTTTGAAAAACAATGCTATTTTACTTGACCTCGATTCTAATATCACTCGAGATGACATTTTATTCGAAATGAAATTTCATACATTTTTGACAAATCTTGCTTGTTTTTTGATATCGAACGATATGATAGTGGAGGCCGACTCTAGTTTGTCTCTGATTTAAAAAAGAAATACGGGTACCGCCATTTTGACTTTCTACTGGGTGATTTTGGCGTCATGATCCGGAATGACCAGAAGTGAATAAGATGGTCGTACTGAACAACTTTTCCGATGGGACCAACCTCGAAATCGCCAAAAAAAAACCAGCTGTTCCATACATTAACTCTCAATTAATTCACCGTTAGTGTATGGAACACCTGGTTTTTTTTTGGTGATTTCGTGGTTGGTTCAGCTGTTGTTGTATGTGTGGGTGAATGGGGTGGTCTACCCCATAGTGTGAGCTGTCGTTGGATAGGTCTTTCATAAATATTTCGGGTTTGTACAAACAATTTTTCGATCAAGGGATCTGTTTATAAAATATTAAGCTTACAAGCGCAATTTTTTGTTAAAAACGACAAATACTAAAAATCTGAAAAAAAAACTTAAATAAAGCGCATGTATTGAATTTAAAAGGAAAACTATCACGACTGACTAGACATCATTAGTTCTTGAGATACAGGCGATTAAAGTGTTTATATTTAATAAATTCATCTAAGACTGGCACCAAATGGCTATAAATAGAAAATTAGCTATTACTCGTAGCAAACCCCGGCGTTTTCGGTGCGGGCATAACTTGAGAAGTGTAGAGATAAACAGATAGGTTATTCTGATAAAATACCATATTGTGCCTAATAAATATTTTCCTGCGAATTGTAAACAAACTATACAAGTTTATTTAAACTTAAGTAATAAGTACTTTAGCATTTGTACCAAGCCTTATGAGATAATAATAAAAATATGTTAATTAATAACCTGCTGTCAATTAGTAGTTGACACGATTTTCAGAAAAAACAATAGATATTTTTTCTATATTTGGAACAGTTAAGCTTCGGCGTCTAGCTGTAAATATCCATATCAATAAACTGAACGATCTTTATACGTCAGCAGTTGTAATATGTGCATTTTTTTTTGTAGAAGTCAATTGTTGCACCATGTCTTTGTGATTCCAGTTCTATTTCTTTGCCTTGTAACAATTCATTCATAGTTTTTAGTATGCTATAGCCAGAATTGTTATTTAAGACCAACTTCAGTTTATTATAAATACTTTTTCCTTTTACGCTCAAGTTTAATTTGGAGATGTCTTGATAGGTTGTACAAACGATTTTTAGATTATCGTTCATGGGCAGACTTGCACCCTGTAATTTTTTAAAGTCATAAAAAAAAGAAACCAATGAAAAAAAATGCTTTCCATTTCTAATTTTAGTGTGGATATGAACGTGTTTTTTTTAATAAGTATCTTTAAATTGTTTTTTAAGTCCATACATTAGTCAAAGAATAGTCTTTGACTAATGTCATTAATTCCCGCACCGATAACCCCGGGGTATGGTAATTACTTGTTGATTTTATGCTTGTATTAAGTACTTATAGGTGAAAAACTTAAGTAAGTCACCTGTTGTATGTAGTTGTGTACAGTTTTCAAAAAACGCATAAGCATAATACATTATATAAATATTTAATATGAGTTGTACATATTAATAACATACTGTACATTTTTTATACCGCAATCAATCGCCATTTCGTCATCCTCATTTTCATCAGTGGACGGTACAGAAGCAATGTCACTGTCATTATTTTCCGAGGGAACACTTATAATGAAACTCCGATATTGCATCCATTTGTAATTCTTGACATTGATACTTTTGCTCCTCCTTCATTGTATGTAAGTAAGCATAATTTTTTCCATTCTTCCTGAGTTATTGTACTATTTTTTCCTTTGCTAAACTTTTAATTGACTCCATATTTATCGAAACGTTTTTTTTTGGCAACAAATCCTTTGACTATTCCCCAAATGTTTTCAATTGGATTGAATTGAGGATGATACGGTGGTAAGCGAAGTGCCGTATGTCCGTGTTGACTTAAAAATGTATCAATTTTGTATTCAAAGAATTTTTGTTTATTTTTGAGTACAAGGTCGTATAATTGTGTCTTATACATAGTTGGGGAATGGTCAATATTTCGGTGAGTGAGCCAATCCATCATGACTTGCTTTCGCGAGGTCGAATTCGGTGCCGGATTTTGAAGCGAATTATGGTAACATGCATTATCCAAAACGACAACACTGTTTGGTTTTAGGTTTGGTATTAATAAAATTGAGTTTTAATCCATTTGGAATAATTGTTGAAATTCAAGTTATCATCAAAGAGCGGAATTCTTCATAGCAAAAATCAAACTGTCAGAGGGATTGACCTAACTGTTTTATCGACTTATCGATGTTACGGAATAATATCGCATTAGGTATCCATAATCAACTTAAAAGATTATTCTGTAACATTTGACCTCTTTGATAAGCAACTTGCATCTCCATATTAAAGTAAATCATGTCAGCGTCACATATGTCATTTATGTCACTTGAGTTTTCATGAGTGATTTCCGTGCCGTGCTACTGAAATGGTTAATCCTAAAAGAAAAACAATAAAAAAATGGATACAGAAAGATTCTTCTCTTAGTTTCATAGAAGATTCTTCCACAATATATTGCTCTAAATGTGACGTTCATTTACATCAGCTAAAGAAACATTGTGTTGAAAGTCATTTAGTGAGTAAAACTCATTCGTCACAATGCTCAAAAAGTACGAGTTCAGACACATTCTATATAGATTTAATCATATTTTTAGTTTCGTGCAATATTCCATGGAAAAAGATTAACAACCACAGTTTATCATTTTTTTCCAAAAATATATTGGTTGTTCCTGTA
The DNA here is from genome assembly GCA_949316455.1 of Acleris holmiana. Classification (NCBI taxonomy): domain Eukaryota; kingdom Metazoa; phylum Arthropoda; class Insecta; order Lepidoptera; family Tortricidae; genus Acleris; species Acleris holmiana. Next base: position 18,963,660 of record OX438762.1, read on the forward strand.
CATCAAAATCACTTCCGGATGAATAATTGCTGAGAAAAGTATACTTAGATATAGTTTACCAACAAACAGTTCAAGACATACGCAAGAACCTGATAGGATAACAGTCGACGAAAATTATTGTTGCAAATCTTACTTAAAAGTATTTTTTTTGAAAAAGTTGATGGTAACTCAGTGGCCGAATACTTAAAAAAGCAATTGCAGTTTATTTGGCACAATTCATATAATGAGCATGTTAGAAATGTCCTTGTTTTGAGCACTGATAGTGCCGCGTACATGCTAAAGGCTGGTAAAATCTTAAAAGCTACATTTCCAAATCTACTACATGTTACATGTCTGGCACATGGATTACATAGAGTCTGCGAGCACATACGATCTCAATATAAAAGTGTTGACGCCTTAATATACAACGTAAAAAATATTTTTAAAGTCTCCACATAGAGTCCGCTTATTCAAACAAATTTGTCCATCCGTACCATTGCCTCCAAAACCTATTATAACTAGGTGGGGCACATGGCTTAATGCAGCTATATATATTATGCAGAAAATTTGAAATGTATTACAGAAGTAATTTCAAACTTAAATTCAAAAGAGTCGGCTGCAATAAGAGAAGCTAAAAGAGTACTCAAGCACAACAATTTGAGAAATGATCTGTTGTACATAAAAGAAAGTTATGGCATTTTACGTGACGCAATAATCAAATTACAAACATCCTGTTTATCCTTATTAGACTCTCTTCTAATACTTGACCAGGTGAGAAGTATTCTAAATTGGTGTGGATCTCAGACAGTGCAAATAAAACTTGAAAAAGTACTAGATAGAATTCCGGACTACGATATCATACGCAAATATGCTGATTTTATAGAAAAAAGTGATTACAGCCAAAACACCGTTATCGAGTACTACAAATATGCTCCTGTTACTTCAACTGAGGTAGAACGCTCGTTTTCATCTTATAAATTCCTAGATCTACAATGAAAAAAGGAGTAATTTGAAAGGTGAAAATGTTGAAAAAATAATGACTATTTTCTTTTACTACAGGGAAGATGAAGAAAACATATTTAGTACAGATTTAGATTTCGACTTTGTTATTTTGAATGAAGATTAGTTACCTACTCTTAGCAATATTTGTTTTTAATTTTTAATGATAAGTTTCATATAGAAAATTTTAAAAAAAGTATTTTATGTTTTATTCTTTATTATTACACTAAAGTACAGTGGCGGTCAGCTAATTAGGGACACCGTTAATTTGTTTGTTTGTATGTATATCCAAAAGCCTGATTTCATTACTTAACCTTTTTTCGTTAAGTGACAAATATTTATCGATAAGTCGATAAAACAGTTAGGTCAATCCCTCTGACAGTTTGATTTTTGCTATGAAGAATTCCGCTCTTTGGTTATCATCACACCCCGTTATCAGCGGTGAAAATTCATTGAAATCGAATCATAGGGTTGTCACACTATATTCATTTAAGTCTAGTACATTTGACATACCGGTATAAATGTCGCTAATTTTTTTAAAAATGAAACACATTACTTTGGTTTATTATTATATTTTGTTACATCTGTGGCTGAATTATAGAAACATTTTGTTAATATCGTTAATCATCTGATATGTGGATGGTAACCTTGTAAATAAAACAACAGACCTGTAAGTTATATACTTCCATTTACTTTTCTGAATATATTATTAAAAGTTTTTCTAAATTGTTTGGTTTACCTTACCTTACCTTTTGGTTTACCTTTTGTTTACCTTTATTTAAATACCTAAACCGTCCGACTATAAATACAGTTAATACCTTTCAATTACATTGACCACTTCACACCAAAAAGGTTCCATTTGATGAGATGGTACTTTCATTAACATTTTCCGTAACTCTGATGTTGGGTTATTGCATGTGCAAAATCCATCTTTTAGCCATTCATTTTCACTCGTCATAAATTTTCTGAATACTCCGCAAACATTATCCCAGCAATCGTCATATTTATACGTATTAACATGTTTTAACAGGAATCTTAGGCATCTTTCCTTAAAATTTATAATGCATTTGCATAATTTTATCATATCTGTAGGATAAAAAAAAAAAATTATTTAGGAAAAAATAATCAATAGATATTGGAAGAAAATACACAGAACAGTTTTACTAAAATTGCGAACCATTTTTTCCGCGTCGCATTCGGTTTATTTCCAGTTTTGCCATTAGCTCCATTTTAAACTGAATAAATTCAGCACGATTATCCATGAAATTCATATTTTTACTGAACATAAAACGAAATATGACATCAAACATATTTTGACAAAATTAAATGTCAATTTGACTGCTAAGTATTATTAAAGTGTTCAACAACCAAATTAAACCTTTTTGAAGTGAAATTTCTTCACAGTATATATAATACCTATGAATAAAACAAGTAGTTATATTGATTTCCTCAAATAGGTATATCAAATTATACCTACCGGTAAAAATATGAATGTAATGTTAATGTGTAGTGTCAGCCCTAGCATTTTCAATGTTTTTTCACCACTGATAACGGGGTGTGGTTATCATGATAGTCACCGGTTTTTTTATGGGCTTCATACGTTAATAATGCGTTAGGAACGAATCCCTCCATTCCGCCTGCATGGACTAGACGTTTTCCCTTTGAAACTGGCTGCTTCATACCGGAAGTACTTTCATCAGACCACGATTTTTATGTGGAGTGTGATGTGTCCATGTATGTCTCGTCAGTGAATACGATCGGCCGCCCTTGGGCACGGAATTCGTTAATTTTGCACAGAAAATTGATACGTAAATAGCGAATTTCATGTTTTTCCATCAGGAGCCTCCTGTTGTCTTCAGTTTTCTTCCATTTGAACCCCAATAAAGTCACTTGTTTCCTTCATATAGTAATGCTACCTCGATAATCAATATCATCTTTTAGTTTTTCAAGGACCAGTTTTAACGTGGGTGTCTCTTTATTGGTGATATCATAATTATGAATTGTTCTGCTAATCACCTCTCGATCGAATTCGTCAACAGTAATGCGTGATTTTCGGTTAGATTTCTGTATGGGTGTTTTAAATTTTTGATTTGTAACGGGTGTATTTTTGTGCTGGCAACCCTAAAAAAACCCTGGCTATTTGACAGCTGAATGTTTAGGATTTGTAAAAATGGCGGGTTATACGAAAGATCAACGCGTTTTTATTATTGAACAATATTTCAAAAGTAATGAAAGTTTGTCGTGTACGGTTCGAAAATTCCGTGCAAAATATGGTCGGAATATTGACTTGACTTTATCAACTGTGAGCAGATTGGTTGCAAAATTCAGGGAGAGTGGATCAATTCATGATGTTCATTCCACTGGTCGTCCAAAAACAAGCCGTTCAAATGGCAATATCGAATCAGTGCGTCAGAATGTCCGTGAATATCCAGGAACATCCATTAGGCATCGTGGACAAGAATTGCAAATTTCAAGAAGCTCTCTCCAGCGTATACTCACTAAAGATCTGCATCTCCATGCTTACAAAGTTCAAATAACACAAGAACTGAAGCCTCATGATCATGGACAGCGAAGAGAGTTCGTTGAATGGATTATCGACCGCCAAAACAGGGATGCAGATTTTTCAAACAAAATCATCTTTAGCGACGAAGCACATTTTCAACTCGATGGCTTTGTTAATTTAGAATTGCCGCATTTGGGGCTCAAAGAACCCACATGTGATTGTTCAAAAACAAATGCATCCACAACGGGTCACTGTGTGGTGCGGATTTTGGGCTGGAGGCGTTATTGGACCATATTTTTTTCAAAATGAGGCCGGTCAAGCAGTTACTGTTAATGGAGCTCGATATCGCGACATGATAACAAGGTATTTTCTAGCCGAATTAGAAGATAAGATTAAGATTATCGATGTGGAAACAATGTGGTTTCAACAAGACGGGGCCACTTGCCACACAGCCAGAGAAACGATGCAATTACTGCATGAAACATTTCCTAGTCGTGTGATCTCTCGATTCGGTGATCAGAATTGGCCCCCTAGATCTTGCGATTTAACGCCTTTAGACTTCTTTTTATGGGGTTTTTTAAAGTCTAAAGTCTATGCCAATAAGCCCACAACCACAGATGCTTTAAAAGAGGAAATTCGACGCTGCATTGGAGAAATTTAGCCGCATCTATGCAAAATGGTCTTAGAAAATTTTGACAAAAGAGTGCGTATGTGCCAGCAAAGCCTCGGAGGACATTTGCCTGACGTATTATTCCACAAATAACCCTATTTTATGTATTTCAAGATTTTATATACAAATATATTATAACGAAAAAAAAAAGTGTTTTTCATCAATTTCAAATCTTGCGTCCTTTTTGGGACACCCTTTATGTATATTTCAAATTCTTTTAATGTGTTGAGAACCGGTTTTTTCGTACACCAGATATTTCAATGACCAATTGTTTTGGTGATGATAAACAATTTGAGTCTTTATCGCATACCTCCTGGAAATGTACAACACATATATAAACAGGAGACTTACTTAAGTTTTTCACCTGTAACGGCTTCGGAACCCTACACTGAACATGGTCCGACATGCTCTTGCCCGGTTTTTTAAATACTATTAGTATGGATTAGATTTGCAAGCCGCGCCGGCTAGCCGCCGCGGCCGACCTGTTCGAAGTTCGCGCCGTGCGGCCGTGCAGATAGCAAACTCGCCCGCGATTGGTCAGCGCTAGGAAAACTCGCGTCTAAGATTAGTTCTGCTCGCTGCCGCTCTGGCTAGTCTAGCTTTCCGTTGTTGTGAAGTGTTCGGCTTTGTTGTTTGGTAGTTTGTTGGTTGGCTAGAGCGATGTTATGAGTCCCTGCCACAAGCATACCGAGTGAGCGGGTATTTTCTGTTGCGGGGCGGGACTATTTAGTTCTTACGGAAAAACATCACGCCTGATGCCCCAGTATAAAAAAATATATATTTATTTATGATAATTATCGTTTGTGCAAAGAATGCAGCAATGTTATCACAGACGCAGATGACTAAATAATATAAATGTAAATTTTTGATTTATTAATTCTTTTATTTTTACAACAATGATCAATCATTATGTCATCATTCGCATTTTCTGTATCAGATTTTATTTTAAACGTTACTTAATGCTTGATCTCAGGCGTAAGGTTAGATTAGGTTAGGAGTTAAAAATATACGAGCCGCCGGCTAGACGCCGCCGCCGCGAAAACTATGCCGACGCGCCGCCGCCGACTGTACCCGGTTCCCGGTTCACTAGGCTCGCATGTCTAGTATGGATGTAGATTACAGGCCTGCTTGCAGACTATCTTTATCATGGCCTTTTATGTTTGGATTTGGAGTGTTTTCTTACGAAGAACATAATTGTTGACAGTGACATTAAAATAGCGATTTTGTTTTGTGTATATTGTTACAGTTTCGTTTGTTATAAGTTATAAATAAATATGGATAATACGTGATTTTTATATAAAGTCCTAAAGGAAGACCCGTTTTTTTAAATAAGGATTACCATTACAATTTTATTTAAAAAAATCCAAGGGGCTCCACAAATTAGCGATGCCACAATTAAAAAGAGTTCAATAGGTACGTCCATTACATTGGACATAAATAAATCAGTATTGAAAAAAAGGAGACATAATATATGTGTTCCAGACAGAGTACGAAATATAGTAAGTGCTACAATGACTGAATTATAGTGCAAACCCTAATGAAAATCCACTAATAAAATAAAAACCTAAGTGTCAGACTCTTACTTGATCGGTTTTTAAAACCATTTTTATTTCAGATGCTGCTTTGCTGCCGCTGTTCGCGGTGGTTTCACCAAAGATGTGTGACCACCTTGCAGTACCCACTTTATGCCGGCGACAAGTTAGCTTTCTTTCTATCCATTTTATAATTTCTCCTGTTTAATGTATCTGCTAATGTTGGTTCTCTCGTTTCAGGCTTTACATTTTCGCATGTGCTAACTGCAATGGTGGAGTGGAATACTTGCGTAGATTAGAGCTCTGTTGGTTAGATTTGGCCCATCTAGCGCTGTACAATCTGACGGCTTATAATGCGCCCAATTACTTCGACTTAGACACTGTTATCATGCCCTATATCATGGATAATTGGCACGCTTTACAGCTCCCAGAAAAGGTATAAAGGTTTTTTAAATCATAAATCATGTTTTTAGGACTTATCTTTTACAATTTTTTAAATGTATTTTTGATTAGATGTGGAGAACACCTGTGAACGAGCGCCGTGAAAAGATTCTTACTGCTTTGACATCTTCGCGTAAAAGGTTCAAGTGCGGTCGCGAGATGAAGAAGCGGGCCACCATTTGGGGGCTACGCCTGAGACGCCCACCGCCTCCACCGTTTCAGCTCTCCGCACTCGAACAGGTCGGCATCTCTTTCATATCCTAAAACAAGACCAGACAATTATTAAAGAATATTGCTTTCAATCTTGCGGTCTTCTTACAGATTAAGAAGGGGGTATCTTTGACTGATGAGATGGTTAAGGAATACGCGCCGCGGCTCAGATTTCTTCCGCGGCCGACCTCCTCGCCGGCTGCGACGAGTGCTGATGACGGGTATGCCGTCTATTAGTCAATTTCTGACGAACTTCTGTTGCTGAGGCGATTTACTAATAGCCACGCACTGACTGAGCGAGCAGCTTCGCGAGGCAAATCCTCGGTCAGTCAGGACGTAACTCGCCCGAGGTAATGCATGTCCGGCCTCGGTCGAACGTGCCGCGGCCAGAGCAGAGCGTTGTCGGTTTTTGTCTATGCTCAAAGGCGCCTCAGTACGTTTGCCGCGTTCACTCAAGACGGTTGTGTTTAGCCTCACTTGTTCGTCGCGTGTTAGCGTCATTGATAAAGAACTGTTTTAAATGAATATAATTATATGGTGAATAGAGACGATTATGGGATGCGCAATGTCCCAATTATACTAATAGAGCGGTCTCTGTGCGACTTCACGTTAAACAGAGCACTCGATGCTGGCTGAGCAATGACATTCTATACACATTGACAAATCACGTCATATTAAAAAAAATGCCCCTAAAGTGCCATGGCACTGCATTTTATTTCACCATATGAAGCTTCGACTTGTATTATCGATACATTGCCGTTGGCACACCAGTCCTCTAAAATGTCGTTTGGCATTCATTAGTAGACCCCGGATTCTTGTCGCAATGACGGACGTCACAATAGGGTAGTTTGGGGAGTAAATGGAACGGTGTTAATTAATAAAAAAATAATCCGGTTTTAACCTAATAAATTTAAATAACTAAGCATTGACGTCAAAAACTATCTAGTCAATTGATCAAAATTATCTTTTGGTGTATAACTTCAAACTATACATTTGTACGTTAAACTGGCCTGTCAAAAGACAGACAAAAAGTGGGCGACCCAAAAAAACGCCAGTTTAATTTACGTACAAATGTACGGTTTGCAGTAATCGAAAGATAACGATGATCAATTGAATAGGTAATTTTTATCGTGAACGCCTACTTAGTTATTACATTTTTCGTATTAAATAACACCGTTCCATCCAGTAAATGGAACAGTGGAACATAATTAAACGTATTAGAATTACCTTTATCAATTAATCAGGTTTTACCTATACAACCTAATTAAGTTTTGACCTAAGATATAAAATATCGTGAATGCCTGATTATAAATATTTAATTCCGTAGAATACCAATAGAGTAGAGTAAATGGAACGGTGTTAATCAATAAGGTAACCTAGTCTTACCTTATTAATTAACATCGTTCCTTTTACTCCCCAAACTACCCTATTGTGACGTCATTGCGACAAAAATCCGGGGTTTATTCATTAGTCAAAAATTATAACATCATGCAGTCGAAGCTACATAAATCATAATGTTGAATTTTTAGAAGCTGACTGGAACTAGGTAGCAGTCGAGTAGAAATGGGCTGTTAATTTTAGGGTTCTGAAAAACAATAAGGGTTCCCTAAAATTTACAGCCCGATTCTACTACCGTTACTACTAAGCTCACTCAATGACTGTCCGTCTGTCGGTTCGAGTTCGAATAGATTTATTTTTACATACATACATACCCAGTCTTAATTCCCAGAGTGGGGTAGGCAGAGCTACAGAACTACCAACAACTGTAAAAAGACTTGTTTATAATTCTTTACTTTTCTATTAGTACTACAAGTCCTTATTTCCTTAGTCGCGCCTTACTACATCCACGGGAAGACATGGAGTGGCACCATTCTAACCCGGCAACCACTCGGGGTGTTTCTTTTTATTTATGAAATATTTTTTATGTAGTTGTGTTACTTTTGTTTTTTCATGTCTTAAATATTATTCACGTTGGTTGGGTTAGGTTAGACTTGTGAATATGCACATTAGTCACACCAACAAAGTGGTACAATAAAAACGAAAAATATTTATTTTTTAGTGTTTGTCCCCTAACGTGGGAATGTATTTTTTTTCTCGTCTACCGCACACCTCACAGGTGTCGTTGGATAGGTTTTTCAAAAATATTGTGGGATTGTGCAAACAAATTTTCGATCAAGGGATCCGTTTTTGAAACATTAAGCTTTAAAGCCTTGTTAGAGATAAGCCCCCTACAGCCAAAACTACAAATACTAAAAGTCTGAAAAACATCTTAAATGAAAGCGCACATAACGAATTTAAAAGGAAAACTATCACGACTAAGTAGATATCATTGATTCTTGAGATACAGGCGATTAAACTGTTTATACCTACTAAAATCATCTACGACGGCGCCAAAAGACTTTAAATAGAAAATTAGTCATTACTTGTTGATTTTATGCTTGTAGTAAATACTTAACGCCTTCGGAACCCTACACTGAGCCTGGTTCGACATGCTCCTGCTAGGTTTTTTTATAATTTCGAATGCATTTACCCATATTTTGAACTATTTATAGTATTATATTTATGTGGATAGCTAATGTAGGGTGTTTTTTTTACTATAGTAGTAAAAGATATATCAGGGTCCAGGGGGTGATGTTTATTCTAGTTTTTTGCCATTTGGCTAGGGAACCCTACAAAGAGCTACTCTATTGTTTGATTTTCTGACTATATTCTTGTCACTAACTTTCAGCTGTTTCTTTCTAACGCGCGTGAGAGAAAGACATAGGAATACTTGACAATAGTTGTCAATCATTTATGATATTTATTTGACATGACATTTGCGATATAAAATTGTCTGTAAATTAAATGGTTTTCATGATATCTACACTTAACGGTGGTAACTAACACCATCTTTTTTCTTTTGCCTTTATGGTATTATGTCGGCATGTTTTGATGGCACACTTCGGCATGCTTACGGCTTTACGATCAACAGACGACTAAGGTAAGATGTGTTAAACCGCCATTAAGCACAATTTTGACGCCGCGTGTTTTGAGCGGTGATGCGAAGTCCTTGTGTATAGAATGTCACTGTGGCTGAGCCTCACCGTGGCTCGGCATTGCCGCGCGCGGCGGCCTCGTGCAAGAAATTCTACTGATCGAGGCTGCCTCCGCGCGGCTGCTCGCTCAGTCAGTACGAAGCTAATTTTAATTCCTTTTTGTTTCAGCACACAACCTTCTAGTAGCGAAAAAAGTTCCTATAAAAATCATAGCTCTGAAATGAGTGTGCCTGCCAATAGACGTTGGCTAAATTTAATGAAGAAGTGTCCCTTTAAACATAATAGCCAACAAATGATTGTGCCTGTAGATGGACATTGGTTAAATTTAATGATGGGCAAACGGTTTCATGAAAATCTAAATTCAAATTGTTACTCTGAAAATGATTCTACCAGTTCCTATGAATCCATCAAACAAATTGAAAATGATGATCAATCCTCCTCCAATTCAGTTTGTACTTCTACAGCTAGACAATCCGATACCAAAGATGACACGTCTTCTGAGAAGTTCCTCGACCCAGTTGAACTTGACAGCAACGTAGTGGAAACACATTGCGAAACGCCACCTGCGACGGCTCTCGACACCTCGCTTGTTCCCTGCTCTATTAACTTAGATAAAATACCCAAAGAAATTATCAATGAAGTAAATGAAAGCAATACTATTTCAAGTATCACAGTCATGGCTAACAGCACAAGAATAGCCACAATGAACCTAGAGGTCTCCAAGTTATCTACAAAAAATATTATCGAACATTCCAAAATTATGTCCTTGCAGCACATGGACAGTTTGCCTCCCTACAATGGCAGTTTTACCCAGGAAGTGGAGTCATCGGGTGATGAAACGTCTAGCAGAGGCACACTAGATGCCATAATACCACCATTGAAAGATTTTCAGGGGAAAAATAACCCATTTCTTATGCAGAATACTTCAAAAGCACCGTTTTCATCTTCCATTAATGGGTACAACAAGCAAAATGTCAGACAGAATCACTTTCATTCGCGATTTTCGTTGCCCGGTCAATTGAGTACCATGATAGGGTCTTTGGGGCGGCCGTCAAAAAGGAAACTTAGTGAAAAGGATATTATTGTAGGTCCAAATGGAGAGGTGAAACGTAGGAAATACAGGCGGCCTAGAAAATATTTACAAGGACAGGTATGTTCATTCTAATCCTTTTTAAACTTTGAAGTGAAGTAATACATATAATAGAATATAAATTATTATACTAACAAAATTTGACGCAGTATAAAAGAGTATCAAATAGTGCCAATCAGCATGATGTTATATTTTACATTCTAGTTTAATAAATCCTGCCCGCTTCCCGAAGATCCTAAACCCGTGCAAATGCCGAACGGAGAAACCGCTACGAGCGCGCATGCTACTGTCAAATTTCACGGCAGAAGACTGAGACAGAGGCAGGAAAAGAACTATTACGAGAACGCGCGGCGGTGCAACAGTAATAGCGCAAGTAACAATAGCGTGAAGAGTTTACAGCTGAGTCCGCACAAAGTGGAGGTGGCGACGGGCGCGGCGGAGGCGCACGCCCAGGAGCTGTCGGCGCTCAAGTCCAGTGTGCAGTCGTACTTCCGCGCCGGCCAGACTTTCGGCGTGCTGGCCCGCCGGCGCTCGCCTGCCGCGCCACCCGCGTACCTCATCCAGTGGGACGCTTAGGGGGTTTATAGTTCTATGTGTATATTAATTGTCTATATTACTGTTCATGTTTTCCGTCTCAACTAATTTATAGCACTCTTAAATTAAAAATAGACGCTATGGGTTTAGGGTTCCGTACTTAAATGGTGTAAACGAACTGCGGCGTCTGTTTTTTCGCTTAAGCCCAAATTGTATCTATTGTTAAATATGTGATTCCTGATTAAATAGTTGTTATCATGATACAATAATATACTTCGCCTGGTATTCTCTTCCAATAGCAGTGGTCACTTGGGTGGACATGTACCACATCACATCATAGCCAGCGGCCAAAGTTTCCAAACTATGAAATTGGGTTAATTTTAAAATATTGGGTGGTAGAGTATAAAATTATACTTAACTAGCGACCTACCCGTTTCACTTCGGTTAATTAACGTTTTAAAAAAAATACATAGTTAAGGGCTATAATTAAAATAAAACTCAATTGATTCCTTTTTGTAACGAGGGTTACTCATACTCATACAGTTCGTTCGTATACACTACAGTTCGTATATACTTTCGTTAAAAAAGGACGCGATCGTGATTTTTGGAGCCTTTAACTATGTATAATATTTTTTAAAACGACGACCCTTGTGTAAGCTTTCTGTTACACCCGTATATAAAAAATATATACATATAAACCAACCTGAGAGAAGCAAAATAGAAAACCAGAAGGTTAAAATCCCGAATTGTATAAAATAATGTCGTTATTTCTGTCAGTCTGTTTGCCCGATTATTGTATTAGATCCCGATCTATGTGGCTCTCTTTTGCCAGGTGTAATACAATGAAACATATTAACAAACACGATCCAAGCGCTTGTCACCAAACATTTTCATCAGGCTATTTTACCTAAAAAAAATACTCTTAAAGTATCAATCGAAAGCAAAACACTTAGAAAAGGCTATCGTAAGGTTGGCGGACTTTTACGAATCCACATTACCTGAGATCAAGGTATAAACTGGTAAGTAAGTATCAAAATGTAGATACTTTTATTACAAACTTAATGACAATGCTCGGGGGGTTTTGTACCAAAACATTTTACCAATCAGATTAGAGGGTGTCATAACTCGTTTTTATGTAGTTAAATTTAGTTATCGAGTTCACTAAAGGGAAAAATGATTAAGAGCTTAGTAGTATAAATTACACAGAATTGGCATCAAAATTATGTTCCTTCTTACGTCAAAGCTTACCAGCAATCCAAGCGAGGATGTAAAAGCTACCAGTTTCCACCAGTGCTATGCTAATGTGCACCAATACGGCTGCATTTTATAACAAAGGGAAAAATAGACCGTATAATATTTTTCCATGAATGAAAATTTCCCATCATAAATTGATACGATGACGCTGATATTTGTCTCTACGAAAAAAAAAAAATGTGCTAAGGCTTACTTCACTAAAATTCGTATCGAGTGGTTTCGCTATTTAAATAAATATTAATTGAGTTAGTTAATAGACCAGGGTCGATAATGTTTGAAACCAAAACAATATACTGTACGATGAAACCCATTGGAAAAGGAAGAGAATTTATAACAAAAATTAAAGGGAAAATAATCGGTCGGGAAGTGGAAGAGGGTAGGGGGTTGCCTTTAACAAAATAAAAGTCCATGATTTTTTGTGAAAACTTACCTTTTTATGTCCCAAACATACTGTATTTTTTAATTTTAAATATTGTTTTTTTCACCGTATTTTGACTTAATATCTAAAAAGCATCCTCACTTTCAATCGAAAATTGTCACAACAAAATATCAAATCTATTCCACAAAATATCATATCATCTTGTAAAAATGCTTTCAGCAGGACTTTTTGTTCGTTGAAATCTCTACTTTCTGATGGTGTAAAAACATATAAGTATATATATTGTAAACATGTATGTATAAACATAGATGTTGAAAATCCAAAAAAAATACGGCTTGTTTGGGACACAAAAAGGTAAGTTTTCACCAAATGGGGAAGAAAAAACATTTTTTGTAGTTTAAAATAAAAAAAACCAAGGTTTTGCAAAAAGAAGTGTAATAACAAAAGTTATAGATCGCCCGTAAATTATTAATACTTTCATTTTTGTTCATTCTCTTCCTGTTCCGATGGGTTTCATCCAACTATTTTTTTTTAACTGTTTATCATTTTCAAAGGCTTCAGCCCTGCACGGCTAGCACATGATGGCGCGCGAGTTACGTCGCGCGCGAGATAGACTATCCATCCTTGTCTAATTAGAAAGGTCAGAAAAAGACGGGTAGTCTATCTCGCGGGCGAGATAACTCGCGCGACGTCATGTGCTAGCCGTGCTGGTCTACAAGATTTAAAGTCATTTATGTCAGATATTGATAGACAATAATTTGAGTAAGGTTTTATACCGTTTGAAAGACAAAAATCTGCAATTGGTTACAAGCTCTCTGACACGAATTTTATTTGTCTTTTTTTTTCATAGGCTTTACTTGAGCTCAGTTTTTCACAAATATTTTAACATTTCACGTGGATGGTTTAATACAAAAATAATACAGTAACTGAATAATGAATTAAAGTGTTTTGACAAACTTACTGATTATTCCCCTTAAATCATTTAACATTCATATGTAACAGTATTGTAATGTTGTAAAAGAGTATATCTTTAGTCATCATCAAATAGTCTGTAGTATCCAAAGTGCCAAATATATCGCAACTAATCTTTATGCTTATAGGCATAAAGATACATGACAATGTAAGTTAAGCAGAACTGTCTGATATTCATTACAATATTATTAATGTCATTGTAAGTAAATAAATGTTGAGAATAATAATAACGTACAATTTGGGACTGATGTGACTAAAAAAACTTGTCGAGATGACATAATTCGATTCATAAAAATGGATGCTGCAAATTCGGCAATGTTTACTAGGCATAATATTTTTGCTACGCAGCAATTCGCGACGAACTACATCCACCCGAGCCAGAACGCGTTCTTAATATTTTGAAAAACTTAAAAAGAGCATATTACCTATTTGTTTTATTATGTAAACTAACGATAGTAAAGATGAAATAACATTCCAAAATAATAAATAATAATTAATTAACAAATAATTCCTATTCATTCGAAGAACTTGCTTGTAATTCACATTTTTCATATCATCAAATTCATCATATTACATAACATCGGTCATGTCATTTTAGTATGGGAATATTTAAATTTCAGTCACTTACTAATGAAAATAAATATCGCTTTGTTTTGCATCTCTGTGGGCCCGATTTTCAGCGTCGGTTAGACTTCCATACTTATTATATTTCAATGGTTCAAGCTAATAAAATTCAATATTTAGAATTTTCAAAATTAGAAAGTATTGATTTTAGTTTTTTCCAAAGATATGCTACCTTTAAGGTTTATTCTAATTACTCAAAATCATTTTCATTTGTTTTATACTAAGGAAATCAATGATAATCTATATATACATGTATATAAAGTAGTAGTATAGAGTCCTGACTCACTGACTCATAAATGCCCAGCCAAATTTCTTGGGTCTAGAAAGCTGAATTTTTACACAGGTGTTGTTTTTAAGACGTAGGCGAAGAACAAGAATTAATTTTTCAAAATACAATTGTTAAGGGGATGAAAAAGCAGTTATTCCTTTGTATGAAAGTCCGTAATTTTTTAAGCTAGGAGCATGAAATTTTGTTTTTAGGCTACTATTTACAAATGAAAAATATACAGTTATTTTCAAAAAAGATCCCCTACCCCTAAGGTGGTAAAGTGAGGGGTTGAAGTTTGAATAGGAGATTCGTCATTTTTGTAGTTAGAAATGTGGAAATACATAGGTATTTAGTATTTGGGGTACTATTCATAAATCAAATATATTATTATATAACTTTCTGCGATTAATAAAAAAGTACCCCCTAACTGGCTACAATGGGGGGTAAATATTCCCTCTGAGACTGTAGTACTACCACGTAGTTCAACTGGTAGTACAAATGATACACCCGTACAAATGATACACATGCCAGATGTAAACAAAATATACAGTTATATGGTTATGTCCCGTGTATATTATTAACTTATTATGTGCGAAAATCTCGTAAGTTTAAGTCTATATCAAGGTGTTAAAGTAATTTTCCAAAAATAATGGAACGTGTATTTCCCCTGTAATTAGCTGCCTTTGAGCATGTTGAATATAGGTGTTTCCTATCTACAACAGACTTGGACCGTTTTCTTGCAGGTTCTGATGTCACCGCGTTTAGACCGTAAAACGCAGCATCCTTCTTAAGGATTTTTAAAAGATGCAAAATGATTGGTCTTCTTTTTTTAACAGTAAAGAGTATTGCAATGAACAAGTACAGTTGTACTACTGGTAGTACTAGTGACCTTACGGTGTATCATTTTGTACTACCAGTTGAACTACGTGGTAGTACTACAGTCTCGGAGGGTAAATATTGTTTTGGTCAAATTACCTTAAAACTTAATAAAAATGCTCTTCAATGCAAATAGCGAGACACGAATTTCAGCGATTTCAAAAATTCAGCCTCAACGAGATGAAAGGGGGTTGGAAATTTGTATAGGAAAAACTATTTTTATGATTAAATTTACTTGGAACTTAGTAGAAATGCTCTTTAGAACAAATAGCGAGACCCATATTTCAGAGATTATTAAAATTTAACTCCTCGGAAGGAATGAAAAGAGGGTTGTAGTTTGGGAAGGTTTTTTAATGGTCAAATTTACTTGAAACTTGTAAAAATGCTCTTCAATGCAAATAAAGAGACACGTATCTCAGCGATTTCTAAAATTCAACACCTAAAGGGCGTTGGAAAGTTTTTATAAGAGAAAATATTTTTATGGTTAAACTCACATGAAACTTAGTGGAATTGCTCTTTTGTGCAAATAATGAGACGTGCATTTTAGAGATTATTAAAATTTACCCACTCGGGGGTGAAAAGGGGATTTTAGTTTGTAAAGGATTTTTTTATTGTCGAATTACTCGCAACTTAGTAGAAATACTTTTCAGTGCAAAGAATGAGACACGTATATCAACAAATACTAAAATTCAACCCCTCGGGGGATGGAAGGGGGTTGTAAAGTTTGTATTGGAGAAAATATTTTTATTGACAAATTTACTTGAAACTAAGTAGAAATGCTCTTCAATCCAAATAATGCAAACCGAATTTTAGCGATTACTAATATAGTGTTTAGGATACTGTTTAAAATGAATATAATAGATGATTGGGAGAAGCTGCTCCTAAGGGAGTAACCCTTAATTTTGCAGATGCATTGATACCGTAAAATGATTAATTTTAATAAGAATATTGCTTTCTAATGTTTTCAGGAGTTCAGAAACAATATTTAAAAAATCTAGAGAATTTAGGAGAAAAACTTGTAGAGAGAAAATGATAATGTGCGGGGTGTTGTATACAGGGTTATTGGTAATTCGGCGTATTCCCGTTGGGACGTGATAGGGGTGACCATTTGCGATATTTTTGAACCCCATATGCGTTATGCAAAAGTGAACATTTTTGAGTTATCATAATTTTTAGCCTTTTTCAAAATAAGTCAAAAATGCAACAAAAAAATTATATAAAAAAACTAGAGTTTTTTTCTACTAAAATGACTTAAAACAAAAAAAAAGTTATGAAACTTGCTTTGCAGATTATTTTAAAAACCGTTTTCTTAGCTCTCCAACAATTCATAACAACTAGGAACTTACTTCAAAGAAACTTAAAAAGAAAAGCTTTCTTTGTAAGCAGGCGGAAATTCGTATTCGAAGTAAACATAATGTCGTTCTTTAACATTTCCATAAAATTAAATAAAAACAATACCCAATGTAAATAAAACAAAAAATACAAATTTAAATTAAAATGTAATAACCAGTAACAGTTTAGTAGTAATAACAATTAACAATTAATAATAAGTAACAATTAAGACATTTGGTAATTTAGCCTAATTAAAGTTCTTGCTCGAAGTGACTTCCCCTATTGCGTACGCAAAGTCGCATTCTCTTTCCGAGTTGTGACTTAACTACCGAAGTAGTCTAATTATTACGCATCGCATTTGCTGCGTTTATAATTCTTGTTTTGAGTTTTTCCGCGGATGACATAGGCGAGATGTCGTAAACTAGGGATTTCATGTGACCCGAGACATAGAAATCCACCAAATGTGGTCCGATTAAATTGTCGTCAATTATTCCCATCCACACATTGACCGAAAAACGGCGTTGCGACCCTTTTGGCCTCTTTTTATTAGGATTTTTGTGCACTTCGATAATGTTCATTGTGGTAGTTAGTACCTAATCCCATCTTGATCGAATTGGGATTCGTCGGTAAATAGGATTTTTTTCAATAAAGACGCGTCTTCTAAATCCGCTTTTAACATGAATCTACATAAACCTTTCATGGTCCTCTTCGTGAATAACTTGCACAGGAGTAGGTAAGGATAGAATCCTGCATTATGCACTGTAGAAAACGCTTCCCATTGTGTTACAGAGAGTCGTGTGGCGACGGTGTTTGTCGAAATTGTTCATCAATAAATTCTTGCAGAATATCCTCTTCATAATTAACAACATGGACTGGGGGTCTTCCGGCATTAATTTGTCGTCTCTGAACACTATCAGTTTCTCGGATTCGCCTATACACTCCATTAAAAACTGTAACATGGGGTAACCGGCGATCAGGAAACCGACGCGAATAATCTTGACGAACAGCTTCACTGTTACCGTTGCAAAAGCCGTAACAAAACACAATATCGGCGTATTCTTCATTTGTGTAATTTTGAAACATACGCTGTTAATTTTGATTAAGTTCTTCCATATTTCAATTCAAATTAAACTACAATCGTGAGTGTATTTACTTCAAAAAACACGGCGCCATATGTAAAACAAAACCAATGCAAACGTGAAAAGTTTTTGAAAAATTATTCTTTTTTTTTCTTAACCTGCCAGTTGGCTTCCTGCATTGGCTTGAGTACGCATTGAACCTATTTGCAAGATACCTATTCAAACAGCGATTTTATGATTAGTTCGAATATGAACTTCCGCCTGCATCCTTTGTGATCTTTTTTTTCAGTATTTTTGAAATATGTTCCTAGTTGTTATGCATTTTAAAAGAGTTAAGAAAATGGTTATGTTTTTGAAATATTCTGCAAAACAAGTTTCATAACTTTTTTTGTTTGTTTTTGAAGCATTTTAATGGAAAAAAAATCAAAACAATATTAAAATAATATATTGTTTTTCGTCTTGCATTTTTAAAATTTGTTGTCGTAAATGGGACCATTGTCGCTCAGTAATTGCTTGGGCAGGCCAAATCTAGCCCACAACTCTCTTAACTTACTTATTACTGAATCCGCCGACGTATAAGACATTTTAATAGCCTCTATCCACTTAGAATAGGAATCTAAAACAATCGGATGTTTGGCTCCTAGAAAAGGGCCCAAGAAATCAATATGCAGGCGAACCCAGGGTCGCTCCGGCCAAGGCCAGGACCGCGACTGGTGCGCCGGCGGCGCGTCCGCCACCGCCGAGCAGACAGCGCACGCGCGGCAGGCAGCCTCGACGGCTTCGTCGATCCCCGGCCACCACACATAACTGCGTGCTAACGCTTTTGTCTTAACTATTCCCATGTGCGAATCGTGTAACTCTCGTAGGACTTTGTCTCTGCACGCATTCGGAATTACTACTCGATGCCCCCACATAACGCACCCGATCTCCTCGTATATATCCCATCCTCGTCGCCACTGATAAATAAAAGGCGTGCTCCCTTAGCAAACATTTGGTACGCGACTGAGCGCCTACCCTCCATAAGCGATATATAACATACTGGAAGTTAACGCCGTAGGCATTATGTCCACCGTTGGTACATAATATATATTATTATTATGTCCTCGTACCTACTGTGCAAAGACATTGATTAATATATAGATAAATAATCTTCAGGGAACTCACTTTCGTTAGCAGCAGCTTCAATAGCCTTAGACTGCATATTATTCAGGTAAAAAAAATTCAGTATGCACCTGCACGATTTGCTGGTTGGATGAAATTGAAAAATCCAAGCATACAATTGAGAACATATCAAATCTTTCATAATAATTAAAAAAAAATCGTTAGTAACACATAAATCTACAGTATTGGAAAAGGCCAAACAAGGGTCAAACTGAAAGTTCTTAGAAAATCAAAAACTGAGTAGGTAAACTAGCAAGTTATTAGTTTTATTATATCTTTTCAAAATAGTGTCCATTCATGTCAATACATCGCTGCATCCGATGGAACCACTGAGAAAAGCACTTTGCCCACTCGTTCTTAGGGGTCTCTTCACAAAACGTTTTCCTCGAAGTTTTTCTTCCATTTTCGGGAATAAATAAAAATCGCATGGTGCGAGGTCGGGGCTATACGGCGGGTGACCCAGTAATTCCACTTATGACGTCGCCAAATATTCGATCGTTCGCCTGGCGGTGTATCTTCAGTCGTCGCCGTAGAAGGCCGTCCCTTACGCAGATCATCGGTGAGATTAGTGCGACCACGTTCAAACTCATCATTAAACCAGTTGTAAACAGTGGCACGAGACGGGGCTTTATCGCGAAAGGCCAATCGTAACTTTCTTGTTGACTTAAATGATATCAAAAGTCATAAAAAAACATTGCACGAAAGTTTTTTGGTAAAAACAAAAGATAAACGCATTAATTCTTTACTTAATGATAACAACTGACGTTCGACTCAGTGCCATTTACTTGGACAACTCACATAATTTTGGACTTAATGGTTTAATTTAATTTTTTACCAAAATATATTTATTTATGTTAATTTTCATTTGTTATGAGAAAGAAATATAGCTTGGTAAAGTTATAGATTTTTGATAATGAGTCCGTCCCACCGGACAAAATAGGGATCAAATTAAGGGGGGTTTAAAGTGTGTACAAGAATTTGGTAATATTCAATGTTCCATACATGAATATTATGTATCGCTGTCTATATAAACCTAGGGTCCCGTGTATTTGGTGTAATTTTTTAATACTTACGACGACGGTGGTAATTTTTAGTCTTCATCATCAGTTACTCATCACCAAACGGTGCTTTTATAATGCATATTTCTTAAGATCAGGAAATACCAAAATCACTGAATATCTATAAAATTTGAGAATTGCCGTCGATTCGTCATGGATCCTATCGTCAGATCCTGACTTGGTGACAGTGGGACCACCTGATTTAATATTTTAGATGACCATAAGTTGCTGACCAAATGCATTTTTGCAAACACAAACGTTTAAATCACACCCGTAAATAATGAATGCAGATAGAAATTAAAATCGTACCTAAAACGCAGGTTCCTCTAAAGGCGTTTCCTAATTTTTGTCCTCTTATGACAATCGAAAGGCCTTGCACGCATTAAATTCCATGGAACAGCAGATGTAATGTTTGTTAGAATTAGGGTTTTTTGGATGCTCCTAGACTTTAACCAGAGCGTCCTCATTACTATAGGCTCGTAAAAAGTAGATTTATGTTACCCCAAATATAACGCGTGCGAAGCCGCAGGCAAAAGCTAGTATTTAATATAATTTAAATTGCGAACAAGATAATTATGCTTCTCGTCCAAATACATTAAAGGTACAGTTAAGGGCATAAATATATATACGTTCCAAAAACATCAAAAATATATAAACACCTTTATGCCACTTGCAATAAGGTCCATGTATACATATATTTGACACGGGCTGATAGAGGGGAAGTAGTTTATCTTTATTTTTAATATAGGGAAATAAGGATGCGTACTCGGGCTTCCACTCAATGCCCGCATACCTATTTCCCTTAGGCCACGTAGTCCGACTGCGTGGTTCGACTGACCAATCTTTATTTCTTTCTAGGTAACGACACCAGTGTTCGACACTTGTAGATGACATGCACCAATAATCGACCGAAGCTTTTAATTCGAAGATCATAGGGTTATAAGTTATAAATTTATGGTTGCAAAACAAATGAATAATTCTTATCTTCTCTGAATAAGAATTGGTGTCGAACATTGGTCGTTTGTCGAGTACTAGTGCCGTCACTTACGTGGCATTGTATTTCCTTCTTTGTACCATACAACAGTGCGTGTAAGCGTTCTCTCCCTCCCCATCTGCACGCGCATCTATTAAAAGTTGTGAATACCTTCTAATCTGGTGATTTTTTTGGTATAACAACCTGGGTATTTGGCTCTAGTGAATAATCAAACCACGCGTTTTAGATACGTTTTTCTCAAAATTGAATATTCTGTGACTTTCTAGTATATCTTAGTATTTTTTTTCGGTGGAAGACATTATTAATAACTGGGGGTGTGGTCGGTGGTACAGTGGATCTGAAGGGGTACTTTCATACGTGGTTTTCATAAAATTTGTGAGTTTATTGTATCTTGGGATAGGTTATATTAAGTTATTTGGGCAAGCTAATAACATAATATCTTGAAAAACAAGTAGAAACTTCATTCGGCATCGTTTTTCCGTCGAAATCACGAACCGAGAGGGACGCAACTAATTCTTTAAAGTTATAATAATGATCGCTAGGTTGCGGTTGCTAGACCTGTAATAGGCTAAGCAAAGTTTTTGGAAGAGATGTAAAAATATATTTTTTTTTCGATAGTCGTCATCTTAAAGATCAAGGAACTGCGGCTCTTTTATTTTTATTTCCTCTAATATTTTAGAATTTTTTTTTTGTTATGGAGTTGACGTTTGTAAACTTTAATCGCCGACAAGCTTGTTGCCTTTGTACTTAATGAAAAAGAAAAAAAAAACGTTTACGTTCGTTTCATGTGATCAGTGTTTTTAGAAATATTTTTAACTACCTCAGAACTAACCCCGGACTTTAAATTTTGCCGGATTGCCGGAATTCATTGCGTGGATTGTACCATTCAAACGTGCTTTCGTGGCTATCAAAAAGCAGGACAAGAGTCGTCGTGAAATGAAGAAATCGGTGTCCAAGAAGCAGTGCCAAAGGGGTCGAAAATAAATCGTAGTCGACGTAGACGTAAATATCGTGCAAAGGTCGTAGAGTAAAGCGGCAAAATTGAAAGTCCGGGGTTAGTTCTGAGGTCGTTAAAACTATTTCTAAAAACACTGATCACATGAAACACAACCAACTAGAAAAGAGCCGTTGAATTGAATCGTTTGTTTATTTTGATTTGACATGACAATGACAGATATAGAAGTGACAGTTTTTTTCTTTTTCATTAAGTACGTTGGCAACAAATTTGTCGGCCATTAAAATTAACAAATGTCAACTCCATATCTAAAAAAATATTTCTAAAATATTAGAGGAAATAAAAATAAAAGAGCCGCAGTTCCTTGATCTTTAGGATGACGACTATCGAAAAAAAATAATTAAATCTCTTCCAAAAACTTTACTTAGCCAATTGGTTGACTTTGGGTGAAGTCACACTGTTCGCTCGTTCCCTTAAAACCTTAATTGCAAAATATCAAATTGCTGACATACGGGTCGTTTTCAAAAAAATTGTACATAGTTAAGGGCTTAATGAAAACAAAATCACGATCGCGTCCTTTGTATAACGAAAGTTAGTCATACAACCTGTATGGGTAACTTTCGTCACACAAAGGAATCAATTAAGTTTTGTTTTAATTAAAGCCCTTAACTATGTACAATTTTTTTGAAAACGACCCATACATGCTTATCAAAATATCAAATTCCCGCAATACCAGTATTTTTATACATATATTATGTTCCTTTTTAAATCAGTTATAAAATACCATACCTACTTATAACACCATGTTCCCTATAAAACCTTATGCCATAAATATAAAAAATTCGTAATCACAAGAATCGCAAAACACTGAAATATTTTACAAAACTGATTCGGAGAACTCAATTTTCTCGAAACAACTTGATCTCACCTAGGGCTTGCAAATATTCGATAGATTCAGATATTCGAATATTTGACTTTTAATTTGAATGTATTCGAATAATTCGAATACTATTCGAATAGGGGAAGATGGGGTGGCTTCGTACACAGGGAGCATTCGTACAGTGGTCATATCTTGACTATCCAACATGCTGAAGCGTTCATATTTGTATGCGTCACTGCCGCTCATATATGCATAGGCTACCCTTAAAAAGTGATGGCAGTGCGGCAGCAGATTTCGCCGGAAATAATTAATATGTGTTTTCGCGATCCGAAAGTAATTTTTGGTTCTCCTTTGAATACTTCCATCTCTAATAAGTTTTACTCAAATTTGAAAAAATACTTTTGTATACTTTGTAATTAGACGCTTGACATTAATTTGTAAACAATGGTTTTGGGATTACTATAACGGTTTTTTTTCTTTCTTATTTCTTTTCGGATCGTTCTGGTTGGGGTGCCTTCGTACAGTCAAAATGTATGTAATTTCATACTGTGTACGAATGCACCCCATGTAAGTTAAAAAAATGCATATCAAGAATAATTATAATTACAAAACCAGGTGAGTAAGATATGCCTGAAAGGTGACTGAAACAGGTGAGATAGATGAAAATCCAATGAATCCTGGAGAAAAACGAATAGTGTACGAAGCCACCCCACGTGTGGGGTGCATTCGTACGATTCCCACTTTTTGGGAAAACGATTATATCTTGGCACAGTTGCTTTGTATCCAAACTGAAATACACAATTATTATAACCAAATAAGTGAGAGATACAGTAGCATTCATCTCATTTTAAAACAGCGGTTAGTTTTTTTTTAATAATTCTTAAAGTAAAAAGTGTACGAAGCCACCCCATCTTCCCCTATACTGAAAATTAAAGAAAAATGCAGGCTTTGATGCTCATTTTCACTTATTTATCAGTCTGAAAGCTCAAAAAATCAACATGAATATTTTATATAAATAAAAAGTACTTGGTTGTATAGAATGAATAAATAATAACTAGAATTTAAATATTATTATGTTCAAAACAACTGCAGAAGGTACGAACAGCAACGATTTAGTATCAATTGCACAAATATTATGCAGGTAGGTACTTCAATTGAACGACGACAGAATCAACAACAAAACTAAAAGAAAATAGTTAAAATGGTGAAATATATGTATGTGTTAAATTATTAATGTAATCAACACAAAACTATATTGATATTAGTGAATTAAGTGATACAATACAATGTAAGTTTGCTGATTGAAAATTCTCTCGGCTACCTTACATTTAAACTAAACTGAACCATTACATACAATTTCACAAAGTAACAAAAGTAATCAACGAAGTGATTAAAATATGTAAAAAGATCGTGATATCAAAAAAATCTAAAGTTACAAATAGCAACGATTTATAACAATTAAATAAAGACAGAATCAACAAAAAAAATAAAGGTAAGTAAGTGAAATCAACAATCTAATCAAATAAACAAAAACAATCAACCAAGTTAATAATATTGCTACGTTAAAAGGTTGGAAGGTTGTTTTTTGTTTAAAGTTTTATGATGAGCTGACTGCCAACCTCCAGTGGTAGAGAAGAATTTGAAGAAGAAAAGGTTGGAGGTGGGTGAATGGGATGGGGGAGTGAGACATAGACAGCCGACCATCCCCGATAATTTCCGATTAGTGCCGAGGCAATGTTACATCCGTCTGTCCGAATAAATATTCGAATACTCGAATACTATTCACCGCATTATTCGAATATCCGAATTGCAAGCCCTAATCTCACCTAAGCATGATCATGTAATACTTGATAAATCCAACGGAAGATTTCCGATAAACCAGATTTTCGATATACCAGGTTTCAGAACACCAGATTCCCAGAATACCAAATATCAAACAAGTACGTTCAGGTGTACCCACGCAAACCTTGAGCAGAGTGTAAAAAAAATCACCTAGTCATTTAATTGTTTCTTCTTAGTCCGCTGTGGACTCTATACCAGACATATAGGTACTCTTTGTTTTGCATTCACCCAACTAGCTTTAACCTGCGACTTCGTTTGCGTAAGTACAAACTTAGTCACTCCTTTTCTTTTCCTTGGAAATGAGTTTTAAAAAATGCTGGTTGCTGTTTTATGTAAAAATATTTTGAATTCATCAAGTATGATTTTTTTTCATAATTTATTTTTTATTCGGACTGTATTTGCCAATTGCTAATCATAATGTACAATACTTATAAATTGATGACAATTAAATTTTGATATTTACAGTTGGTTTTGTTGCCTTACCATACTTTTGTAATCTACCAAATTAAATATTTTGTGTTTTAGGAATTTAGGCATTCGGAAATCAAGTATAATCAGCATTTGGTGTACAGAGAATTAAGTTAACTGACAATCTGGTATTCTGAATATCTGGTAGATTAAGAAACTCGGTGATTCAAGTACATTGTGTTTTGCCAGCCTAGTGTTATCAAAATCTGGTATTACGGGAATTCGGTTTCAAAGGGAACATGGTGTTTAGAGAACACGTTGCTATGGCAATTCGACATAAAAAGAAACACGGTAAAAAGAAAGTCAAGTATAATGGGAATGTCATTTTTGGGAATCGGGTTAATCAGCAGCATAGTATTTAGCAGTTCTGATAATTGGGCGTTATTTCAAAAATAGTACCTACCTGTTAAGGACAAAAGTAAACAACGGTATTTTTTCCATTACGTCACGTCAAAATTAGTCATATATTTATATACACGGCGGAATTTAATCGGTGATCAGGAATCCAAAAATCTTAATTATCAATCTACATAGAAACCAATACGTGAGATCTCGTGCAATATAGCTCACAATCTAATTAATCACACTGAATTAACATCGGTAAAATGTACACTGGCTGAATAAATGGACACCCTACTTTTATTGAAGGGAAGTTACTCGTTAGGGTACATACGTCAAGTGCTTGCTGGCTTTGGCGGGAAACTAGACAGATCAGACGTCAATAAATGATTGCCGCCATTTGTTATGAATTTGACAATGACAGATTGACAGCTTATTGCTCATTTATGTTTTAAGTTTCTATGGCTGATAGTTTGAAAAGAGGTATTAAACTTTTCAGACTAAACCATTAGTAGGGTGACAATAAGTTTTAATTAAAATTTAATTTCAACTTAAAAATTAGTTATGATAAAAAAAAACTTGGTTCCACTTAAGTACTACATAAACGTGACCGCCATCGATTACTGAATTAGAAAAATGGGTTCCTGTTCACCGATTAAATTCCACCGTGTATATACTGCCCTCAAGTCAATAGGCGATATTTCAAATTAAATAAGCATAGCAGATTAAAACTTCACCTGTTCGTAATATGGTTGAACTTACTGTTTTGTCTGAGATGCCACCATTTCTCTTAAGAGGCCGTACACAAAATTTTGGTGGTTTTGCTTCTTTTTGATATTTTACAGTTAATATTCTATTCTAATAGGTACTGCTATTCTATAAGTTTGAATGCACGTCATGAAATATCATTTCAGTTCTAATCGAATAAATGACTTACAAATAAATGAGGTACTTTTTCAGATTTGTCGAGTATTATAATGCGAGATTTAGGTTATTTTAAAACATTATATATTGCTAATTTTTTTCATTTTTTAGATGTTGTTTTAAAGCAATGGATTGATTTTGAACTGAACTTTATTAGTGTTGTTTTAATTTTATGAACGATAGTTTTAAGTAGTCGTAATCAAAAACAATGTTTTGCCCATTTTCTGTAAAACTTTACCAAGTTAATCATTTTTTTACACAAAAAAAAATAATGTAGGTGGTAAAAAGTAATTCATACATTTTTTAGACAAATATTACAGTAATAAATTGAATTTTTTTCATACCTATTAGACGTCAAAACGATTCGTGAATATGCGATATTCTAAACCTCTTACAGCAAAATTCACAAAACAGTCGCCGGTTTCAGGTCAATGCATCAGTATCAAATAATAAAAACAAAAAAGTAGCTCATACATTCGTTTAAAGTTGAAATTATCTTTCGTGTAGCGCATTAAAATTTGTAGAAGTAAAGTATTTCAACAGTAAAATCACGTCTGTAAAATCAGGTAAATCGGCGAAATCGGCAAAATTTCGTATACGGCCTCTGAAAGCAGTATTAGTTAATTTTCGTGACGTAATGGAAAAATTAACGTTGTTAATTTTTGTCCTTAACTGTTGGTACTTTTTTTGGCAGACGCCAAAAGTGAGCGACTCTGTTGTCAGGTTGGTAGACCTGGGTCGCAGGTTGCATTACACGGTTAAAAATACGAAATAGTGGTCGAAGATGATCATGTGATTTTGAACTTTGTTATCAAGTCATTAATATTATATTGTGCAACAAGGGAAGTAAGAAGGGGATACCTAACGAGAGTATTAGAAGCCCGACGCCAAAGGCGGGCGCCTTTTAATGACTGGAGTTTGTTATCCCCTTACTACCCAAGATGTACACAATGTTTTTCAACACATTTGCAAGGAAACAAAACTAGACCATCTATTACGGAAAACAACAATTAAAAAAATAGTTCTGGCACTCTACTCAATAATAGACATTGTCAACATGTCAACTTTTTTCAATATAGTCTTCCACAGACAATGATCTCGGATTGTACCGATTTACAAAAATAATTTTATAAAAATAATTGCAAACGTTTCTGAAATAATAGTAAAATTTAAGAATAATGCAGTTAAAAGTACCGTATATTTTTTATATACAGAAACATTGGTTGGTAGCCAAGTTTTGAAAATAGGAAATAAGCCTTGGCTGTTTTTAAACCTATATAGTCTGAAACAACGTTTTTTATTTAAAAACTAAACTAACTCACGTGGGAGTTATTAAAATCCATAACTCCCACGGGAAGTAAATCTACTATAATTACTCTATGTATACGCCTGCGTGTAATATCACCCTTTCCGAGCAAGTGTGATGAAAATATTATTTTATATGCATATGTCTCTTGTGCAAATAAACAGAGATAGCCGTAACAAACGTTGCCAGCTTGTCATAAGGCACGTTTTTACTGGAGAAGCCAATAAAGGTATGGAGAAATTTAAAAGTTACAAAGCTTAACCTTGGTTCATGTAACATTTATTACTCCTTATGACCTCAGGAATGCTTGGTAGAAATCTCTCACAATCCTCCCGGGCATCCTGTATATCCCAGTCTGGCAGCCATAAGAGAGATATGGCAGTATACAGGAATCGTGACCGTTTTTCTTGACTTTTACAGTCCATGTCGATTTCAGTACTTATTTTATAGGTCCAAAACTTGTTCCATGTTAAGTTTATCCGCCTGTTTGTTTCTGTCTGGACTCTGTAAATAATACTTATTCAAGCATGGTGTTTCTTTTTCCAGTTAAGTTTATTTATGAAGCTTTCCGAAACTTACTGCATTTTTATCTCCGATCCTCTGGTATCCATTTTTAAACGGCTCACGCTATACATAATTATATAACTGGTGAAAACACGATAGTTTCTAAATTTTCGTCGCACTCATCTAGGGTTTCCAAATACTTTTCCGAGATATTAGAGTCTAAAGCTATGGCGTAGTCTGGTGGGCGTACCTAGTCAATGAAAGCAATGTAGAGGGGTCTCCGTCGTTCTGCGTATTTTTGGATGATTATTTCCAAAGTGTGGATGTGATCTGTTGTGGAGAAGCTTTTTCTAAAACTGCTTGTTCAGTTTATACCTAGATCTCAGGTAACGTGGATTCGAAAAAGGTCACCAATCGTATAATGGCATTTCCTAAAAATCTGTTGAGAGTTGAGACACAAAAATAATTATACGTAATGCTTTAGAAAAAAGTTTTCTTAAATAAAAATCGCCTGAACCAATTTTTTATAATATGTTTTGCCTAAAAAAGAGTGACGGGTCCAACACAAAGATCTTAGACCATTCGTTTTTTAAAATTCACAAGTGGTATTGATGCAGTATTAACCATAATTTACAAAAAGTCTTCCAGACGGCTTATATGTATAATACGTGTAAATAGCATCCTAACGAAGCCATTAAATCAAATAAAGAATGATTGAAAAGCAAAGTGTTATAGTTAAAACCGGTTACGACGCCTTTACTGCGGACACGAAAATTATTTGAAAAATAACAACAAATTATTTATTTAAAGTTTTTCGATGATATTTTATAAAGAAATGTTTCATATTTTTAGTACTCGTAGTTTTGGGTGTGGGGACACGTAACTCTAGCGAATTTACCAACTTCATAATCATAATACAATTCTAAAACATCCTTTTCCATTTCCGTGTCGTAATTGTTTTGCGATGAATATTCTAATAAACTCGGCTATTTTAAAGTTCAATGTACTCCCAAACCGTCCCCAAATCTAAAAATGTATGATGACGATGACATACAGATAAGGGTTGTAAAGTTTAATAAAAATTACCCTTTCTTTACATGTACTGGAGACCTGGTTTTTTTTTACCAGCTTTTATAAAAGTCCACACTATTCAAAAAAACTCGACGAATTGATAATCTCCTCCTTTTTTTGAAGTCGGTTGATAAAAGGGCGTTTTCCAAAAAAAGTGTACATAAATAAACAAAAAAATTGTAGTGTTCAATTAACGTATCTAAATGTATGGCTAATTTTTGTGACGAAATGGAAAAAGTAGAATTTTCTTAATGTTGTTCTTAACGATGTATCCTTTTTTTGGAAAACGCCCAAAACCCTTTTTGGTTTTCACGTGTACCTATATTTAATGCTATCATAATATAAAAATAATATATCAAAGTAAGTATCTAAATTATGCTCATGAAGCAATAGATGATTTTTTATTAACTCGTTGAACTCGACTGGTAAATAATCTACCCAACAATGAATCATTTTTTTTTTCAATGTAGTTTCCCGAAGGAAGTGCATTTGTTACATTTGTCAAATATGGACAATAACCCTCAAAATCGATTTCTCGTCAAATAACTCACTAACCGCCGCCTAAATTCTGTCATCAGTTGAAAATCTTTGCCCGCGGATATTTTTCTTGAAATGCCTGAACAGGAAATAGTCACAAGGAGCTAGATCAGGGCTATATGGGAGGGTTGTTGATCGTTTCGCAGCCATTTTGTTGCAATGCAAGCTTTGTTGTGCGGGGGTATGCACTGGTGCGTTATCGTGCAAAATCAGAATTCCTTTATTAATTTTAAGGTCGTTAGGGGCTATTTCGACAAAGGGGTAATTCAAACTAATTACAATAACTTTTATACTATTTGCCTTGTACAACAATGTTATCTATTATGCTGAACGGTGAACTACTTGCTTCCTCACCAAATCATAGACGGCGTTGCTCACACAAAATCTGCAAAACCGACAGGTCTTTTTTGCCAGTTGCCTATTTTTGCAAGTTTTTAAGGGAATCGCTCGTCAAGTTTGTAACTTGACTTAGTTTTCACAATATTATACTACGAGTTGTGGAAATATGAACCGTAAGTTGTTTTCTGCTAATTTGTTTGTAACAAATATAAGTTTTAGAATATGGAAGACGGATAATTTCAACTAGCCTAAAGTTGCAATTACCCCGCTTAATTTTCTATGGCGTTCTAAAACAGTACTGATGTCCAATTTATCGGTACTCTCCACTTAATACGATTTGTTCCCGACTCGTCGTATTCCTGTTTCGTCGCATTCCTGATTGGTCGTATTCCTGATTCATCGGATTTTTATTATCGAATAAAACTATGCAATTACCACGGCTCCACTTACGTTTTAAAAATGAAAAGATTTTATTACAACAAAAGCGTTTTACTATAAGATATTTTTTACATATATTGGTATTATATTATTAAACAAAGCCTATTTAAACATTCAATGACTGTCATTTTTTTATCAATAAAATCATTGACTGTTTCCCGTTCTTGGTGATATATGGGTCGTTTTCAAAAAAATTGTAAATAGTTAAGGGCTTTAATTAAAACAAAACTTAATTGATTCCTTTGTGTGACGAAAGTTACCCATACAGGTTGTATGACTAACTTTCGTTATACAAAGGACGCGATCGTGATTTTGTTTTCATTAAGCCCTTAACTATGTACAATTTTTTTGAAAACGACCCATTTTTGAACATCTTTTGCTCGACGAGTTTTTATCGTACTCGGACAGTGTAACTGCATTTTTCTAATCTTGATGTCTTGATGTTGAGCTTCCACTCGCAGTAGTTCGATAAATGGAAAAAGGGAAGGTTTCTTAGGGATTCTATGATTTAACCGGTTATTCCATCCCTCAATAATGTATTCTTAAGAAAACACTGGCTCTTCAATATTTAGATCACTTTCCCTTCACGTCTCTTAGTCATCGGACACCTGGTACCTATATATATGTATAATTATGTAGAACTGCTCTTTGGGAAGGCGCATAAATAATGGTCCATTATTTATAATGATTTTATATAAATACTTCCGACGAAACGGGAATACGACGAGTCAGGAATCCGACGAATCGGGAATGCGACGAAACAGGAATACGACGAATCGGGAACAAATCCTTAATACAACCTTAGCATACCCGAAACACTTTGTTAATTAATCAACTTTTGGTAGTTTTAATAGTGATTTACAATACAGTGTGTCTCTGGATAGGTGCACAAACGAATAGGGATAAAACTAAATGCAATTTCACCAACAAAGAAATAATTGGAAAGAAATAAAATAAATATCGGAATAAAGTAAAATATTTTGTGTCATAATGTAAAATATTTTGTGTCATAATGAGCTCTATTGAGGTGATATAAACGATTAGTTCCTGATTCGCCGGATTCCTGATTCAACGGATTCTTCTTTCGCCGGATTCTTGTTTCGTCGGTTTTTTTTTGTTTAAGGAAAACTAACGAAATATCGCGGTTTTACCTATGTATTCAAAGGCAGATATTTCGGTACGAACGTAACAGATAAATAACGTTTAAACACCATAACTACTTCCTGAGTATAGTCAATGACTACATCCTAGGAAGAATAACAATTATAGAATGTTAACATTGTTTCAATTGTTTTGTAGTGAGTGAATCTATCTTCTAATATATAAAATTCTCGTGTCACGGTGTACGTTATTGAACTCCTCCGAAACGGCTCGACCGATTCTTATGAAATTTTGTGTGCATATCGGGTAGGTCTGAGAATAGGACAACATCTATTTTTCATACCCCTAAGTAACATGAAAGAAAAAAAATGCAGCGGGCGAAGCCGCTGGCGGTCGCTAGTATTCTTATAATATGGATACTATTCAAAGGAAAATAGTAATTTCTTTGATTATCCGATAGTGACAACAAAATAGTAATTCATACAATAATGAAAATAACTTCATGTTTTCTTAATTAAAGTGATTTTTATTGTATATTAATACTTCCGACGGAACAAGAACCCGACGAAACAAGAATTCGGCGAAACAACAATCCGGCGAATCAGGAATTAATCAAATAAACGGTTTTGGTTTTTTAAGCCTAGAGCATTTCCTATGCCATTTAAATAAATAAATAAATGAAAATCGTTTAATTTTTGGGAAAGTCCTGATAGTTCATAAAATTACTTAAAATATTACCATATCACCTCATGTTATTATTAGCTATAATTATTTACCAACTCATTATCTTTTATTAAAAAAAGAATTACGTGTCTAATGCAAACACGTCATTTTTGATAAGAGGTCAAAGATTTTTTTCCGTTTCCTATACGTTGTAATTTTTTTGTTTGGCATATTATTTGGTTGATACAAGTAATGCTTTAGAATTTAAAAACCGTTTATGTCATCACAATAGACCGCATATGAGGCGAGATTTTTCACTTTGTTCCGATAGGGTTAACAGCAATCAATGATATTTAATAAAAAAAAAGACTGACTTTTTTTGGTCGATGAAATTGCATCTAGTTTTATCCCTATTCGTTTGTGCACCATATCCAGGGACACACTGTATATATTTATTTATAGTGCATAAATAAAAGTACTTTTATTACAATGTTTGTACAAATATAAAATAATAATAACTGGGCTTTTCTGGTTGTTTTATTTTGAACTCAAGAACTTGCACTTCGAAAGCAATAGGTACCTACTTGTTGATTAGGTTACTGTTGGGTTTTTTTTTTACAAAGGATTACTTTTATTCTCTTAATTCGATTTATCGACTATGTTGACCGACATGTGTCCCTGCATTATAATCTATGCAAAAAGTTGAAATTACCCCTCCTAAATGATAAAATGTTTTTTTACGAAACAGGCTTGTAGAATGGCTGTGAGGTATTATTTTGAATGAACCTTGCCGTACGGTCTGGCTTCCAATTTCAGTACCATCACAGCATCAATATAACTAATATATGTTATAGTTTGAAATTGCCCCACCGCGGGGTTATTGCAACTTGTTCCTTACAGGAACTAGAAGAGATAATTTAAAACTTCGATATCTCAGAATAGGGTTTATTATTATTACAATAAAAAACATACAAAATTTGGTTGCTAGGTTACAGTGTGACCAGATTTAAATTGATCATTATGCCAGCTGCTTGCCTAAATTTTGCTGAAGCCTGCTAAATAAATTAAAAAAAAATGTTAAATTCTGCTAAATAATAAGGTCTAATTCAACAATGATTTAAAAACAATTAATTATTTTTAATTTTCCGTCTCTTTGGTGTCCATATTTTTATAGAGAACCGTCGAGTTTTTTGCGTTCTTATTCATATGTTTTGATGGTATAATAGTAGATTATACACCGAGGGGATAAAGCACAGTTTTATGTCACGGGCGCGATATTGAATCCTGAACGTAACGAAGGACTCCAGATTTAACTCCCGAGCGCAGCGAGGGTGTTACGTGTTAATTCCCGAGCGAAGCGAGGGAATTAAGAAGAGTCCTGAGCGCAGTGAGGGGTTCAAGCGCGCCCAAGACGAAAACAGCTTTATCCCCCAAGGAGTGTACTCTACTTTTCTCACCTTTTGCGAGACAATAAAAAAGCGAGTCTACTAAAAACAGCGTTTTATTATAGTAAATTAAAATTAAAAGTGAAAATTGATATTTGAAACATTAGTCCAGTTGTGGAAAGACAATATTTATTTAAAACTTTGCAGTTATCACCAATGTATTTTATTGCAGCGTCTTACAATACTCGCGGCTTTTGTTTAATTTCAAATGTGATCCATTCAGCTTGCCGTGGCCAGCTCGATTTTAGAAAATGTTCGATTTTCAAATTAGGTTCGACGCGGCGGTGGCGGCGGCGCCGCGCCCGGCCTTCGAGTATTACGAAATTAGACTTTAAGGCCATTGTAATAAGAACTATGAAAAGTGAAAATATTACAACCCAGCGAGTTATAATGAGATTCAGTACAACATTACACCCCGGCTAAAGCCAAGGGCTTTAATGAGTTGGTTTGCGTAAGGTTTGCATGATATGTAATTTGGCATTGTCGAGCAGGTGGTGTGAAAACTACATTGTTCTGAGACAACAGGCTCATGTCTCAGCATATTATGCTGCGAGCCGGATCAGCTGCACAGCGCTAGTTTGAGACTGCACCAATCTCGCGGATACATTTCAGCGAGTTACAATGGAAATATTACACAACACTTTATTTTTATTTAATTAAAATTATAAAGGAAGCTGTTTAATAGTGACGTCATAAAGGCAGGGCCTCTTCTACAAAGTCAAAACGATATTGCGTTTGACGTATTTTAGTAGCCGTTTTTAACTCGACCACCGTTACTGTCAAATCACAGATAACCTCTCTATAGATTCCGCCTATTATTACAGATTTAGCTCGATTAAAAAGGTCACCACAGTTGGTGGTAGGTGCGGGTTGCGAGGAGGTCGGTAACAGCGCTGCGATTGGCTGTTTCGAAAGTAGCACGCTTTGTCACATCATGGCGCCAGAAGCGTAGTGATGGACGCGTTGCGTTGGTCGTTAACGTCTTAGCGGTGCCGCCAAGAAGCTTATATATGCCACTGGAGATAGCACCTAGAACTATTTTGTGAAGACAAGTTTAATGACCCCTAGTTATGTTTTTATCCCTCTCACACACTAACCGAAAATGCTAGGTTAAAAACAAAAAGTCCCAATCAGAAAGTGTGATGGATAGATGAGCCCAAGCTTCTTGGATGAGCTAAGCAAGATTTCACAAGGTTTTACGCTTTACTCAAGTTATATTCTTGGTTTATTGATTTATGATGAGTTTTGATAAATTATATAGGAAAATCTACTTTAAAGTCAATAAAAAACCTAAGCAAAAAATCGGCTCTTTAGGATCTTTATTACTCTGATTTTTCATAGCTGCTATTTTAATATTATAGCAATAATGACCAAATGATCAACTTGACACTATGGCTGGTCTGTCGAAATAAAGTTATCACATCGAATGTTTATATGAATAAAAAAGTGTATAATTATTTAATTCGCAATTTATACAATGTACCTAATGTGTTGTGCAAAATTTCAGTGTTTGGGAACCAAATTCTAGCACTAGATTTCACAGGTACGAGGAGCGTTCAATAAATTCTAGGTATGAGAAAGAAAACAAAAGCATAGGTACGATTAGTGTTTTATTTTTATATTTCTATATATTTCCCCCCTATGTATAAGATCGTATAAGATCTGTCAATTAGTTTTTTAACCCCTCATAAAAATATTTTTTGTCTTATGTCAAAATGCTTCACCACCGCTGCCTTCAACGCTTCATCATTAGAAGATCGATGTCCACGTCGATCAGTTTTAAGGTTAGGAAACAAAAAGCAGGTGGGTGAGTAATAGTTTCGAACCCAAATTCAAGAACAGCGGCCTTGGCAACATGAGCAGTATGCACAGGGGCGTTGTCATGAAGAAGCAGCACTCCTCTGGTCAATTTTCCCCTCCTCTATGATTGCTTCCCGTAATTAGCGTACAATGTTAGCGTAGTACTCTCCAGTAATATTTAAACCCTTTTCTTTATAATCTATTAATAATATCACTTCATAATCCCAGAATATTGTTGCCATGAATCATGCCAGCTGAAGGGACGACTTTGAATTTCTTGGAATGAGGTTTTCCTTTAACGTGCCACTGTATCGACTGATCGATGACCCCAAGTTTCATCTCCGGTATCAACTTTTTGGAGTAATCCATCAGGGTTTTCACCACACAGCTCAATGAAGTCGGAACAATAAGCAATGCGCGTATGCTTCCGAAACGGTGTCAACATTCGTGGTACTTTTGGAAATGTTAAGATGATCGTGGATAATAGGTACATTGAGGTATATTAACTAGAGAAGCAAATGTCAATCCAAAGCGACGCATAAAACGTGTCAACTACTAATAATCGCGACGTAGCTTTGAAACCAACAATATTTGAACAAAAAAAATATACCTATCTCTTTTACACATATTATACGCTAGTAATACAGAATCATGAAATCATCTGGAATAGACAAAGATGGCGAGCTCACCTCATATGAAAAGTTCAGTGTTGCCTACAACATGAACATTTCCCCCAAAAAAATCGAGTAAATACTTTGTTAATATGAATTAATATATTGTTTTAATATTACATTTTTTTTCATTTCTCGCTTACAAGAATGGTAGTAATTGCAATTAATATTCTATTTGACGACGTCGTAGCCTAGTCGGGAGTGAAGCTAGCGGTCCCGGGTTCGATCCTTGGTTTGCAAAATGGTTTCCTTTGCATTTTACATTCTTTCTATAGTTGGGTATTTGGCTGTTTGCTTCCAAAATCGATATCTGGGGATCTGTGTACTCTCCAACAGCTAATCCGTTGACAGATTGAGAAAAAATAGCCGCCATCTTGAATTTTTTAGTTATTCGACCGATTGCTTCCAAAATCGATATCCCAGATCTGTGTGGTCTCCAACAGCTAATCCGTTGACAGATTGAGAAAAAATAGCCGCCATCATGAACTTTTTAGTTATACGACTGATTGCTTCCAAAATCGTCTGGGGATCTGTGTACTCTCTAACAAGAAATCCGTCGACAGAATGTGAAAAAGTAGCCGCTATCTTGAACTTTTTAGATATTCGACTGATGGCTTCCAAAATCGATATCTGGGGAACTTTGTGGTCTCCGACAAAATATCGAATTCCCCGAAAACTCAGGGAAATGAAAAAAAATGCTTTACTTGCAACACTGGGCCTACAAAAATATACATACATACATACATAAATCACGCCTGTTTCCCAGAGGGGTAGGCAGAGACCACTTCTTTCCACCTGCTACGATCCTGACAAAGCTCTTTCGCTTCTTCCACATTCATACATCGAGTCATGCATGCACGTCGGTTTCGGGTACTTAAGATTCGGCCCTTTTCCAGTATTTCCCCGATTTGATTCAAAAAAGTACGCCTAGGGCGCCCCCTTCCGACCCTTCCACTCACTTTAGCACTGTAAATTTCTTTTGTCAATCTTTTTTCATCCATCCTTTCCAAATGACCGAACCATCGAAGCATGCCCTTTTCAATTTTAGTCACTACATCTTCTTTCAGACCACACTTCTCTCTGATGTTTTCATTCCTTATTCTATCACACAGTTTCACACCACACATACTACGCAAAGAGCGCATTTCTACTGCATTTATGCGACTTTCATGCTTATCCTGCCACACCCAACATTCACTACCATACATCAGAGTAGGGGCCAACACTCCATTGTGAACAGCCAGTCGAGCTTTTTGTGAAAAGCCCCTTCTGCTCACAAAGGAGTGCAGGGCTCCATTTATCTGATTTCCTGCATTCACCCTCCTCTCAATATCCTTCTCACACTTACCATCTCTTGTAAACATACTTCCCAGATACACAAATTCACTCACTTGTTCTACTAGTTCACCATTTATATTTATCACGCACTCAGTAATCTCTTCGTCCTTTTCTATCACCATGACCTTGGTCTTAGCGACGTTTACTTTCATACCCTTTTGTTTAAATCTCTCATTCATCACTATCACCATCTCCTGCAACTCAAGTGCCGATGGAGCAAGTATAACTTGATCATCGGCATATAAGAGGCATTTGATGAGTAACTCTTGCATACGCAAACCCTTATCACACTCTTTCAAATCTCGCATACAACTGTCCATGAATAGATTGAACAGCCACGGTGAGGCAACACAGCCCTGTCTAACACCTCTAGAGATATTAAACCAGGCCGAGTATGCCCCATTGATCCTGACACAGGCCTTAGAGCCCTCATAAAGGGACTTCAAAGCCTGTACCAGGTTGCCGCTCACTCCATACATAGACAGCACCGTCCATAACTCTTTTCTATTTACCCTATCATAGGCCTTTTCCAGGTCTACAAAAGCACAGAAAACCTTTTGGTTGACAGCCAAAAACTTTTCTGCGATGGACCGTAGTGAAAAGACCTGATCCGTACATCCCATTCCCTTTCGAAATCCCGCTTGTACATCCCAGATTTTGACATTCGTAACATTCACTACCCTTTCAATTAAAATCTTCGCATATACTTTGCCAACAACACTAAGGAGGCTGATACCGCGGTAGTTTTTGCAGTCTTGCTGTGACCCCTTTCCTTTATACAGAGGGACGATAACGGCCTTAATCCAATCTTCCGGGACTTGACCGCTACTCAAACATGCATTGAAAAGGCGGTCAGCATTTCTATCGACACTCTATCACAACCTGCAGACTTTCCCGCTTTCATACTTTTTAAAGCTTCCACGATTTCACTCATGCTAATCACACTTTCATCTACTCTAGTTGCATCCTTATTCTTGCATTCTGGCTCAAGGCATACATCTTCGCATTCAAACAACTCCAAAAGAGTTTAATATTCGACCGGAAGTTGTCAGAGAAACTCCTATCATACTTTTCATTTAGTAAATCTTTCTTTCTAGCCACAACTTCTTTCACTCTTTTCTTTGATCTAATATAATCTTCTTTTTTTCTATCACTTAGATGTTGTGCTGGCTCTACAGCTACAAAATCCAACCAACACTTTTTCTTCTCTTTCACTACATCATCTACCTCTCTATCCCACCATTCCGGACGTTCATTCTTGCTGTTTTTTCTCTTTACTACACCGCATACTTCAATGGCCGATTTAACCATTCCATTCTTCATAGTCTCCCATACATTATTTACATCATTCTCGACTTCACTGTCATTCATCTTATTAACACATTCAAAATAATCTTTCAGCTTCCTTACGTACTCATCTTTTATAACTTGATCATTCAGTTTCTCTACTTTTATCCTCTCTAACGCAGTTGTCGGTACGGAAACACGATGGCGCCAACGTGTGAACAGACCCCTTACTCGTGTTACCACTAAGAAGTGATCTGAACCTACGCTGACCCAACAAAAATATCTGCTATTTTATTAAAGTTTTCGTGTTAATTATATTAATTTGCATACAGAAACAATATATTAACCTGTGAAAAGTAATTCCGTGTGCCTTATTGTGTCTTTGTGACTTTGATAAGCACTCTTTCACCACGCATCTCCCCATTTTTCGCAGCTTCTTTCACGGTTGGCGTCTGTTTGACAACTAACTTTGCAAATGGCCGACAGGTGACCGCGGTCACCAATGACGTGGCAAGGGCTATGCGTGGTTACTGCCCCTCTAGTTAATATACCTCAATTGGATAATATCATGTATTGTACCAATAGAAATATTGTTTTTTTGTACTATAGACCGTTAGGTCACTCGACCATCTTCCAGTAGGTACCTATAGTTTTCTCCACTTTTTTAATGTTTTCTGGTGTAGTAGCTTCAACAGGCCGACCAGGTCTAGGGTCATCTTCTATGCTTTCCCTCCCACGCTTAAATTCATTTGTCCACTTTTGGATAGTAGATAATGAAGGAGCGGACTCACGGTAAACTAAATTCATTTCTTCTTTAATAGACTTTTGATTTTTTCCCTGTTTAGTCAATAACTTTATCACGGCTCGATGCTCCAATTTAATTAGAATTGTAAAATCGCTCATGGTGATCACGTTTGTTTTGCAGTAGCAGAAACAAAAGAACGTGTGGGCTTCAAATTTACTTTTATTACTGTCAATGAACAGCCAGTATTATGTTTTTACGGCCAGTATTAAGTAGTTTACTAAAAAGGGTTGCAAGATACCAGTACCAAGAATTTATTGAACACCCCTCGTAAGTCTATTTTTACGCTAATACATGTATGTAACCCTTCGATCAACAATAGTTTTTTACACCAGGAAAAAGTTCCGTAGTATGTTATTGTTGTTCGATCCATTTCGACAAATTTAATGTCGTAGGAAATTCGCAAAGACGTCGATTGCGTGTTTTAGCTGTCCCTAAATTGTAGGTTATTTACCTTGCCAATAATATAATATGCTATTTATCATTATTTTTATGACGTGGAACTGCAGCTAAGTATGTCACTAATATCATAAATGATTAAAAACAGATTCTACCACGAGGAGTAGGAGTCCTATGGCCACCCTGAGTCTCCATCATCAGACCAGCTCGATGATACCACATTATTGTATTGTCATCAGAAATAAAGGCGTATGCAAATTTTCAGCTTCATTGGAAACCGGGATGTGGGTCAAATTTAACTTGCAAGATTTGACCTTACATACTCGTACTCGTACATGCATACATACATACAGAGCAAGTTAAATAAAAGCTTGTAAAATAACGTTGAGTTATTTCTTATATTAAACCCATACCCACCCCACCACCCCATACATGATAGTGCATATCGCTAGGGATGCCGGTTTTACCTTTTAGATTTCTTACGAATGTCCAGAAATATTTTATATTTTTTCGTTTGCTACTCTCTATATTCTCCCTATATGCCTGGAAACATTTGTTACATTCGGCTTTGAACCTATCTCTATACAGGGAGAACGTTTGATAGTCTAGTCGATTACCATATATTTTCCATCTAACCCACGCTTTGTATTTATTTTTGTGGATATGGATGAGTGCTTTGGAAATCCAAGTAGGGTAGTGAGAATTTTTGGTTATCAAATGATGTTTGTTAACGACACCCCTAGGGGTGCCGTTGGGTGGTGTCGTCAACAATGATTCGGCTCAACAATCCCTGTTCATAGATAATTTACATTAATTAATTTGCGTCGACCTTGGCTCATAAAATGCGACCGTAAACGTGATCGTGTTAGCCTTGTACTCT